>CM042838.1:54923243-55523243 GCA_023653725.1 Bungarus multicinctus | reverse complement strand
TGATGGCATTAAGAAACTAGCTGTACCTCTCGGCCGTTTCACGGATCTCAAGACCTTTTTTCCCCCATGTTCTAGGCGGTTAAAAAAAAGAAAAGAAAAGCCGTAATTACTGTTCAAAGGCACCCTTATTAAGAGGAATTTGCTTGTGACCAAAATAGTGATGCAAGGGCGGGTTGGGGGAGGGGGAAGAGACGTAGCTGCAGCAACCCCAGAGAACGGGTTAATAAAGCTTTCCTGTTCTCGAAAGTCTGCCAGAGTCTCAGCCCCAAGGGCTGCTGGCCCCGGATTCTCCAATTGCAGTGGTGGGGGAGGGGGGAGGGCGTCAGCTAAGGCGGCCGTTTCGACCAATTAGCAAGCAGCCAACCGCTTAGTCCAGCCCCCCCTCCTCCCGACTCTGCAGCAGAACGGCTTTCCGTTCTGTTCTTCGCTCGCTCGGCCTCTTTTCTCTCCTGCCATCTTCCGTTGCAAAGCATTGCTGGGAACTGCATGTGGGTGACGCAGCAGCATTGTTTGCAGGCAGAGGAAGCTTCCGCTGAAGGGTTCTGGAAGGAGCATGCTCCGGCCAGGCAGCTGCTCGGCTGACAAGAGTTGTTAAAAGTGGCCCCCGTTTCACCGCAATCCTCGCCCGGGAGAACGAGGATTGGATGGGAACAAACTTGTATACCTTGGGGGAAAAAAGATCGAACCCGAAAAAGATCGAACTGGGCAGAATAGAAAACAAAGAGACTATAGCAGGAAACTTCCTTGCGAGACTCTCGGCTGCTTCGGTGGAACGGAGCGCGCAAGGTCAGGCAGATCCGGAACTGTGGGGCTGGGTTCAGGATCGGGGAGTGGTGGACTTCTGCTGAATGAGCGGATCCCCGCGTTCCCGTGGAGAGCGGTTGAGCGGGGTTTACCGGCGGCATTTCCTTTCACGGTGCTTGTCTGCATTTTGGGGGGGGGGGTTGTTTGAATTGAAGGGGAAACGCAAGGCCGCTTAGCTTGGCTTTAAAGGGCAGCAAGACCCTCGACTTCTACAAGTTTGCCAGCGATGTGTTGGGTATTTGAAAGTAACGTGTTCTCAGAGTTAGTTCCGCGACGAGTCTTTTTTTACCTCTTTTCTCTTCCTGCCCCCGAATGGGCTCTTTCTAAATGTCCCTGGGAATTGGCGGAACTGGGTGTTGTCGTCCTCGGAACTTATACGCCTCTGCGGCTACCCCTAAAGTGCCTCTGACTGAAGGAGTTTGTGTGTGTGTCTCCCCCCCCCGCTTTTTTTTTTCTCCCCCTGAGCAGCATGTGTGTTCATGCCCTCAAATGCCGACCTTTCCTCTTAAATATGTGCCGTAAGGAAGAGGGCGGGGCTTGGAGACTGCACGTTCTGCTGGGCTAGCCGCGACAGTCACTTCCTTCCACCCACGGTTTTTTTTTTTTTTCTTGAAGGGTGGGGAAACAGCTGCAAAGCAGGGTGGGTTAAAAATCCGTTAAAAAAATAAGCCCAATTAAGTTTTGTTAAAACACGCAGGCGGGTTGTGGTTTTTTTTTTTTTTTTAAATGACGCTTGGTCTATAATGAAGTTCACCTTTTCTTTTAAAAGGGATTCTGTAAGCATTCTTATCAACTGCATTGTAACTTCCTAAAATAAACCCAAAGTAAAATGGTAGGTCTCATAAAAAAGCTGCAGTTCTGTTAAATGACAAATGTTGAGGTGGGTAGTGGTTCTTGACCTTTGTTATCCAGGATGTGCACTAGTAAAAATGGTGTTATCGGTATAGCAATCCAAGGGATCCAACTTTATTCTGACATACACAAGATTTTAATCCATGCATGTTGCAAGAATACTTCTAATAACAGCTTTGAACCAGATAACAACCACCACTTATCTAATTGGCAGATTTTGTTACTGTTTCTGTGTTGTTGCTAAAGTGCCATTTAATTGTAGTTTTGAAGCACTTCACATATATCTATTTAATTTTATACGTGAGGAGCTTCCAAAATTTTAAACAGATAAGAGGTCTCTTCCCCTTGACTAGTCAGCCAAGGGTGAAAAGAAACATTTCTTTTTCCTGTCTTCTACTTTATTAGGGGAAAGTATGACCTGCTTAAGGATTATTGGTTTGGGCTAAATCAAAACAGTACTATACAGTTTCTGTGTCAGAGGGAAATAGCTCTGCCTGATTGGTTTCTTGTTTTTGCTTTTGGAAGTTCCATCTTCGCATTTAAACATCACTTAAATTGTTGCTTATTCCTACATCTGTAAATGTGCTATCAATTTTTTTTTCTTTGAATAGATTCATATTTGTCATTGTATAAAGGTGATAGTCTGCGTGACTACAGATTCAGGAGTAGGAGAATTCAGTTTCTTCTTTCGTTGCATATATATATGTTCGTTACTTAGGGCAATCTATTAATCAGATAGATTAGATAGATACCTTTATATTTGGTTTAAATCCTCAGTGTTAGTTTCCCCTAATTTTTGGCAATTTTAAAGTCTCTCATACTAATAGACATTTCATAGCAGAAGCTTCATATGGGAATATGAATTCCTTGCATTGGTAAGTGCCAGCAAGAGCAAGCCCAGCCCATGCAGTGTTCTTTCCATCTTGGCAGCAAGAAACACTGCACTCCCTGCACAAGGCAATGCCAGTAATGTATCCATAGTAACCCCAAGTAAATAAAGCACATCTGAAACTGCAATTGAGTGGGTGGATGTGGGGTGGACAGCAGAAGCATCAGAAACTAGGATGGGGGGAAATATTTAGGAAGAGATGCAAAATCACCTATGATTTTAGCCACGTGCTGCTTACACTGAGCAACAGACTGGTGACTCAGGTTATTTAGTGCTACAGTATATGAAAAAGACAGATGAACATTAAAGCAACATTAATAGAAAAAATAGCCTTAAATGCCTGCTGTTGAATTTTAGGACCAAATTGTCTGTTTTAAGGTTAAAAGTAAATCTAATCACAATAGTTGAGCACTGATGCATTAGACATTCCTTTCTGTATGAGTTGGACATTGTAATAGTATGGAAACAAAAACTGGATTGTAAAGGAAGTCCATATATCTGCACAAGTTTTTGTTTTTGTTTTTTTAACTGAAGATGGTATATGCTTTGGGTAGTTGATGTAGATTACAGGTAGCACTATGCAAAACCTTCATTAATAAATGGGACTACTTATTTTTACAGAAAGTTACTCTTAAGGATGAATATTAAAAGTATTGAATAATTTTAAAATGCTATAAGAAGTTTAAAGATATATTTTTATTTTCTATGTTCTGCTACAGCTATTGCTTGAAGAGTATTCAAACAGTGATCCCAAACTGGCACTTACTGGAATCCCTATTGTCCAGTGGCCGAAGAGGGATAAGGTAAATAATGGTTCTCTGTATTTGTTCTAATAACTGGAAAATTTGTGTTGAAGATATAAATCCACCGTGTTAAATCCAGCCTCTTATTTCCATTAAAGATTCAAGAAACAGACTTTTGCTGCTGCCTTTATTCCTACAAATGAACATGACTGTAGAAATGCATTGCAGAAAATAAAATTAAGGATAATGTACATAGTATTTTTAAAGTGCTGATTTCTAGGAATTATCGTTGGCCAAACTCAGAAATAGTTAATGATAAAATAATCCTGTTATTTAGACATCTTATCTTTGGAAGAAAATTCCTAACTCTTTTCCCTTTGTGTACATAATTTTTTTTCTGTACCCATGTTTAGAGTTTTTCTGCGATTGAATGTCTATTATTGCATTGTGGTCTTTTGAAAGAAGAATCTTTGGTATTCTATGAATCTCTAGATTTAACACTGTTTTTCCCCCCACTGACAGCTCAAGCTTCAGACTCGGCCAAAGTTAAGATTACCTGCCATCCCTATCACCAAGCCCCATACCATGAAACCAGCTCCACGACCTGCAACTGTGAGACCCACAGTCTCTCCTATAGTATCTGGTGCACGAAGGAGGCGGGTGCGATGTCGTAAATGCAAGGCCTGCCTGCAGGGTGAATGTGGCATGTGTCATTACTGTAAAGATATGAAGAAATTTGGAGGACCTGGTCGCATGAAACAGTCTTGTATTTTAAGGCAATGTTTGGCGGTAAGTGATGCTACAGGAGAAAAAACAGTTGTCTTTGCAAAAGAAATAAACTTTGATTTGTATAAATGAAGGGGATGAAGCCTGTGATTCTTTCTGAAAATAACCCTGAATCCAAACCCAAAGCTATGCTTGAAGTCCAAATAGAAGTTTCTGGTATGATTTCTTGTTTTAACTTTGTAGCCCAGACTGCCTCATTCTGTCACATGCGCACTTTGTGGAGAGGTAGATAAGAACGAAGATTCCCAGGACTTTGACAAGAAACTAATGGAGTGCTGCATCTGCAATGAAATTGTTCATCCTGGCTGTTTACAGGTGAGAGCTCTAAATTCCATACAGACAACTTGATCTGATTTGCTATAAGAATGACACCAACGTGAGTCTTACCAACATGGAAATTATTGCTGAATTTCTCTCTTCTGCAGATGGATGGGGAAGGGCTACTGAACGAGGAATTGCCAAATTGCTGGGAATGCCCGAAGTGTTACAAGGGAGATGAGGCAGAGAAAGGCCAGGTAAAGAAGTGATTTTTTTATTGGTTGTGCATAGTATGCTGCTCTTGAGTAACGAGACAAACTGTTGTTTGTGGAGCGGCTCAATAGTTCATGTAGCCTTTATGACTGGGAAGTTGAGATTGGTGCAGCATCTCAGTTTCTTGATTTATTTATGTCTATTGAGAACAATTTGCAGAAAGTGCATCAGTAATTCTAGCAAGTGAACTTTTGGGTGTTGTTGCGGAAAATACTTGCATCTATTAATGAGCACAAGAGAAACTGCATTGTTCATAGTAGGCAGATTGCTTCACAGTTTTGTCTTATGACCTTCCTGGAATCTAGTAAATTATGACATTTTGCCAGGGGGGAGATCAGCATCCAGCTATTAAATAGCGAATACGTGGCAGTGCAAAAGCTGTAAAGTTGGACTGCTGGGCCTACTACCCCAACAAAGATCTTTCTAGTGAAAACTATCCAAGGTGGTAATCCCTTTCTGAACATTGGAAGAACTATTTCCAAATGGGAGAATATTTGGCCTCTGGGTGGCCCTCTGATACTTCATTCCAGTCCTAAGTAACTCAGTTCATAGTAGTAAGGAGTTCTTGTATAAGCCATTGATTATGACGTACTATATATGAAATATTGTTCAGCATAGGAAGAACTTGGTTCAGAACCTGAATACTTCTAGAGAATTAAATTTTCACCAAAAAAAGTAGCATCTTTCTAATCTGTATGTTAAACTAGCAACTCAAAGAAGTTGTGTTTTATTTCAGTCTGGAAAAATAGTTGGCTTATTTTTCACATCCACTCATTTGCTGCTTCTAGTACATGTATGCTATACGCTATTAAAACTTCCTAGTTATATTTTGTACCTTGGCATAGATAATCTTGAGTATATATTGCTTTAAACTTCGGTTACATTTGTACGATCAGTACAGATAATTTGAGACCAATTGGAAGAAGAAAATATGTTGCATTCAAACGAATTAAAGGGTTTGTAGAAGAAAGGTGGTTCTGGTCATAGTCAGTTAAATTTATAGGACATTCAACTCGCAGCAACTTTGGATGGTTAACAATTTGTTAAAAACATTTGAAAGGTAACAAAACAAGAAATGCAAAAAAGAAAAGAAAGCCGAGAAAAACTTGGATGAGAAAAGGAAGCAAAGGAGCATCAACCGTCTCACCAAAGATCTGGGCAAAAGGCCATATGTTGAGGGCCCTTTGAAATATCAGTAGAGTGATATTTGAACCTTAGAGGGGGAACCATATCCCAGAGGACAAGTATTGCTACAGAAAATGTACACTTCTGGGGTCTCCCAATCCTGCCAGATTGAACCAGCCAGGCAGATAGTATGAAAAACAGATAGTCTCTCAAGTAAATCCTTCAAAAATGTGGGGAAGTTAGAACTCCATATAAAACAGCTACTGGAATATGCTTTCCTTAAAAACCTGAAGACTTTATCATGATCAACTCAATTGCACCCTTTCCTAATCCTGGAGGCTTTGCTCACAGTCACTCAAGCCTTGATCACTTCCCATCTAAATCACCACAATGCTTCAACTGGTCCAGAATGCAGCAGAGCAGATAGTAACGGGGGTTCATAAGTTTGTCCTCATAGCACTACTATTGTGCAAGCTGCACTGACTTCCAGTTCATTTGCAAGTGGAAATAAAGGTACTGGTCCTCATCTTTAAAGCCCCATATGGCATGAAGCCAAGTTATCTGTGGGGAGGACCGCCTTTCCCTAAGGATATTGACCAGGTCAGATAGGTCAGGATGCTCCCCTGAATACTATTTAATAGGAGCTAGGAAACAAAGCCTCTGTAGCACAGTGGTTAGAGTGCAGTACTGCAAGCTACTTCTGCAGCCAGCTGCTTACAATTTGGAAATCCCATCAGGCTCAAGGTTGACTCAGCCTTCCCTCCTTCCGAGGTGGGTAAAATGAGGACCCAAATTGTTGGGAGGGAATATGCTGATTCTGTAAACTGCTTAGAGAGGGCTGTAAAACACTATAAAGTGGTATATAAGTCTAAGTGCTATTGCTATTTCCCATAGCAGCCCTTACCCTATGGGCATCTTGTCCCCTGAAGTTTGACAGGCTTCCATCTTTTTAGTCTTCTGTAAGGCTCTAAAACTTGGCTTTCCCCCCAAGTATAGGGAGAGGCTTAGATAATGGCACATTAACAAGGATTGGCACCAGATTTTTCTTGTTCTAATGTTTTATGTATTGACCAGTTGTTTTTTGATAGTTTTTAAAAATGATTTTATATGTCTCTAGTTTTTTATCACTTTCAGTTGGCTGAAAGATGGGCTATAGAAGTGTTTTAAATAAATGATGACTGCAGTAATATAGATCTCAATGTGTTTCTCTGAGCTTCTCCCTAAATGCTTCTCCCTAAATAAAGTGTAATTCTATCACAGAACTAAATGTCAAAATTTAATATGAAACAGAAATAACTTGGTAATTTGCATTATAAATTACAGAAATGCAATTTGCTGTACAGCTATAGATCCTGATGCTTAATCAATAGTGCAGGTTGGAAGTCCAATTTGTGTCCATTTTATTTCACAAAGGAAAATTATATAAGCTAGAAAGGCAAACTTTGTGAAGAACAGCAATTTTAATAATGTATTAAACATATATGTCATAGGGTCAAAGCAGTAAAGGAGCAACTTGAATCACTTTCATGAATATTACCAGTTACAAAAGGAGAAGGAAGGAAACAATTTTGTGTTTTGCAATCTAACTTCTTGTCTGGGAATAGCAGGAATGGAAGGGAGAAAAAACCCAGACAAAAAGGCTGGGGGTGGGGTAGTGATGAGGAAGGAAATAAAAAAGTACTGCAGTAGAAAGCTGTGGAGATAAGGAGAAACAATGGGAAAAAATTAAGAAAATAAAATAAAAGAAAGGACAAAGTCTGCTAAGGAAAGAAGAGATAAAAATAGTGTTCTTAACAAAAATACAGGCCCTTCTGTACTTATAATCAAACATTCTCAAAAATTCTATAGCAGCTATGTTTGCATAATTGATAACATAGTAGGTTGTTCCTGCTAAGAAACTGACAACTCTTTCCACTGAGGCAGGACCGGCTTCTTTAAGCGCTGTAGTGCGTTCTCTTTCCTTTGTGCTTTCTTTTCTTCGTGTTCCATCCACATAATTTTATCTCTGCTTCCTTTCTGTGCCACACAGGAAATGAAGAGTGATGACACAGCCTGTCTTTTCTCCTTTTGCTCTCGATATCTCACATGATGCTGCTATCCTTGCACTTTCCCTAAGGGAAAAGACACATTTAATGTTTTCTTTTGTTTTTTAATTTGAAAGTGCAAAGAGGAGTTCTCAATCTTTGTTGAGACATTAGTACACCAAGCGTCGTACTGGGACCTCTAACCGTCAGCCTTTTAATGTAGTAAATCAGTGTATATTTCCCATTCTGCTTTATTTTTCTACTTGAACAAATGTAGGCTTCTGCTTGGCAACCATAGAAAAAGAAAAGAAAGGAATTTCTAGTATCATATTTATCCCTGATCTATGGCATTCGTTCCAAGGCCCAAACTCCTATTTGATATTTAAATGGTAACTTAATATCACTCACTTTTTAGAAACGGAAAATGGATGATGGTGATGATGACACAGTTCAAGCCAAAGTCCTGCGTCCCCTGCGAAGCTGTGAGGAACCTCTGACTCCACCACCCCACTCTCCTACCCCAATGCTGCAACTGATCCATGATCCTGTGTCACCTCGAAGCATAGTGACACGGTCTTCTCCAGGGGCAGGTCCTAGCGACCATCATGGTGCCAGTCGGGATGAACGCTTTAAGAGACGACAGCTGCTTCGACTACAGGGCACAGAACGTACAGTTGTACGGGAAAAGGAAAATAACCCTAGTGGCAAGAAAGAGCTTTCAGAGGTAGAAAAAGCCAAGCTTCATGGTTCATATCTCACAGTCACATTGCAAAGACCTACCAAAGACGTGCATGGCACTTCAATTGTACCCAAGTTGCAGGCAATCACTGCCTCCACTAATCTGAGACACTCCCCCCGTGTGGTCATGCGCCAAAGTTCAGCCAGGACACCCCAGCGGGGTGGAGATGAAGAAGTAGCAGAGGAGGAAGAGGAAGATGACAGTGCAGATGAAGAAGAAGAGAATGCTGAGGAAAATGGGGCAGCCAGGCTAAATGGACAGGGGGGCAGGGCATCGGATGGTGAGGAAATCTGGATGCAAAAGGAAGTATGGATGTCTGTCTTCCGATACCTTACTCGCAAGGAGCTTTGTGAATGTATGCGTGTATGCAAAACCTGGCACAAATGGTAAGTGTACAGAAATTACTGCCAGAGCAGTTTTTACAGCTCATTTTTGTAATGCCTTTATTTTTCACAGTGACTTACACAATCCTTACATATCACCCAAAAAACATAGATCAGGTTGCATTTGCTGGGCCTCAACTGACAGATTTATGAATAAGCAGAAATGGGGATACAAAAATGGAATAAAGATATTTATGCAACAATATTTGTCTATACACTATGTCTAGAATGTGCATATCGGTTCCATGCTCAAGCGACAATTTGGGGAAAAAATGTGCAGATTATAAATAACTTTTGCTAGTAATAGCTGAAAATGGAATCATGTTCATTGGAAGCATATATTCTGGACTGATCTGGTATAATATTTTACATGCCACAATCTGGGCATGACTTAAGTATGTTACAGTATTCTAAAGAGAACTGCCATCTGGTGCATTTTAAACTCCCTGAATTCTAAGTTTTGTGTTCAAGCATTTATATATCAATGAAAGATGGTTCTGTTCTATCAGTAAATATTTAAAGCACTTTGCTTTGATTTTTTTTTTTTTTGTTCTTTCAGTGCAAAAAGCTAGCTATGAGCTTTTAAGTGTACAGCACTAAATATTGGAATATGTAGGTATACACTGAGAATATATATGAGTTCACATTACAAATCTCTGCAACTGAAATATTCGATCTGGGTGTATTGCTACACAATTCTTTGGTCTGCATAGGTTTCAGACCTGCCTCTCCGGTCCCTTTATAGTGGAAAAAAAATCCGACCTCGGCCTGCCACAGGATCTGGTTTATATATTTAGGTTGAAGTCAGACAGCAAGTATGAACCATCATTTAGATTTTTTCTAGTTCTCTGTCTTGGTGCTTTGAATGAGATATTTTCATATGTAGTGAACATCCATCTATCATCTATCTATAGGAGTTGGGAGGGAGTAAATGTGTCAATGATTATCCAGAAAAAATGTTCTTATCACTGCAAAGCTTCATAGATCCAAATGCACTGTTTGAAAGATTATTGACCTAACTACTGTAAAAAACCATGTCCAACCTTATACTTGTAAATAGAAAAGGTTAACTTTAATATAAAAATAAAAGAGTGTGTGTGTGTGTGTGTGTAGTGAATTGGAAGGTAACTGGCCAAGACAGAAAAAAATAAGCTTATATCCGTATGATATCTCAAGCTATATCTTTCCTATCTAGACGTTGTTTCAGAGTATATACTGATCCACTACACTATAATAGCCTTAGTCTTGCCCCAAAAAATAGCGGTGAGAGACTTGTCAGGAACTGTTTAGGTATATATAAGTGAAGTAGGAAAGTATGTTCTGTATCTAAATCAATATATTTGATAGGTGCGGTGATAGGAGATTGTGGACAAAGATTGACTTAAGCAGGTATAAGTCCATCACACCCATGGCTCTTGGTGGTATAATCAGGAGGCAGCCAGTCAGCCTTGACCTCAGCTGGACCAATATTTCTAGAAAACAGCTTACCTGGCTCATCAACAGATTACCAGGTATGTATCTTTATCAGGTTAGATGCATCTTTCTGTCAAAGCCTCATATTAAAGGTTTCCCATTGAACAGATTAATTTCCTATGATAGCTGATCACTAAGGTTGTTTGTGAAAATAGTTTGGGATTCTGAATATCATAATATGGCATTCCTTTGCTTTCCCAAAGATAACCATAGATTAGATTTGTTACTTTGGCCTAATTCTTAACACGCTATGAGGGTTAATGGATTGTCAAAGAAGCATTGTTCTTACAATACAGATATTGTTCTTATACCGTGGACTTCAGCAATGATCAACTATTGCCTCACATTTATAATCTGGAATGAGGGCTCAAAGTAGAAGTCCAGTAGCTAGGGTCCTGGAAATATATACAGAAAATTATTTAAAAGATTTTCAAATCTTATCGTTCAACAGGCCTCAAAGACCTCATCTTGGCAGGCTGCTCCTGGTCAGCAGTATCTGCTCTCAGTACCTCTACCTGCCCCCTTCTCAGGACCCTCGATCTTCGGTGGGCAGTAGGAATCAAGGATCCTCAGATTCGGGACTTGCTGACACCTCCATCAGATAAACCCAGTATGTTTGTTTGCCATTTGCATATAGCGGAATTTCTGGAGAGCTTGTGGGTGACAGACAGATTGATAATGAGTAGGAGAATTAACGGGGAAAGTTTGGGGTTGAAATATGCAATAGCTCTTTTTTGTGCCTTTTCAAATGTTATTGTGTATCATACAATAGGTCAAGACAATCGCAGCAAACTCCGTAACATGATAGACTTCCGATTGGCCGGGCTGGATATTACTGATGCCACACTCCGGCTCATCATTCGCCACATGCCTGTGCTCTCACGACTTGATCTTAGTCACTGCAATCACCTTACAGACCAGTCAGCCAACCTGTTAACAGCTGTGGGATCTTCCACACGAAACTCACTCACTGAAATTAATATGGCAGGTATGTGCACTTGCATTTTTTTTAAATACATCTCTACATTCTACCCTGGCAAGAACTACTGGCCTGCATGATCTCTGGTTTCTTGCCCTGTGGTTGCAGAAGAGGGCAATTTTAAGCAGATAGTGATTTCTTTTACTCTCAAGTCACAAATGTATGACATCTTGTTTGAGGTGCTTATCTTCCATATTTCATAGGCTTTTCCTCCAGTCTTTATTAAATGTGAATATAGCAAAACAGAGGTAAAAATTACCCTGCGTGCATTTGAACTTGGATAGTATTCCATTATAAATATTTTTTGAGAAATGCATTTGAAGTAGCATGTTAAAATTAAATCCTGTATATTATAGTACAAGCATTTTATTGATTGTTGCAAATCCACATTCAATAAAAATTGACATATAACCCTGAAGGAAAATAATCATTTACAAAATGGTAAGAGTTCAGTAGTACTTGTCTTATTCCATAACAGCTTGTCTAATTGCTAAATTGTGTCAGCTTGAAGAACTGTTCTGTTACTTGCTTAACTGATCAGATCAGATGGTATAAAAGATTAAGAACTGCTAATGGAGAAATACTCTTTAAATGTGTGCTTCAGTATTTTTGTGCATGTATCTCTCTTCTGCTCTATGTGTAATATGTGTAATATTTTTACACATTGAAGAAGTGAGTGTGAGAGCCAGTTTGGTGTAGTGGTGAGGGTGCTGGCCTAAAAATCAGGAGACTATGAATTCTAGTCCCAAAATAGGCATGAAAGCCAGCTGGGTGACTTTGGGCCAGTCACTGTTAACTCACCTCACCTCACAGGGTTGTTCTGGGGAAAATAGGTGATGTTAAAAGAGTATCATATGTGTTTGTACATTACGTTACTTATAAAGTAATAAAGGCAGGATAAAATGTAGTAAAGAAAGTGAATATTATGTGTATCATACTGCCTTATTTTCCATAGGTTGCAATAAGCTCACAGACCAGTCCCTGCTGTACCTGCGACGCATCTCTAATGTCACTCTGATAGATCTGCGTGGCTGCAAACAGATCACCCGCAAGGCCTGCGAGCACTTCATTTCAGACCTGTCAATCAACAGCCTCTATTGCCTGTCAGATGAAAAGCTGATCCAAAAAATCAGCTAGAAATTTGCCACAGAAAGACTGAAGAGAAGGAAAGATCCCAGACAACCCCTCTTGGAGAGCAGATCCTCCCTCAGTTTACCCCATCTCTACAGTCAGGAGACATGCCAGCCTGATTGTGATTGTAATGACCCTCCTCTACTTGGGACTTCTGTAAACCAGAAAATCCCACCAGGCAGTTGAGTAAGTGGCAGCAAGAAGAGATGGACAATTGCTCTTGTCGGGGTACTTGCTCATCAGCTACATGCTCTTAACTTTTTGTAGCCACTTTTTCAGGGGGAACATGACCTTTTCTCTCCACCTTTTTCCCTTCTCATAAATCCTGTGAAAACAGATTATACTTCCTCATCAGATAATGGGAAACGTGACCTGGATAGTATAAAACAGGTGCATTGCTGCTCCCTGTTTCTTTACTGTCTTGGTATGCAATTTGTTACTAGGTCTTCAGAGTTACTAAGACTTGAGAGTAACTGCTCTTGCCCACCACATTCTGCTAAGCTTCCTTTTTTCACTCACCAGCAGCTGAATGGGCAGCTACTGCATTGTGCCGATTACTCAGAGCTACATGTCCGCAGTAGTGATGCCTGCTTTGTGGTGAGGTTCAGCTTGCAGGCATCTCTCAACTTAAGGCTAGTGAGTGGATGGCAGAAGTTTCAGAATAAGGGAGCCATGTTCTTATCTTAGATTATCCCAGAAAAGGGAGAGGGTGTCAGACAAGCATGTTCTACCTTTCCTGCTATGAAAAGATGGCAGCATTTGTGTAGAGAAAAAGCTGCAGTATAGCTTGAAGGCTTCAGGGGCATCTATTGGGATAAGATGGGAGCATTTGTGTAGAGAAAAAGCTGCAGTATAGCTTGAAGGCTTCAGGGGCATCTATTGGGATTTCTAACACCAGCAGAAATGGTCTCTGTTGTTCCATATGTCTGCTGAAATTAGCATTCTTAGAGATGCTGGCTAGAACAAATGCCTACATCCTGGGGGGGTGCATAGCTGTTGGCTCTTGAGCTGGGAGACGGGTTAATGCTCCATTAGCTGCCTCTCTTCCTTTGCAATGAATGGCCGGTCCAAAGAACTTCTCTCTTGGGCAGCAGAGAGCTTTTTGCACTTTAGAAAGAAAGGTAATATTTTGGGTCCCTATTTTATTTTCCCCTGCTTGAGTGACTGGACACTCCTTCCAGCTGTCTGAGTTTGTCAGGGTTTGAATGCACACTTTGCACTCTGCTCTCTTCCCCATAGTGATAGCACAAATTGGACTGCCCTTCCTCCTAGCTTCCCCCTCTGATCTTCAAATGGCAAAAAAAGCAGCTCTCCAGTGTCTGTGCAGCAAGGGAAAGGAGGAGAGTGGTTGCAGAATTGGAGGAAGACCCAATGCACCCTTGCTGCTGCTTCTGAAGCAATAAGGGAGGGGGAGGAATCCACCCATAACTCTCCAAATCGCCCAGCCTAATTGCATTGAATGCTGTGGCAACTGAGCCTCGGGGAAGTCAGTCTTCCCCTGCACTATTGGGGATGGGGTGAGGGAGATACATTTAGATCTACTGAAATCCAATGGTTCCCCCCTCACTTCCATATGAGGAGCAGGCTTCTTTGCCAAGAGGACAATGCTAGTGTGATGAGTTCCAGAGTGCCTCAATATACAGGAGCTTTGCTGCAAATTGAATTTTTCTGCAAAAATGCCCACTGATCTCCTAGAAGTGGAAACTTTCTGCCTTGTTGTATTGGCTCCTGTGGAAAAAAAAAATTGTAGAACCAATCTTTTTGTGCTTTTTTTGTTTGTTTGTTTCCAAGAGGAAGGTGAGAATAGCCATAAATAGGAGATTCAAGTGCATCTGCCCAGATAACTCCCACATTTGAGTTTTCTACACTCTTGGTATTTTATGTTTTTCTTTTCTCAAAAGTGGGAGCACCTTCATAACTCTCCATGTGCATTGATCAGCCTGAGAAGTGCTGAACTGCAGCAAGTTGGCATGACAGGAGCATTAGTCTGGGAGGAATCTCGTCCTGCGGCAAGAGGGATGAAAAAGCATCAGCAGACTGATTGGGGAGGGTGGGTATTGTGAGTTTAGGCTTTATTATCCTACAGCCTTCTCAGAAATGGCCGTCAAATGACTGTGGCTTAAGAGACAAAGTAATTGTGAAACTTCATTGCCTAAACTGATCATCACTTCAGAGGGCAAGTGGTGACACAAAGGAAAGAAAAATTATATATAAATCACTTGGTGATTTAAAAAAAGAAACAAAAGACAAACATGCTCCCTAAATAAAACTCCCTAAGAAAGTCACTATTGTCTAAAAGGGTTTGGTTGTTATTTTGTGTTTTTCTTTTCCTTGGTTTGTTTGTTTGAAGAAATTGTAAATATATATTTTTTCGTTGCTAACTTAGAGTCAATCTCCAATGTTGTGCTTCAAAATTAAATGTAAGCATTAAGGGTAAAAGAAACCAAGTCTTGCGCTCTCGCGGTTGACATGTTTAGGTTGGGGAACATTTGGGGCTAAAGGGGAGGGGATCTAGTTGGGATTTTTCATTTTCTAATCATTTGCCAATAACAGTTTTAAAGAATCTTTCCTCAAACATATTACCACAGATCTGAGGCACAAGTGAAAGGGGGAAGAAAAGATACCAGCCTCTGAAGGGAGACTTTGTTTCAATGGGGTGGATTTTGGAATAAACATTTCAAGAAAAAAAATATGTGGGGTCTGCATATTGATTACCCTTGATTTGAGCAGCATTGTAACAGCATGAATGAGAAAACTCAAGTTGTCTAATCCACTATGCATTTTTCCTTCCCGCATTTACTATCTTATGAATTCTGCACTATTAAAATGATATATGCTAGCAATACTTTAGCCAGAAAAAAATTAGTTTGTATCGGTAGTAGACATTTGCTCTATCTACATAACTTTGCAAATCTTAGTGATGTTATAGTGCATTCATAATTAGCAGTTCTAACAAAGGGTAAGCTACATACACAATTTTTTTAATATTTTCAACTTATTTGTTTGGCCAATTCCAGCTTCCAAAATTGAAGCAAATGCTATTTTGATACTTTAAAGTACATTTGAGGTTATCAAAATTTAGGAACTCTAGGCTCAATATTCTAATCCAGGGGTGTCAAACCCACGGGCCAGATGCGTCACACGTTGGCTATAGCCAGTTTAGCAAAGGATACGTCATGAAATTGCGATACGTCGTGGGATGATGCTGTGACGATGCGGGTTTGGCACCCCTGTTCTAGGCCAATACCTGTGGCTTTGTTTATCCAGTACATTGATGGCAGTTGAACATATATGGAGTATACTTCTTGGAATAAATATGCTGCATGAGCTAGAGTTTATTCTGAAATGTTATAAAAGCACTGGAATATGGCCATATTCTAAAATTTTCTATCCGTATTTCGTATCTTATGACATTTAAGGTTATAATGTTTAGAGCCTTTATTTCCTTCTTGCTTTTTAATCTCTCTGAATTCTTGAGATTCTATATGATCTACAATCTGTTTATTTTATACAAAGGAGTAAACATAATATATTGTACAAGTAATACTGGGATCTTGATGTCTTCTGGATACAAGGTGCTAATTAATAGGAATTGGATTTATAAATATTTAACATGTATTCTGGTGGGATGTAACATGTAACATACAGATTATTCATGCTGATTTGTTTTAATTCATGGTGTTTTATAATTTGCTAGTACAAAAATAGCAAATTGGTTCTCTTCAAAACCTACTACAAAACCAGGATTAAGCAAACGTCTAGGATTTGGTATTTAAATTTACTTTAAAGCTATCCTGGGAATACAATCTATGCAGTAAGCAAAAATAAAGAAGAATAAAATAGCAAATCTGTCAATAAAATCTGGGGAAGAATGTTGGTGCCAGCAAATACGAACCTTAACAGATTAAGGAAATTAAACCTGATGGTTGAAAATATCTCTGATAGGTTATCTCTGAGCATTAAATATAAATGGATCTCTGTGGCATTAAAATGACAGAAAAGAGTTGTACAGAAAAATTCTTGGAATGTTTGTAGATGGCTCTGATTAGACACAAAACTTGGAGATAGTTTCAGGAAATGCCATACATATAAGAGCAAGGAGAATCAGTTTGGTGCAGTGGTTAAGGAATCAAGCTAGAAATTAGGAAACAGTTGTAATCCCATGTTAGATGTAAAGCTAGCTGAGTGACCTTGGGCCAGTCCCTTTCAACCCCAGCAAGAAGGCAATGGCAAAATCATTTTTGAAACGCCTTGTTAGGCAGTCGCCAGGAATCAGCAATGACTCAAAGGCACCAAATAAATAAAAATAGGAACAATAGGATATGGTCTTAAGATCCAGAAAAGCATTTTATTTAATAAGTTTCAAAACCAATTAGTTTTTAGAACAATACAAAAGACAAAGTTAATGCCTTCCACAAATATGTAAAGTTATTTTGAAATAAGGGGAGGTCTGGATATAAAATAAAAACCTGAACTTTTCTTTAGCTGGGAAATCATTAGTTACTATGTGGTCTAGTAACCTTCATCAAAGGCAGTAAGTATCGGGTGGGCTTCAAAACTTTTAGCAACAGGTTCTCTGCCCAGTTGCTGGGTGGGCGTGGCCTAATTGGCCTCCTGCACCACAGCGGGGGGGTGGGGGCGTTTTTGCCCTCCCTGGGCTCTGGAGGCTCTCGGGAAGCCGGAAACGGGCCCATTTCTGAACTTCCGGGAAGCCCGTTTTTCGTCCTCCCGAGCCTCCATGTGCACCCTGCACTTAACCTGCATCGAAAACGGGTCGATTGGGGACTCAGCGGAGGGGAGGAGTGGGTGGGGCCAGCCAGCAGTGGGATTTGGGGGTTCTCTGAACTGCACAGAATCTTAGCTAGGGGCTCTCCTGTGAACCCCCCAGGAGCCCATCCTGGTAAGTATGTATGTATGTACATATTCTGCATCTTTTGCAGCTTTAAAAGCACTAACTCAGTTCCTGCTGTCTTCCTGTTAAGCCACTGCCATCTTTCTATTGCTCTCCCCGCTCCTCATTCTTTCCTCCAAAAACATATCCATGCTACCATAACTTAAGTTTCCTCTCTAAGCAACAGTTACAATTTATTTCCAACCTCTGGCATCCCTTAAACATTCCAGAATCCAATTGTCTAAATTCAGAACTTTTTATTCTCAATTCAGGGATGAGATATTAAGAGGGCAGTGCCATTTTTATATATTATAATATCAAGCATTAATGACTGTCCCAGCTTGTACAATGTTCTCGGTCATATTATGCTTGCTTTGGTTTGAGCTATGTGTGATTTGCAAGCCATAGTTTATGGGTTAGTACATTCCAGCCATATTGCAAATCTCATCAGGTTTTATAACCAATTCTCTTGGGGGAAGGTTTGATTCTCTCACTTCAATAAAGACAGCAATACTAAAAATGACCAGGAACAGGTACTTAAGTGTAAAATCTAATCTCTACATGTCTGTAAGTAAACTCCACTGAGTTAAATGAGAACTGTTTTTAAAAGGATGCACATCGGATTGCATGGGAAGTCAGAAGAACTTTGCTGAACAACACTAAAAACTGCCGTTTATGACATCCCAACAAGTAGCCTGAAAAACTAGCAATGGGGTTTTAATGCTTGTGCTTTTTGGTTTGCTCTAAGAAGGAAAGCGTGTGTTAATTTTAGGAAATTATCAGTGTTTGTGAAAAAGTTACTCTCCAGAAAGAATACTTTACATACTATTTGTAGTTTACAAGATCGCTCAAGTCAGTAGTATGCAGACATCATATGGGACAGATAAAGAATTAGCCATTTAAATTTGAGGGACTTTACGCTTTACTTCAGATGATAGTAAAACGGAATGCCTGTGTGTGTCTGTGTATCTATATATAGAGATACAGCTATCTAGAGATTCTTCCATTCATCCCTCCACCCTTGGGGTAAATGCCTGTTTGTTTATAGTGGGACCCAGTTATTTGATAGAATGAATGATGGGAAGATAGGAAAAGTTGAGAACTGCTTTAGGAGATTATAGGCCTAATTTATTTCTCAAGCGCACAGGCTGAGGATTCTATTTTTATCATATTCTTTAGCCAGGGTGGATTTTTCCAGTATCTGATCTTGCTGTATGGAAATCCAGTCTGGTTCATTGGTTATACATGCTTAACCATGCTAAATAGGTCTATACATCTATCCATTTTTTTTTAAATAGCCATGTTATTGATAAAAACCTAAAAGCTTTAAAATGTTAAGCTTTTGTAAGTAAACAGTTTTTCAAGTTCAAATTTACCATACTAAATCTTTAATCTGTACAGCACTGTTTTTTAAAAAGTCCAAGCTCTTTTAACGTTCAAAGGAGAAGCATTTTTTAAAAATTGGGGGATATTTCATATTACTTTTTTATAAATTATTGAAGAAAAATAGCAGAAGCATCCAACATTTGTTCTTTATCAAACAAGAAGAGAGCTATGGAAGAGTTCATTTCCTGATTAGAGGTTGAGATTGGAAAGGACAAATCTTTGAACTGAACCCATGCTTGTACAGAACAGAAGTTCTAGACCCATCTGCGTTACGAGAATCTTGGGGTGGAGCTTCTCAGAAATTATGTAAGATGAATAGTGGATAGCCAAGGGTAGCAGATCAAGAAAATGGCAGTAAATCCCTCTTCCCATGTAACTGGTACATTGTTTAGCACTTAAACCACTAGGAATTGGGCACATACATCCAGTTTCAAAGATACAATAATCGAATGGATTAAAATCTTTTAGATAACCAGGTCCTAAGTATTTAAGGGTTGTGGAATTGAACATTAGGTTTGACAATGGACTGGTAGCTAGAACACTAACATGATTGAGTACATCTTACACCATCAACTCAACTTATGGCAATCTCATTTATGTATTCAAGTTTTCTGACTCCCATCAGCATTGAGTATTTGCATTTCATTTGCATTTTACAGTAGAACTACCTTGGAGGTATCTAGAGCATGGATAATGGTTACTACATCCAAATACAAGTACTCTAAGTAATCATCACTGTCACCATTATAAGTGGGATGGGGAAGGTTTGGTCCTTTTACTTTTTAATTGGGTGTGATTGCTGTGCCGTGCCATTTTGTGACTTGGTTGATTTTTCAAGGCATACTGATGTCTTGTTTAAAACTAAAATGGTTATTACAATGCTACAAGATGATAATTACAAGCCAGTGCTTGTAAATATTGCTTACGGCTCCTGGCTGCCACCTGATCAGGATGTGCACACAAACTCTGCTGATCCTTCAAGAGGAATGCAATTCATCTAGAACTAACTGCATATTATTGTCCAAAGGGGCTAGTTTTACAGAATCTCCATTTTTCCCAGACTTTTAAGTGTCAATAAAAAAAGCCACTGACTAAGTACTTATTTAGTTAATTATTCTGTTCTCAAAGCTGTTAGTATCTAGGGAATTCATAAGTCTTGAAAGCAATAAGCTTACTCTCTTAGCAACCAGTACTGAGTGACATTCCACCTCCAATACTGATGGTTATAGATAATTGCAGCTATTAGTCATTGATAGTTATATCTTCCATTAATGTGTCTACTCCACTCTTTAAGCCTGTGCTGATAGCATAGCATATTGTGATGGCAAATTTTACTGTGTAGTGCGGTGCAGTGTAAAGCTATTCCTACTGGTCTTGAATCTTGAATCATTCAGATGCATTAATGGCCCATACTTCTAATTATTATTATTATTATAAGAGCAAGATGTTAGTCTTGGCATTTTTATTCACCTATAAGGTCTTTCCCAAGGGCCTGGGAGGAAGAATCAGTGTTAACTCAAGGAGACAAACACTTAATGTTCCTGCCTCCTGTTTTCCCCACAACTGCCCTATGAGATAGATTGGGCTGAGAGTGTGACTGGCCCAAAATCACTCAAGCCAATTTTCATGCCTAAAGTGAGACTAGAATACCCTTGATTTCTAAGCCAGTACCTTCGCCACTGCATCAAACTAGCCACAACTGAGCTTATTTATTCTTTGGGGGAGAGAGTTTTGATCAGTATTCTGAGTGTTTTACACACAATTCTGTGAAATGGGTGTCAAACTCGCATTGTCATGGCGTCACATGATGTATCGTGACTTTTTCCCCCTTCACTAAACCGGAGGTGGATGTGCATCTGGCCCTGTGGGCCACAAATTTGATAGCCCTGCTGTAAAAGCAAACATTTATTTTGTAGCCACTTGGGTAATTATTTCAACATAGATTTGGCTTTTAAAAAAAAGATACAAACACAAAGCTAACAACACCCTTAGCAGTCCTGTGATTCCTTTCTTAGTGAATCACCAGCTATTTGAGCCTCATCAGGGAATATCCTGATGTTTGGATTTTCTAAAAATGCTTATTCTCCAAAGCATAGAGATTATTTTCAAATTCTTTCTCCTGTTTTAACCATCCTAAATAATGTGAAGTTAGTGGCATCCCAGGGTCATGTGATTGCCGATTTCCATCAACCAAAGTCAATGGAGGAAAGCGAATTCAGTAGACAATGTGTTTCACTTAACAAGTAGGGCAAGAACAGTCATAAATTCCAGCACATCTCACTTAACCGCCTCCTTGGGCAACAGAAAAACTAGTCCCAATTACGGTAGTAAGTCAAGGACTACTCATGCGCAATTTTTTTTCATGAATTAATACATCCTTCAGCCCAGCTTTATGTAATCCTGTCTAAACTCAGAATTACAGAATTTAATCAGCCTTTTACCACGCACAAGGAGACTTGGTGCAATCATGCAAGTGGATGTTTTTTAGGGGGAAATGGAATGAAGCTGGAAATTTAGGTAGAAAAATATGTTTATTAGGGAAAAGGGCATATAATCAGTAATTATTTACTATCTGCTTTAATAGGATGCTGAGTTTCAGGACATATAATGAATGGTGTTGAGTAGACCTCTCTGCTTGAGTTTCTAACATCTTTTTAGAATAACTAAAAACAAACACCTAGGATGATATTCCTGCTTTGTCCAGTCAAGTAAATTACTTCATTTTTGACATCATGGGGTTAACCAGTAAATTTAAAAAATTGTGCAACAGCTGAATACACCTTCCTAATGACCTTATAATTCAGCGTTTCCCAACCATGGTCATTTATAAATGTGCAAGAGTTCCACTTCCAGAATTTTAAGCAATGTCCATCCGAAAATGCTGGAAAACATTGCTGCAAATCCATGAGAAAAGCACCAGCTATTGTGCACTTATGCTATTACATTAGAAATATTGTGTGGGGTAGGTTATTTTCAGAAATAAATAGAATTACATTTATTCAGGCCTTAGAGCATGGGATCCATTTACTCGATGTTTCAGGTGGGCTATGTCTTACCAAAAGTGGATTGCTTTCCAAATGTAATGCTCTCCATATATATTGAAACTGCAAATCATAGAATTTCAAACTAGCATGGCTGGGAATTTGGAGCCCCAGTCAAAAGACAGCTGGGGGCATCAAGTTGGGGGTATATTTACAGCTTGTGCTGTAAAGGTAACAAACATTTGAGAATTACTTATGCCCCAACTTCATTTGATCAAAAATGTTGGTTCTATTTACAATAACAGTAATAAAATAAAATACTGTATTTTCACTAAGTAGATTTTAATGTACATAAAGGTTCTCTTATTTTTATAAATTTTAAGGACTGACTTTGTGTCCTCCGAAAGGGGTATCTATTGCCAATTAAGTATCATTAGTCTAGGTCTTTCTAGCTGTGATCTCCCAGACAAGCTTATCCCATTCCATTGAATTTAATTGAATTAACAGCACACTCTTTGTCTCTAGAGTCACAGCTAAACCTGAGAGGATAGAGCTTCAACAGTTGCTCAGTTAATTAATTGTCAAGAGGGTGTCTCTGAAAGCAAGATTAAATACAAATATACATGTTAAAAATAGCACAATATCACATAGCCAACCTTGCTTTAAACTTGAGGTTACACCAGTGGCTTGTTAAACATTTCACAGTGTTATAAATTCTGTGTCCTCATAATTAATTTTGGCATTACAGCATCCATAGAAATTACACATCATAGGAAGATAGTTAATACAGGGGAACTAAGTGTTACATGAGAGTTATTTAAAATACAGATAGTCCTCGGCTTATGAACACAATGAAGCCCAAAGTTTCTTTTAAGTGAGACATTTTTAAGTGAGTTTTGCCCCATTTTACAATCTTTTTGGCCAGAGTTGTTAAGTGAATCACTGCAGCTGATAAGTTAGTAACACAATGTTAGGTGAATCTGGCTTCGCCATTGACTTTGCTTGCCAAAAGGTCACAAAAGGTGAACACATGACCTTGGGACACAGCAACGATCCTAAGTATGAACTAGTTGCCAGGCATCTGAATTTTGATCACATGATTATGGGGATGCTGCAAAGTTCGTAAATCTGAAAAATGGTCATAAGTCAATTTTTTCAGTGCCGTTGTAACTTTGAACGGTCATTAAATGAACTGTTGTAAGTCGAGGAATACCTGTACTCCAAAGTGCCTCTTCGTTTGAAAGAGAGCTATTTTTTTCCTGGCAGACTATCATGATATTTAAACATACAAATAGTCCTTGGTTTACAACGGCAGTTGAGACCAGAATTTTCATCACTAAATGATGCAGTTACGAAGTGTGGCCTTATGTAATCACATCACTTAGCAACAGCAATTTTGGCAGTCTCTGCTGCCATCAAGAAGCAAATCATTAAAACAGGATAGCAACTTCCAACTTCCTGCTTTCCTCCCAATGGCTTTGCTTGTTGAAAGGTGGCAGGGAACTTTTGAAATTGAGGTCACATGACTGTGACAGTCTAATAGTGACCATTAAAATACTGCAATTTAATTGTTACATTTGTTTAAAATATTACACTTATCAAACTTATTTCTGTTTAACATTTAACTTAAATGTAATTTATGTATAGCAAAGCAATCCCTACTTCCAACCAATTGGATAATTACTTGTTTAGATCAATAATATTCAAATAGGATTTTTTAGAAATATTCTCTGTGGCAAGATCAGAAAAAAGAAGAAAAGCAAGTAAAATAAAAACTAAAATTTAACATTTGCAATGATGAAGACCATCAAATTTTTTTTTTTTTTTAAAGGCATTTTAAGGGACAATTAGGGAGCAATGCTGGGGAAGCTCTCACCTAAAAGGTATTATCAGGATGGGCCTTGCCGGCAGGTAACTACTTAGATTGTCTATTAGAACAGGGGTGTCAAACTCACATTGTCACAGCAGCATCACATGACGTATCGGAACTTTCCCCTCTTTTGCTAAACCAAGTGTTGGCATGGCCACATGTGACGCATCCAGCCCGTAGGCTCAGAGTTTGATAGCCCTGTATTAGAAGGTATCTAAAAAGAGGGGTGCCTTTACCTCCTGATTTCCTATTCTTTACCACCTGCTGGCTTTTCATTACATGTTGAATTCCTAGCCAGGAAAGCTGACCTTAAAAATCAAGGTAGGAAGGTAGAAGAACAATATTATCTCTTAGAGCCTATTAAAGGATTCATTATAATTTTAATTCATTATAATTAAAATTATAATTTCCTGGCCAAGCTTTGACACCTATTGCAACATGCTAACATCATAGGATGATATCAGTTATAAGGTAATATTAGCTTAATTTGGCCTGACCGTGGTAAATGGCATTTGCTCCTCTTTCCAATATGGACAAGCTGCAAGGCCTTTCTATGCTTGATTCTATCAAATCAAGGTATGCCCCACAACGTATTTGTTTCTGTCTTGCCCAATAATGTTGCTTTCATATTGTCCTTAGCCCAGGAAGCCAATCTTAGGTTGCCCTTAGCTGTATCAATGCTAACATTCTCCCCTCATTCTGACTCAAGAGAGTGAATAAAAAGTACTACTGTTTGTCCATTATCACCTTGGATGAATGTGGAGGATTTGCAGAGGCAATGTACACAGGAATTGTTATTGTTCAGTCCCTTCCAACCAGTGGTAGGGTTCAGCCAGTTCGCACCACTTTGGGAGAACCGGTTGTTAACTTACTGAGCAGTTTGGTGAACTGGTTATTGGAAGAAATCATTAGGGCAGAGAACCGGTTGTAAAATTATTTGAATTGTGCTGTCCAGCCAGTGTATGGGAATTGGATAGTTAGGTAGCAATTGTGAGCTGTCCCTTTAAGGGAATGCATCATGGTAAATGTAGTTAAAGGTATCCTGGGAAATGTAGTTCATGTCATGTGGCCACATCTGTAATCCCGATTGGTCACTAATTTGACCCTTGATGGGTTGGGGGAGTTTTCCTCACTTTTGCCTGAATTCCCTAACTCATGGCAGCTGCTTTCTATCGCTATGAGATGGGTTAGGAGATAACCATCTTTTACCTACAAATCCGATATGCACCCTTCACACTTCTAGATGAATTCGTGTCCTACCAGGCGACAGTGTGCAACACACACCGGGCCCGTCGACTCAGAGCTGTTAGTCCTCCTAATGACAGAAGATACAACAGCAACCATATATCGCCCTCAGGCCCTATGCACACTACTAGGGAAAGACCTTCATGGTTGTCCATAAAACCGAGATCGACTCCTCATCCACACACAGTTGGGGAGAGAACTCATCAGATACAACCCAATTTAGATCTCTGAACACAAGGAGAATACAGTTTTGTCCTATGCACCACATTCGTCACTCGCTGAACAGCTGCACTGGGTTTGCAGTGACCCACCAAAAAGAATTGCTAAGGAAATACCAATACTACTACAAGTGTTGAGAATCCAAACACCCACCCAAGTACTGCACAGCCAAGGTGCAATGCGACTTATGCAATAGTGACCAGCACCCGACTGTAATCTGTAATCCCGATTGGTCACTAATTTGACCCTTGATGGGTTGGGGGAGTTTTCCTCACTTTTGCCTGGATTCCCTAACTCATGGCAGCTGCTTTCTATCGCTACGAGGTGGGTTAGGAGATAACCATCTTTTACCTACAAAACAGATATGCAAAGGAATTGGACATAAAGAAGAACTTCGTCACAAATGTGAGTCATGAAGATACCTGATGAACCAATAATAAATGTACTTTGTATTGATGTTTTGATGAGTTTATCTATCTGCATCTATACAGCTTACAAATCCACCACTGTACAGAATACAGAAAATGAATCCCACCTCTGCTTCCAATCTTTGTAACCTAATGAACATAATTTGACCAATTTATTGTGGTTACACCTAGAAAAGTTTTCTTCCATAAAGCAAACATAAGATTTCTTTCTGAAACTTCCTTTTTTCCCCATTATCCACTGGATGTTAACAATGTGATCTCAGGTATCTGATTCTTCTGAATCCAGTTTGTACACCTGACATTCTCATTTCGTGCACTGTTAAGATCTAGACTGTAAAATCTTGAGCATTATCTTATTAAAATGTGAGCTATGAGAGCAAATTTCATGCAGGTAATTTCCTGCTGATTCAAGGATGTTTCGAGAACATTTACAGTAGAGAAAACTGTGTAATGTGCAACCTACCATGGGGTTAGTGTGGGTCCTAAAACATTTACCCTCTCACATTCACATAGAATGATTTCGTGTTAGTTGCAAACGTAAGATTATTTTTAGTTTTCCCTGCTGCAGTAACACCTACTTACTATATTATGTTGACAGATGATGAGAAACAGAACTGCAGGAGCAAGGAGGAGAGCTGTGGATAATTCCAAGATTGGAATGTAGATGCCTGACTAAATTCTCCCAAGAAAAAGATGACATGGATGATTTTACTGGGATTCTCCCAAATGTATTTGCAGAGACGGTTGCTGCTGCTCTGATCATGAGGAATGGTTTTAAAATATGAATCCCTACGTTTTAAACGTTCTAGTGCAGATACAAATAAAGCAAGAAAAAGCAAGCATCTTTTTGCGCTGGTGTAGCAAAGAATCCCTTGGCAACTTGGAAGAGAATTTATTGCTGCAGGAGCTTTTGGAAGCCAAGCAAACCCAACATATCTGATGAAATATTCAAGTGCTAGCTTCCCAGAATTCATGCTGCTCCAACAATCTGCACAATCTCTGCTTGATTACTTTGAAGTAAACCCCACTGAGATTTACTCTGATGGCCCAGGATTCTCTTTCCTTTGAAGTGCTTGAAGAGTTGTCAAGTTAAACATTAGACTCTTCAAGTTTTTAAGGAAAACAGCAATTTTCTGAAAGTTTTATTGCCATTTTCACCCTTGCTAGTTTACTTTTTTTAAAAAAAAAAGCTTGTCTTATGGAACTTTTCTTGCATATACATTTAACTTTTCCAAAGTATTATGGATATTATCTCCACATATTTATCTCTTCCTATAAGGTTTAAATAGATTTCTTATTGTTCACTACATTCTTATTGCTTTTAATTACAAGAAAGTAACAACATTTATCTGCCTTTGTTCTATGGAACTTATTTTAGCCAAATGTTTGAATATCATTATACAGGTGCATATTCTGCTGAGTAAAAAAAAACCAAATAAGAACAAAAATGGTGATACCATTAGATTAATAATCTATTTCATATGAGCAATTATCTTGATTTGGCTAAAGAAATGGATAACTTTGAGACATAGACAATTACTTGTACTAGAGGGACATGATTTGCATGGGATGGCATGCCTTTCTATGATATGAGAAACACAAAACACATAAATACTTTCAGACACACTATATTAGAAATGCTCTGCTTTCAATATAGGCAAAAATCAAGGAAAAATACTATTTAAAAATACCATTCTGGCTCTCCACGATGGAGGCATTAACATACCCAAATGTGATAGATATGGGAAAAATTGTAAGATACAAAGGCATTTTAAATGAGAAGGGGGAATTGAAAAATAAACAGGAATTGACTAGCCAAGGAATAAATTTAGCATGGTGCCTGCATGTACAGGTACAATTTAGATATTATAAATATGTTAAAACATGGTTTTTATAAAGAACCAACAGAATTGGATCAAATTCTAATAAGACCGGAGGAGAAACTGATTTAAAAATTCTATAATTATTTATTGACTATCAGAATGAAAAAGGGGCAAGTAAAATAAACCATGATAGCACGGGCTAAAAATTTTGGGTATTCGATAGAATTCAACAAATGGCAAAAACTGTGGGACAAAAACTATAAATTGACAACATCCACTGTGTATAAAGAAAACTTACGGTACACACAATCTTTTATAGGTGGCACTTTCCCCCAGCAAGATTAGCTAGAATGTTTAAGAATATGTCGGCCAAGCGTTGGAAGTACAATCAAACCCTGGGTTTGTATTACCACATGTGGTGGACATGTCTGAAAGCAAAAAAATACTAACTAAAATACACACCTGGCTAGAAAAAATGATGAAGGAACATATAGATTTAAACCCTGAATTTTTTTGGTTGGGCCATCATACCAAACATATACAGTAAAAGGAATATATATTTAATAATACACATATTAACAGTGGACAGAATAGTGTTCATACAACATTGGAAGGGTGACGAGAGGCATGGGATCTATTTTATCGATGGTTAAACAAGAAAAACAGGAGTTAGAAACTCAAAAACTGTAAGAGATAGATTAATTTAATATTAGGGTTGATCACTGTAATTTATTGATTTTAATTTTGATTAATACTAATAATATGTATCAATACTATGGGGGAAAGCACTGTTATTATAAGATTATTATTAGAGGATATTATTATTATTACTATGATGAATATTACTCAAAAGAACTGTAACCAGACAGCACACTATTTATATGGATTTGAACATGTTGCTCTTTCTATTTATATTAATAAAAAATAAAAATATTATATAAAAATAATAATATATTTCACGTAAATCAATGGAAGGCATTTATTAAATACATAGTCATTATGGACTAAAAGTATGGCTTTTCTATTTAATTTTTTACTGATCTTTACGAATGACAGTAAGGGATGGGGTAAAGATATATTGTATTATTGATTTCTGAAATAATGTTTAAGGAAATATTTCATGAACAATTTATAAAATCTTGACAAAAAAGACAGGATTTACTTATGTATTGATAACATATATTTTTAAAATTATAAACTATAGGATAAAATTAATAGGTTGTTCTTGTAATGAAAAAATAACACTACCCACCCTGGATTAATATTGTAATATAAAATGGAACTATGGCTGAGAAACAACATAGTCAGATTTATAAATTATAGCCAAGTTTAAAAATTCAAACATTTCTCAAAAATTAGAGCAAAAGCCAAAATATGACAAACAACATTCAGTAATGAGGGAAAAAAATGATAATATCACATTGATAATGATAGGTCTTTATGGAGGATAAACAAGAAGTGATCTTGAATTCATGGTAGAAAACTTAATGAAAACTTGAGTTTAGTGGAATCTACAAAAATAAAATTCATTTCTGTTAAAACTTTTAAATCAGAAGTTTAAAAACTAACAAACTAATTGTAGTAAAATTTCCTACTAAAACTAAGGGAGGAAAAAGAAAAAAACGAACAAAACAAAAACAAAAATTCAAAACTGCAAAAGAAAAAAAAAGTAGAAGAAAAAATACAAAAGAAAGAAAAAAGATATAAAGACTTTCAATATTCTTCACAGGTTATAAGCATATGTTTTAATTTCTCTATCTGAAGTTACATCATGTTACTTTTCTTTCTATAATCTATTTTGTCTAATTATCAAAACTATAAATCACAAATTCGCTTTTTTTTTTTTCAGTTATGGTGTAGTGGTTAAGACACCAGACTAGAAAGAAGAAGACTGTGAGTTCAAGTTCTGCCTTACCCATAAAAGCCAGCTGGGTAACTTTGGGTCAGTTACTCTCT
This sequence comes from Bungarus multicinctus, assembly GCA_023653725.1. NCBI lineage: Eukaryota > Metazoa > Chordata > Lepidosauria > Squamata > Elapidae > Bungarus > Bungarus multicinctus. The sequence continues at coordinate 55,493,985 of CM042838.1, read as the reverse complement.
CTCTCAGATGAACTTACCTCACAGGGTTGTTGTGGGGAAAATAGGAGGAGAAAGGTGTGTTGGATATGTTTGTGGCCTTGAGTTATTTTTAAAAACAATACAGACGGGATAAAAATAAATAAACAAATAAATGGCTTCCAGTCACTAATAATAGAGATAATGTATTTTCTTTACTCAAAAAAGTCAATTTATCAAAAATAAAAATAAAAACAGGCCTGAGCTCTGTTACTAACGGTATGTACAAATTGATTATATCATCAGAGCAAATCGGCCAGTGATATGGACAGAGTGCTTGTGAAGAAGTGGTTGTTGTAATGATGATCTCTCTTGTGCTTGAGTACCGAACACTGGAAACAAAGGCATGTTTATAAAACCACAGTGAAAGGAAACTTTTGTTACTATATATAGTGTTCCAAAATGTAAATACAATGTAATTAATAAAGTATTGTGATACATATCAAAATGCAAAAAAACCTCCACCTCTATTAACAGACACACTGCATTTTCATCCCACAGCAGAAATAAAAATAAAAAATTGAAATTTTATATAAAGTTTATTCTTACAAGAAATAAGAATATGAAGGGAAATTGAAGTTGGCAGTCACAGCAGAATGTCATTTTATTATACTCTCTAAGAAAAATTGAGTTTTATTTCTTTCCATTCATGTTGGCAAGAAGAGATGTTTATTGGATTTGGACTCATCCATACATAAAACAGATCTATTGCAATCCCTGAGCAATAATTATTACAAATTTAAGTCTTATTTATTTCACTGGATCTAAACAATAGATTTTTGTGTAAATATGTTGTATACTTTCTTATGTTAAAAAAATTATTAGGAAAGTTTTATGAACTATTTAGAACTATTATGCATGCCATGTAAAGGTATATTGGTACATTATCTATAGGAGATACCAAGAACCTTTTGGCTGCATACTGGTAGCATTTTGGCTGAAGCTTTATAGAATGCAGAATTATTTTTATAATTTTTATTATTCTGGTTGACATTACTGGAAGGAAGTAAAAGCAAACCTGAGCTACAATTAATGTAAAATTGGCAACTTCCTTGTCAAGTTGCTCTATCATTATAGTAGTGCCCAGACCAGATTTTACATTGTTCACATAATTTTAACGTGCCATCCAGCCCAATGTGATTTACAATGTAAAAAAAGGTTTGTTGACCCATTTTCGCTGCCAGTCAGGTGCCTAACAAGCTATATTTAGAAATGTACAAAAAAAGTCTTGCTGCGTTAGATCAAAGGGCCTAGCTAGACTACAGCAATATTTCCCACTGTGGCTAACCAGATGCCTATGGAAATATTCCTGTAGATCACTATAAAAGCAAATGATTTATACCTGTTGCTTACATGTATTTGGTCTTTTAGTCGGAAGAAAATGTCAACTGCTATGTCCCACATATCCTGTTTCATATTCTAGTTGTTCCACATCACTATTTACTCAACTGATGTAGAATCAATTTACTTGAAGCTCATGTAGAATTGCTCTTCCAAAGTCCCAAAAAAGCTTTAAAATATTTAACTAGGAAGCTGTTTTAATTTAAGAAAAAAAATCAACTTTATTTTTCAGATGAAAGAAAGTATCAACTGCATTTTCAGTAGTAATGTTCCTTGCCTCACGCTCAAATTTTAGGACACCTAGCCAATCTTGTCTGGGCTCAGAAGGTAAGCAGGTAGATTTTGGGTCAGGAGACCGCTATTGAATTCCACAATTGGAATTCCCAAAATGGGCATAATAATCTAGGACTCTGAGAAAGTATTAGTTATTATTCCTGCACATATCAGCCCAAAGTTTTCCAGCTTTCAGATGGGTACATATTTTATCTCAACTATAAGTGTATGTGCTGTATCTATAATAATGGTGGTCACTGGTATGCAAAATGCAAATAAAAAGTAGAGAGGCAGGATTGTTTAAGGAAATTATTTCACAACCCATGTAGACTCCTTAAAAAAATATCCGGTTTGAATTTCATATTAGTCATAGTGACAACTAGTTCATATTGAAAAACCGGATTAACAACTTTTTGGCATGACTAACTATAGAGTTTAAGGGATGCAAGGGATCCATATGATCACAGGCAAAAAAGAAAAAGAGATATGATTGATATGGATGGTTTGTGTCTTTATCAGCTGATTCTGTTACATTGGATGGATGCTTTTTTACTGTATAGATTGAGAAAAAACAATTGCATTTCTGGAAACAGAAGTATATAAAAACTCTGTTTCTAACATTACATCTGTAATTCTGTGATGATACTCCATTTCTACAGGAAGGTCAATACCTGCTTTTACAGTTATTGTGATACATAGCGGATGTGTTGAAACCAGAGAAAGATGTGCTGAGAATTTCTTCTTTGATTACAATCAGCTAATTCTCCCTATCTTGATTGGAAGGAATATCCAAATTGTAAGCAGATAAATGTCATAAATTGTTCCTGGCATAATCAGAGAATACACAATATCAAACTCTTGAAGCAGTTATGAGGCAGTTATGAAGAAAAAACTGCTATCTGTCCTTAACCTTAACCTGGTCCTTCAGATCTTCCACCAGTGTACTCATCACCACTGTAACCGAGTCCATTCACCTTCCTGTTAAGTTATTCTGTTCTTGTAATTCCTTCCCAGAATAAGTCTTCTCCAAAAACCTGGATCTTCATGTAATGTGTTCAAAGTAGGGCCATTTGAGCTAATCAATTGTTCCTCAAGTGAGAACTCTGGGCTGATTTGATAACCCATTTGTGGGTTGTTGTTGTTTTTTGCTTTAATGCGGTACTTCGCACACTCATCAGTCAGCCCTACTTCTCCTGCCTCCGTGACTGAATATAGCTGGCTCCTTTCTTTCTCACACTTGCGTGAATGTCTTTATTAATCAAGAATACCTATTTTTCTTGCCACATAACTTTTCCTTCTGAAGGAAGATGCTAAGCAAAGGGCCTGTTGCGCATGCCTATGCAGCAACCGAAGGCAGTACGAATCGGCGCCGTTAGGCCTCGGAGCGTTTCTCGATTGGAGCGTCGTCGTCGTCGTCGTCCCCCATCTCCTTCCCCATTGCAACGAGCTGCCTCGGGCTGTGCTCGCATCGAGATGGAAATTGCTTAGGGCAGGAGATGGGGGGGAGAGGCTAAAGCTGGCGTAGAGCAAGCACGTTGCAAGTCCGCCCGCAGTCTCTGGAGGGCAGCACTGGGGCGACGAACTTCCTTCGGCGTCCAAAGCAACCTCTTCTTATTGCCCGCCAGCAGCGCGGGTGCTGTCGAAGTTGCCCTCAAAAGATCCGGAGCGCTGCGCCCAGAGAGACCTTTGCTCCCGCGGGGCTGAGGGGTGGGGGGTGGGGAATCCCGCGGGCGGGGAAAAGAAAGCCCGGCTCCGTTCCTAAGCTTTAATTCGCGGCCGGGCGTGAACCTTGTCTGCCTTCCCTTTCGCGGGGCTGCTTTGACGGCGCCTTTTCCTCCAGGCCGGGCTTGCGCTCCGCCTCGGGGAGAGAAACCCCGACGGACCCAGCGCTCGAGTTCCAAAGCGGCGCCCCGTTCCCTCTCCGCGTTGACAGGCAGTGAAAGCGCAACCCTCCCTCTTGTACGTACACACATAACTGCGCGCCTACCCTCCAAAGAAGGCACGGCGGCGGCGAGCAGGCGAAGGAGCCAGCGGCGTCGGTGCAGAAACAAGGTGGACGCGCGGCTTCCCGCACAGGCATCATGTGGGTCTGTTGGTAAGAGGGGTGGGGGGGAAACCGATCCCCGCTCCTCCGCCCCGCTCCCCCTCCCTCGGCACGCGCAGCGGCACCCGCTCCGGCAAGGCAGAGAAGGAGACGAGGCGAGCCCCGGAGGCCGCGGGGAATAATCGGAGAATTGGTGGTGGAAAAAAAAAAAAGGAAAGCAGAAGAAGAAAATATTTCCTGGCAAGATGGCCGACTTGGAGGCTGTGCTCGCCGATGTGAGCTACTTAATGGCTATGGAGAAAAGTAAATCGACTCCGGCGGCTCGAGCCAGCAAGAAGATCATCCTACCTGAGCCGAGGTGAGCTGTGGGGAGGGGGAGTGTTGGAGGGCAGGTGTGGTAGCCCAGCCTGAGGCGCCGTGGAGTTGGCCCCGGGTGCCTGCCTGTGCGTGTGAGTGCGCGGGCGCGTGTATGGAACCTCCATCTGTCTTGAGAACGCTCTTTAAATGAAACGTGCCAGCTTCCCTCTCGCCCCTTCTGAAAGATGTGTTGTCCTCAGAGGAAAAGATGGGAGAAGGAATGGCATCTGTCCTGTTGTATGTTTTGGTTACTACGTGGGCAATAGGAAGGGGTGTCATGTGTCCCCGTTCTTAATTCGGTCCGATTGGGGGGGTATTATGCCTTACAACAGCAGACTCCTGGGCCACCTTCATAGAGGAATAAACCTCTTCCACGGTACTGATGTTTTCCTTATCCGCACGTCACAGTCCTCCCCTTTTGTTTCTCGTGTATGTGTAACAAGCGGTTATTAATCTTTGCAGAAAGGCAGGCTGTAATAAATTATATGATGATTTTCTGAGCCGTCCGGCATCTGCTCCTCTGTGTGCTCCAGAGAGCATGCATTAAGGCCATAGCTATGTTCAGATAGCCCTAGCCACTTGCATGTATGTTTTTGCTGTATTCCATTCTGGGAGGGGAGCCTTGTTGCTTGGCTCACAAGGATCTTTTCTAACACTTAAAACACAAAGACTTAGGTCTATATTTCTTTATATATCTTTAGCACTATGGATTGGAAATGGAATTGCACTTAGGCATTCATATCCCTTGTTGTCACTCTAAACTTAAATGGGAATTAGAGCTGCACAAACAACGTTGCAGTTCTGTGCAAATCTTTTGCAAGGTCACCAAGGTGCAGTTTTTTCTCAAAAACAAATGAGGAATGCATTTGGTAGAAGATTTGCTTCATGTGTAAAGATTTTACAATCAGGTGACACCAAAATGATCTTGGCACATGAAATCCGAGGGCCACAATTTAGCTTGGCCAACCCTTAACTTGCTTCCCAGCAGCTGTTACCAAGGGCAACTGGGTTGGGCCTGACAGGCATTCTGCACCGACAGCACATAGGGAAGTGCAGGCTGCCTCCTATTCTCCCCCCATTACCTCCCTCTTCTGCCAACCTCCATGTGACATCTGGCCTATTCTGCTCTACTCCATCTCATCCAATAACCTTGGACTTTCTCAACTGAGGCCAATGGCTACTCAGACACAGCTTCCCTCCACTCCCCTACCATTGAGGGGTGGATGAATGGATAGTCTCTGAAATAAAGCAGAAAGCACCCTGGAAGGAAAAAAAATGGCAGCTGCTCTTTTAGAAGATGAAGCAGATGTGTAACCATGGCAATGCTTGAAAAACCCAGGAGCCTTTGTGTTCTTCACATGCTGCTGGTTTCAATATGGAAGTACTTGCCCACATAGGAACTTTAGGTGCTGTTCCTCCACATTCTTAGAAGGAAAGAACCTTAAAGCAGGGAGAGCCAACCAGCCTTTGCCCCCAACTTGGATAGTAACAATTCTCTGGCAACTCTTGTGGTAAGTCATTGCCGTACAGAATATTTATTTATTAATCAAATTTATATAGCCACCAATCTCACTGGGAGTAACTGTGGGCAGTGTACAATAATTGCAGAATAAAATTATATTTACCCTCATTTAAGTACCAATTCTATTCAAATTTTGTACTAATGGTATTACTGGTGGCATTTCCCACTTACCTTTCTCTTCTAAACTCATTAGAAAGGTCTTTAGTTTTCTCAGTCTTATAGCCACCCCGATGTAGAAGCATGGGAGACAGATGATCTTAAGTGTAAATCTAAAATCTTTTCATTTTCATCTTTTCAACAAGATTTTCATTTTAGGAAGTTATCCTAAAAATAAATAAAGGCCAAACTATTAATCAGTGAAGCAACGCCCTAAAAAGGAGGTTAGGAATTGAAGAATCCTGCAGAGAAGTTTTGTCACAGTAAGAACAGGAGCTCTACTGCAGAATTCCCATCAGACGGAATAATGAGGGCTAAGGTTTGCAGGTTTAGGGATGTAATTTAAATGTCTTCTAAAACCAGATATTGGAAATACATCAAAAAGGTAGGCCTTGGACATAAGTCAGCCTAAATCACATTGCAGAAGAAAGTTTATTTGTAGAATTGTTTTATGCATATTTTATTTTGCTTTGGCTAATCATGGATAGGGTATAACATGTCAGAAACTGTTCAGATATTTAACCAGTCCTTAAATATCTTAGATTGTCTTTGTAGATCAGCAGATGTACTGAATAGATGTCCCCTGTATTGTTTTTTGTGATTGGTTTGCTTGATGTGATCTTGGCATGGGAGAGCAATCCTGGTCAAAGCTGACAGTATCACATTTCTAAAGGCCACAACGTTAATTCTCAAGCACCTAGGTACACATGATTTATGGGAATCGCTGGCAGTGAGGACCCTGCACATTCTCTTCTCAAACATTTCTTCATGGATAGTTGACCAAATAGCTTTCCATTGTATTTGTTTGCTTGATCTGTATTGTGAAATATGAAAATTGTTGTTTTCATTGTAACAATTGTAAAGCAACAGCACTTAGAATCTTGTGGTTTATTATTATTTATTTAATTTGTATTGCACCTCAAATAACTCAAGACAGTATTAGGCAATATACATTTTTTAAAAAAATGTTGCTGTTGTTTAAATGTTGCTGTTGTTAAACAGTTGTTTCAAAAATAGTGCTGGATTTTGGGTCAGATCTGTTTTTCTTTTAAACAAAGGGATACTTCAAGATATAATGTCAACAAGTTGGACAAGACAATTACTGAAGTTAAACAATTAATGCTCAGGATAACATTAATGAAGGTTGACCATACCAAATGAAGTACATTGAGGTTTTTTGATATGAAAAAGTATAAATCACTGAGCTTAATGCCAAATCTCTACTATAGTGTTATCTGTGCATACTAAAAAGAGAGAAAAAACCCCACTAAAAATAGTATAGATAACTATTTCATTTCTGAATTCTCTCTTCTTTGTACTCTAAACAATTTACAGTATTTGTAAACATAGATGTAGAAACTATGCTGCTAAGTGTTCGTACTTACTTGCTGTCTGATATGTAGTATATCTGAAAATCATTCTTTCTTATAGTTACTAAATTTCTATTATGTATATGGTTAATTTTGCCATTGCTGTGTATTCTCCAAGTTTGAGTTCCCAAGGAGATATCTTTGGTACTATGTTTTTTTTCCCAGTGTTGTGAAGTTTGTCCTCACAGGCGTGAGTATATATCTTAATGAATTATGGTGTTTTTCATTGGTATATTCTGAAATTATACACAATAAAAAGAATTGTTTTAATTTTGAGTTTGATTTCTGAGATTCTCTGAATGGTTATGGCTATTTTCCAATCCTCTTTTTTTATAGTGGGGGAGTGGTTACTGTCCACCACATGTGGTATTGGGGCAGTATTTCTATTCCGATCTGGGGTAAAAATTCTGCCTAAGGTTGGAATGCAGGTAGATCTCAACTTATGGCAACAATTGGGATCAGAATGTCTGTTGTTAAGTAAAATGGTTATTAAGTGAGTTGCACCTTTTACAATCTTCTTTGCCACAGTTGTTAAGCAGATGACTGCAGTTAAATGAATCATAGGGATTGTGCTGTCCAGACAGTTTAGTTAGGAATAGTGAGCTGTCCCCTTAAGGGAATGCATCATGGTAAATGTAGTTAAGGTATCTGGGAAATGTAGTCCATATCATGTGGTCACATCTGTAATCCTGATTGGTCACTAAATTGACCCTTGTTGGGTTGGGGGAAGCTCCCTCTCTCTTGCCTGAACACAGCCTCGTGGTAACAGCTCTACCCCTGTCTCTATAACTATGGGATAGAAAGATTAATATCATTTAGACTACGATTTCAACTATGCAAAGAATTGGACATTAGATGCATCTCGACATAACTGTGAGTCATCTTGAGGATACCTATTATAATCCAATAAAAGAAACTTTGTATGGAAGAATTTGTAGAGTTATTCTATCTGTCTTTATATTCAGCAAGTGAATCATAAGACAGAATAGGCATGTTAAACAAATCCAGCTTGTCAGAATCCAGCTGGGACAGTCGCAGATGGCAATCGTATGATCCAGGGATCCTGTACCTATCATAAATACAAGGCAGTTTCCGAGCAGTTGAATTTTGATCATGTGACTGGGGGTTGCTCCAAAGGTCATAAGTATGAGAACTAGTTGTAGGTCAGTTTTTTCAGTGCTATTGTAACTTGGTCACTAAATAAATGGTTGTAAGTTGAGGACTAATTAATAGAGGACAAAGAATAGGCAAAAGCTGCAGAGTAAGTGAAGCTCATTAGCATAATAGGAATTTAATTCTTTTTTCCCCTGTATATTCTTTGTTATGCTTCTTCTTGAAATTCTTGAGAATATATGAAGTCTTTCTCAGTTCATGGTACCCTTAATGTCTCAATTTTTTTCCGTATCACCTCTAGGCTTGTAACCTGTATGATGTTTGACAGATATTAAGTATTACTGTGTAGTTGTCTTGGGGCTTTGGGAATTGTGGATCTGTTGAGCTACTTTAGAGCAAGATAAGATACAGTGACATGGCCTCAGCTACACTGTGAATTTTGTAACTGTTGAATCCAAATTTCTCACCACCTAATTTCACTTCTCTGGCTCATAAATCACACAGTATTAATAATTTAGACAAGAAAATTGCTGCCATACTAATTGCAAGAGAAAATGTTCAAAACTGCTCAGAATCATATTCATCTCTTGAGAGAGCAAACTCAAAATTTTACAGATTGCATTGAATTCTACTTTATTCTAAGAAAATAAAAATTGTGCAAGTAGTCCCCCTTCAGCAATTATTTTGTGTGGTGGGGTTTTCACTACAATTCTTCCTCCAATTGTACAAACTACTAATGTATTTGGCTGCAGTTCCCATACTTTACAGCAGCTAGGACTGTAGGGCATTCTCATTAGGCATCATGGGAACTATAGTTCAACATACATGAAGAGTGGACAAGGTTGGGCTATATCAGAATGCAGAATTGGCACAGCAGTCTTTCATAATTCTAATTATGGAACAGTTTCATCTGCTTTCAATAGATTCTGATATTCTGCAGTTCCTGCCTTAGCAACTTCAAGTGTCATTTTCACATCACTTCCGCCTAGAATGGAAGAATCATTGCTGCTTTCAGGAAATGGTACCTCCTCGGGTTTTAAACCCGTTGGATCATCTACAACAGAAGCAATTGCAACACAGACCAAGAGTTGTAGCAATCTAGATCCTGTTATTTGCGGCAACCACTTGATCAATGTCTTGCAGGTTGTACACAGATGCTAGTAATCTGCTACCATAACATGAGCATAGCATTTTTGAAAGGGCAGAATTTAGTATTTCATGTTGAAAGAGAAGATTATAAAATAAGTAATAAAAGTTTTCTTATCTATTTGTTACTGTGTTGGAGGGTGTTGTTTTTTTCCTGTTAAGGGAAGCAGGCTATTTTCTATGCATTTATTTCCTTTTTCTGTGATTAGTCATGGCAGGGGCCCACGTTCATTGCTGTGCTTTGACCCCCTAAATGGTAAATGAATTTGTGTAACCTTCCTGGATAAAATTATCATTTTCAGTATGGTTGGGCAATGAATACAACATTTTTAAGAAATGCATTTTCATCTATTAAATAAAGAAAATGATAACTATCAAATAAAACATTACATTGCAAATAACAGTTTACAGTCTTATTTTTTATAAGAAAGATATTTGCATAATTCCTGAGGTTTTTTATTTTTAATATAGCCACTTTCCTTCGTAGTAGAACGTTTATTTTTGATCAATATTTGATCTTTACTGCACCAGCTGTAGGAAATTCTGACTTTGCTACTGTTTTGTTTAGGCAGAACAAGACTGAGTTTGATTTTATGTATGTGTGCCATGAGCCTTGCACACTTAAAATAAGAGCCATGTCAAAATTATCTCAAGGTTTTGGTGGTGTGATGGTTATCATTTGAGTCAAAATATGGGAGGTCCAGGTTCAAGTTTGTTCTTAGCCTTAAAAACTCATTGGGTGGATTTGAGCCCGTTATTATCTCTTAATGCACTTTTTAAAGAGGATGGTATTGTAGGAATACAATGAAATGTAATGACCATATGAGCCATTTGGGGCTCTTGAAGGTATGGTGAGATATACATTTAACAAAAGAATAAGCTTCCTGCCAGTGTCTTCTGGCAGAGCAGGAGCAACTTTTTGAGAGTGATCCAGTTTTTAAAGCTGGAGCTCTGTCAGGGTATGCTTGCATTTTCTTTACTACCTGTTCAGCAAGGAAGCTGCTGGCTTACCAAGGCAGAGCAAGAGCAAATTCTAACCATGATCCAGATTCAAGTGTGCAAGCTGGAGGAAATATAGAGTTGGCAACTTGTCAGAACTTGCTTCAGATTTCCTTGGAAAATCTGGCTGCCAGTTTGTTTAGAGGGAAGGGAATGGGAGCACATTTTGATAAGATCCATCTTTGGATGTGCAAACCAGTGTACTTGCAAAGCTAGAACTGTTGACTTGTCCTGACAAAGCAATGGCAAAATTTTATTTATTTGCATTTAGAAGCCACTCATCTTCCTCACAGAGAGATCTGGATGGTGTATAAATATATCTGGCAAAAATCTTGGTTTGCCTGCACACAAACCTCAGGAAAGTTGCACCCCCCTTCCATAAGGTACAACTTACACTTTCAGAACTCCTGAGTTAATGAATCAGTACTGAAGTTAAACTCTGTTTTAAATCTTCAAGTCCAAAAAATATTTTTAAAAGTAGCCCCGATATTCAGGGTTACTTGCAAGTAATTTCCTATTTCCTTCCCAATGGCCTATATGTGAATAAAAGCATTTTAAATATCTGGCTGATTATTTTTAATAGTAACTACTTCTCATTAAATGCCTATACTAGAAGAATTCAAGAAAACTAACATTCTCAGTAGCTTTTGCTGTGCCTTATTTTACAAAGAAAAAAATTGAGGCAAAAGTCAGTCCTAGGATCAGATTCCTAAAATGTTTGTAATTACCATTAAATTTTATCAGCAAATGCTCATCTTTTGCATTTCAAGCAATTGTCATTGAAAAAACTATAACTGGTCTTCCACTAATATGAAATTACCTGAAACTAGGAGTTTCTCCTCTAACACGTTTTTTTGTTAACAGTTTGTTGTTCCAAGAATCTTCTTTAAAACTTTTCTGGTTGTCTAGACCAGGGATGTTAAACTTGCAGCATCACATTGTTGTCACATGAGGTATCATGACTTTTCCACCCTTTGCTAAACCGGGATGGGCATGGTCAGTGTATGATGCATCCAGCCTGCGGGCCGCCAGTTTGACACCCCTGGTCTAGACCTAGGCTAGGGAATTCTGGGAGTTGAACATACCTTAATGTTGCTAAGGTTGAGAAACACTGGTTTACTTTTGTTTACCTCAGGAAAGCTTATTTCTGTATTCCAGTTTGGCTTATTGAGCACAAAGTAACTATATAGAAGCTAAGAACGGTTAACTTCTGTACATAAATGGAGTAATGATTGTATATTCACAATCTGACCAGGCATAGTTATTAAGGCATGTTAAGTTAGGTTTAGTTATGAACTATAGGTATTAGAAATGCTGCCTTGTCACATTTGTAATAGAATATGTTGCACCTTCTAAGATAGATATGTTCTTTTCATTAAAAAAAAACTAAACATATTTTCAGGTTATATATAAGTTTCAAAGACAATAAGTCATGAAATTACATAGTTTTAGCATAAACATAGGTAGGTGACATTGTTGAAGCTATTGGAATTTTTGAATAACTGTACTTAGGAATGAAATAGGAGGATGCTAATGCTGGTGTTTTGGGTTGTTTTTTTTTTCATTTTTAGAAATAAAAAAATGAGCTCTCACACAATTCAGAAATCCAGCTGTTGTCTGTGAGGGAAATAAAATTGTTCCACAGAAGCAGATATTTACAGAGGAAGTAAGGCCTTGGATTATCTCAAAAAGATTGCAAAAGTTTAAAATTAGAATTTCAATACTTTGTAATATATTAACTCATCATGTCTAGCTAGTGGAGAAGCTATTATACAGTAGTATGTTTTCCAAATTGTCACCTAAAGATCTTGCCAACTCATCGTTAAGGTACTTTTGTAACTTGAAATTTCTGGCTCATTTTCAGCCCAAAGATACTCTGTCCCAATATCATGTTCAGCAGTTTACATCTTCCTTACTGATAATATTTGATGCAAGACAAAAGTAGGTAGAGGGATTTTGGCCACTAACAATGCAGTCATTAATTGAGTCATTATGTGACTGGACCCAATTTTATGGTCATTTTTACTGTGGTTCTTTAAGCAAATCATATGGTTGTTAAGTGAATCTCGCTTTCCCAATTAACTTTGTTGGAAGCCCACTGTGGAGGTTGCAAACTGTGATCATGTTAATGCAAGACACCATCATAAATGCAAGCCAGTTGCCAATCATCTAAATTGCAATAATGTTATTGCAAGGGTGGTGAGATGGCTATAACTTCAATAACAGGTCTTAAGTTACTTTTTTCTAAGACTATCATAACTTCAAACTATTGCTAAGCAGTTGTAAGGAATATCTGTAGTGATTTCTTTTGATAAACCATCTAGAAAAATGAACATGGCTCTGCTTCAGTACAGTACTGGAATATGTCCTGAGTTTGCTTTTTTACACATTTGAAAGAGGTGGCCCTAAATATTTTATTTATTTGAAAATTAATCTCTCAGATTTAGATGCCATTCTAGAAATGCCACATTTTCTTTATAGTAATTATCTACTGACTAAATGCTAAAAGGGTGTGACAGAGTACATTAGAGCAGGCATCTGTGTGCCTCCTTACCTGAGACTTATACTGTATTTTCCTGGAATTGCAGTTACTATGTACACCCAAGAAAAGACACAGGTTCTTTAAGGAGATATCTACAAATACATTAAGGTCCAATGCGGGACACTTTTTCAGCTTCATATCTGAAGCATAATACATCCCTATTGCAAATGTACCTTCCTTCTTTTTTATGGTTAGAATTAGTGCAAAAAAGGAACAGCATTCTTTAAAATTAAAACAGAATAGCTAGTATATGAGTGGTCAAATATTTTCTGTTGAAGATGATGATTTAAAAGTTTTTCTTAATCTAGTGCTCTCTAGATATTTTAGATTCAAGCATATTGAGTCTAAAATATAGACGACAGTTTGTCAATCACATTTGGAAAAGTCTCTTTTAAGAAAACTAGCACCAAGGTAAGACACACCTAATCTGTTGTAGAGTCTTCCCAGTATCAGAAATACTAAAATTTCTAGTTTCTAATATGCTTGGGAAAAGACTTTGGAGAAAATACACCAAGCTAGAAAAATATTTCATAATTAACTTCCCTTGTATGCCTTCTCTTGGCAGCATCCGCAGTGTTATGCAAAAATACTTGGAGGATCGGGGTGAAGTCACCTTTGACAAGATATTTTCTCAAAAGATTGGTAAGTATTAGAATCTTTGCATGGCTACATGTTCAGCTAGATACATTACCTAAAACAAGTAAAGTTCAATGGAGCTTTCGTGCTTACTCAGTGGCTGCAGCATGACACAATGATCTGTAAATTACTCAGGCACTTTTTAGCTTAACATATTATGTGAACTGTGCTATTATCTTATGGTTAAGTGTGATTGTGTTTGCATAACAAGTTGAACTACATACAAAGTCTAAAACTGAATCAACAAATGGCATTATATGGTAGGATGTTGCATGAAGCAAATCATCACCTCAAGCTATAAAGTAATTTTGTTTTGGCATAACATATTGTGTGAACACATCCAGTATAGTTTGCTAACCACAATTTCAAGTTTAGAATGATTTGCAAACAGCCTGAATTGTGCAATCACAGCTTAATTTACCTTGAATAAATACAACCAATATATTTTTGGCTGCTAGAGCTCAAGCTTCTGACCTGAAATCAATCAATCTACTTGGCATATTTTTTACTCAGTTTTTATTTCATAGTTTTCATTCAACATAATTTTTATGGTAACAAAGACATAGCCGACCAAAATAAAAAGGGAAAGTGAAACTCATGATGCAGATTGAAAAATTGTATTCCCTTTGATTCAGGGAGAAGATGTAATCTTAGTTTTTTAAGCTACTGCTACGGTTTAAAGCAGCCTTGGCCACCTTCATTTAAATGTAGAGTTAACAAGTCTTTTGCCTCCCCTACCCTGATGCTGATGAGGATTATAACTTCCATTGTCTTAATAGAAGTGGTAGGGCTGTTCTAGGATGACTACTTGCAAAGGAAATTGATGTTTTGTATCTTGAAAGTTGTATAAGAGAAAGGGATTTTGAATGGTAGGATGTATCACATAATAGAACTGCAAACGGGAACAAATGCAGTACCAATTTAAAAAATGTCTTTCTTAGAGAAATCCATTCAGTCTGGTAACATTGCCTTCCATATTGAGGCACAGCAAACCGAGTCATTCAAGATGAGCTTAAAGCTCTATTTAAAAAATGGAGAAGAGAATAAATAGCTGAAGTCTGCAAAGAAACTTGCTTCCTCTTGTCCTCATTACAATGGTGTTTGTTTCCTCTTCTGTTAGTTTGGAAAAATGCTTGCTTCACTTGGTAACTATTTGTGGTGTTTGCATGATATGCTTATCTATGTTAACTATCATTTACTTGATTAAGTCATCCAGTTTTCTGGGTTCTTACAGCAGTCCATATTTACATGACATACTAGTCTAGTGTGTAGCATGTCAAGTCATGCACATAACCTGCTGTTGGAAGGGGAAAGCATTTAAAATATCTGGGTTGGAAGTACGTGAAAATGCCTTTCCTCTTGGAATTCCAAGTCTGTAGATTATGCACAACATAACCTTTATAGGTGCCTGTGCTTTTAAGAGTTGCATAGCAAGCAGAATATTTCTCCCTGCAGATTTTTCTCTTTACTGCAGTCAACAAAAAATCTGCACTGGAGGAAATGTCTCTTCTGCAGTTCTTAAAGATGCATGAACCTTTAGGAATCAAAACTGCCCACCCTTTCTGTCAGAATGTCTGTACCATCAACAGCTGTGAAAAGAGTAAATATTTCAGCAGGTGGAATATTTGCCTCTATAGAAAAATCTATGGGGAGAATTTACCTACTGAATTTCTGTTTGTCTTTTGTTGAAGCCCAGAATAAAGGGAGGGTGGGAAAGTATGAAACCATTACATCCAATATTTGTGTTCTTCTGGAAGAAGGAAGGATCTATTTGCTCCAACTATAAATAACCAAGAGAAGACTAATTTACATAAAATAAAGTTTCATTAAAGGTGCAGAAAAAACAAATTTGGAGTGAGTAGTGGCTGTTGGTCAACAACTCACTGGGTGATACTGGACTGTTGCCCACGCTCAGCCAGGCAACAGCAAGTACTCTATCACTGTTTCCCCTTTCCGTTATTACACCCCGCCCCAACAGGAAATGCTCTTGCTTCCTCCCACACCCACGGCCACTTGTGGTTTCCGCATGATATATCCCAATTTTGCCTATTCTCTCTCTCTTCTGGTTGGGTTGCTTTCTCAATAGTTTTTTAACCTCAGCAATCTCCCCTTGCACTTGGGGGAAGTGTAGGCCGACAGGGAGTTGTTGAGCCACAAACTGAAATTGAAATTGATCAGCCTGCACCTCAGTGAGTGAGCCAGGGGAGGGAACAAGAAGCAGAAGATGGGGCCTGCTATGCTTGAGAAATTAATAAGTGGTGCAGGGATTAATAGTTTTTAAATGTCCAGTTTCAGTTGCTCTCTTTTTAATACTGGTGGGATGAGACTTCTGGATTAGTATTTTGATGATGTTGGCTTTACACAACACATGAGGCAAAACTGTAGCTTGCTGGTATATGGTTCAGTGGCTATGTTTGCACAACAACACATCCTTAATTAAGAGAGCCATGAGTTCAGTTCTCAGTGCACTCCATGTTCTGGTCAAGCATGATATATTGAACCATCAACTAATCATATGAATTTGGTTTGTATAGCAGAATAAGCAACGCTTACTAGTTTCTTGTTCAGTATTTTATGTGAACCTATCCTGCATAAGTAATTCACTGTTTAGAGTGACATTTAAATACTAGTTGGGTTAATTCACAGAATATTAATTAAATAATCCACAGATTAGGATTATTCACATGTTCTAATATTTTCAAAAATGATGCAGTTATATAATAGGTTGGGAAGCTATAGTTAATCACTTATTACGATTGGTAAATAGCTTTATAAGTTGCTCTAGGTATGAGCTTTTGATTATTAGAATCTTAGAACATTTGTGACTCATGACTAACAATTGAAGAGGGACCAACAAGCTTGAGAACTGTCATTGACTTTTTATTGATATTCTGTGCAAAAATTAACCATGGGAATATTTTCCTGGAATAAAGATGAAATAATTGAGAAAGGGCGGGGGGAGTAAGCAAATCTAATGATATCTTATGATTTTCCACAGTTTTTAATGTAGCCTATAAAACTGAAATTATATGGCTTTTATAGAAATAAAAATATTTAAATGTTTCTTGTTAGAAATCTCAGACTCCTCTCTTTCTTTCTTGGGAGTAGATGTTTGTGGTTTTCAGCTTTGTCTAAACAGAGGCTGTGTGCTACTGATAGCAATCATCCAATTTTTCCCCCCACTGGGCTGATGCATGATATGTAAACGATTCCAAATTCATTAATTTTTTCCTCTTATATTACTGTTAAAAGACTAGTAGTAGTCCTGCATTGCAAACTTCTGGATGACTGTAAAAATGGCAAGATAGCAATACAATGTTAGCCAGATTTTTGCAGCCCTGTTCTGGCAACTGAAAAATTGCGCTGATTACAGGAAAAGTTTATGCATTTTCATAGAAGATAAATATTTTGGCACAGATAAACAATGGCAGTTTAGATGAAACCTGCTTTATTTGGACACAGTACATCAGTACTTTGATCGGCATGTGGATAGTCATCACTATCATGCATCTTCTGGGATTGTCAATTGCTACGTAGAGACATTGAGTTCACATCTCATGCCAATCCAAACTCTATCCATGATATATGGTTTTGTACGTTGCTGAATTTTGCCTTTCTAAACCATTGTTTATGTTTTACATTGTACAAACCAATTGTAGCTTGGTCAAAAATGATTGTAAAATCAGCCATGGCTTCAGACTATACAGTATTCATTTTAAAAGAACTGCTGAGGAAATAGGAATCAAAGCAACTGTAATTTCTGCCCTGGCTTTCCATGGCATGATTCTTTGCTATTGGCTGAAACCCTTTACTCGAATATGGCAATTATTTGGATAAAAGAAGAAAAGGAGTTGCCCCACTGCAGGCTTTAATTTCTCAGGCTTGGCAATTGTAACAGATGTTGATTATTGAATGGCTTGTGGCTGCCCTAATTTGGAAGTGTCTTGTGAGACTAGAAGGGCTTTCTGATCCATCCAGCAATAGAAGATCCCTGCTTTTAAGGCAATGTGGCAATTGTAGATCATTTTATAACCATTTTCAGCATTATTCTATTCTCTGTGTTATTCAGTTTCTCCCTGCATATATTAGAGGTATAAGTAGTCACGGGTGGCATACTAGTTCTGGATTACTAGAAATGATAAATGAGACTAGGAGCAGTTTATTAAATGTGTTGAAGGAGTTAGTGGTGTATGAGTTTCATATTGCTTTTTGTGTATTTTAGGGTTCCTACTATTCCGAGATTTCTGCTTGAATCAGGTAGAGGAGGCCAAACCACTGGTGGAATTCTATGAAGAGGTGAGGCACTAACTCAACAAAAAAAGTGTTCTAACATTCAGACATTGTTACCTTCTTTAGCCTAGCACACAAATAATACATTATGCTTTGAAATGGATAGAGATGTTTGAGACTGTTAGCCTACATTTCTCTTGGGAGGAGGATGGTATAAGCATTAAGAATGAAATCAAGGTGAAAAGGGTTAACAACACTGCTAGTGGAATCGATTTTCTATCCTCATGCAAGCCCCTCCTTTCATATTTCCTAAATCTGATTTTGGAAGCTTGGAGTAACCTAGATTTAGGATCGTGGGTGGTAGAAACCCACTTGAAAATTACTGAATAGGGCCCTTTGCTTTGATTGTCTTTACAGCACAGAATATTGCTTTTAGACTTAGGCTTCCTAGAAACAGCTAAGTGATTCCAAGCCCCTTTTACATATTGGAGGTAATTAGGAGATGAAGTGGCCTTCCTTCTCAAATAACTGGAGTTTTGTTCATGCAACAGATGAAGAATCCAAAAGAACATTAGATCATGGACCTCCAGCTGCAGTTTAGCTAGAATTTTAAATAAACAAGCAGATTGGCAGAGCCTAGTGGCTTTGTCAAAACTGTTATCCTCTCAGCAGCAAACTGGGATATAAATCATTAATATTAATAACATTCTGTATAATCTTGTCGGTTGGAGAATATAATACAGAAAAATGCAAGTATTTATTTTATGTATGTGTGCCTAGTTTAAGAAATTGGTGATGTGTTAACTGGCAATGTATGTGGTTATAGATACCAGTTTGGGAAAAGCTGATATGCTTCACTTGTCTTAATTAAAAATAAAAACAGATCATAAGCAAGGAAGAGAAGAAGTGGTAATTACTTTCCAGTGCACTGTTGAATTTCTTAATCACAGTTCTTGTCCTTTTGCTTTTCTATCGTTATTATATAATTATTGCTTCCATGCTGTCTTTGTTATCACTACCATCCCTATTGTAACCTGCACCTTCCACTCAAACAAAATAAGCTTAAAAAATGAATCTTGATGGCCTGGTTCTTAAGTTAACATTTTGGAATTTTTCAGGTTTAGACTGTGGTATCTGTAAATGTGGCCTTATCTGATGAGCCTTGAATGTTTTGTGTGAAAAAGGACATCATCTTACCGATCCAATATTATCTTGCCTGTTCCTTCCAGATCAAAAAATATGAGAAGTTGGATTCTGATGAGGATCGAGCAGTTAAGAGCCGCCAGATCTTTGACATGTACATCATGAAGGAACTGTTGTCCTGCTCTCATGTGAGTGCTTCGGACACTTGCTGCCATGCGAGAGAGTCTGAAAAGGCCCTTGGGAATGGGCGGAAAGGCTGCTTCATAATCACCTTGAACGAGATCCTTGAAAATGTAAGGCTCCCCAGATTAAGTGAGAGGAGCTAGACCGCCGTCACGATCCCCTCTTCACAGGCAAAATACTTTCTGTGGGTCCCTGAGTGGCACACATGGTTCTGTTGGAATGGCCTATCTCAGCTCTTAACCTTTCTCCATGATCCCCCCACTTCCTCACTCTGCTGCTGCCAAGCAGTGTCTCTTTTCCTGTTCAGGGCTGATCTTGTTATTAGTGAACTGCAAGCAGCCACCTAGATACAGTAGTTCCTTTTGAAATGCAGTGTTCTTGCAGCATCAGACAGACAATTACATTCTCTCTACTTGGGACAGCTAATTTTGCTCTCCCTTCCTGTTTGTATCAGGTGTACCATGACAAACAATATGGAATTGTCTGTTTCCTGTCCTCATCGTACCACATTGACTGTAGAGGGAGCAGAGGGAGGGTGCATTGTGTGATGATATCACATCCCATTGTGTTTGTATTGGATGTAGAAGGAAGAGGCATAGAAACATCGTAGAATAGTGGTCTCTTCTAATATCTAGCTAAGTTATGGGTATCAAGATTCCTAATGTTGAAATCAAACAAGAATAAATAATTGATGTATGCTAGTCAGAGCAATTTCAGCATTGCAAGATGCTTTTCTTCCTGCTAAAGGGCCCTAACTCATAGGTAGAACACCAACTTTGTGTTCAGGAATTATCAAAATCAGTTATTGGCAACTCCAGTTAAGAGAGTCAAATAGTTAATAATCGGGAAGACTCATTATCAACTTTGAAGACTTTGAGAGAGATTTTGAAGAGTGTTGTCCATCACCCGAAATAAGCAATATTAGGATAAATAAACTATGTAATTTGGTATAAGGCACCTTTCCATATAGGTGGGTGGATGGCATAAATAAGATGTTTTCAAGACTGGAAACAAATGAGAGCTATCAACATAGGAGAATTGTATCTACAGTCTGCAGACAAGATAAACTAAACACAAGGATTGGGAGAGTAAAGTAGATAAAAGCGGCTACCAAGCTGCAGGACTGAATGTGGAATAAAGAGACAGTACCTACATTTTGCCTGATTCCAGCTGTTTCTTTTTCTGCATTAGTCCTTCCTATTTCTCTCTCTATCCAGCTTCTTTGGAATAATGCTTTGGGCTCTCCTTGGCAAAAGTATACCAAGCAACAAGGTTGGAACTGAACAGGTCAACACACACAGAGACACCTGCCCTATCAGGTTTTTGTTTATCCTACTAAATTAATGATCACCTATGCATTAGGCTGACTTGTTTTTCTGTATCCTTTACAGCCCTTCTCAAAAACAGCCACAGAGTACGTACAAACTCGTCTGAGCAAAAAGCAAGTGCTGCCTGACCTGTTCCAAGTAAGTCTCTTTCCACAGATGAGATCTCTGAGCTCACACAAAATATCATTTGCCCTTGAATCAGCCTGCTACCTTTCCTGGGACAAACTGCTGAGTGAAACAGATCCGTGCAGCATGAATAGCATTTCACTGCATCAGATTCTTCCCAGTTTGAACCATAGCTTTTCCTCATATTGCTACATGTAAAGAAACTTGACTATGGTAGGGCCCATCTATTTTACAGGTAGTCCTCATTTAGTGACTGGTTGTTCAGTGACCATTCAAAATTACGATGGACCCTCCCTCTCCCAAAGGTACTTATCACCCAATTCTGGAGTTGTCACAACACATACACAGAGAAACACATGTCCGCATTTCAGACACTCAGCAACTGGTTTGCCTTTACAGCCAGTTGCAATAAGGTCATGTGACAAGATTTACAAAGAGGCTTTTGCCAGAAACTGGCAGTGAGGCTTTTTGTCCAATTTTCAACAAAAAAAAAACATCCAAAGGAATATATTGATTTGCTTTACAACGGTTGCTTAACAACTGCCACAAAAAGGGTCATAAAATTGGGTCTTTTTGAGTTTCTCAATTTATCACCATCATGATTTACAATGACACTCCAAGTCAAGGACTACCTGTATACCTTTTGCTGCTAGTATTCTTGCATTCCCCTGGCCAGGGATGTTAATATCTACAACTGGAACTACTCAGAAGAGAAACGGGACAAGTGAGTGACAAAGATAATAGGTAGGCTGCTGGTATTTAAGTCTGTCTCCTCTTTTGCCAGCCATACATTGAAGAGATCTGCCAATGTCTGCGTGGGTCTGTCTTCCAGAAGTTCATTGAGAGGTGAGGAATATAAACTCTCTTTAGAGGTTACATTACAGTGATGCTGTGAACTTTCTTTGATTTTCAGTCAGATAGCTCTGGGTTTTTTTTTCTGAAGACTTTTTCTTTCTCCAGCATTTTGCTAGGCACCTTTCAAATCCAGCTCAGCATATTGACATGGCCCTTACTGAGCTTTTTTACAGATTTGTTCTGAGAATCCCCCTTTAGGAGCTTTCTATGGAGCTTTTTAAAAGTAATATTTCTGAACATCTTGGCAATTCCTCAAGTTTGTTGATTCTTTTGTGTAAAACCATGCTATTGGGCTCCATATTTACTATGGGTATATAGCAACTTTATCTTGAGGCTCTTGATATGGCTTGGATTGCCATCCCATCGTTTCCAAGTAGCATGGGTCTGTTGCTTTTTTTCTTTTGAGGTAATCCTTGTTTACAGAGAGTTGAGAGAGAGAACACCCAGTTGACACTTAGAAATTCCACTAAAATAAGCCTTTAAAGGCAATATGGAGAGGTGAATATCCTTTTTATTCATTATTGCATAACTCGGGCAGGGGTGGTTATAAAAATGCAGTAATATCTTTTAAAGTTTGCAGATCTACATAAGAGTGAGATCCCATGAACACAGTGAAAGTGCCTTCGGAATAAATATGCATAAAGCCATTCTGTAGTTTTCTCTCTCTCTCCCTCTCTTCCTCTCCCCCACTCTCTGTGTGCATGTATACACATACATATATATATACAGATAGATACATCATGTAATATAATTGATTTGGTGTAGTATACTGTGGATGGTTACTTGAAAATATGATTACTTTACATTGACTGTTAGAAGAGATAGAGATCCAATAGAAGCCAAACATGGTTATAGATCAAGATAAACAGGTATGTCTTTAGAGCCCAATTAAAGGTTTACTATGATGGAATCTCAAAAACGTTAGACCTAGCAGGCCTTCCAGAAGGCCTTGTGTCTTCTAATGTGATGTTAGAGTCTATTCATTGGCATGGATAAAGCTGAGTTTTTTGACAGCCTATTCTTAATTCAGACCTTTAGAACCAACATAAACATTTTAAATGTATGGTAAGACTGATGTGTTATAGATTTTACTTTATAAAGATATCATAGTTATAGTGCATTGGTAAAAACAATTGTTGGCTACCTGGCTGTCTAAATTTTCCAGTTAGCATGTAGTCTAAGAACCACTCAACATACTGTATATGAGGGGTTTTTTTTTAAATAGAGAATGTGACCCAGCAATTTTATTGATAAACACTTTTCGGCTTTCAACACTCAAAGTGTTTGTCCATAAAAAAATTGCAATCAAGTAAATCTCAGAGGACCTTTGAAGGTCCCAATCCTTTTAAATTTGGCTCTATGACAAGAACATCCTTTAATGATTAAAAAGACTCTGTTGGACAATATTCTATAAATGCAATGATGGCTGCGTTTTCAGTAATAGCAATAACCAAATATCCATTCCCACTATTTTCTGCTTGCATTTTTATGATAGTCACAGATGACATTTCATTTATTTTAAATTTTAGAAATTTTTCTTTATTCATGTCAGCAGCACCTTCAAATATAGACGTATGTCTATAACATTCAATACTGAGTAGGTAAAATAAGTGTAAAATAGGTCACAAAAATACAGCACATGTAAAAAATATGCAAAATAGATAGGATTAAAACTGGATGACATTTGGCCAGTATTGGGCTACATGCGCAGTAGCATTTTCTCTCACCAGCTTGAGGTCTTCCTCTGTACATGTTGAAGAACACTGTATGCACTATAGCACATGTGAGATGGATTGTTCTCTACATTCACACAATGTGGGGAGGAGGGACATGAAAGGAGCCTCCCCAAAGTTTGCATTGCTTTGGCAATCTGACATCTCTTGAGCCAGATTGTTGCTGGCAAATCTTTTCAGCCCAGAAACACTCTTCGGTTGGAGAATTTCAGTCATACCTTTAATCATAATGTTCTCCCTATAGATCGCTTCTTCCTAATCATTACAAAACCTTAAGATTCAAAGTGTTTCTATCTCAGATGTTGGGAGAGGTATAATTTGAGTCATGAACATGTTTGACATGGTAGTCATGCAATCTTGGATTGAGCTTAACAACAACGATTTCTTAGTTTGAATATTAACCTTTCCCCCAAGTCTTGAGCCCTGTAATTGAAATTACCTCCTTCAGCTGAGTGTTAGACTGATCAAAGAGAGTCTATAGACCAAGATTATCTTTACCACTTAAGTTGCTATATACATGATAGCCAGATAGACACATTTGGAAGAGGTAAATATGTCCCCCTCCATTCAATCAGATTTTAGTGATATGAACCAAGTTGGCATGCTGTTCCATAACTTGATATGATCATGCCTCATTTCCCATTAACCAATCTAGCATTGATTAACTGCATCTGGATACTAGAGGAAAACTAGTACCCTTAACTGTGGGGAAATGGCATTAAGAAGTCTGAATTACTGCCTTTTTAGCTCCCATTGCCACAATGCCCTCTGGTTGGACTGTCTTTAAAATGCCTCCTATATTCTTTCATTGCTGGTATACTGAAATTGAAATCTTGTAAATAGAGATTTTAGCTTAAAAATGCACTGACTGGGGACTGGAGTCAACTGTGAGAGAAATTGTTCGTGTATATTTGTGAGTCATGTCTCTTATTCTGTTTTAGTGACAAATTCACACGCTTCTGCCAGTGGAAAAATGTAGAGCTGAACATCCATGTAAGTGCCTAGTATTGGGAGAGCATTTTGAGGTTGTGATAAAACCGTCATGAGACACTAAGCATAGAGTTGCTAATGGTCACTTTATTATACAATGCAGAATTTACAAGATTTGCAAAGCAATCGTAATGTAGTGAGAAAGGAGATCCCTTCCCTAAAAGGCTCATCTTTTGGTAGCAAGAACAAGATTATTTATGTGTTATTCATTTGTAAATGAACTAGATAATTCAGTGACATTCTCAATATCTTAAAACAGGAACAGAAAATTTTTTGCTTTGGAGTTGCTGGACTTATAACTTGTTTATAATGCTAGCTGGCATCTATCAATATCTTGGGAGTTACAGGTTATCAGTTTCTGTTTCAAGATATGAATTTATATACCCAGTGATACCTCCTATAATAGTAAAAACTCAAGCAATGGTGACCAAAATGAGGGAAAGTATGTATTGAAAGTAGTTGAAATCTAGTGATAATTAGCCCACGAATAGGAATGTGCTTAGATAGTGCTATGGAAACAAGTTCATTCTCACTTCAGGTTAACGTTCTTGTTTTGCTTTCTCTTCTCTTATTTTTTTTTAAAATGCTGTTTCATGGGATCTAGCTGACCATGAATGACTTCAGTGTCCATAGGATCATCGGACGCGGTGGATTTGGAGAAGTCTATGGCTGCCGGAAAGCAGACACGGGAAAAATGTAATATATGGGATTGTCTTGTCGTGCTGTGGTGAGAATTGTAGGAGAGCTAGTCAAAAGTGATGTGCAAAGGTTCAGCTTCAGCAACTGGCAATTCCCAATTTCTTTTTTATGTAATACTTTAATTGTTGCTATCTAGCTATGCAGAACATCACTAGGTGTTATAGTTACGACTATAGAAAGTCATGAGGTAGGCCCTCAAGTACCTCCGGACTGCTACTCCCCACAGGTTGCACTGAAAACATGAGCCTTTGCTTGACCTAGGAGCCAAGTAAGCCTCCTGAAGCTTTTTCCAGCTTGCTTTTATTTTCAAGGCACACAGAACGTTTTCAGCACCAATTAAAGAGTTTAAAGGTATAGCTGAACTGCTGAAATAAAAAAAAAACCCATACACACAATCAGTATCTTAGATTTTATTATAAAATGTTTTGTTGAATTCCAGAACAAATCATTGCAGTTCAGCAATCATTTCAGAGCAGCAGAAGCAAAATCCAATTATTCCAGTTTTCAAATGAAATAAAATGTAGAGGGATCCCTGGGGATTATTTTGGACCAAGTAGGCCAGGACTGCTACATCTTACTCCTCTCTCCTCAGCAGCTCCTCAGCAACTCCCAGTGCAGTTCATTCCATCAGCCTGTTCATTTGCTGCCTCTCTCCCAACTTCCCAGCATCTTCCCTCCCACAGTCATTGCCAGTCTCTGTGGCTCAATTCCCCAAACCACTTCTGCTGCCAACAACTGCATTTTGGGCCATATCTAGAACATAACAACTTCATTTTGATCTGTAGATCAGACACAAACCTCTAAAATCCATGTTTCAGGTTAAAAGGAGACCAACTGTTTTATGCACATCTCTTATAATTAAAATGAAGACAAGTAGCAGAACCAGTTGAACAAGATACAAAATAAGAATAACAAAAATATCCAGATAGATTCAGATGGAGATCCTTCAGTCATTTCCCCCCAAGGTTATGCTCCTCATCCATTAGCCACACAATACTTCCTTTCAAGTTGAATGGCCATAAAGAGAATTCTGCAGGATAAGAGAAATATGCTGGTTCCAAATATGCAAATTGCTAGCTTTAAGATGAAAAATAATTGCCTTCTATTATATCGGCTTGCAGAATTCAAGGAAGTGCTTTGCCTTCTCACAGTAACTTTTGTCTTGTTTATCTCTCAAACTATTGTAATTTACTCTATGTGTTACTGTCTTTTAAGATGCCTCAGAAACTACAGCAGATCCAGAATGCAGCAACTTAATTAAAGGCAAATCCCAATCTACCTATTTTTGGTGAAATCCATATGGGCCCAACCCTCCAGGGTTTTGCAGCAGGTCTTGGGCAGATAAATCATGATTGCTGTTATTCTTTATAGTTGGACTTTATTAAAATTAATTTCTTTCTATTGTTCCTCAGTGGCAAAAGAGTAAATTGATGACATAATATATATTTTTGTAATCTTATTTATGTAATAGCACATGTAAACTGGTCAGTGACTAAGGAAGCATAAGTATCACTAATTTAAGAAAATTCCAGCTTCCTTTAAAACCTTTACATTTTCTCTACAATGCATCCCTTGTGGACTTGATCATGTGCTTCCTTATTGCTGCCTTGGAAAATGCCCCTCCTCTAAACAAGTTAATTCAGTTATTGTCCTTCCTGGCCAAATATAAGGCAAAAAGAAACTGACTGCTTTCCCTCCCTTCCACATCCTGAGTGCGAGCCAGCAGGAAAATTACCAAAGAGTTTTCCAATTGTTGGCAAGCTGGACAGTTATTGTTTAGGGTTGTTATGGAGATAAAAGGAAAGCTTGGAAAACATAGGATAATGTAGTGGCATCTGTGATCAGGGAGAATGTGTTTTCATTTTAAATATCTGAAGTTCCTAAACGGGAGGACAAGTTTCTATTCAGAAAGAACATGATAAGGACATTATGAGTTTCATTGGAAGTAATGTCACATGGTTCTGTTTGGAGGGACATCTGCAGGGGTGATTATGAAATTAAAGAGGAGCATCATCAGATACTTTTGGCAAAAATTTAACACTCTGATCATTCAGTTTCTGACCTCTTCTGTTTCTTGATAGGTACGCCATGAAGTGTCTAGATAAGAAGCGTATTAAGATGAAGCAGGGGGAAACATTGGCTCTGAATGAACGCATTATGCTGTCTCTTGTCAGCACTGGGGTGAGCTTGGCTACTCTGTGAGGAATTGGGAGAAGTAGAAAGAATGCATAAGCTCTGAACCTACACTATATAAGTTTTTGGTGGGCAGAAGGAAAAATTTAAAAATGTTCCAAGTGGCAGTTTGGGACTTGAAGTCAAAGCTGGCATGGGTGAAGTAAATATTTTGCTGAACCCACTTGACATAGAGAAGGAAGAAGATATGTAAAGGAGGTAGTGTTGATTTGTTTATTCTTTGAGTGTAACCTAGCCGCAAAGACGGCATGCATGTATGCTGCAACATTTATGCCGGAAAGAATAAGAGGTACAGTGCAGCATGTCTGAAAATTAGAGGAGAGCATGTGTTGTGTATGGAGTATACTGAAGAAAGAAAGAAGGGCAGGGTGGTTTCTTAGCATGTAAGAAAAACCGGAGGAAAATACCTACAAGTGTTTACAGGATGGGGTTGTGGGAAAGCAAAGAAGGTTACTATGTATTGTGTAGGTATTGGTGCAGGGTACACTGAAGAAATTGTAGAATATAGGGTCAATACAAGAGGTAGTACTAGTTTGTGAGGCTGGAAACTGAGTGATTTATTACACAATTGGTTGTCACAAGATTGTAAGAAGTAAGCGTAAGTGTGTGCAGTTGAATGAGTTGGATAATAAGTGTGAACACAGGATGCATTAGATTGTAGAATGTACAGCAAAGATGCCAGAGGCAAATTGCGTGAGAGTGTGAGCCAAAATGTATCGATCAATATATGGTGTGCGCATGCATGCAGTTTCTTGGGGTTTTTTTTGGTTTTCTGTTGTAACTTTGTTCTTTGGATCCCTGCCAGGATTGCCCCTTCATCGTGTGCATGTCATATGCCTTCCAAACTCCCGACAAGCTCAGCTTCATCCTGGACCTCATGAATGGTGAGAGCCAGGATTCTGCCTCTAAAGAGCCCCTTCTTCTCTGCCATCCTCATGTGCTTTTCTAAATGACTCCCACCCCCACCCCACTGTGTCTTGTTCCATCACATAGTTCTTTCCTTTCCTCCTTGCAGGGGGTGATCTACATTATCACCTCTCCCAGCATGGAGTCTTCTCAGAGACAGAGATGCGTTTCTATGCAGCAGAGATCATCCTGGGTCTGGAACATATGCACAATCGTTTTGTGGTTTATCGTGACCTCAAGGTGAGACCATCTACCTCTTCTAACCAATCCCACTGCTGTATAATGGTCCAGCAGAGCCACCATCACCATTACTGGCTTTATTTCACAAAGGGAGTAGGTTGCTGGTATTCAGTGGTGAGACTTCAATATCTCATTCCTCTCTGAGAAAAAGGTAGTTTTCTCAGTGCATTCATATTTCTTCCATCTCCTATTCAGGAGCCAACATGTGGCTGAGAGACTTGTGAACACTGATGTCTCCTTTAGAAAATGGAAGTTTAAATACTGTGTGAATTCTTTTATGGAATAAATTAAAGCAATATTCTAAAATCTTAATGTTCCATAGAACCTCACATTCCTGTTCTAAGTAGTTTGAATTATTAAACTAATTGATATCCATTTTTTGAATCAGAACTAATGTTTCATATAAAGTAAGATGGGATCATGTTTTGTTGTTTGTTTTGTATATTATAACTTGATTGTGCTTCTCTGAAAACCTAATCTAAATTCATCATTCGGAAAATGCTTCTTCAGTTCTCCTGCAGAGATTTACCTTTAGCACTTACCAAAGTGCTGTTGCAGAGGCTCGGGGTCACAGCATGAGGGAGGAGAGTTTCAATAGGCTGGGCTTGCTTGCCTTCTTTCATCACCATTTCCACAGCAGCACTCTGGAGTCCAAGAAATAAAAATAAAACACTTACGTTGTTAAATGGTGCTCTGTCCCTACAGCCAGCCAACATCTTGCTAGATGAATTTGGTCATGTCCGCATCTCAGATTTGGGACTCGCCTGTGATTTCTCCAAGAAGAAGCCTCATGCCAGTGTGTGAGTAGCTAAAAGAAATCTCCTTTTTTGCCCAGAAATGCTAGATATGATTAATTTTATCACAGGAATAAATATGGGACTTTGTTTCCATCCCCAACCCCCTTAATTCCTTAGTTGTGACCTCCAGATACTTAATATTTAAGTGTCCATCACCCCCATTAGCTAGTTTATTAGTTAGGATTAGTTTGAACTATCTGGAAAATTTGAAACATTTTGCCTCACTTCTCAAAAAGATCATGTGATGACCTGGGGTGTGGCACAAAAGCAACAAAGTCACAAAAATAGGTAAAGTCCCTTTAATGCCTCCAACTTGGCCCCCAATGTCCAGTTATCCTCGACTGGAGATCAAACTCTTCTAAAAACAGTCTACAAAGGGAAGAAATGCAGTCTGAACCCAAAGTACAGATAAATTAGAAATAAAAAAGCCAACACAATCATGCTGAAGTAACTAACACGACAGGCCAGGATAATAAATTGCAGACTTCCCAACGATAATAAAGCACAGACATTTGGAAGGACCCCAACACCCAGATAAGCCTTGACCAAGATAATGCATACTTTGCTTCCAGCAACGTGCTCTGTGCAAATGCCCTTCTTATATCGTGTTCTCCTAGCTGCAACTAATGAAAGGGATCAGGCCTTTTTCTCTCCCGTAAGCCAGGTTGCTCCCTTCTCTGTTCCTCCCTGTGTGCCCTAGGATGAAGAGGGGGTGGCCCTGGGTCTTCCTCTGAATGTCCAGTCGGACTGTGCCCTTCCCCCATTTCTTCCACAGCCACCGGAGCCACGCTCCCACTCCCTGTTGGCTCCTCAATCTCCCCCTCAGAATTAGACTCCAACAAGGGCATGACAGATCATACTTAAACTGTGGTGGGGAATAATATCATTCCAAGATGCTTATAGCTGAATGTGTCCATCATTTATATATGAACTGTGCATAATGGAGAGAGGGAGAAGGAGGGAGGGAGAGAATATGAATATATACACACACACACATATACACACAAACTGATAACATGGATCAACAGATCACAACATTCCAATCTCCTGATTGCATACTTGGAGTCCGCCTTTTGCATTTTTTGCTTACAAATGATCAGGTAAAAGGATGTTCTCAGGGTGTTGGCAATTAAACCTTGTATTCACCTACACATGCAATTATATATTTTGGTATTGATAGCAGATTATCTAGTTGAAACCATTTCCATTAAGAACGTATTTAAACACACTCCCACATATCATATTTACATTTTTTAAGTGTGATGCAAGGAAGAATTAATAATTACTTCGATTTACCAACCAGGTAAAATAGGGGGCAAATACAGTGCAAATCTCTGATGGAGAAGTAGGATAAATTCTGTTTTCCTTTGATACCTCCTGCTAAGGATCTTTAGCCTAATGCTCTGTTTCTTCTGATTCTCGGTGTGATCCTCTCTACAGTGGCACACATGGGTACATGGCACCAGAGGTTTTGCAGAAAGGTGTGGCCTATGACAGCAGTGCTGATTGGTTTTCTTTAGGCTGCATGCTCTTCAAGCTTCTGAGGGGGTAAGTGGCTGAATATGCTGAGAAAGTGCAGTATGTGGAAACATAATCATTCAAATGAGCTGTAACTGGCTGGAGAAGCTGGGGTTGATTGGAGTAATTGGCACAAAGTGTACAAGAGAGTAAGAAAGAAATTACCTCAGTCTTCCTTTGACATTCTGCTTGTTCTTACACAGGCATAGCCCTTTTCGACAGCACAAGACTAAAGACAAACATGAGATTGATCGCATGACACTCACTATGGTAAGTTACTTTTGTTTATTAAATTTAGTAAGGGGTAAGCTTTGATTCCAATATTCCCAACTTCAAAGAATATGTATTTGTCCCTCCCTTTGTTCTATAAAAATGATCTCTGTCCTCCTTATTGAACCAGTCCTCACCGCAAAGGATATATTTGAATCCCTGCAGAGGTCAACCACTGGATTCTCCTACTGCTATACTGTGTGTCTAATTGATAGCTTTATCAAACAATAGCTCACTTGAATATCTGTCCAGGCATTTGTTTGAAAATGGTTCTTCGCTAATTCCTCTATCACTCAGTATTTTGGTAAAGTATTTAACCTAAGATTCTCTTCCACTACCTCATCACAATTTTTCCAAGTCTGGGAGTTTCAGTTTTACACAAGGCAGGTGTAATTAAGACCTATGAAGCCTGAATATAAGTTCTCCTTGCTGTAGCTCTCAAAATTCAGTAGACAATTACACTGTTCCTTAGACAACAGGAAATAAGACGGCCTCATCACACAAAAGGATTGAGAATCAAGAATACAAAACATTATTGATTTTCAACAATAATCCAAAATGTGTTTTAAGTAACAAAATTCAGTGTGATGGAGTGCAGTTGTTCATTATTAATCAGCCAGTTATGCTGAGCTCTATAATTTCCCCTTTGGTTTCATGACAACCTGGTTTTCTGACTTTATTCAGTCTGGTTTATTCAGTGTTTAATGACTGTAGGATTTGTTTTCTCCCCATTGGACTTTTTTTTTTTAAGTTTAGCTTTGGGATTCCCACAATACCGCCATTTTGGTTAGTACAGAAACGGCAGTCAACCCTGAAATAAGAAATAGGGGGAAATGAAGAAGGAGGTGGTTGTGGTGCTTAGTGCTACCTCAAGACACTTTACTATTTGAGGAAAAAGACAAGATGACTCAGCCAGATTGATAGTTGAATGCTGCTTCCCTTTTATCTGTCACTGTAGTTCAGAAAAATTTAAAGGGCTGCAGGGCTTTTTTAATAGTGATTTTTTTTACATGAGCATCTACTTCATGCGATAATGGAATTGGAAGCTATTTGGGAAGCTAATACTAACATGCTGATAAAAAACACCAATATACAATTATCAAAGGGTCTTCGGTGTGTAAAGCAGGCCTTTCTGAAACAATTCAAAGTCCACCTAGTGCAGCACCCAGTTTCTGAGGAGAAAGCTGAAACACTAGGGAAGAAAATCTCAATATTGTTGCCCTCTTCCTTAGGAACTGGTATTCAAACTTCTACCCTTTTTTAATTTAAAGATTCTTTCTTATTTCTCTTGATTGAATAAATTTGTTCTTAAATGTGTCTCTTTGAAAGTGATCTAACCCTTGTCAAGTGTTTGTTTCTGGCTAGATGAAATAGAATTGACTTTCAGCATTTCTGAAATTACTGCTAGTCACTTTAATTGGGTAACCTTTAAGTGCTGACATTGGAAAGGCCATACATCCAAATTTATACACATATCATGCTATCTTCTTTTGGCATCTCATAATGTTACGCAAAACACAGAAAATGAGTAAGAAACAATACAAGAAAGAAAAAAGAAGATTAAAAAGAACATTATCACCTATCACACCTCTTCAATCAAAGTTCTGCCACACATCTTTCCAGTAGATTAATCCTGCTGTACTTTTCATATTCACTGTCGCTTGCTATCCTTTTGTAGAGGACAATAAAAGCATTTTTCAATTGTCAGGCCTAGGTGGAGTTCTCACATATTAAATAAGCTATACTCCACATTCATATTTTAGTACTTTTCCAATTACATCACCTGCAGCGTTTTTCAACCTTCTCACAGTACAAAGGGTTATTTATGCATCAGTTTTGCTTGGACGTTAATATTTATAGAATTTGTAGCAATTCCCTTCTTCAACATATCATTATTTTCCATAGAGAACTTTGAATATTTTTACAGCACTGACTTACTTCAGTCTTAACCCAAATTATTTTATCAGTTTATTTTTTAATTTTGTTCACTATTGTAATCAGTACAGTGTATATTAGTTATGTATCATAAGTTACCAATGGCTCCCATATTTATGTTATTTCAAATCACTTCAAATAATAAATTAGTGTATCAAAATCACTGCATTTTCTCTGTCTCTTTTAACTATTTAAACCCATTGTATTATCCTCATTTTTATAGCTGTTTTAAATGTATTTTTCTCTCAGCTGTTGATACAGACCTCCATTGCCTATCATGGCTTTACCCAATTAAGGCTTTCATATAAAATGTTTGAATGGGATAGAGAATGTGTAAAGTTGGTTACCAGTCTTATGCATGTGTCATTTATAGCATTCCCTGCTAATAAGGCTGGTACTGATTAGTTTGTCCACCTTTTGCCATAAGCAGAACCAAAACACTGTTTTAATTTAAATGTGTTCACTCTATGCTGGGAAAGTTTGGTCTCTCCAATGAAAAGACTTCCTTTTATGCCAACATACAGTTGTCTGCATCCCACTAATTAGAAGGTACATATGATGTATAAATACACCCAGGATATTTAGAAATGATTTATCAAGTATGAAACCAGGAAGACAAGTTATATTTTGATTTCACTGTTGATGAACCTCCAGGTAAATTGAGCTGTGTAATTAAGTGATCTATGAAATAAAACAAGCTGAGTAACTGAAATGGGCATGCTCAGCCACAGTGGTCTTAGGAAGCTCCAGGACTAAAAAAAAAAGGGGGGGGGGCGGGTTTGCATCTGTAAACTAACCTTGGAGTTTGACTTGTTGAGTACCGGTAATTTTCCTCAACTTGATGCTATCCAGATGGCACCAGGATCATAGCTGTTGTTCTCCAGCATTGTTGCATTTATGTAAACCATAAATAACTTAAGGGAGCCATTGGTAACTTACAACATCTTTGTAACATCACATAGCCATTTGACAATTTTAATATTATTTTTATTAGGTTTATCAAGATACAAAAAACGAAAGGGAAAAGAATGGAAAAAGGGAAGAGTGTAGGGTGAGGGGAAAAAAGAAAAGAAAAACATTATTTTCCGACTCTTTAGCACAGAATAAGATAGTAACATTAGAGCCTCAATTTCTTCCTTTAAATGATATGTACTGATATGTACTAGCCATTTCTATAATAGCAAACTTATCTAATCAGCACACCCCAAAGTCCAAGTTTCATTCCCCCCCCACCTGGAACACAAAATCTACAAGTGGTTTCCAAGTAAGCATTTTGTTTATTATAATCCTATTTCATCTGAAAGTAATCAGATTGTGAAAAGCTTGGATAAAGAGCTGTAAGATGTTTGCAAGAATCTTGAATTGAATTGTATGAAGTGATTTGAAAAAAAAAAGTAGCTCTAATAGGGAGCCAATAAATATTTAGATGAAATGGGAGTAGTTAAAAAAACTTTTTACCTCTGCTGATAATATCCAATAATAAGAATAGAATAGAATAACAGAGTTGGAAAGGGACCTTGGAGATCTGCTTAGGCAGGAAAAACCCTATATCACTTCAGACAAATGGTTATCCAATCTCTTTTTTAAAACTTCCAGTGTTGGAGCATTCACAACTTCTGGAGGCAAGTTGTTCTACTGATTAATTGTTAACAACTAATAACTACTCACAGCCATTGAGAGTCAGGCAACATGCAAGATTATTATTATCATTATGGTTGTTTGCACATTTAGCCACATGTTTAGATTGGATTTGACATTTTTATTCAGTTATTGAATTCTTCCCAAGGGCTTGGGATAAGCTGATGTTATGGTTTAATAATATTAAAAGTATTGTCCCACAGTGTAAGCTGTTCCAAGTAAAACTGCCTTTTGAAATTGACTGATGCTGATTTGGTCAGTGCTGATGGTGTTCAATGGGTGCTCCAGATCTGAAATTACACCCAAGGCACCAATCGCTATTGGTAGTATCATTGCTTTCTGTTGCCACAGTTATTCTACTGCTATTTGCAGGTCTTTGTGATTTTTCTCCAGTTCTTTTCTCTAATTTGCTGTCTCCAGGTTTTGCAATGTCTATGGTTTATGTATTATCATCATAATTATATGAGGATTTATACACAGAGATAGGGAGCCTTATTCCTCTGAAAATTTCTTGACACAGAAACAACCCTCTGGTCATTGTTGATAGAGGGCAAAACCACAGTTATAAATAGGTAGATTCTACAAAATTATTCAGCTCTCCTTCCTCTTTACTATTCCATTGCATTTGAACCCATTTTACTCTTGCAGAAACATATGCAAGCACAGGATAGAAGTGAAAGTAATTCCCAGTGGGTCTGTTGTTTTCAAGCAGCAGAATAATGCTGAGGGCTGTGTGAAATGAAATGAGACTGATTGCATGTGATTTTGGGGTTGCATATTATCATTCTTCATTTCCTTCTACTAGAATTATGATGGCATTGCTGTCAGACCCAAGTTATTCACTATTTCTGTGGAATCATCCACAACTCTTGGAATGGCGAATATTGTCTTTTCTGATAGCCTGAGCGAATAACAAATAATGGTTTCAAAGGTTGAAGGAATTAAGATATATCTGCTTGGTTTCCTCTGACCTCTCCAATTGCTCATCTTTTAGCTAAACCTGTCCTCCTTTTTCAACAGGCTGTGGAGCTCCCAGACTCCTTTTCACCTGAGCTACGTTCTTTGTTGGAGGGACTGTTACAGAGAGATGTCAACCGTCGGCTGGGTTGTATGGGTCGTGGGTGAGTGTCCTGCCAAGATGCTGAAGGACTATAGGAGATGTAGAGGAATGTCAGAATGGGCCAGAGTTTAAGGTTACTCCTCTATGTTCAGTTCTATAAAAAGTTCTACATAGAATAGAGTTGGGTTTGGAAGTCAGATGAGAACAATTCCTTCACTTCTTATTTAAGAAAAACAAAAACTTGTAAAAAATGTATTCTTTCCATATCCTTGATTATCAAAACATATTTCCTGAATCTATTGCTGTAGAGACAATATGAACAAAACTTGGAAGTTAATGTTAACAGAACCAGCTTCATAAAAACATTCCCCAGTATCTTGACTGCTGCCTTGGTTTTCAAGGCTGCCAATTTTCTCCATTCCTCAGTTGCAAATTCAAGCCACAATCTGATAAATCAGCATAGATGACCTTGTAGCATGGGTGTACCAGGAAAACTCATCAGTGTTATGTAAACTTCAGAAACACTGTTTTCTTATAAGTAAGGATTTTATTTTCACGATTTTCTGATTAGCATTGAATATAGATCAAGATTGAAATCTAAAAGGTTTTCAGAACAATAATTTGAAAACATGAAGTGCTATTGTTTTAAAACATTTTTCCCAAGTAATAAAAGATCAATCAGCAATCTTGTTTTTTGCATTTTATTATGGTTCATTTACCATTTCATAAAATAATGCATTATTTAATTTATTTCTTTTCTTCTCTAACTACTATAAGATACAATGTAGTCTCTAGATAAATACATAAAGTCCTTAAGGATGAACCAAATTTTTACTTGTGCTGTGCATCTGATGAAGTGGGCTTTTTTCTGTGCATGCCTCTCTTATGATTAACATTATACATATTGTTTATTAATTGCTTATCCTGCTAATAATTTATGTGGCCTGATCATCCAGATTTTGGAACAATAAATGTTACCATATACTATGCAAATTTAGAATGTTTGCATAATTTATCTTGGAGTTTTGTTTGGTGGCCTCCTCCTTTGTATTTGCTAATCATCGGAAAGGAAAAAGAGTCCACAGAATAATAGTTTCACTTCCCTTCCTCTACCTCCAAAGCCATTCAAAGTTTTATTCAGTTACTTCTCTAGTTTCTGAGATTTTAAGCAGCATTTTTAGTTTTCTAACTGTAGCAATAGACATGTTCTTTTCTGAGCAAACTGGGCATTCCAGTAGAAGATAACAGTCCACAGATGTTGTTGTAGTTAGATTTATTTGAATTCTCTCAAGGTTTAAATTAAAAATTGAAATGCCACACTAATGGAATTCCTCACTGATTATAAAAATGCATAAACATGATAAATTATATTTTCTGTTCATAAAGGTCATCATAGCTCAAATTTTTTATCCCCTGCCTTTTAGTTCCAGCTATTGCAAAGTCAAAGGTGATCACTGTTACCTCTTCTATATTTTCATTAGGTCACTTGAAATCAAGGAGAATCCATTTTTCCAGGGTGTGGACTGGCAGATGGTTTTTCTCCAGAAGGTGAGGGGAGCCTTAGTTGAAAGGCCAATGGGAAAGAAAATAACACATATTTGGGCATTGTGATGTGGAAAAAATGAAAAGGTACAGCATTCTGCTCTTTGCCAACTTTATTTCATCGTATCTTTGTAGTATCCTCCACCTTTGATTCCACCCCGTGGGGAGGTAAATGCAGCAGATGCTTTTGACATTGGCTCATTTGATGAAGAAGACACCAAAGGAATTAAGGTACACAAGGAGAATCCCTCAGAATTATGGTGCCCTCTGCTGAGTAGCTGCAGTTTTCTTCTGTGTTGTGAGAATTTCTCTTTTAAAATTGATATCCCATTTTTCTTCAAAAAAATAAAACTCGAACATGTTGAATTTACATATAGTAAAAAAAAAAAGGCCTCTGATCAGCTGAGAAGAGGAAAGAAAAGCTTCCGACAATCAGCTGAGAGGATAAAAGACCGAAAAGCGCATGGGGGGGTGGGAGGGTCGCTCCTAGCTTTTCATTTTTTCATCCTCTCAGCTGATTGGCTTGTTAGGGACGCGTGCGCACATGCGATCATCCACCAAACTGGTAGCAACTCAGGTAGGATCCCACTGCTGAATATGTTCTTATTTGGGAAAAGTGCTGGGGAAATTAGGATGTAATAGAAAGGATGGGATCTGAAATAATTACAAGGAATTGTGCAAGCTGTAATTAGAAGGGGCAGAGCTGGAGCAAATAATACTGTCGAAGAGAAAGCAATAGGTTTTATTCCAAAAGTCCAAACAGAACATAAGCAGAATGCTGTTGAAACTGACTGAAAGACTGTTG
Organism: Bungarus multicinctus; assembly: GCA_023653725.1. Lineage (NCBI taxonomy): Eukaryota > Metazoa > Chordata > Lepidosauria > Squamata > Elapidae > Bungarus > Bungarus multicinctus. The sequence continues at coordinate 55,456,280 of CM042838.1, read as the reverse complement.
TGGGAAATCCAGTAGAACTCTTGTGCTGCTGTTTCAGCAGCTGAAACCCAGAGGAATGCTTTCCTCTGTTCCTGGAGACATAATGACATAACTTGCTCTTCTCCTCCCAGCTATTAGATAGTGACCAAGAGCTCTATCGCAACTTTCCGCTCACCATCTCAGAGCGCTGGCAGCAGGAGGTGACAGAGACTGTCTTTGATACAGTCAATGCTGAGACTGACAAGCTGGAGGCCCGCAAAAGAGCAAAGAACAAGCAGTTGGGCCATGAGGAAGGTGAGCCTTGTTGCTGTTCTGTATGAGAAACCCCTTTGCCAAAACTGAGGCTTATTCCACAAGAATTTGCTTTTGGAAACTTGTTGTTTCTTCCCTGTTCTTAGTGTGGGAAGGCTGTCTGGATTCATTGGTACTAGTCCCGTTCTGCTTCCTATAACACCTTTTTGCTAGCCTTCATATTGTTATCTTCACTTATTTTGTACAGATTATGCTTTGGGCAAAGACTGCATCATGCATGGCTATATGTCAAAACTAGGGAATCCTTTCCTTACTCAGTGGCAGAGGCGATACTTCTACCTCTTCCCAAATCGCTTGGAGTGGCGTGGAGAGGGAGAATCTCCGGTAAGGAACAAGCTTTTTTCCAGAGGATGGGAAAGATAGAATATCAGACTTGGGGTTGTATGAAGACTTGTCATACATGATTGGAAGAATTCAATATTAATTTTATGTGTGTTTAGGGAGATATAGCACTCAGAGATAAGCACACATTTGTGTATGTTTAAGGCCATAGCACAGCACCAGGAGAAGAGGACTCTTTAGATATAGGTTAAAGATGAATATTTAAGATATATGTTGGAAATTGTTTTCATTAATCAAACATTTGTTGGGGGTCATTATAGCAATCCCTGCTCACTATGGAAGAGATCCAGTCAGTGGAGGAGACACAAGTAAAAGATCGAAAATGCATTCTGCTTAAGATCCGGGGAGGCAAGCAATTTGTTTTGCAGTGTGATGTAAGTTTTGTTTTGATTTTCTCCTCTCATATAGTCTCTCCTAAGAACTTTTCTTGACGGTCGATTTAATCTTTTGTGAAGCTCAATTTTGGTATCTGTCTAAGAAAGATGTTAATTTTCTATTCCATACAAAATAGAAAAAGAGCAAAACTAAGCAATTTGAAATTATTTTACATCCTGTTCTTCCTGTTTCACTCTAGGTTCACTCTGTGTTCCTTTTTAAAAATTGTGGTTCTTTAAAATCCCCATTATTTGCTGTCTTAGAGACTAGGGCAGGAACTCTTCTTAGTTTATGGAAAAAGTGACTTGAACAGTGAATTGTTTTAGTGGTCATGTATGCTTGGCAAATGCTTCTCAGAATAATCTGTGCCTATTAAGTTTTCAAGTAGGGCTTAATTGCATTTGTGCAATTATTGTCTAGTTTATAAATCCAGAGGATCAGAACCAGCTTATATTTCAATATTGGGAGGCAATAAGTTGTAGATATTCCCCAGTCCCTGAAAGCCACATTTACATTCTCTCTAGAGAAATACAAGCTAGGGAAACAAAGCTAAGCAATTCTGTCTTGTTGCTTTCCGTGGATATCTAGAGGGAGTTTATCTTGCTAAATAATATCCCAGATGTTTGTAATCAAAATGGTTTTGCAATTTGCAGGTTTCATATACTGCAGAGTATGTGGGCATTAAAAAGCATTCGGGGCAAATAATAAGTGGATCCTCTGGGGCCAGGACTATGCCGATAGGGTCAGAAATTCTCTCTCTCCAGTTGCTCTCCTCTCCTGGGAGAAAACACTGGTGCTAATAGCTGGCAGAGAGATATAGTGCTAAGCACTAAGGGAATCCCTGGAAGCTTTAATCATTTATATCTAAATTTTAAAAGGATGGATGTATTCGCTGATTTGGGTCAACAGCTCAAGAGTCTTAATGCATGTTAAAGTGTAATTTTTTGTGAGTTCAGCTTAAATGGATTATAAGTGGTATTGGAATATGTGTCCTAACCACTATCCATGTTTGATGGGAGTTGTAGTCTAAAATATCTAGTGAGCATATTGCTGACTCCTTACAGCAAATATTCTTTTAAAGAGACAAATCTATTTGTAATAAGGGCTCTGGATCAGATTGTCACCATATGGGGCAGTCTTGCTCACAGGGTGAATAAGACCAATGATGACATAATTTCTCTCTCCCTCCCTCAGTGAAATTATTGCTATCATTTTGCAATATGTCTTTCTTGTGCTTCTCTGTTAATGCATTTTCTTTTTCTCTCAGAGCGATCCTGAGCTGGTGCAATGGAAGAAGGAGCTGCGTGATGCTTATCAAGAAGCTCAACAGCTGCTGCAGAGGGTACCCAAAATGAAACATAAGCCACGCTCTCCAGTGGTAGAGCTAAGCAAGGTCCCACTGATTCAGCGCAGCAGCAGTAGTACCAATGGCCTCTGACCTTCCTTGACTTCATTTCCCATCCTTAATTTATTCAGCTGGATTTGCCCACCATCCCCACCCTCTCTTCTGTCTCTTCTTGCTGATCATTGTGACGTCCACCCAACCCCCAGGGATACAATGAGGGGGTGGGGGTATTCAGAAAGCGTGGGACAGGTTCCCTCCTCCCCTATCCCCTCTGCACATGGGGATCAATACCCATTCCAGGGGTAGGAGACTGATAAGGTGGATAAGAGTCTACTCATTCGTTACTGAGAAAGGCTGAAATTAAGGCCTTGCCCCTAAATAGGACCAACAGAAGGAAATCTGAAGTGTGCCAGGCATCTTGAGCAGTTCCTTCCTACTTTCTCACTGTGGTGCCAGATGTGTGCCAAAGTATACATGAGGTATACCACAGATCCTGCTAGCTTGGGCCTTGTTGACATGGCATTTTGGGAATGTACATTGTCTTAAAATAAGTCCTCTTAATGCTAGCAGAAATGAGGAGAAATCCACAAGGCAATCTGAAGTTCAGATCCTTTTCCTTCCCATATCGAACTCTGACAAGGGTTCTACAGTAGATCCTGAAGAAATCTATCTTAGTTCTTGCCGGAGAGATCTAAAGAAGGCATCTCCACCTATCCTAAGTTTTGGGTAGGTGGCCATTGCTAAGCATTAAGCATCTCTTTCATGATTGGATGAGGTTCCACTCTAGGCTGGGAATAAGGTCTAGCCTTTAAACAATTACACAGTAATAGAAATTCCTGATAAAAAAGTAGTCATGTTCTTTCCCAGTGCTCTGTCTAAGTCCTTAATCCTCACTATTACCTTCTTATCCTACCATTCACCATTTCAAATCTGATATTTCCAACCCAGGACAGCAGCTGCTTCTTCAGCAGCAGCCTTAGGAACTGAAGTCCTTTGCTATTCCAGCCTGAACAGGCATTCTCAATCAACGGTGCCAAATTTCAAAATGGTCTTGTGCCTGTTTCTGTTAGCCTAGCAGAGATGAAGTTGTGCTCCCTGTGACCTCAGGATAGATCTGGAGAGACCCCTGTGTTTGTCTTGCCCGGAATATATTGATGCCTCCAACTCTTTTCTTTGAAGTCAGGTGAGAATTGCCCCTATTTCTGCTGTTTCCACTACCAAAACTTATGCTGCTTTGCTGTGGAAAGAGGCAGGGGCAGTGGTTTTCATGCCAAAAGTGATTTGGAGCTGCCCGAACCTCATTTCGGGGACTCTTGAGGCTGGAGCTGGACTGCAGGAGCTGAAAACAGCCTGATCAAGGCTTCGTGCCAACTCCCAAGTGTCTGAAGGATTCTGTAAATAAATTTGTGCCAAGGGACCAGGTTGGGTTTGAAAAGCTAAGCCTGTTTGTCTCCCCTTTTCTGGTATGCCTTGTATTAAACAGTGTTCCCTTTCAAGCCCCCTCCCACCTTCCCACCTAAGCGTTATGATTTCTCCCACAGGATGGTGAGAAATCTCAGATTGAATTGTCCCTGTATCCTCCTTCCTCCTTTCATTTGCAATTAATGGGGGTTGGGGTGGACGGCTTTCAGTTGGGGGTCAGGTTTCATGCCCCAAGCGCATGCAATTGCCTCTGCTGCATGCCCCCTCCCCCCCCATGTGATGAATTTTGCCTGTTCTGCCATCTGATTTCCCCCCTTCCTTCCAAGAAGAGGTGGAATAAAAAAAAACCCGTCCCTGCAGTGTCTGTAAATATTGATCTCTGGTTTGTTTCTCTGGGTTATTATTATGGATTTTTTGCCGATTTTTGAATGTGATTTTAATGAGTGGGATAAATACTGTTTTTTATAATAAAAAATCCAAAACCCACAAGTGCATACTTATTAATTCTTCTGTGGCTTCTACTGCCGAAACAATAAAACAGCTCACCAGCACTGACCATATGCGTAAATATGCTTGGAGTTTGCAGTACTGGAAGTCACCAAACCTCTGCTCAGAGGACACCAGCCTTGTCTAAAGAATATGTTTTATCTTCTTATTACAGATGCTGCTTAGAGCAGCTTTATCTTTTACTGCTTCCAACCTTGCAGGCTTCTCCCCTACTAGACAGGAAGGGAGGCCTTGAAGATAGTGTAGACAATGGGAGATGATGGGCCCTTTTTGGAATATTAATTAAGGCAATAATTTCTCATCCCTGCAGTCAAAAACCAGTGGTCTATTAGCTGCAGTATAAGAAGCAGCGGCATTAACATCCAACTAGATAGCAGTTGGGGGAAAAACTCCTCAGAAAAGGCAGTGGCAAGCCACTTTTTATATCATATAAGAAAATATGCATAGATATGTTCATTTAAATATACAGGAGAGACAAGGCAAGAAGCAGCAGCAGAAAATTTATTTACTTATTTATATTATTTAATATATGTAGTCACCTATCTCAAACGTGATTCTAAGGGGCTTCCAATAAAATACCTGACTTTGGATGATCTTGAAAGCTATGTACCCTTGGTCAGTTCTTGGATCTTAAGACTTTCAGCATTACGCTGTGAAGACCAGCCCCTTCCCCAAGGCAAAGGACTTCTGTAACATTGCTACGAAAATTAGATTTAATGGCATCTGTACATATTCATTTGGTATTATAGTTATAGTAGTCAATAAGCTGGTTTACCCAGTATATTTGGCCACAATGTGGTTTGTTGGGTTTTGACAAAGTGTAGTGTGTGAACTAGACCAGGGGTCCCCATTATTGGGCCTTAAGCATGCAGAACTGGACAGCAAAAGTGGTGGGTGAGTGCACGTGCACCCCCAGTTGCATGAGCAGTGGGTGAGTGCATGCCCACATAGTCGATTTGCACAAACGTGTGCTTGCCCACCACTCATACAAAACCACCCCCTCTTTCCCTCCACCCCCCCACCCCCCCCGGCCAGTCTGCCAAGCCAGAAAGATTCGGAACTCTGAACTAGAGCACTGTAATTTGGAAAACAAATGTTGGTTTAGCAAAATTTGTAACTTCATAACAGTTGGGAGGGAAAAGTATGCCACTTTAATTTTGATAAATCCTAGGTACATATACTGTCTATAAGAATATATAAATCCTTCATTCATCCTTAAATACATCAATCCTGTCCTCATTTCCATCCAGATAACACTGTCAGCACCCAATAATATCAACTGCATATCGGTAGTTTGTTTGTCTACTTATATAAATCACCAGCCATTCATTCAATCATCATGATAGAAGTCATTGAAGTTATTTTTTTATTCAGGCAATAAAGTCATTTCTTTTTAAAAATGAATAAAATCAAATTTGGTTCTCATCTTCTGAGAATGTTTTGCCTATCTTGCTGGGCCATTAGATGACAAAATGATTCTCTTCACTGCCATCTAACGATCCCATTTTTGCAGTCTGTTGAGTGAGAGACATACAACTTTAATAAAGTTGTTTTAGTTCAGTTTCTCTTTGACTTGTCAGTGTCAAATGAATTAATCACTGATCAGTGGTTGTATCATGAGAAATATTTAAGCTTGCCTATGACAAAAACCAAAATGGTGTATCTTTTTTTCCGTATCACAACCCCTCAAATCTCAGCAGTGATAGTAGAATGTAATTCATAGAATTGCTGAGCCCAGGGATTCAAGGTAGGTTACAAGATGGCCAGTCCCAACCTCTATCTCATAGTTATTTCCTAGCCCCACCCCGCTGCACATGCATGGCAGACACCCGACAATCAGCTGGCGGAAGGCGCACACGCATGCGCAGTACTTTGTTCCGGGTGATGGCTCACATGCCTGCAGAAATGACTCTGTATGCCACTTCCGGCACACGTGCCATAGGTTCACCATCACGGGTCTAGCCCATGCGCTATGTAAATGTTCCTGTACACAAGGTCAGTTCCTTGTATGCTGTTCCTGCCTGCATCTTATACTCTGGCGTTATGTGTTGGACTGTCTCCAAGACCTGTCTGCATAGTCTGCCTTTCCACTTCGGGTCCTGTGGTCGACCTCTGCTTCTATGGAACTGGTGTTTTATGGCTATTCCTGTGCTATTATGATCAGTATCTAAGAGCTCAGCCACTGACAGGATGGTTCGATGGGTTGATGGATGATCCACATATCTCCAATAAAAGACAACACCAGGCATCTGATGAAGTAGAATCCATTTCATGAAAATATAGGCCATAATCAATAAAATGTAATGGTACCCCAAATTTTTATTGTTGGTTTTCCTGAAAACATAGTCATGTTTCAAGGTGTTGGTGATCACCTTTAAAGCGCTCCATGGCTTGGGACCTGGGTACTTATGGGACCGTCTGCTGCCACCATTGGCCTCCCGCCGGCCAGTGCGTCGCCCACAGGGTGGGCCTCCTCGGGGTGCCACCGGCTGAGCGATGCCGGCTGGCGGCTCCGAGGGTGCGGGCCTTCTCTGCGGGGGCACCCTCCCTTTGGAATGAGCTACCTACGGAGATACGAGCCATCACTGATCTGCGAACCTTCCAGCGCGTGCTGAAGACCCACCTTTTCCAGCAGGTCGGTCTGGACTAGTGTCATTAGAAGGGTTTTAATTTTTAAATTTTTATCGGGTTTTTATTGGTTTCCTGTATTCTTAATTCAGCCATTAATTTAATAATTTTTTAATCTATTTTAAATTTTTATGGATTGTACTGTTTTATTAAGGCTGTTCACCGCCCCGAGTCCCTATTTGGGAGAGGGGGCGGTATAAAAATTTAAATAATAATAATAATGTCCCGTAAATTGGCAAAAATAAACACAGCAGAATTCAGGCTAGACCAGACTTAAACTCTTCAGAAGTCACCTTGCTTACTGAAGATAAAATACAGATATAAGTTAGGCAGAAATGTACTGCAGTGTAAAAGCACGGTTGAAAGTCAACATCAGTGCCTATTAAAATGAATGCAGGAGCGACTGTTTGCAAAAAATGAAAAAGATAAATTTGATTTCCCAGAAAGCCTTGAGGTATATTTTTTTATTAGTTGAAAAGCAAACCTACTTAACTGAGGATTCCTGGTCATTTCACTAAAAAAAGAAAAAAAGCTTTCCTAGCCAAATGTATTTTCTCCTTGGTGTTTTTACAGTACCGCCTCTTCACTTCCTTTGCTACATTTTTTGAGGCCTAATCATGGGAGGCCTCTCCCAAAGAAAGAAGCCAATTCTTTTCAAGTTTACTTGGTGCCAATTTTCCTGTCCCTTCAATCAATAAACACAACCGTTTAATGAAGTTGGATCAGGACAGCCCTTCAGACAGGCCTGGTAGTCTGACCTGCTTGTGGGGATGAGAGAGTGAACAGGCACTGCAATAGAAAACTTGATCCTTGAAGAGCCATTTGGAAGTAAAATGAAAGAACTTTTACTATTCATTTCTGGAAGAATGCCCTGAAATCCAAGCAGTGTCTACACAAGAGGTTTAACTAAGTTTAACTAAGGTCAATCAAGCTCATTTTGCTTTAAGTATGACCCTAAGCTACCAAGATTGTACAAATCTAATAAACAGAGACAGGATAACATAGTAAGAGGAGTCGCCATCCTAAATGTTTGAACAATATAAACGTTTTTTTTTTAAAGAAATATCTACTTAGCGTTGTTGGAATATATGCCTTAGTTACACAGCAGCTAGACCTCTCACACTCTGCAAACTGTACTGTATTCTCTGCCAAAGGAAAGGCATTCTGCACATGCTCAAATGCCTCCCTTTCTGGACCCCCGTGTTCCACAACTGAGCCTTGACGACAGCGTTCCCCTCTAGAGCTAAACGACGTGGCACAGAATGAAACGCTGCGGTAAACGAAACGACCCTGAGAAAGAAATGCTTCTCTCCCCTGAGAAATCTATGCATTATTGCAGTCAGGAAGGAAAAGGGCCGCCCACACTCCCGCCCCGCTGCAAAGCGAACCCACCGCTGCAGCGCCGTTTCTTTTTCATTCTCCCGCGTAGGGAGGCGAACCAGGAAGCGGGGACACCCCCGGGCATTAGCCAGCCTCTCAGTCTGCGCGTGCTGCGCTGCCCGGGTCCCTCCGGTTGCAGGCGGCGGTGACGCACGGGGGGTGCTGCTGCCGCCCAAACCCTCCGAGCGCCTTCCTCTCGCGTGGGCTGGCGTTGAGAGCCAGGCCGGAAAAGTGCCCAGCCCGGGCCAGGTTTCCGCACCCCGACCGCTGTCTCCTCCCTGCGCCTCGGAGGCCCGCCCCCTTCTTCCCAACCCGCCGCTCTTGGGCTCTGGGTCGACCTCGGGAGCCGCAGCGCACCCCGGCCAGGCCGCGCGGCGCCCCTCCCTCGCCTCGCCTTTCGGCAGCGCCTCCGCCACCGCAGCGGGCCCAGCGCTGAGGCAAGCAGGACGGGAACTGCTGCTGCTGGCTGGGTAGCCGTCACCCGGGAAGGCCTCGGGCAGAGAAGGACCGGAGCGGAGACCCGGCCAGGCACGGGGACATGGTGACGGGATGGCCCGCATCGCAGACGCCTTCCCTCTGCACCTGCTCGTCTGGCACAACCGGCATCAGGCGCTGGACAGCGAGCTGCGCAAGGGACAGGTATGCGGAGCCCCCTCCCCGGCCCGGGACGTCAGTTTTTCTGCCCTATCCACCCAGCCCAGCTTGACTTCCTTTTCAGCCCGAGCCCAGGGGCGCAGAGAGAAGGGGACGTGATGGAGAGAGTCCCGAGCTTCTGCCTCCCCATTTCATCCTTTCGCTGTCAGGGGAGGGGGCAGTGAACGAGGCCTGTGATCTGGCCCTAATCCCGAGATGGCTACTTCTAATCTAGATTCACTTGCATCCCATGGAACCCGCTTCTAATGAATTCCTCTCTTCCTCCTTCCTGGCATGGAAAATGTCCGACGAATATTTCCAGATACTAGTTGGGAATCACTCTTTTCCTCACTCTCGGGGTATCAATCCTGGTGCTGCATCTCCATTATTTCTCTCTTGTCCCAGAACTCTCCTTTCTTCCTCTTCATTACAACCCAAGGAGCAGTTTGAGGATAGTTATGTAAATCAAGCCACATTTCATTTGGAAATCCCCACATACTAGACCTACCTTAACAATAGGCATTTCAGAGAAAAGAGTACTCCTTTTTGGCACTCAGCTTGAAATCCCACAGTGCTTTCAGTCATAGTTACTCTACAGCTTCCCCCAGACAGGGTATATGAGGGCAAAGGATCACACATAGTTGGCGTGCATGCCCCTGGCCTGGTAATGATTATAACATCCTCTGGTATGGAGGGTAAGCTTTTCCTATTCTCCTTCCCATTTCAGCTTCTTATTCAGGACAATAATGTATAAATGGCCACCATTTTGGGAAAGAATAAAATATTATTAAACTTAAGCATGTGTGTACCCAATTGACCCTGACTCTTTCTTTGTCTATTTCTACACTTAAATAAAATGAAGACTTCACACTAGGACTTACAGTGATATTCAACCATAGTTGCCATTATGGCCATCATTAGTGTATGTACACTATCCTGGGATGGATGCATGATTCTAAAAAATTCTATAAGTCACTGCTGAAAATCTTCCTTTTACTACTTTTTATAGGCTATTTGAGCCTGTGCTTATTTGTGCTTTCTGTAGTGCACTGTTTAACATTATCAAAAATGCATTGCAGATTTTACTTCCTGTTTGTCCCACAGATTAACATCATGCATTGGATAGACATTTATGCTCCCAAAAATTGATAGAGATAGACAGTCTCAGATTGGTAGTTTGTTGAACTCCTGCTAATTTTATATATTTGCTTTTCTACCTGGAGGTTAAAACAAGGAGAATAGTATCACCAGAACACCTGGGCAATGTATTATAGAAAGAATCTTGCCTGATAATTATTTTGGAACTGAGACAAAATGGGGATCAGTTTATTTGAGTTTTCAAAGGTCTATGCTATGAAATGATGATAACTTCAGAAAGTAAAAAAAAAAATCCTACCTGTTTTTTTTTTCTGGGGGAAAAAGGAAATTATTTGGAGCATCTGGAAAGTGAATTTCGGAAAAATAATATTTTGAGTCATCTAGCCATCCAGATACTTGTGGAAGTTTATAAATATAGTGCTAAAGGCAATTACTGTATCCTGTTTATCCTCCCTCATTTTTTTCCTCCCTGTCTCTACAAATGTGGAAATTCTGAAAAAGAGCTTGTAAGAGAGTATTGGGACTACTAGGTCAGGACAGAGTAACAAGTTTATAAATGGGAAATGATTTGGAGTAGAAGTGGTGAGACTTTTTAAGCTAGTCTCCTTTCTTTTCCTCCCTCCCTCCCTCCCATCCATCCATCCATCCATCCTATGTAAAATGTGTGATGTATTTAGTGGTTAAATTCAACCCGCATATTCCCTTTGAATTTAATTGGCAATCTGGGATTCATTCATTAGTGAGTCAAATATCTCTGAAAAATTTATACCATGGAACAACAGTTTGTGCCCCCTCATTTTTAAACTGAGCTGGATGACAGTTTCTCAGAGTTGCAATAGTTGTATCCTTCATTGTTGAAACAAGGCTGGAATAGATTATGCCCCAATATATTTTCCCACTAGTTAATTACAAATCAACTGGTTTTTTTAAAAAAAAAATCTATAATTTCTTGCTGTAGTGTTAGTAGCTATTAGATTATGTAGATGGATGCTTATTAAATTAACCTTCTCTAAATAATCTTAACTACATTGCTCCAAAACGTGTTAATTTTTGTTTCTTATTTTTTATTTACTGTGTAAGTATGCATTGTAGTGTATACCTTCTGTCATTAAAAAGCAAATCCAGTTGGGTTGATCTTGGTCCCTTTTGTCAGAAGGAAAGATTGTTGATATGAATGGCTACCTTTATAATAATGAAACTCCGGAGGATAACATTGCAAGACTTTTTTCATCAGGAAGTCAGAATTGAATACCAGTACTGTATTATAAAGCAATTTATGGGCTGAAATACCACTGTACGCATTAATTTACATTAAACAGCCATGTTGGTTCTTCAGTCCTTCAGCTAGCTGCTAGTGGATAAAACTATATTACAATTCCTATTAGTGTCCTTTGTGTCAGTTCAGTTAACTATATGAATTATATCTAATCCTGGATGGCCTTAGAGATAAAGAGCAATATCTAAGAACAAGTGCTGGCTGAATGGCATTCTTTAACAGAAGATATTTGAACAAGGCCATTCTCAAGACTTATCCCAGCACTGAAAATTGATCAAGCTTGCAGTTGAAGTTAAACACTATGCTTGTTTTATCTGCAAAACATTTCTTATCCAGATTATTAATCCTCTGATTCTTTTGCAGCATGATATTGAAATGCTTGACCCACGTGGCCGAACACCTCTGGAATTGGCAGTGTCCCTCGGGAACTTGGAATCTGCCCGTGTGCTGCTGCGACACAATGCCAGTGTGGGTCAGGAGAATGCCAATGGCTGGACAGGTAGGACATAATTGAAAGTCCGTATTGCTAGAGCAACTAGAAATGTCCCTCCTTTACTTCCTGGCTTCTATGGCAAAAGATTATTAGTTTGCACAAATTTAAAAAAAACCCTGCTTAACAGTGTGAAAAGCTGTTAGATTATTTTGCTTGTTAGGTATGTAAACTTCCTAGCCTAGAGCACTTACAATATTTTGGGACAGATTTATCAAATGGAGAGTATAGGAGTGAATCAAGTAGATAAAATGGGCTGTAGGGTTCATTTTTAAAATAAAATAATTTCTTATATGGCAGGCAGAGAAAGGTAGAAAATTGGAAAGGATTGAAAGGTGGACACAGGAAGGCAAGACTATTGAAAAATTAAGGACTTGTGATATCTGCTGTGAGGAATAGACAGTGAAGGATGGAAATCATTGTTTTTTCATGAGACAATAAAGCCTCACTTCCTTCAAGCCTCTGGTCAACTCCTGATCTTTCACACTTGTTTCTGGAAAAGGACAAGTTTGTCCAAATGTCTCTATGAGGTGACCATAAATGCTTCTTATTGTGTATTTGTTTTAAGACCGCCAATAGACCACAGGTGGTCCTTGACTTACTGCCACAGTTGAGCCCAAAATTTATGTTGTTAAGTGAGACAATTGTTAAGTGAATTTTGTCACATTTTGTGACTATTCCTAGTCTATTCCTATGCCACAGTTGTTAAGTGAATCATTGTAGTTCTTAAATTAGTAGCATGTTTGTTAAGTGGATCTGCCTTCCCCATTGACTTTGCTTGCAAAGCAAAGGTTGCAGAAAGTGATCGTGTGATCCTGGGACACTGCAACCATCATAAATATGAGTCAGTTGCCAAGCATCTGAATTTTGATCATGTGACCATGGGGATGCTAAAATTGTCATAATTGTGAAAAAGAGTCGTATGACACTTTTTTCTGTGCTGTTTGTAACTTCAAATGGCACTAAACAAACTGTTTAGGTTTGTCAAGGATTATTTGTATATCTAATGGTTAATCACTCTAGGTTTTAATTTTAATTTTTAAAATTATCTCTAAGGTATAAAAAAGCAAATCTGTGAAGCAAAACCATTAAAACAAAAGCTATACAATTTCCTGAAACACCATGATATAAATCAGCATTAAATGGAATTATGTTAATGGTGAAACCTTCTGAAAAAATTTAGACTTTTCTTTTAAGAAGAAAAATGATTTAACCAAATGCACTTCAGTTGAACATTCTTGCCAAACCATCTAATTGATTTATATGTTTAACATAAATAATAACATTCATAGTTATTAAAAATCAAATCATCTACACCAAATATATTCAGCAAGGACATCTTCATATTTCAGCAGATTTCATTGTGAAATCTACCAAAAAGTTAACTTTCCTCATGATTGCATTTGTTTTGTGTCAGCTTAGATGTAGCCTTCAACTAATGGAATATTTAAGTTGCAGACAGAAAAGTGGGCTTTCCACTTTGTGCAATTTTCTTAGTATTATGGTACCTTTCCTACTCTTTCTTCTCTGGTTCCCAGCACTATTGACATAAATAAGCACAATTCTAGTTCTTCTGGCATTTAGACATTTCCTTTGATAGATACAGATAGATAAAGAGGTTGAATCTGATTCTGCTAAGTGGATGTGAGAATAGAGTAAAATTCAACTGAGGTTAGAGATAAGGTAGGGCATGATGAAACAGAAGGAGGAGAAGCTAGATTCTTATTGTTTCCTTACACTCTTTCCCTGGCATCTAGTCCTTCAAGAAGCTGTAAGCACTGGAGATCCAGAGATGGTACAATTGATACTCCAATATCGTGATTACCAGCGTGCCACACGACGACTGGCTGGTATTCCAGAATTACTCAACAAGCTACGTAGGGTATGTATTAATATAATCTTCCAGATGAATCGGAGTATTTTCCATTCTCTTTTGGAGTCTGCAAATATTTATTTTGCGATATCCATCCTCTGACTTTGTCAAATATTCTTGCCAAAAGTTGTGAAAAGGAGGAAATTAAACCTTGTCAAACAATTTCTTGCAACTTTCCTCAATTTGGTGGCTCTCAGGAAAGCATGTTGGCTTGTATTATGAAAGATGTAATCTTGCACTTTGGAAGAACATACATTTAGAGAAGTTTGCTCTTGTGGATTGTTCTTCTGTTTTTCTCTAAGATCTGGCTGCATTTGGTTTAAAAAATAATAGTCTAGATACAAGCAGTCCTCAATGTATGACCATTATTGAGTCTGGGATTTTGGCTGCAAGTTGTTGCAATTGTAAGCTGAATCACCACATAACCGGACTTGTTTTTATGTGAGTCATCACAGTCATTAAGCGAATCACATAGTTGTAAGTCTCAATCTAGTTTATCCAATAGGCACTGTTTGTTGCTTTTTGCTGGAAAATGGCAAAAATATTACAAAACACAATCAAAACACAATTACATTGGAAATGGCTTGAAGTTTATTACAACATCCTGGGATGCTGCACGTGAGCCAGCTGCCCAGTGCACAATATGCAATCCTGTGACTGCAGGGGTGATGAGACAGTTGTAATGTTGAGGACAAGTTGTAAGTAACCTTTTCAAAGTCCATCATAACTTGAAGCAATTCCTTATAAGTCGAGGACTACTTGTAGTTAACAACATTAACATCTTTTATTTCTGTCCGAAGTATGTGCAGTTATATTTCTTTACCATATTAATTTGTAGGAAATATCTTTGAACAGCACACTTTCAGGATTTCAGAAGTAATTTCTGGGAATCCTGAAAACATCAGCACTGAACTTTTAAATATTTTTTTCTTCAATGTCTTTTGAAACATTCTTGGCCTTGCTAGTTGCCAAATCTAATTGCATAATATACTCCTACTGACAAAAGATTTGTCATAGTGTTAAGCCCTGTCTATTTCAGAGGAAAAACATACAGAGGTTGTATCTTCCAGTTCCTTCTCTTGTTTGTACTGATCTCACTTCTGGTTTGTAGTGAATTAGTTTTCCATTTCCTCAGGCCCCTGACTTCTATGTGGAAATGAAGTGGGAGTTCACCAGCTGGGGTAAGTCAGTATTTCATGTGTCTAATTCAATGAGTAAAAAGAAAGAATGAACACGAGATAGAAAACATGGTGTGCAGAAAAATATTTGAACTAAGGAATGAGATTTCCTTGTTTGGTTATTACCATTACTTTTCAGAATAGATTTGGCCACTAATTTTCAAAAAGGGTGTCATTGGCAGAGCATGTGGACTATTTGTTTTGTGAAAAAAGGAATTCTGCCTCTTGTTCTATAGTCAGTGCAGTGGCTTCTTCCGTGGGCAGTCTATCCAGGGGATTTTAACATGTGATAACACAAGTAGTGCTCTGAGGTTTTTAAGTGATAATTTGGAAGGTTGGGAAGGTCCCACGCAGATGCCTCAGGGACCTATTAAATTTGTTGTTTACTCTTAGGCGTGTTACTGTCTCATCTTACCCTACTTTTAAAGAGGCTCTAATTCCTTCATGGAAAACAGTCTTGTACAAATGTGACTCATTATTTAATAGTTCCAGGTAATGATCCTTATGCCTCTGTTTACTATCTTCCTCTCTCTCTCTCTGCAGTGCCTCTTGTCTCCAAAATATGTCCAAGTGATGTGTATCGGGTATGGAAGCGGGGTGAAAACCTGCGGGTGGACACTACCTTACTGGGCTTTGAGCACATGACCTGGCAGCGAGGCCGGCGCAGCTACATCTTTAAAGGCGAAGGTCAGAATATCCCTTTCTTGGGAGATAGGCGCGTGCTCAGTGACACATGTGGTTTTGGTAGAAAGTGTTTTTCTTCCAAGGTTGCATTTTCATCCTCTTTCTCCTCCCCGTTTTTTAGATGAAAATGCTGTGGTGATGGAAGTTGACCATGATAAGCAGGTTGTGTACACTGAGACATTGTCACTAGCCTTGCATGAGCCTGAGCTGATGCTGGCTGCCATGCAGCCTTCGGAGGAACATGTTGCCAGCCGCCTCACGTCTCCTATTGTCTCCACCCACCTTGATACCAAGAATATTGCTTTCGAGCGGTGAGTTTTGGCAAACGTAAGGGAATGTATTGTTCAGTGCCTATCGGTGCCCATATATGGGGGATTGTGCAGGAGGAGCAGGAACATAGTGACCCTGTGTGGCAATTGTTGGGGAGCAAGGCAGGAGAAACTACAGAAGGTTTTGCTTTGATCCTGTAAGCTGCTTGATCTTTTACCATAAGAGGGAGCTGAGGAAATCAGAATTAAAGTGAGACCCAATTTGGAAAGAAAGTCTCTCTGATTCTTTGAGCACTAAATAGTTTTTGCAGGAAACCTTACAATGGAAATGGCTTGAAGTTTATTATGACAAAATGCAGTTCAACACCCTACTTTTGCCTTTGGTCTGGTTACTGGAAGACCAGGTTTCCTTATACAAGAAAATACTTGCTCTGGAAACACCACTTAGTCTCCTTAGTTAAGGCTTTTTAAAGGTAGAGGTATAGGCAGGTCTATTTGTTCATTAACAGCATTAAATGTAATTAATATTTTTAGGTGAGGGATTCTCAAACTAGGGATCACATAATTCCTGAGTTACTTGATTTCACCCTGGTGTTATGAATTGATTATTTGCTTATCCAAGCAGTATAATGCATGGATGTCAGTGATCCAGCTGTGTGTTTGCAGTCTAGACTTGCACAACCAAAATTGTATAACTGATAGAACTCATGCTATCAAGAGTGACCTCAGGATTTGCTACTTCCACATCTACCTGCTCCATGGGCACCTCTGTGTTTTCATTGGCCATCTACAAGGCATGCTTGCTGAACTCTCAACATGTTTTCTAGCCTGGCCTTTCCTGTTCTGTCTGCTGCCAGCAGCTTTCATGCATCCATCCTGGCTGGATTGGGAAGGGGGAACAACAGGGTGGAAGAGAAAGCCAATGTCACTTGGAATTTCCTTACACTGCACAGCCATTGTTCAGGGTGTGAGAGAGAACTTTGAGAAAAGTGGGCAGAATTGAGCTGCAGCAGCAATGATGTCTCAGCAATTCTGGAAAACTTGGCCAGTGAACAAGCAGTACATTCCCTTCTGTGAAGGAAAGCAGTGACCCATCCTTATCCAAATGTCATGAAAAAGAATGCCAGAGAAGAAGTTCTCCTGGTAGCATAGATCCTCCAGAGGTTCTGGGCACAGATAGGCACTAAAAAACCAACCTCTAGAAACAGGAAAAGAAATGCAGTTCAGATAAAGAAAGGTTTTATGTAACCTTATCCACAAATAAAACTGTCAAATAGTGACAAAGATCCTGGTAACAATCCAGCTGTGCTAGGTATGTACCAAAGACAGAGCAAAAACAGTCTGACAGAGCTCTGGCTTTGTGTGCACAATTAAGGTGACTTGTATCCAGAACCCTAGAGGACTTGCACATGAGTTCTGACAGTGATTCAGTTTTTGATGTGCAAGTCTTGCACATCAAATGCCCTTCTGCTCTCCTAATGAAACTGACCACCAGCTTCTCCAGATAAAAGAGGTGGTCTGTTTGACAGTGGGAATCCTGTCAGAACATAGTATAACAACTTTATTTCTTGTGGGGAGATCACAAAAAGTTATTTATCATTTCAGCTCCACAGAGTTTGAGATTTAGACTGAAATAGGAATCCATTCTATATGCAAGTTTGGGCCCTTGTCATATTTGACTCAGGAATATCTTTCTATTCAGGAACAAGTCTGGCATCTGGGGCTGGCGCTCAGAGAAAATGGAAGTAATCAGTGGTTACGAAGCCAAGGTACAATTCTCTGTCTTTGTATAATTGTCCAATATAAATGTCAAGATTTAGCTTATCTTCTATACTTCTAATCAGCAGTGTTTGAGGGAATCAAATAATATAAATGAGTTTATGCTTCTCCAGGTTTACAGTGCCAGCAATGTGGAGCTTATCACCAAAACACGTACAGAGCACCTGTCTGACCAGGACAAAACACGCAACAAAGGTAGAGCACACATGTACTACTTCCAGTTTTGAACCCATGTTGATTTAACCAGTCTATTATGTTGTAAATAATTTGTCCTTATGATAGTTCCATTTATTCATTCTCTCTCTTTAGTAATTGTTCTTTGACCTTGGTTGTCTTGTCCTCAGCAAATTCAACATGGAATATTTGTATTTCATTTATTTATTTATTTATTATGTGTATATCTTTCCCAGAAATTGAATACACTCAATAAAGCACTGCTATGTCCGGTGTTATATCTCCCCATCCCTGTGAGATAAGTTGAACTGAAAGAGAATGACTAACCTGATGAACTTTAAAACTCTATTACTTGTGATAAAATAGTTTGTATGGGGGTGGAGGAATAGAAAACAGCATAGGAAGAAAAGTTTTTGAATAACAAGATTATAGGTGCTGATCTTTGTGGCTTTGGAATAATAATAAGAAACCTACTTAGAAATCAGTATCTTTTAAACGAAGTGTAAATTTTGAATTCTTACATAAAATGCAAGAGAGCCTCCGAGGTGATTCTTGATTTCTCATTTGTTCATTTATTTATGAAATTTATATGGTACTTTTCACTCCAGGCAATCTCAGATGTAGTAAATAAATCAATACAATATCAAAACAACAATCAAACTATTGTACAGAGATTAAAATGAAACACCAACTAATATTGCTGGCATTTTTAATATTTTTAAATAATAAATTTGGTGGCATTTACTCTCAGCTGATTACAAATAGGATTCTATACTGACAATGCATTCAATTTATCAATATGCCTTACTCTTACACATTTAGATAACACAGGATAGCACTATTAAAAGTTTTTTTAAAAATACTTTTTTAATGAGACAAAAACTGTATTCGCATTGAATGCTTGTTGAAAAATAGATCCATTCTTGCAATTGTGGAAGCTTCTCCTTCCTTGTTGCTGGACTTCCAGAATACCAAAATGATTTTACCGGTAAAAAGAGATGAGTAATTTGCACACTCTAAACTTCATCGTTCCTTTCTATGATTAGGGAAAATACCAACCAGCTCTGAAGAAAATACACAGTATATATTCATGGATAAGCTGAGAATGTTAGATTCCAAAATATACCCCAAAATTAGTTTTGGCTTCTCTACAGACCAGAGCTCAAGAGTTTTTAAAGACTGTCACAACCTTAAAATCACATGGTTTTATAAAAAAATGACGTAACAATTTGCAGTTTTCTGCCTATCATTGCAGTTTAAAAATTGAGGGATAGCTTATCTGTGGGTGGCACATTTTTCATGGTATTTTGGTTGGAATTTCAGAGTTGTCTTATCTGCAGATAGGTTTATCCACAATTATGTGCAGTATTTACTTTCCTGCAATCATTTGTCCTATTCCCTATCTTAGCAGTCCTTGCAACCAGGTTCTTATTCATGTAAAATAAATGGTCAAGGATATTTAGCTTCTTGGAAGAAAAGTGAGGTAGATAAGTAAATAGTCTTGCCCGATATTAGGAATGGGCAGTATGGGACAAATTCTTTTAACATTTTATAAGATACTTGTTGCTGTAAAGAAAGAGTATATTTAGGAAGGCCAGGTAAATATTGAACTATTGCCATGTACAGAGGACTGCCTCTGAACAAAACCTGGAAGCTACTAATGGTCTCCGAACAGTTGTTGGGCATGCTTTGAAATGCCCAGGTGATGCAGTATTGATTATTGGTCACCTTAAAAGCCTTGAAGGCATAGGTCTGCATTTGATGAAGATCACTTACTGTTTTGCTCATCTGGTAAAATCTGGTAGGGTTGATGTACTTTAGGAACCCTTGATCAAGCAATGCCATCTGTCGGAGGCATTGACTTCTCTATTACAGTGTCTGCTTTCTGGAATTATACCCCCCAGTGATTTATTTACCTCCCTCTCCGATGTTCATTCCACAAGTTGTTAAAAACCTGGCTATTCTTCTGAGCCTTGGGATAGGATGTTGGAAGAGTCCTGGGTGATTGGTTGTTACTTAACCTATCCAGATGCTTAAGTTTTTCTTTACTGCTTTCTTGTTTTAAGTGTAAGCAGCTCAGAATCATTTTGGGTCTCTTGAGAAGCTTCTAAATTTATTTTTTTAAATTAAAAAAAAACCACAAGTGAGTAGTGAATGTCTGCTCTTATATCCTATAGTAGTAGGGGTTATAGTAAAAGAAAAGGGCAAATTACAATCAGATATATTACTGGGACATATATAAGCATTTTGTGACACGAAGCTTTTCCCATGACATTTCTACAGCGATGGGGAAAAGACACCAAGTTTCAACGTACTATGCAATTATTATTATTTTGCATTATGTTTATATCTCTTGTCTTTTTTTTTAATGGGGAAATACAAAATAAGGCAAATAGTTGTTCCACATAAT
The DNA here is from genome assembly GCA_023653725.1 of Bungarus multicinctus. NCBI lineage: Eukaryota > Metazoa > Chordata > Lepidosauria > Squamata > Elapidae > Bungarus > Bungarus multicinctus. Next base: position 55,436,126 of record CM042838.1, on the reverse strand, counting down.
GGAATAGTTTTAAGATGTGCATGAGGGACAACTTAGCTGGAAACCAGGCAGGCCAATGAAAACTTTTTTGGTTTTGTTTCTTTCCACAGTGGTCTGCTGCTGCTAAGGGTCTAAAGAAAGGGGGGCTGGGGGACAGGCTAATATTTGGATGTTGGAGGAGCCTCAGTTCACATTTTATTTTCAGTGCTATGTAGGTCTTGCACTGTAATGTTAAAAAGTGTTCAAAGATGCTCATCTTTGTAGAAATAAAAGAGACATTTTCTTTAGTATTTTATTACCTTTCAAGGGCTGCTGCTACTGCTAAAGCGTTTAGTATATCAGGATGTTTATTTTAATATCAAAAGCACAAGTTCTATGCTGCATGACACCTTGAATGCTGTAACAAACAGATAGGACAGAAATATTTTAAAGAAACATTATAAGCATCTGATAAAAATAGGTAATTGTAACTGACGTGCTTCTTTGAGAAGAAACAAAGGACTTACTCTTTTGGATGTCCTTTCCTCACTGTACAGGCTCCAAGACTCCATTCCAGTCCTTCCTAGGAATTGCCCAGCAGCATGCAGCCCAGAATGGGGTATGTAGCAAGGTTCCTTCCCTGCACAGGAAAAAGGGTGCTAGCTGAGGCATCTGCATGAGGAACTAAAGGGGAGGAAGGCAGCAACAAGAGACTTATGCTGGACCAGTTTGGTGGGACTGGTGGGGAGTGAGACTTGGTATTTATGTGATATTTACAATTATTGCTAGAATTGCTTACAGTAGATCCTCTGCTTACAGTACATCCTGCTTCCCATTTTTCAGGCCCCTGTGCTGCAGTCAGCCAGTCCCACAAACCCAACATCTATCACCCCTGAGGAATACTTTGACCCCAACTTCAACTTGGAGTCCCGTAATATTGGCCGCCCTATTGAGATGTCCAACAAAGTTCAGAGGTGAGTGCAGATGGGAAAGATAGCGCAGCATTGATATACAATGGGAGACACAAGACATGAAGGCTAGCATTGATGCTTTTTGGGGATGAGAATGAAAATCCATAAGGGTGAGCATGACGGCTAGTCCTTTTGGCATGCTAAGATGGAAGAAAGGAAAGTTCTAGAAACTGACTTGTTCCTTATTTGTTAGGTTCAAGGCCACTCTGTGGCTCTGTGAGGACCATCCCCTCTCCCTGGTGGAGCAGGTGACACCTATTATTGATCTGATGGCGATCAGCAATGCTCATTTTGCCAAGTTACGTGATTTCATCACCCTCAAGTTACCTCCTGGCTTCCCAGTTAAAATCGGTGAGAAAGATGCAAAGCAAAGTGGCAAGTGACGGTGCTAATCATTGTAATGTGGAACTAGAAGACCAAGTATGGCAGAGGGAGCAGGTAGCAATAGGAGTATGGCAGGAATGATGTATGTCAGAGTTAGATGTAATAGTAGTTCTGTGGTTGCTGATATTTATTTCTGAAGACCAGGCAACTGAGAAACAGAAAGTGGGAGACACTATTACATACCTGATCTATAGAAGCATTTAGTTAAGCATTGTAGGAGTAGAATGCTGGTTATTCTAGATGGCTTTTGGTCCAGTTCAGGGTCAGGACTCTTTTTATATCGTTATATTCTTATTAATAATGTTTTGATGGGTTCAAGCAAGAGACCTGAAAATAAATAGTTCCCATCCTTTCATTCTTTTCTTTCCCTTTTCTATAAGTTTTCCCTGTCATTTTCAGAGATCCCTCTCTTCCACGTGCTCAATGCCCGGATCACTTTCAGTAATTTGTGTGGCTGTGATGAGCCACTAAGTTCAGTGCGGATCTGTACTCCTACCCAATCCCCTGGCAGCAGCGAGGAACCAAGTGCTGGGGCAGAGGCAGCCAGCAATACTAAAGGTAAGATCAAAGGCCAAATCAAAATTATACTCAATGCTTCTATGGCTTCAGTGATGTAACTTTTGGTAAAATTGGATAAAGAAAAAGAGGAAAAAAGCTTTTGGAGCTGGAAGAGACAAAGCCCAACAGTCTATACTGAATTATTTGAAGAAGTAATAGAGGAAAGGATAAAACAGGCTGTGCAATCTGCATCCCATAAACTGCCAGACGGGTCCTAGGCTCTGCTTCTGTAACTCCCATAGTACCTCAAAAATTATGCCAATATTTTTTATCAAACAAAAGAATGAACTTTCCTCTCTTTTTTTTTTTTTAAGTTTAAACTTCCAAACAAACTTTATTTGTCTAAAATGCAACCCAAGCCCCAAAGGAACCTCCTGAAAATCTATGCTTTGCCCACTTGTGTGGTAACATTACATCACCATTGCTTCCCAAAACTATATTTAGATATATTTATCATGGAATAGCTTCCCAAAACTATATACTAGATATATTTATCATGGAATAGCTGCTAAAAGATTGCTTACCCTGGAAAAGACTAGTTAAAAGAATGACTCTTAAGACGGTGTTGTTCTTGTCCATAACCCATCTCCTTCATCCACTTACCTTACTCTAGGAAAAATTTCTAGCAGAGATCCATACTGGTCCTAACAACGGCAATTGTAAATATTGAATTTGCACTTGATTCTCTCCCTTTCACATCAGAAAATGCTACCTAGAAGGATTCTGCACAGAATTCACCCATACTTTTCACAATCTTATTTTGCCTATCTAGGACTGATGCGTGGAGCTAGTAAAACAATTTCCGGTTGTTGTTTTCATGCTAGATTTTGCTGTTGTTATTACTCTGGCATAATAATAGTTTACACTAATTTAGTCTTGTGCTTTCCCTCTTTATTGTTCTGAGAAAATTGAGTTATGCCAGTTTTTGCTAACCTGTTATGTCTTGGTTCACCTGGGAAGATGTAGTGTATTTGCTTTACTGCTGGAAAATATATGGCTTGATCAAAAAAGTACCTTATGGTAGTTATGGGGAAGTAAGACAGAGATTAGGTGTTTGTCTGTTTAATTAATACAGGACATAGTTAAACCCATTCAAACTCGTATGATATTTGAGCACAATTTTAGACAATCTTAACACAATATAGACAACTTAATAGTGAATATGATACTACTAGTCACTCTAATGACTCTATATTTGTATGCCTTTCTTTCCAGGCAGTAAACAGAGAGAGGCATTGTACTTACATCTTTATTTGTAGGTTTTCCTGTGGCTTCTAATGGATGTCGGTCTAAACAGGATGCTGTCTTGATATGCCTTTGGTTTCATGTAGTATAGCTAATGCTATTTTCCCAATCCCTGTTGTAGTTACTGTTACGTTATTCTCCTTGCCTCTAGTGTACCCTTTCCCCTGTGAAGTGGATCCATCTGTATTTGAAGTGCCCCAAGGCTACACAATGCTGGGTGCAGGCCGTACGGAGCCCATGAGGGATGAGGATGATGACCTCCTCCAATTTGCCATTCAGCAGAGTCTCCTGGATGCTGGCACAGAGACAGATCAGGTGATTGGGAGGGCAGCAACTGTACTGGGGCGGGAAAGGCTTTGTATTCAATTAGCAGAAAAGCATGTCTAACTGGTTCTTCAAAACAGGGTCTGTGGTCTAAGAAGGTTGTGTGGTACAAGACAAAAATAGGAGGACAACATAGCAAATAAACCCCCAGGTGTTGTCACTTACTGGAGATTATTCTTTGTGAATAAGTTTAGATATAGCACTGGGGGATTAAATGTAGTCTTACTGGTACTTTGTATTGCTTATTAGGGATCAGATATGGGGGAGACCTAAAGCTAAACATGATCTCAGACTATTCAATGTCATGGGATCAATTAGTTAATTGATTAATTACCCCAAAAGTTTCCAATTGCTGTCTACTACTGGATGATACCTGTTGACTCTGTTTTTAAATTTTATTTCTTCATTCCATATATTTATTAGGTTACCATCTGGGAAGCTCTGACCAACACACGGCCAGGATCCAATCCACCAACCTACGATGAGGAACTACAATTGGAACGGTGAGTATCTGTAAAATGCACACCATCCATTCAAATACATATCTAGCTTTCTGCCAGACTCTGTTTCTTTTTTATTGTGATGGAAGCAGTGGCTGCTACTAGAACAGAATTTGGTTGGGAGAAGGTGCCAGGAACTACATGAATTAAGACAGTTGCCTGGTATCCTTCTAGTTTAAGTTCTCTGCCTTTCCTTCATAATTATGTAGTTTAAAGCAAAAAAAAATCATATATTTATATGGTTTCTTCTTCCTGTTATGGAAAGGGACAAGAACTATGCAGGGCATGGAAACTTGTTTCCCAGCTAATAGAGATTTTGTTCATTAGCTCATTTCTGGCTTGTGGGATGCCACTAGCTTGACTATGTAGTTTAGTTTGGTTTGGTTTGAAGAGAAATCTGATATTGATAGTAGAATTGTGACTGGCTTTTTTTAATAAAAATATGTACCCTAAATAATTCATATATTTGCTTACAGATAAAATTCTTAGGGCTGAAATAAGAATAATTCTTTTTAGTTATTACACATATTGTAAGAGTGATTGTCTTAAAAATACATTTAGTCTGTGAATAGGAGAAGGAAGCATGCTATCTGTGCCATGGGCAGATTATATAAATACTTTTAAAAGACTGCTTCTTGAAAAATGTTTCTGTCTGCATTATAGGGATATATTTGAATTTATTAGAAACTTTTAACATTTACTCAGGGGTGGGATTCAAATGTCTTAACAACCAGTTCTGTGAGTGTGGCCTAATTTGTGGGTGTGGCTTGGTGGTCATGTGACCGGGTGAGCATGGCTTGTATGTAAATATTATAAATATTTATGTAAAGATTGATTTTTTTATTAAAAAAAAACAACTTTTACCCAAAAGCAGGCAAAGCAGGCAGGCAGATTGAGTTGCTCACAGAATCACAGATTCACTTAGAGATCTATCTATCTGCAATCGGCTACCTGAGTCTGTTACATAAAATTTGCTTTCAAGCAAACCCATAAAATTTGCTAGCAAGCAAACTCACAAAATTAACTCACAACACACCATGTATGTAAATATTGATTTTTTTTATTTAAAAAAGAGCAACTTTTACCCAAAAGCAGGCAAAGCAGGCAGGCAGATTGAGTTGCTCACAGAATCCCAGATCTATCTATTTGCAGTCATCTACCTGAGTCTGCACTGAAGAGTAGAAGCTTCAGTCCTAACGAAGATTTGGCTCTGGTTTTAGATTAGCTAGAAAGCAAGAAATCCAAGGATTTCCTGCTTTCTAGCGAATCTAAATCTCCCCGCAGAACAGAACAGCTGATGGTCAGGGGGAAAAAAAGGAAAAATAGCAACTTACCAAACCTGGCAAGTTGGATGGCTCACATGCCAGGTAAGGAGTGAGTTGGCAGGGAGGGGAGGGGCCAGCCAGTGGAGCGATTGCCGGTTCTCTGAACTGCGGACAATCATAACACATTGTGTGCACTGTTCGCAAGAAATCAGCTGTGCTACCTGGACAGCTGACTAGCGCTGTGTGCGGGTGTGCAATGTTTGAAAATCCTCTTGTTTCCTGCTTTTTTAACCTCAGCTGTGCCGCACAAAGCAGCTGAGGAGGGAAAAGCAGGGAATAAAGGACAGTCTAGAGCCCGGGCAGGCAGGTGGGCCAAAGACCGAATCAGTTCGGTGTCAGCTGTTCTTCGCAGCTACCTATTCTATAAAACCAGGTCAAACCGGTAGCATCCCACCCCTGCATTTACTCAGTGTCTTTTTCAATGCTGCAGTTGCTGGCAATAAAACTTCTGTGCCCAATATGGCCTGAATTCATGGCATGTGAATAAACTATATTTTAAATTAGAATATGTTATTTACAATCACATGTGTATGACCAAATTATGATAGCTTTTTGAAAAGTTTTTTTTTCTTTTTTTAAGAAACTTGTAGGTGGGTTGACATTTAGATCCAAGAAACAGCAAAGGTTGCTTCGTTCTTTTACTATATAAGTGCTTCCCCATCAAGGTGTATTTCCAACATTAATATAGGCTTGAAAATTTGCAAATAGAAAAGCAACTGAAAAAGGAAAATGGGAAGAGAAAAAATGCTGTTAGGAAAAAGAGATAAAACATTGCTATTTTAAGTCATTATTTCATCTTTTCTGGCTTCTATGGTTATAACCACAGATTAGACAGTAATGACTGGGTTCACCTAAAATCACAACTAAGCCAACTTGCAATGAGATGGGTGGCAAACAAATTTAATAAATAATAATATAAAATATTGGAATGTGTGAATCTAGTTATTATGTTAGTATTTTACTTCTATTTTTGGCAAATTTAAACAAGAAGGTGTGTCATACTCTCTGTTGAGCATGAACTCTTCAACTGTATCTTTTTTGTGCTTAGTGTAGAAATCTACAGAAGAGCTTGCTTTTCCCTGGAAAGCTTCTTAAAATTATGTTTATTTACTGAACTTAGAAGCTGTTTCCTTTATTTAACCCTTATAAATTTATGTCATTTTATCAAAAGCAAATATAGTAAGAGGTGACAGTTGGGGCCTGTTGTTGTGACAAGCAAAGGATTCCATTGACTAAATGTACACTTCTGATTTTTCTGATTTGCATTGTTTTTGTTAAATTTGTGGTTCATTTACATATATATTCAGCATATATGTGATAAACGAAGAATTTCATGTGCTAAAACACCCCCCCCCATTGTGCTTTCTTATCATGAGTACTATAGGTTTCCCCATGCATGTTCTTAACTCAGCTAATGAAATAAAGATAGTCCTAAGTAAAGATTTATGATCACAACTGAGCCCAAAATTTCTGTTGTTAAGCAAGACATTTGTTAAATGAGTTTTGCCCCATTTTATGACCCTTCTGGTCACAGTTGTTAAGCAAATCACTACAGTTGTTAAGATAATAACATGGCTGTTAAGTGAATCTAGCTTCCCCATTGACCTTGCTTATCAGAAGGTCGCAAAAGGTGATCACATGATCCCAGGACACTGCAACTATCATAAATATGAGTCAATTGCCAAACATCCAAATTTTGATCGCATGACCATGGGGATGCTGCAGTGGTTGTAAGTGTGAAAAAGGGTTTTAAGTCACTTTTTTCAGTGCCATTGTAACTGAATGGTTACTAAACAAACTGTTGTAAATCAAGGACTACCTATATTTTATAGCAAGATTAATAAAATACATTCAAATATAATCAAAATTATATGAGTTTTAAGAATATGCATATTTTTAAAGTAAGGTAAAAGGTTTCCCTGTCAGTTGTGTCCAAGTCTAGGTCATGGTGCTCATCTCGTTTTTGGCCAAGGGAGCCAGCATTTTCTGAAGACATTTTCTGTGGCCAGCATGACTATACATGAAAAGTGCATGGAATATTGTTACCTTCCCACTGAAGTGATATCTATTAATCTACTTGCATTGCTTCCAAACTGCTTGGTGGGCAGGAACGGGAACTCACCCCATTGCATGGCACTCAGGTCTGGGCTATCAGCACTGCAGCTGATAAACTCAGTATCTTTAACAGCAATAGCACTTAGGCTTATATACTGCTTCAACAGAGCTTTACAGCCCTCTCTAAGTGGTTTACAGAGTCAGCCTATTGCCCCCAACAATCTGGGTCCTCATTTTACCCATCTCGGAAGGATGGGAGGCTGAGACAATCTTGAGTCTGGTGGGATTCGAACTGCCAAATTGCAGTCAGCCGGCAGTCAGCACAAGTAACCTGCAAAAGTAGCCTGCATTCTAACCACTGCGCCACCGCGGCTCTTAACCATTGAGCCATTGCACACTCTATTCATAAAGTGGCTGAAATAAATTATAAAGAGATTAATAAAATACTTTAAAATATAACCAAATCATATAAAATACAAATTTTCCAAAAATAACAAATATAAACAGCAAGTGCTTGTTATAGGTCTCTGATTAGTTTTGGTTTTGTTTAGCTTGATTTACAAATGACACAGTTATGATTTGTTCAGTAAATCATAACGTAAACCATTGTTTAATGCACTGCATAGCCCACTCGTGAAGCTAACAGATCTCAAATTTACCGCTTTTCAGCAAGCCAATTTAAAAGAATCTAGTATAAAATCACTGACTTGTAATTCATCAAATTTGACTGAATTTGAATGCAAAACAGATAGTTTGTTAATGCAAGGTATTAATTTGCGTTAGTCCTGTTGCTGTGCTAGTTCATCTTGCTTGTGGCAAAAAATGCATATCTACCCTGGATGTGTCCAGTATTCATTTCACAGCAGTTTCTGCACAGCAGTATCACAAGCTATTGCTGTCTTCCAATTTTTTTTGAGTTTTAAATGCACTTAATAGGAAACCATAGGCTTTCTCTATCATTACTGCATGCAGTTCAGTAATCTCTAAATGACTGATGAAAGTTCATGCCAGAAACATCCATCATCTTTTGCTGTTCCTCCCTGAAATTATTCTGGGAATTACTTCAGTAGCAAACTACAACAGCTTAAGAAAATAGACATCAACAAAGGCATCCAGGAGTGCTTGGGGAAAATGCAGTAAATAGCAATTTAGGCAAGCCAAGAACTGTGATTCTTACAGTTTTGCAGCAAGCCCATGGAAAGCTATAGAAAGAAATGGACATAGTTTATTTGATAATTTAAATGCTCCACTTTATCTCATCCAGAGAAAAAAAAAGAAATAGATACATCTACTTTCATATGCCTAGAAATATGGTTCAGCCTATTCCCCATCAAATTATTCAATTTGCAATTGGCCCTATAGTTCAGACTGTTGTGGGAGACCTATATGGTTTCCATTGTATATTTATGGAAACTTCCCAACCTAGGGGAGTAAAATGTAAGTATGCTATGTACTACACATGGCAGGACTTCATAAACTGCCATTCATTCCAAATAATGCTTGCTCAGCTACAGAATGGACCCAGGTTCTGGGGTACATTGTGTCAATGATTAATAACTTAAGTGGCTTCCAATTTACTTCTGAACACAAAGCAAAGATCGGTAAAGCTTTTGTTCCTGAAGTTCACCTGTTCTAGCTTGGGCCTGCCCATGAATTAAACCTATTTTCTGGTTGCTTTATCATCCAAAATAAGTTAGCCAGCACCTGGGGAAAATCCTGGTTGGTAACAATGCTGCCATCAGCTCAGTGCTCTCTCCTTGGAATGTTTCTTCTATTGAATTAGTTTATGTTTTCTTCAAAGCCGGAGAATTTTTAATTGCCCCAGAATGTTTTTTGTTGCACTATATTATCTCTACTTTTATCAGCTGCTCCTTTCTGGTGTGTTGCATAAAAAATCTGTGTGTGATCAGTTCTACTAATTTGGAGTAGCCTGTACGCTTGAACTGAGACTTCAAGGTTTCAGACATTTTGATGCATGAATGGAAGAAAATAGTATATTTTCTAAAAGCCTTTGCATAAAATTGTTAATGCTCACAAGTATTCTTCAAGCCCCACTTCTTTTGATCCTATATAGGTAGTCCTCAACTAATGACCACAATTTAGCCCAAACTTTCTGTTGCTAAGCGAGACAGTTGTTAAGAGAATTTTGCTCCATTTTACAACCTTTCTTACCACAGTTGTTAAGTGAATAGCTGCAGTTGTTAAGTTACTGACATAGTTGTTAAGTAAATCTGGCTTCCCGATTGACTTTCCTTGTCAGAAGGTCTCAAAAGGTGATCACATGATCCCAGGACACTGCAACTGTCATAAATATGAGTCAAGCACCTGAATTTTGATTACCTGATCATGGGGATGCTGCAACAGTCATTAAATGTGAAAACTGGTCATAAATCACTGCTTTCAATGCTTCTTCCAACTTTTAATGGGTCTAAATGAACTGTTGTAAGTTGTGGATTATCTGTACAGTCTTCCCAGCGTCCTGTCTTTTACCTACCTGTATGATAAGAATTCTGAAAAATGTAATTGCAATATATCTGCAAAGCAGGAGGTTTGAGAAAGCAGCTGCAGTCTCAACATTAGTATCTGAATAGAGGGTAAGGTTCAGATGAGCAAATGCAGTTGATAATAAATTGCTTCCCAGGCCACAGCTGTCTCTGGATATCCAGATGTTGCTATGACTGTTTAAATTACAAATATTATGCGATAAACAGAATCAATTCAATGCGACATGTCCCGTTAACTCAGAGGTCTCCAAACTTGGCAACTTTAAGACTTGCGGACTTCAACTCCCAGAATTCTTCAGCCAGCTAGGAGTTCTGGGAGTTGAAGTCCACAAGTCTTAAAGTTGCCGTTTGGGGACCCCTGCGTTATCTACTGTGTTTTAAGTGCTTGATTAAATAAATCACATTCTGATTTGGAAATAGTAATATTTTTTTAAAAAAAATCACAAAATTGAAAAGAGCCTTGTGTAATGGGAGGTAATAAAGAGAATCTGTCCTCAGGCAGTGATCCATAGTGTAAACATGAGTTTATTACAAGGACAAAAATGTAGCCCCATCATTACCTAAGTAGGAAATGTAGTAAATTCAGAAGGTTTTTGTCAGCATATAGAGTATATAATCAGCACAAACAGCTTGAATCAAAAGCTGACCCATTGCTTTGTTTGTACCGGCAGCCAGAGGCTCTTTTGTAATTGCTGTATGAGCATGGAGAAACTCGAGATTGGGCCAGACAATCAGAATGTTAACATGAGAATATAGAACAGAATAGAACAGAATTCTTTATTGGCCAAGTGTGATTGGACACACAAGGAATTAGTTTTGGTGCAAATGCTCTCTGTGTTCATAAAAAGAAAAAAAATGCATTCGTCAATAAACATAGATATGACACTTAATAGTAGTCAAAGGGTACAAATAAGCGATCAAATCATACTAGGAAATATAATAATAAGCAATCAAATCAAATTATACTAGTAAAACAGTCAATTTAAAAAATCGTAAGGATACAAGCAAAAAAGTTACGTTCATACAGTCCTAAGTGGGAGGAGATGGGTGAAAAGAAGGATGAGAAGATGAATAGTAATAGTAACAGTAATGCAGACTTAGTAAATAGGTTGACAGTGTTAAGGGAATTACTTGTTTAGCAGAAAGATGGTGCCCAGGAAAAAACTATCCTTGTGTCCAGTTGCTCCGGTATGCAACACTCCACAGCATGGTCAAAAATATGTTTGAAGGCCTTTAAGTAAGGTGGGCTGAAGTACATCTGTTGAACAAGCAGAAGAGCAACTTGTGTCTCTTTCTCATGATTGCAACAAACTCTCCTCTTCCTTTTCAGGGCCATCCAAGAAAGCATGTTCCTTCAGTCAGGACCAGGCCTGGTCCCTGTGGAGTCTGGAGGTGGCAATGATGTGCCTGCTCCTGAGGGCAACCCAGCCCTCAGCACCAATGGAAGCGGTTCCTCAGCTTTGCCTCCACCTTACCCCAGCTTTGATGAGCAGCTGCGTTTGGCCATGGAGCTGTCGTCTAGGGAGCAGGAAGAACGGGAGCGTCAACATCGTGAAGAAGATGAGGAGCTGCAACGAATCCTCCAGCTCTCTCTGACAGAGAAGTAGCATCCCAGCCTGCTAGCAAGGCGTCCTTCAGCCTTGCTCAAGCCTCACACCACCCAGCCTAATTCTCCTTGCTGCCACTGTATTTTGGGTTGGGTTGGGTTCCATGCTTTGCCCCCTTTCCTGTTGGGGTCAGGCTGGAGATGAGAAGACAGAACCTTCTGCATTTCCTGTGGTTCACTTGGTTCCGTCCTTTAATATTATTTCTTGTAATTTTTTTAACCGCTTTATCCTTCATGGAGGAATTGTTTTCTACAGCACAGAGAAGGGGAGTAAGAGAAAAGGAGCAGCAACTGATAGGAAAGAATGGAAAAATAATGAAAGAAGATATTTCTCTTTTTCAGATGAGCTTGCAGGGTTTTTTTGAGGGTGCTAGAAGTGTGCTGTTGCAGCTTCTGTCTTTGCATGGGTTTTGGCCTCTCTTGGGGATTTGGGCAATAGAGGGGGTGGGATCCAGGAGCTCAATGCATTGATATTTGCAGTAAGATTGAAATCAGGCTGCAGCTTGATGAATAATACTCATTCCTGTCTTCCCCCCCTCCCCCCTCCTCATCATGAGCTGCTGCTCTCCCCTCTTCCCATGTTTAATTTATTTTATTTATATCTTTAAAGATATATACTAGAAAAGGGAGTGGAGGTATGTGCTTTTTTAAAAACTGAACCCAGTGGGTCTAAAGGGAAGAGCTGGGTCCACTCTTGAGCAGTTTTCTCCTGCTGTCTGGGGACCAAGCACGGGGAGCTCTGGGCAGCAGGAATACTAAATAAAAAAACATGAAACCAGCATCTGCTTTTGGTAGCTTTCTTCAGTTTCAACTATCTTGGTCACAGTTTGTGTGGCTCTCATACAAACATAATGTGAGGCTGTTTGTGGTACTTGTGATCATGTTTAAATTACTGAACAAGCTGATTTGTTTACTAAAAAAACCCAACCGTTAGTTTATGGTTTGAATGATCATGCTGTGGTAGCATGTCTTAAGAAGGAATTAGTGGATTGTTCACAAAGAATTACTTAACCAGTCAGGTCTGTGCAACATTTCAACAAGCCAAATGCATAGAATTCCGTATGTTTGATAACCTTTCATTTTTATGAACTCAGTCAAACGAGGAAATGGTCCTACTTCTAGAACCAAAACTTGCAGTCAATAATATATCTGATTATTTTAAATTATTATATGAAATGTTTAGCATATGTGCCTTCTTAGTCTCCCATCTTCCTTTTACTTACAAGGCTATGATGACAGTGGAAGCAATAAATGGCAGAATTTCCAGATCAAGGATTTAGCAACACACCACTGAGATTGCGAGGAGTTTTACCAAGCTCCCCACCCCACCCAATTGCATTTTCTTCAATTTTAGCAGTCACTTTTATCGCTGAACGTTGCTTTTCAGGACACACCTTAGTTTATTACATTTATTTTAGCCACTCTGTTTGTTGAGAGCAGTTTCCTTCCATTTTTCTTTTGCTATCCTCTTAATTCAAACTGCCACCATTCTGTTCTGCCTTGACTGAAGGACAAGAGGCACATCTAAGGAGCAATACGTTGAAGGCTGCCCCAGAATATGGTTCATGTTTGGATTAAACATTTCTTTGCCTTAATTCCCCATGCTTTCCCCCTCTTAAACCTCCATCCCCAGCAATTCTTTCATCAGGTTCCTCTTCCTCTAGATATTTGCTCACTGTGCATTTTTCTTTTTGCTTCCTTGCTCATTTTGGTTTGCTTCTGTATTTCCTGAAGCCTTTCCTCGTCATCTTCTTGGGTGCCATATAATATGGTTTATTGGCTCACAGAATTTGAAGTACAAATTACTATGTTCTGTGAATGATTAGAATTCTGAAATCTCATATTTGACCAGTGGTCAATTCTTGGTATCACTACTACTACAGTAATACAGAACAAGATCAATTTTGTTACTCTAATTTCCTGCCTTACATGAACCCCCTAGTGGTCATTCACGGAAATGTAATTTGTGTGATGTGACAAAACCTTGGTGGGCTATTTATGAGACCATGTGATAAAAGTCTGTCAAACAGTTTTTTAAATACTTCTAATATTACTAAAATTGCAATAACCATTAATTAGTTGTGTTCATTTTGTATAGCCTTTCTACTCTATATTCCTTCATTCAGGAAGGTATGGAAGAGGTTGCAGGGCATCTGATTTTGTTCAGATATGTAAGGTGCATATTTTGAAAAATGGACAATCCCCGGACAATCCAAGTTTTTCTCTGAAACATTAGAACACTAATACTAGTCAGAATACTCACTTGGTACATTAAATGGAAGGTAGCTTTATTTTGCATCAGTAATTTTAAGAGGTTAATACTGTGTTATGAAGTGTGTTGTCACTGTTTATAATTGACTGGATTGGAGGACCACGGGATGATTCTGAATAGAGTTCAAATATTTACCTGAACCTGGAAATCGTATCTATTGTGACTGAAAACCATGTGCAGAGGCTGCTAGTATATCATATACTGTATGAAACTTTCTGCCCTCATTCTCCACAACTTCAAGCAAGTTATGTCCAGAGAAAAAAGAAAATGCAGTATTATTACAGTCTCCTTCAAGTCAAGCTCAATTCCTAATAATTCTATGGACTATTCCATATAGGTTTTTGGGCCACAATATAAAGGTGTTTTCCTACTGCCATCTTCTGGGATGTTTTTCAGTTTCCAGCCTTAGCATTTTTGCTATGTCCAAGAAGTAGTAACTAAGTTCAACTTTCCTTAGTTTTTGAGATCGGCCACGGTTGGCTAGGCACTACCACCAGTAATTGCCCCAAACAGCCAAATCAAGTCAGAATGCAAGACAAGTTATTTCAAAATATTCAAGAATTGATGCATTATACTATATAAAAAAACTAGACTGTACCCTCAATTCGATGTGATGATCAGCTCGTGATATGCTTATCACAATAAACTAACTCTTGGAGCCTTAAAAATTATTTGTTGTGGTAACTATTGTAGACTGAAATATGGGGCTGTTGTAAAGGGACAGACAAGATGACTGCCAAGAAACTTGAGAATTCCAGCATTCGACTTGTTCTTCGATCACAGCATGTCATATCAGTATTCGTTGGTGTCTCACTGGTGTTTGTGGTCAGTGATACATTTAGGTGATTTTCAGCTCTGACCATATCATAGAGGAAGTCTCTTGATAATGATTTGTGCTCTTTTATATCAATCTGGTAAACCAGCCCTACTGCTTTTGATGATTTCCTGTTAAAGCTGTTAAGTTCTGCCCTGATGGCGCCACTGTTTATAGCTCATTAGGATCTTGTGAGAAAGTTTGAGCCTTCCTGCTGAATTTCAGAAAGATCCTGGTTGGCAACAGCAGCTGAATTCAGTGGTTTTACTAGCTGAAAAAAAAATGAAATGATACTGTGTTTTTCCAAACTAGTCCTCAGACTTTTTTTTTTTTTAAAAATCACCTGCTGAGTCATTGTAATAGTAACATGAACAATGCAGCAAGGCATAGATGGCTATAGTTATAACAAGCCACACTCCAGAGACTTCTCTATTTTAAGCCTGGGATAAGTAAGTACCAGTAATAAAATTTCAAAATCCAGGAGCAGGATAAATGCTCCCTCACCCCCCTCAACCACTTCAAGTTTAGATAGGGAACTTTTCCTCTTTTCATATTAAAGGAACAGTGTAGCTTTTTCCTCAGTGTCTGTTAGACAGGGAAAGCCTAGCAATCCAGTTGGGGGGGGGGGGGGAACTCCCCTGAAAACGACCTATAATAATTAGATCCTGTTACAGGATTGCTCTATCTTTTCAGCTGCAAATTTTGTCCAATATAGTGGTTCTGGTGAACTTATAGGAAATCCACCCCCACCCCTTGCGGGAGATCGTTTCAAGTGAGTCCTGTGACTAACTTCAGGTATATTGGGGAAAGGTAAACTCAATTCCAGGCACAGGGCAGCCTGAAAGACCCTCCAGCCTTGCAGCTGCAGTTCTTCCACAGTATGAAGGGTCCGGTTTTCTGTAAAAGAAACGGGGCTGATCCCAAGATTAGCAGAACAGCGGGGAGAGGGAATTGCCTTGGGAAGTGAGTTTCCGTAGTTGCCACGGATTGGCACCACCTCCTCCTCCTCCTCCCCCAGCCGCTGGTCTTTCGCCACTCGGGCCTGTTCCTTTAAGAGCCAGCCCCGAAAGGACGTACTCGGTATTGCTTTGCAGACAATATCCGTGCGCTTGTTCGTCGGGGTGGCTGGACGAAGGAGCAGAAAGTTTGCGGTTGGCAGGCGCCCACCCCGGGATGAGTGAATGAGTGGCCCGCTACTCCCGCCCCCTGCAGACGGTTTGCGGCGGCGTTGCGCTGGCTCCGAGTGGCACCGTCTCAGTCTCCCCCGGAGCGGAGGAAAGGCGCAGGAGTTCGTCCGCGCATGGCGCTGGTTACCGTCTGTCGATCGCCATCGGGGAGTGGCCACTCGACCCCCACCGGCTACAAGGTGAGCCCCCCCCCCCCAAAACAAAAAACAAAAAAACGCCCCGTGCCTTTCACGTTGGACAGGACTCTCCAAGATGGTACAATCCTACATTCCGTTCTGATCCCGCCGCCGACCCTCCTTTCAGACGCTCTTTCCACTGAGGACGTTCATGGTCCTCCTATACCCGTCCTTCCTTTCTGGGACGGGCGACCGAGGATGTTTGGGCTTCTGGGCCCCTTCCCTGAATGTATCCATCTGTCTTATTGGTCACCGCAAACTGTGAGCAGGGTTTTGCAGAGAGTGGCTTCAGAGTTCACCATCTTGTTCGTGAAAAAAACGTGTACTTGCAATTCCCTTAAGGGGCAGTTCTCGGAAGAAAGGCAGGGAAAACAAAATCTGAAGGGTCAGAGGAGAGATTATCCGATTTTAGCAGGCCTCTCTTTTTTTTCTCTGGTACTGTGCATGTAGAGAAGCAGCCAGGCCGATGGATGGGGAGAGGAGAGTGGGAGCTTTGCCACACTCCAGGCAAAGTCTTTTCTCCTGGCTCCCTGTGGATCCACTCTCCCACTTGCAGTATGGAAGATAGATGCAATCATCCATTTTGCTTTACAATTGCCAAAAAGTGGCAAAAGGGAGATTTTTTAAAAAAAATTATCTTGACTACAGCTTCAATTTCTATAACATTAAAATGCCATCTTAAAATATAAAAATAACACTGGAAAATATCTGTCATCCATGTCTATAGTACAGCATAGACGTCTGGAAGTTATTCTGGGTGATCAGATGCACAGGGGCACTGTGTGGACATGTGCTGGAGGAGTAGCCTTGGCTTCTGCCTTGCACTGAGTGCTTAGAAGATGAGAAGCCTCCTGAGCAATCCAGCTACTGGAAGCCAATTGGTTTGAGCGCCAGTCCTCTTAATTGCAAGGGTCAAAAACAAAAACAAGGAAATGATTTAGCTGCAAAAATACAATTTATAATGTGTCCATAGATGTCTTTTCTAACAGATTATAGTGGTTTGTTGAGAGGTGCTTCCCTTCTCTTCTTCCTAGACTGCTGCATTTCTAGCCTGTCCTTGTATGGAAGCAGTTTGGGATACTTGTCAAATTGTGGCCTTTCCTTGCATTCCCATTAATATACTATTTTCTCTAATCAGTTTTCAACAGCCTAAGTTTCTGTGGGAGAAGTAGGCACTAAAAGCTGCTTGTCAGTAAGTTTCACAACATACTACTTCCTGTCAGCTCCTGATAGACTGCAACGTCAGAGACCAAGGAGTACTGCAGAAATATCTATTGCATAATGTCCTTAAAGAGGAAGACTTTCCAGTCCATTATACCAATGTTGGAATAGAGCTTTGGGCTTCTTGCACCAGAGCACCTGTGCTTGAACTTACATCTCAAGCCTGACAGTCTGTGGGATGATCTTGAGTTTCAAGTATAATTAGACATTGTGCAAAGAACTGGCAATTAAGAAGTGGCACAAATGCTGTTTGTTTGCTATTTTTCCCTGGTGCTTAGAAATGTCACAGGAAATTGCCAACAAAATAGGAAGCACATAGATAAGATTATGCAAGAGCTGGAATTCAAGGCCAATCTAGGAATCCTGAAAAGGAGATAAGAGACAAGCAAGGTAACAGCACCTAGCTGGCCTCTGAATATCTGTTTCCAAACCTTTGGAAAAATTCCTGTTTTTCTGAAGCTATGGCACAGAAAAAGAATATACAATTTGGGGCCTGCCAGGGCAGTTATAGAGCATCAGCCAGATATTGGGGTATACCTGGTACTTGATTTGCTTTTGCTACTTACAAACAAGGAAAATTGTTAAATGTGAGTCTAACATTGTCTAATTGGAAGCATTTGACTTCACAGAGCAACAACATTTTATGTTGGTAGAGAATAATGAGAACTAGAATAGCATCAGGACATGAGTCAGAAAAGTTTTTTGTACCAGTAATATCACATAGATGGCATCTTATTGTCCAGCCTTGGGCATTTAAAATTGGCAAGCCATTCAGCCTCAACCTCATCATCTGCAATAATCGTATATAGAGATGTTGTAGACATTGCAAAAATAATAAATATGCAATATTTTCAATTTGAAGAAAGTGTTAGTAGAATTCTAAAGGGTAAATTCTAAATTAAATTCTAAAGATGTCTGTTACATCATGCAACTTAACAAATAGGTCTCATTACTGGAATGCGGGTACCTTGGCCATGGTTTCATGAAAAAGCATGTATTTCAGCCATTGATAGAGATTAAGAATTAGCAACACTATGAAGACAGTCACTTTTCTGTAAAACGAGCCCTTATTTGGATCCAAAGCAAAAATTAATGCAGCAGTCTTGTGTTCTGAATCGAAATTTAATCATCATTCTTCCTTCCTTTTAATGATGGAGACAGAATTTCAAGATAGGAAAACAATCCATTGAAATGTCTTGCTGTCCTTTAAAGAAATATTTTTTTACTTTGAATGCATAATTGTTTTCTCATATTGGTTTATCATAAAATGAGCTGGATTTGTAGCATCCCATATACAAATAGATATTTCAGATGTTCAGTATTTCTTTAATTAAGAAAGCTTGGAAATATCCCATGGACCTGGACCTGTATCATGAAAGTGTAGAACTGATTGGAAAGTGAAACATTTGGATTTAAGGTTTGTTGTTGTAAGTTTCAAGCTCTTTTCATGTCAGCATAAATCGGGAACCTACTAGTGTTGCTGTGAAATAGTAGAGAGAGGGGTGCTTAGTAAGATTTCCCAGGGAGTGGCATTTGTTGCTGCCATAGCCAACATGCCTCCTTCCTTGTCTCCTTCCTTCCCCCATGTCTAGCTGAACAAGCTCAGCAAATCATCTAAGAAACAGGCTATAGATTGGGGGCCCAGAGTTCTGCAGTGGAAGTCCTGTGAATGTTCAGGATTCTAGATGAACAAAGCAGTCCCCCAAAGTATCTGCTATTCCCACAGAGATATTAGGAATAGGAACATTATGCCATGCCAAGTTTTCTCATGCCAAAGCCAATGGCAGAAATAGTTGCTTGATGACTCCACATGTTTGGATTGGACGTTGTTTTCTTGGTACAAAGGAAATGCTCTCAGGCCACTACTAGGGATAGATCTTATCAGTTATGCCTATTCAGTATTGACCCTTGATTTAAGCACCGAACAACAGTGTAGATAGCCTTTGATTGTGGGAAATGTGAGCTTACCATTCCAATTATGTTTGAGGAATGGCTTCTTTAAATTATGAGACTGCACAGTTAATTGTTTAATGAGCCATGTTGATTTGTTTTGTGTTAGTTTATGTTGGGATTTAAGTCATGTCCTGCATTCTAGATGAAGAGGCTTACTAAAGTTTTAAGTGAAAGGCAAGCTCTTGTGATTCCTGTGATTGTTGAATTAGAATTCAGAGCTTCTGCTTAAGGGACCAAGTGAGGGATATTGATGTTAGGTATGACAAGTGAGGACTTCTTTTAATGGCAAACATTGTAATCTGGAGAGAAATGCTAATCAACCTGGAAATCCCTTGCAGAATGAAGATATTCCCAGAAGAAGACAGTTGCAGCGACGGTAAGTAATCATCGTTTTTAATATTCTTTATATAATTATTTTTTAAAGGTTGTAGGTGAGCTATAGGTTTTCCAGGCCCTGCCTTTGAAAATTTTCACACTTTTTTTCAATCATAAAAATTTAACTGTGATGCCTCCAATGAGCAACAGTTGAATATGCTATAAAAAACAAATACACACACATACCCTCAGAGTATGGATATAGATGGGTCCTTTTTGAAACTTTAAAGAAATTATTTTAATTCTTAAGTTGCACAGTGAAGAAATGAAGAAATATGCACATACTGTATGAATGTTCCTGAAATGCTTGTTTAGGAGCTGAATAATTTTGCTATTCTTTGTCAGGAATATACCAGCACTAAAAAAAGCAAGATTGGAAGAATGTGTAACCATCTGAGATTTTTTTTAAAAAAATAGAACAGATTGTTTCAAATTGCTGTGGAAAGGGTATATCCAATTTGCTAAAGACAAATAGCATTCAGGGAATTAAAAGTCCAAATTCTGATCATAAGCATATTGGTGCCAGAATCATATTTTTTCCCAATTAGGAATACAATATTATAACAGGTCTTCCCTTTCTTTTTTGGACTGATGATCAGTTGAATATTTGAGAGCATATAATGGACACTGTGACAAAATGGCTGCTAGGGACATGCTTGCCTGTTCATAAAATGGCTGCCATGAGTACATAACCATAAACCATATTTATTGATTGGTTTGTTGATTGATCAAAATACTCATTTATCAAAACTCTGTGTGCCATCTCTATATCTTTACTCCCCTAATACTCTATATCTTTCCACACTAGCTGTCTCTTTTTCAGGGTAGATAACACACTGCCAAAGAGAGACTGGGCACCACTCACCTATATTTTTCTAAAGTATTTATGGAGCCAAGAAACTTTTGGATATAAAGATAATGGTGGAGATTAGTGCCTTGAATGTAATATGCTTGCTCCTTTGCTTTTCTTTTTTGTAATAAAACTAGGTCTTAAAAGAATTATATACAAAATGTGGCCAAGAAGGGGTTTTATAGGAAGGTTGATTTTCATAAGATCAGTGTTAAAGATCTCTCTCATAGAGAAAATTCTTCACTCTGCAATGCAGAAGTGTGATAGTTTCATATTGATTACTGAAACATATGCTATGAAACCAAATTCTTAAGAGACAAGTATAGAAAATAGGATAACATATCCTCCCAATTTATATATATGGAAATATATTTGTATTCCATTTCTAACAGTATCAGAAAGGTCCCTAATCAAAACAGAACGGAGTTCTCTCTCCCCCTTTGAAGCAATATTTACTATTTTTCAAATAGACTATTTTTCTAGTAGGTGTTGATCAGTGAAAAAATGAAACCATTAGACTAATGTTGCTTCTTTATTTTAAATCTTCGTTTCCAAATAGTTCTGCTTTAAAAAGATGTAGAGGCATAGTTGCCCACGTTCCTGTATGTCACTGTAGGAAGCCCTTTAGTTCTTTTCCCTTATTTGTCTTTCCCCACATACTTTTATAGAAATATAAATGCTCCAAAATTAGGGTGGTTTGTACCATAACCCCTTGGATAACTTTAAGAAGTGTCAAACAGTAAAACCTAAAACTAAACAATACATACATATTTAATATGACTCCTTCAGTCTTCATTATTAATTAGTTTGGAGTTTTTGATATATTCCTTATAGGAAAAACTATTTGTTTTTGTTTTGGCTTTATTTTATTTTCAAAAACAACTGTTCTTTTAAATACTTGGTCATGGAGGTTAATGCGTCAAGCCAGCAGAGTTTTTATTCATTTTCCTCTGTACACAATAGCTGACTGATTACAGGCAGCCCTTGACTTATATGCTAAATGCAGCAGTCATTAAATGAGGCATCATGTAATTACTTTGCTTAGTGACCAAAATCCTGGCATTCCTGGCTGCCATTGTTAAGTGAGAATTGCAAGTTGTTAAGCAGATGCTGTCCCATGTAAGGAGCACAGGGGTGTCCCAGGGGTGCATGGGGGAGGCCCTGGGAGGTCAAACACAGGCCGTGCATGAATTGGAGGTGCTGCTGTGTGGTGCAAGTGCAGAGAGGACAGGGAAAGAAGGCACAGCCGCCTCTGGAAGCAGTGCTACAGCCTGGTCCAGCAGCACCTTGAAAAGGTGCCACACCTCAGGTTGAACACCTGAAAAGCAGCCTCCCACTGGCTCTAGCATCAAATGCCTGGGAAGTCTTCACAGTGCAGCAAAATGGTGCCGTGCCAGGGAAGCACCAAACACCCAAGAAGTTCCAATGACATGATATGAAGCAGTTGCCCCCCTCCCCTTCCTTTTTTTTCAATTTCTAAACTTCCCCTCTCCCTGAAAGCAGCCATTCTCTCTATTTTCCAACTAGCGCACAGCTTAAGCAGGTCTTTCAACATGAGTCTCTTTTTTTTAATCACCTTTTCTTCTTCAGCCACAGCTTTGTCATGGTCAAAGGAGCTGCTCTACTCTTGCCGGAAGAAGACAAGTTGGAGGCCGTCCAGGAGGGTCCAGCAACCCCCCTAGACCAAACACCTAAAAGTGAAGATGCTATTGCTGGGCAGCAAGAACTGCACTTACAGCAAATGGTGGGGCTGCTGCGGCCAGAAGACACCATCCAGCTGGTAAGATTGTTAATGACAGGAAGAAGGGATCAAACTAGTGGTGGTATTCAAATTGTTTTACTACCAGTTCTGTGGGTGTGGCTTGGTGGACATGGTAGGGGAAGGATACTGCAAAATCCCCATTCCCTCCCCACCCCACTAACCTGCTTTCCAGCTCCATTCCCCTGTGCAGAGCAACCAAAGAAGACCCAGCCAATCAGCTGGGACTTGGGAGGCAGAGAATAGATGGGGGCGGGGCCAGTCAGAGGTGGTATTTGCTGGTTCTCCAAACTACTCAAAATTTCTGTTACCGGTTCTCCAGAACCTGACAGAAATGGCTGAATACCACCTCTGATGCAAACAACAGTGTAAAGATAGAGACTGGAAAGGCATTGCTACTTGAGTCTCAGGAAGCCAGAAATCTAGGCAATAATGTCTTCCCGCATTTCTTTCTACAACTTCATACTCCATTGATGTTTCTGATTTCAATTCCCCATTTTGCTGTCTGATTACTTAAGATTTGGTATTCCTGGCAGACCAGCTCACTTTGCCAATCAAACTAAACTAGGAAGCCAATAAGGTCTTCCCTGACCTATCTTGTTTAAGGAACAAAGTTATTCCTTTCCTGCTGAGCCCCCTTCAATATCCAGGATGATCTGCTTTTCTCTGTGACATAGCAAGGAACATTTCCCTGATCTTTAACATGTTGGTTAATACAGCAATTAGTAGAGAAAGGAGTGGCTTTGTACTATAGACACATTTTTTGTTTTTTATAAGAGACTAGTGGTTACCTGCTTTTCCCTAATGCAATAAAACCTGCGTCTGAACCATATCACTCAAACTGCAGGTGAGGTTTCATATACCGTAGCTAAATGCGTCTCCAGGATGGCTGGAATTAACTCCATTTAAAAATACAGAAGAGTTTTGTCCTCATGTTCTCTTTTGTGCTCTACACACACACACACACACATTCCATCATGCAAGTTTCCTTCTGCAAATTGCAGGAGACACAAGTTTATTCCCTCAAGAGGAATTCTGGAGAACCTAAATTGCTTCCCAGGCTGATTCAGACTTTCCAAGTTGCTTCCTTCTTCATATTACTACTTGTTCATGACCTGAAATAGCCTGCTTTTTCCTATCTCCTCTTGTGATGCAAAACCAGAACTGATGCTACTTGGCAGTCTTGGGAGAAATAAACTCAGCCCTGTCCACCTTCTGGGACTCTCTCTTCAGGCGCTCATTGTCCTTCGGGTTGGGTGGGGAAGAATTCCTCTCTGTTTGGAATTTGGATTTCAGACATTCAGCCAGGAGCTCAGCCAGTTCCCCATTTATGGCCTGTGGGGCTCTTAGTCTCTTGGGCGGGCAGCCAGAGCTGGCGTCTCAGCTGAGCCTGATCCAAGTTTTGTCTCTGAGGCCTCTGCTGGGAGTTTTCCAGATGGGCTTAAATAACTTTTGTTTTGCTTTTTTTGTCTTCTTCCTAGACAGTGAGTCACAGCAGCTTCCAAGCATCAGGAATAATTTCTTTCAGGCAGTGGCTATTAAGTTGTGTTCTGGTAGACCCCTGACTCCTTTTGGAAGCTTGCCAAGGATTGTTCAGTTAGGGGAAAAATTATAGTGGACACATAACTACTCTGAATATCAGTTGGTTCTCTATTGTGGATCTTCCCCTTGCCAAGTGAAAAATGAATCAAAATATGAATGAACATCTTTTGGGGCTCCTCTCAGTTCAGGAGCCCCAAGGCTTTTGTCCAGCGCTTCCACATCTAGCTTAAGAGCCTTTGCAAAGCTGCTAGTTTTCCATGTCAGCTGCTAGCATGGAACTCGTCACCAAAGGATTTGTAAAACCTAGACTGGAATCGCACTTCATACTAAGTTGGTAATGATTCCCCAAAGGGGACTTAAAAATATTCATTTTGTGTTTGTTTTCTGAAGATGCAGATACTTAAAGTGCCCATTTCATCCTCTAAGACTTCTGACACCATCCCAAAATAGATCTTGGCCCTCTCCGTTTTTGAAGTATGGCCAGGAGCAACTGCAGAGTGTGATTTTTGCCTGATTATCAATATTCGCACAAGATATTAATAGCCAGACTGGAGAGAAAAGTATAAAATACAGTAATAAATATTATTTAAAAGTTAAATAATATATCTAAGGAGTTGATAGAAGAATTCACCTTTCCTTGTCTTTCCTCAATTAACAATTAAAATAAGCCACTGCCGTACTAATACTATTAAATGTCTTGCAGATATTCATCATTTTAGAAGCTTAGCCACAGAAGGCTGTTAAGGAATCCCTTGAAATGGGGGTAAAATGTAAAAACTAGCTTGTGAATACACAATTGGTATAGTACATTGTGTGAATATACTGTAAAATTCCAGGCATCTTAACTTAGGAAAAAACAAAAGTTCTTAAGGATGAAAACAAAACTTCTATAGTTCTATACCGTAGTCTGACTTGTTAAATTTAAATCTTGATGCAGCATGATTTTACGGATAAGATTTATACTTTTTGGAAATTAGTTTATAAACACCAAATGCAATGCAAAGCACACTTCAGCTTACTTGCAAACATGCTTCTTTTTCTAGATAAATTTTTTTTTTTAAAAAAGATCTCAAACCACTGCTCTGGTTCCACTATTGGAACTTAAGCCTAAGCTACCAAGACGGAATGAGGTTCTTCTTTTCTTCTAGGACTAGCTAGATTCTGTACATATGTGTTGCTAACCATGATTTAGCATAAATCACATTAGTTTTCATATAAGCGTAAACATGAAGTGTGGTCAAGATCTGGGGCTCCTAACGGCTTCCATTTGCTTCTGAACAAAATCCTTCTCCTGGATCTGTGGGCAGCACTACCACACATTTTCATGATGGAGATTGTATTGGTGTACATATGTAAGTGAAACATATAAGACTAGTATCTTTTCTTCCTTGCAGGCTGTGAGACTGGAGTCAGCACGAGCTCATAGAATACGATACTTGTTGGTGGTCTCAGCAACAGAGAGGGAGAGCAAGAGCGAGATGGTGCTTTTGGGAGTGGACTTCCCTGATGAAAGGTGAGGTGGCAAGAGTATGGTGGCATCAGGAAAATGAGAGGTATTATACTGAGAAATAGATAGAATGGCCAGGTTTCACACATCACACAAACACACTTTAGTTTTGTCTCAGCATGTGGATGAGCCTTGGTTTATAAACCTTAATTCTGGACTTTGATCTGTTCTGGTTTTCTCAGGGAACTTTGGCTAATGCACTGGATTAACTTGGCTCTACCTACAACTGAGGCTGCAGTTTCATCTGCCCTGGGAATTCCATTGGGTGATCTCTTACTAATCTGAGGTCCTTTTATAAGTTTTTCAGTAATGGCTGGTCATGACAGAAAATGTCCTGGAAAGCAAAATCTATTTGGCCCTATTAACCATACCTGCATACCTAAATTACTCTGGAGGTTAACTTTTTGATTTGTTAGGGTGAACTGGGAGTCAGATGCCCTTGCCTGTTGCAAATCAACCCATTGATTCCAATTTAGCCTGTCAGCCTGTCATGCCACATAATTCCACTTTGTAAATAATGATTTGTGGAAAAATGGAAGAAAAAGAAAGGATATTCTTGAGTGTTTACTTTAAATCACATTCAAAAGCCAAATTTAACAATGTGGATTAATAAATGGAACATGAACTAAATGGCTGCAATATACTTAGGGCTGCCTGCCTCTGAAAACTGCAGAAACTAAAATGCAATTGATACAAAGCGTGGCCTGTGTGTTGGGAAGTGAAAGCCATTGTGGCCATAAAACACCATGGTACTTTTGTAAAGGTCTACATGGCTTGACTTCTAGATATCTCTAGAATCAGGTCTTCAATCTACAACTGACCTAGCCTGACTGCACATCCCAAGGAAGGATATTCAGGGCGTCCTGTGTACAGGAGGTTGTTGAGGGGAAGCCTGGAGGTAAAGTTTCTCTGTTGCAGACCCTTCCTTCTGGAGTACCCTCCCCTAGAGGTTCAATTGCAGCCAGGTGATGTAATTTAGGAACATTACCATTCCACAGAGACTTCAACAGGTAATTGTAATTATCACCATTGTGAAGGGGTGCCAGGGGATAATTATTGTAATGCGGTTTAATTCTTTTATTGATTTTGTGTTTTACTGTTTTGGGTAAACAGCTAGGAGTCATACTTGGAATTTGGTGCTATTATTAGAAGTAAACAAAAGCATCTGGGGTCCAAAGTGCTCCAATCCCTTTGTTCTCTCCATAAAAGTAGTTACATAGAAAAATCTTCATTAGATCTACCTCAGTTTTGCAGTTGTTCTTTGCCTCGTGCATTTATAGCCTGCTATGTGTATTTTATTCCCTGGTCAAACCAGTTTGGCAATTCATGGAGATTTTTTTTTCTCTCTTTCCCTCTACTGTTTTTCCAAAGTAAGTTCTTTCATTTGTGAGTTCAGCTAGAAGCAAGTAAAGTTTGCTACAGCAGAATTTCAAATCAAGAAGAAAAATAAAAATGTTTTGTGTTTTCTTCTTAGCCACCACAAATATTTCCTGCCTGCATAATATAGTATCTCTGCTATGAAACATCTGTTTGACTGAAAACTTGCTCATAATATATTTAATTTTACAGTATTTATCAAATGATTGTAAGTTTAGGAAAGGATACAGATAAGGGCCAAAGAAACCAGTCTCCAAAGCAAACATGCTGTATAATGCTTGTTTTAGAAGCTCTCTAATTCCTTCTTTCTCTCTTTCTCAAATAGCTTGGCTTCCTGCACACTGGGTATGGTGCTTCCACTTTGGAGTGACACACAGGTTTTCCTTGATGGCGATGGGTAAGAGAACTATTCCTTTATATCAGGGGTATCAAACTTGCAGGCCAGATGCATCATACATCTGGTTTAGCGAAGGGGGAAAAATCATGATACATCATGTGACACTGCCGTGACAACACAAGTTTGACACTCCTGCTTTATATTATTCTATATAATTGCAATTTTTTTTTGTTTATTTTAAGTTTCTAGCTTGCTTTGCATACATAAATAGACTGGGATAATGAAAGGTCATACTAAGTGTATCTGGTTTTCTTTTTATGTCACAAGTGTTCATATGGAATGAACAGGCGATGTCTTCTCTACTTCTATTGCACAAATAGAAGTGACATAAAGTATATTATAAACCACTAAGAGATTTCATTTGTTTCTGGGTTAGATCCTATCCCTTTTTATCTGATGGAACTGACCATTTCTGCACTGTATTTTTTTCCATCTGTTCCTTTTTTTAAAGATCCTTCCCTTCTGCTGCAAGTCACAATAGCACCCCCCTCCAAAAAACCCTGATGAAATGTGATGTTATAATGCAATGGCCTTTTGTTCTTACATCAAGAACACGGGAAGCAAGTATATAAGTTACGTAGCTTTTAATATTACAGTGCAAGTTATCTCATTTTCTCTGCCTCCCCTCAAGATCTGTATCTTTCCAGAAGATACAGAAATGCTATACCTGCATTTTATTAATTTTATTAATGCTATACCTGCATTTTATTACATTTCTTGCCATTCTCAAAACAGCAATATATCACAATCAGTTTGCATGGTTCTCTTAAAAAAATTTTTTTTTAAAAAATCCCCAAATGGATTTACAGTTTAAAATTCAATACAGTAGTAACCCCTGTATAAAAATCACAATAAGCATAAGTGGAGGTAGAATACGTGTTAGTGTGGCAGGATTAAAAGCAGAAGATTTCTTTAATTGTTTTACATGGCCGCTCAGCTCAAGTACATGATTCTGGGCAGCAATCAAGGAAAAAAAAAACACACCACCATAAATAATTGTAATAATTAACACAACCAAGAAATGACTCACCACGCTGTCAGAGTTCCAGGTTCAATGACAAAATCAAGCCTTTGTGTCCTTGCAAAAGGCTAGCAGGGTTGGGTGAGTCTGGTTCTAGGGGGATGATGTTCCAGCAGTCAGGCCCCACAGAAAAGGCTCTCATTCTGTAAGTCTTGCAAGGTAGACAAGAAATAAAATCAGAACTACTAGCTCTATCGTTATTGTAAGGTTTCATTAACAGAACCTTGCACAACTGAAAGTATTTCCTCTCCTCTTTTTCTTTTACTCTCCAGAAAACTAAGGAGGGTCCCTCCTGAAACATTTCCTAAGCCCCCTTCCAATCCTTCTGTGGACTGAGATATCTTTTACATGCTGGTTTCCCACATTCAGCTGTGTCCAGGAAGCAGCCTTACTGCTAAGACACAGTAAAGGCACTTTGTGGAGATAGTGCTTTCAATATTTTTCTTCCTCATCGGAGTTGCTTTGTGAATGAGCCCTCTCCTCTCTCTTTATGCCCAAAGAAGAAGTTGTGTATTCACCTGTTCTTGCCACATCCCAATATAATTCCATTAATTTAACCTTGGTCGCTTGCTTCTATAAAATCCTTTATAGTTAAAAAGAGTTTATACATAAAAACCAAGATGTTCTAGGATTATTCTTGATTTATTTATCCTTAGCATTCATGTGCCACTGTTCAAAACCAGATTTTCCTAGACTGGCACTTAGAGCAACTACACAATCTAGAAAACGGGAGATAGGATTGATATAATAACTTTTAACTGGTAAAATCTACTTTTAGAAATCATGGATTAATTCTGTTGTCATTCCAAAAGGCAGACACAGCCTAGTTTAATTTTCTGTGTGTTGGGGGAGAATGTCCTTTCCCCTCCCAGCTAAAATGGAATCTAGTATTTTGGGATATTTCACACCAGTTACACAACGGTCCAAATTGTTACATTTTTCTTTATAACATTCCAGATATTTGTCTTCTTCCTGGAGTACAACGTTACTTAAGAGTTGACTCTCCTATTCTTTTTTAGGGGCTTCAGTGTGACATCTGGGGGACAAACACGGATCTTTAAGCCCATCTCTGTCCAGACAATGTGGTGAGCAAGGTTCTTAATTGGATGAACAATGTTTAAGATATCCATAGGGGGCGATAAATGAATATCAGGAAAGACACTGAAACTATTATTGATGCCCCTCACGCTGTGAAGAAAAAAAAGATTTTTTACTTTTTTCTAATGTAGCTTCCAAAGTAGCTTCCAAAGGGTTTAAAATGTCAAAGGAAAATTTGGAGTTCTTTAGCTGTCAATCATATTGATTTAATTTTTTAAAAAAATAAAGGTTCAAATTTTATGATGCTTACAAAAGTATTGCAAATATATTCAGTTGTCCTGTACTCAATAACTGTATCTGAAAAATGAAAGGATGGAGCTAAGTGCCATAGGTTACGGTAGCTCTTGGATGTGCTATCTCCTGCTCTGAACACTTTTAAGTATGACTTCATATTCTCAGGATCTAATTGCTTTCTCTGCTCTCAGGTCAGCACTGCAAGTGCTGCACAAAGCATGCAATGAAGCAGTCTCCAACAACTACTTTCCTGGAGGGGGTGCATTGAACTGGACCGAGTGGTATCAGAAGGCTGTGAATTCTGACCAGAGCTGCATTAATGAGTGGCTAGCCATGTCTGACCTGGAATCTGTGCGGCCCACATCTCCCTCTATCTTCTCAGACCAGTCAGTGATGCTTCCTTTCCCCCTGGAGCTAATTGTAGGCCTGTGAGGATTCCTAGAAGGATTTTACACAGTACACTAATCCCAAACCCAGGCAACTTTTAGAGAAACATCCCGATCAGTCTAGTGCATGCCATGCCCCATTTTTGAGTCTTGCCTCTAGAATCCAGCCCAATAACCTAGACTGAAAAATTTCAATGGGGGTGGGAGATGCTATTCAAACCCATTGTTAATCCTGTGGCATTTTTTAGGCCTAAAGGAATAAATTACAGTAAGGAAATGTTAAGGCTCAGAATAATATTAGATTTATACCCCTGCAGCTGGGGAGGATGGGGATGGGTGTCTGTGTGGGAAACCTGAGGTGTTGGTGTTGGGGACAGAATCTAGAGAGCTTTGCCGACCCTCCATCTTTGTGCCTCAGGCGGACAGCACAGGACGTGACAGAGCGGACAATCCGAGCCAAGCTGCGTGAGGTGATGGGCACCACTGACCTGGAGAGCATCACCTCCAAGGAGGTGGGATGTTGGGACCAGAGGACCTTGGAATAGGAGGTGATGGGAGTGTGGGGGAAAACGGAAATGGCAAAGTGTGTGAATAGATGGGACTATGAGCACAAGAAACATGACAATTCTTAATAGGAAGTAAAAGGATTGGGGAGGATTGGCAAATATCTGGGAAGTCAGAATCTATATGGCAGGATAGAGAATAGGAATGTGTGATTAGGAAAAAAAACCATGTGGAAGATAACATCAGTCATCTTCTGCAGATTCGTACAGAACTGGAGCGGCGGGTTGGCTGTAGTCTGAAAGATTACAAGGAGTTTATTGACAACGAAATGTTGCTTATCATGGCACAGATGGATCGGCCTTCTAAGATCTTTGACTACCTCTATTTGGTAAGAAAATACAAGAGGGGAACCCTGATGTTAACCTTCCAATGGTTAAGGATTACAACTGGTGCCTCTTGATTGGTGATGTAGAGGGAATAGGGAACAGCCTTGAAGGACTGAACAAATCTCTACCTTGATTAGCTGAGGGATCAACTGGGTTCTAAAAATGAAAAAATAAAGCTATCCTGTTTCTGAGACTTGTTTAACTTTGTCCTGTTTTCTAATAAATGTCATTAAATGAAGCTCAGATATAATGCTGTATTCTATTGAGTGGGCTGCCAAAGATTTGACAGTGAAAGGGAAAAATTGGGATTTGTTTGATCTACAAAGGAGTTGCCTCTGAGGAAATTGGAAACTGCTTCATTTAGGAAAAAGCTAGATAAGATTATTTTACTCTGCATACCCTGGGTATACATCCCAATGAACTCACTGGAGCTCACTTTTGAGAATATATACTTAGGATTGCATTGGTAGATGCTATAATTATTTCATTATGGATGAGGCCTGTGCATGCTTCAGAAATGACCAGTAGAGTTACTTTGGAATATGTGGGAGTAGAGCAGTGGTGGTATTCAAAAACCTTTACTACCGGTTCTGTGGGCGTGGCTTGGTGGGCGTGGCCATGTGATTGGGTGGGCGTAGCTTTTCTTTTTTGCTGTCCCCACCCAGTTTTGGGAGCTTCTTAAGCCACAGAGGAGCCTCTTGGGGGGGGGGCATTTTTGCTCCCCTAAAGCTCTTCTGAGGCTCAGGAAGAAAAAAAACAGAGCATGGGAGGGGCATGCAGCACTCCTCCAAGCTCCGTTTTGGGAGCTTCCTAGCCTCAGAGGAGCCTCTGGGCAGGGCGTTTTTGCTCCCCTAAGGCTCCTCTGGGGCTCTGGAAGGCAAAAAATGGAGCGGGGGGGCTGAGCTCCCACCTCCATTTTTTGCCTTCCTGGGCCTCAGAGGAGCCTTAGAATCCTGGCACAGCTGATCTTATCTTCAGCTGATTGTCAGGAGGGGAAAAAAAGAAAGAAATACCTTAGGCGAATGTCAGGCAGGCGGGCGGGGTGAGTGAGCATCGGGCAGGAGGGCGACCCGGTGGGGGATATGTCCAGCCAGAACTTACTACTGGTTCGCCCGATCCGTTGCGAACTGGCTGAATACCACCACTGGAGTAGAGTGCAGAATCATTTTAAAGGAGTTGTATCTTTCAGATTTCTACATTAACCTGAAAGAAATGCAAAATACACATAAAAGTGGTGTATTAACTGTGCCTTTAATATATTTTTTTAAACAATAAGTTTTCAGGCTTGTACAGAATCTGAAAAAAGTTATTTCTGCTTTTAAAAGGTACTTTCAGGATCATTTTCAAATGTGCACGTACACACACACTCTCTGAACAAAATGGCAATCACAAACGGCATTCACACATTTTAGGTGGATGACTGGTGAATAAGTGATCAAGATGCAGTGTTCATACTTGTTAGCAAATTACTCCTTGCACATTTTCCTTAAATAGAACTTAAGGGGGCTTTGTGACATTTTTTTGCCTACATTTTCTCATAAGGGGTAGTATGAAAAAGTACTTTCTAACTTTCTTCTGCTCTGAAATGTACAGAGCAGGAGGGCTTATACCACTGACTTTGCTTAAAGTATAGTTAGGTTCTGAATGTACCGCTATAAGAAGTTCATAATGCACATAAATTTGTTAATAGCTTACACAACATGAGAATGAGATGTGTGCCTCATATTGTTCCTCCAGGGCTCTGAATGGAATGCAGCCAACCTTGAGGAGCTCCAAAAGAACAGGTTTGTAATCTTTTTAAGATGTTGCTCAGAATGCTTGGACTTTGAGATAGCTATTTACCATGCCGTTCAGATCAGACTTGTTGGAAGTATTTTCAACCCTTGATTTAAGTTCCATCCTGAGACGCCAAGTAATTTTGGAGGAAAATTTAGGAGACAGGGTAAGGCTGGGTAAATTGGGATAGAAGAAACTGCTAAAATTAGGTGGATAGCAGTGATTAACATTCTCCTTATGAGAGTGGATTGGGAAAGTTCACTTGATTTCTTGCCTATCTTTAGAGTCAGCCATATCCTCAATGTGACTCGTGAGATTGACAACTTCTTCCCAGAGCATTTCACTTACATGAATGTCCGTATCTATGATGAAGAAGCCTCACAACTACTGCCATACTGGAAGGAGACCCACAACTTCATTTCAGATGTTCGGTGAGTATTGGGCACCAAGATGATTGTCATACACAAACATGGTTGAACTGCCATGTATTGTAAAGAGTTTAGTTTAATTTTGCCCTAATCCAGTTAATAGCACTCTTTGCACTGGAGCGAGCTTTAGTGTTTGCATGGAATAATTCAATTAAGAAAGAGTTTTATAAGAAACAATCTCCTGTGAAATGTTATGTATGCATATATCACATTTCAATAGCTATTTAAGAGGATTTGCAAAACTGGAAAAAGTTTTTCCTTTTGCCTCTTTATTCACTTTTCTTTTCAGCAGAGCACATCTCTGTATTTTATTCAGAACTGATGCGGGCAAAGAGCTATTTGTGGATCTCTGAGTCCAGTTTTGCAGAAACAGTTTTTGGCACAAACCACAAGGAATTATGTATGGAAACAAGGGATAGATAATCCTTGCCTAATTTCCAAAGCCGTACTAAGCATTGCTCAACTTCTGATCGTAATATAACAATCTGTGCTTAAGAAAATCAACCAAGAATCTGGAAGTCCTTTCTGTTCTGGATGTTGTGGTGGTCTTGTTTATGACCATGATTCTTCCTCACAGGACCCAAGGCTCTCAGGTATTGGTGCACTGCAAAATGGGAGTGAGCCGTTCGGGCTCCACGGTGATTGCCTATGCTATGAAGGAGTATGGTTGGTCGTTGGAACGGGCTCTTGGTCATGTGCGAGAACGGAGACCAATTGTTCACCCCAATCCAGGCTTCATGAGACAGCTGGAACTTTACCAGGGCATGCTGGATGCCAGGTAATTGGAAGGGAAGAGGACATTATTGATGGGCTGATACATAAGTAAAGGACAAAGGATGTGGAACAATATCCAGTTACATGATCCAACCTTTCTACTAAAATCAGTTCTCCTGTCCTATACCATTTTATAGGCAAATCTACACAATGGTAGCCTTTGGAAATGGAAAATTTGCCTGAATAGGGCTATATAAATAGGGTTCTAATTATTATGTTCCCTTCCATTTGTGTGGATTTTGTGGAAATATTAGTGGGAAGCAGCTCAAAAAGGCACTTTTGGAAGGAATGATCAAGCAGTGGCAAATTTATTTTACAGTTATCTCCTGTGACTTCATTATAGGTCCATGTATTATTTATCTCTTTATGAAAGATAGTAAGGGATTCCTTACTTACCTGCCATTGTCAATCTGCTACACACAGGAAGAAATCCTGTTCCTCTTTACATCCCAGAATATCAGACCCTTCTCATGTTTCTATGCAGCCGTCACAGCAGCCTGTGGGAACAAAAGGTGGGAGATGCCCCCTCAGGAGGATCTTCTGATATAAGCGACGCCAGCAGTGATCATTCTGGAAGCCTGGAGTATGAGACTCTGAGCAGCTCAGATGAAGAACCAGAAGTGCCAGTAACGACTCCCCAGTATTGTTTTCGTCCTTTACATGAGCCTTCTGAGAATCCCAGTTATCCCCTGCCCCCCGCAGGCAGCCCTCTGCTCAGTCTTCAGACAACAGAAGAACCTGGGGCATCAGATGATTCAGGAGCTGAGGAGGTGCGGAGACACCTGGCTACCATGAAAGTACCTGAGAAGCCACCCATAGTCCGACGGGAACGCATAAACCTTTATGCA
This sequence comes from Bungarus multicinctus, assembly GCA_023653725.1. Lineage (NCBI taxonomy): Eukaryota > Metazoa > Chordata > Lepidosauria > Squamata > Elapidae > Bungarus > Bungarus multicinctus. The sequence goes on along the minus strand of CM042838.1, from coordinate 55,401,811 downwards.
ATTATGCGCAGCATCAGTGAGATGGATAGCCCAGAACACACCTCCGTGACAGAGGGCACACCTGAGGAAGAGGTATGGAAACATGCAAAGGTACCTGCGCAGGAGTGAATGGGGAGAAGAAAAGAGATGGGGTGTGTCTCATGATAATGGTGATAAAAGGAAAGGGAGCAAACTCAAACCCAACTTCAGCCAGTCCTTGAGTATTGAAGTTTTGTCTTTAAATGAATCCAAACTCCAACTCCTCTTTAGGACAATGATGGTTTATTCAATATAGCATCAAACAACAAATATTCTAATCAGGCAAGAATGGCTAAAAGAATGGCTAAAGGCTAGGTTAGAATTGGGTTTGAGTTTGCTCCCTTTCCTTTTATCACCTTTTATTCCTTTTATCATCATGAGACACACCCCATCACACCCAGGCCTATATGCAGTTCTAATTCTGGCCATGCCTAACTCATTATCCCTAAATGCTATTAACTCTATAACATGTCTACATCTCTACCCTATTCCAACCCTCACTAACTGATCCCCACCTGGTGCCACCTTCATGTTTTAACCTGTCCTAATTACCACTACATGTGCCCCAACCCACTTCAACAATATGCACCACATCAATAAGGAGCCAGTTCCAGCAGCCCTGCAGTTGTTGCAGAATCCATCCTGCAGCACCACAGTTGTTGCAGAATCCATCCTGCAGCACCGCAGTTGTTGCAGAATCCATCCTCAGCTCTGCTAAGTCATTCCAAAGCCATCTGCCAGCACACAAGCAGAAATACAGATCCTGCAGCAGCAGAGATAAGGTGACATGGCCAGATGACTTGCTGCAAATCATATTTGGAGCTGACTGGCACTGGGTGAACTTGGAGCCCAACACTGTTTACAACCTAGAATACAAGAAGGAAATAAAACTGACATCGGATATTTATTTATTTACTTAAAACATGATGGTTTCCAGTAAAATAAATCTTGAAATGGTTTACAATTAAAAATACAATTATATAAAAATAGGGCAAACCAATAAATAAAAGCATACCTTTAAGAAGATGATATTCTTTACTTAATGACCATTTGTTCAGCAATCATTCTAAGTTACAAAGCTGACTGAGGAGACTGACAGCTGATCCTCAAAGCTGTGTCTATCACAGCATCCCTACAAGCCTGTGATTGCCATTTGTGCCCTTCACTGCTGGCTTCCAACAAGCAAAAATCAGTAGGGAAGCTGGCTGGAGATTTCAAAAGGCAATTCCATGAATTGTGCCTGACAACCACTCCTCCTAAAAGAAGAATATGTACTCTTTTTTTGTATTAAAAATAGTAAAATGTGAGACAGAATTTAAAGAAAACATGACCTCACCTGAGCAAACACCTTATCAAGAGCTAAAATTAAACTTACCTTCCAAAATCTGAAATAAAGGACCTAGGTCCTGCTATAGATTGGACTGTCAGAACTAGAATCTAAGTCATGAATTTGATTGATTATACTCTAGAAGGCGCTAAGACCCTCTCCTATTAAGATTGTGTATGATGATTTGCTGCACCAGATTCCCCAAAGTCCCAAATCAATGCAGAAATGAAGATAGGTGACATTTCTGGGGCAGAGAGTTGCATTACTCTTAATACATCAGGTCAGGGAGAGGATTAGAGTAAAATGAATGGAGATGGAGCAGCCAGACCTAAAACAGTGTAAAATTACTAAGTGTAAAATTACTCAAAAAAATCAGGGCTGTCAAACTCCCAGCCTGCGGGCCAGATGCATCACGTGCTGGCCACGTCCACACCCGGTTTAACGAAGGGGGAAAAAGTTCCGATATGTCACATGACAATGCCGTGATGCTGTGAGAGTGTCACCCCTGAACTGGATGCTTCTACGAGAGCATAAAAGCATGCAAGCCCTAACAGTAGCTGCCCAATGTTTTGTTTCTATAATGAAACTCTTCCAAGCTAGTTGCATAGAAATGTTAACCAAGAGCAATGGAATGTGGAAGCTAAAGTGACGGAGGAATAGTAGTTTTAACCAGGGATCTCCAACCCCCCAGTACCGGGCTATGGCCTATTCAGAATTGAGCCGTGTGAGTTGTTGCACACATGCGCATGCAGCTCCAATTGCGGAAGCAATGAGCTGGCAGGCACTTGCTGTACATCCCAGCCTGCCACTCGTGCAAGTTGAGCTTTGCACGTGCATGCCAGTTGCCACTTGTGCAAAGGCTGCATCTGAGCATGCCCACCAGCCCGCCATTCGCGTGGCCAGTTCCCCTCCCTCCCTCCCCCAGACAGACCACCAAGCCACAAAGATTGGGGACCGCTGGTTTTAACCATTTAATCATGTCAACTCTTAGTGACTATAGGCAAGTGCTCTCCATGCTACCCTGTCAAGCACAGCTTCTTTTAGTTGTTGGATGTTCATCTTTGTATCAGCTTTGATGGTATCAAGCCAGGGTGTTCTTCACTTGTCCCTTTTTCTTGATCCACTAACCATTTCTAGCACTGACATCTCCAATGAATGTGCATGACATGGCCAAAGTAAAGTCACGGTAAATCAAAGAGCATCCAATGTAGTTGGTCATATGCAATTCAATGAGTTCTTCCTCTCTCAGCAGGTATTTCTTCATGCTGAAAGGAAGACCTGTGAACTATCATCCCAAAGCGAAGAAAATGAAAAGCCAGTTACAGCAAAATCGTCTCTTTCAGGAGACCAGCAGGCATATGGACGCAGGCCAGGGCGAAGGGGACGTAGCAGAGGTTCTAGAGTCCATGCTCAGCCTTGCAAACAGCTCTCGTACCACCCGGCACCAGGCAAGGTGCATAAAGCTGTTCGGCACATGGAAGGGTCTGGCTCATGTAGGCGCAGGGCCCCCTTGCAGCACCGCCTCTCAGTGGCTCAACTGGCTGATGCTGCCTTGGTGGTGAGTCGGACAAAGGAATTTGAGGGACAGATAAATCCTGAAATTCCCAAGAAGCTCCAATTGCCATCTTCCTTGCCATGTTCCAGGTCTCGACAGGTTGTGCGCCAGGCCAGTGTTGACATGGACCCCAGTTTGGTTTGAAGACCTTTTCTCTGCCTTTCCCCCTTTCTACTGTCAGTAAGCAAAAGTTTTCATGGAATCCCAAGACTGAAGGCACATTTGTGATACTTAGCCTGAGGGAGTACATTTTCTTTCTTTTTTTTTTAAATAAACTTTATTGATTTTACAGTTAAAATAAACAAACAACACAAACATAGACGTGAAAGAAGAGAAAAGAAACAGAAAAGGGAAAAGCGGTAGAAAAGGAAAGTCAGAAATCGATCAAAAACAATATTGTCATTGACAGTTTGTGGATTATTATCTAGGGAATACATTTTCTGTACACTGCCTTGGAGAAGAGAACTTCTTTACTCCTAAAAGAAACCACAGCTGCTTTCCAAGTGCATTTTTTCTCCTTTCTATGGGAAATGGCAGCCTGAGTGTGGAAAGGACCAGTGTTGCTTTTGGGTTAGTCCATTTATGTGTTACTGATCTCCTAAGGGCCCTGACAATGTCACAGTTTTAAGTTTCATATGGCAGGGCTGTTTGTCTTTTAATTTGCTTTGACTGCCTTCATATTCTGTTCTTCCCCAATCTGATATTTTCCAGGTTTATGGACTAGAATTCTGGTCATCCTCACTCAGCACAATAGTGGAAATTGTAGTCAGACATGAGGCCTCCAAATGGGCCAAAGGTTGTTTTACAGAGAAGGTTTAAGACTGAATCCTCTCACTGTGATCCAAGTGGGGAATGAACTACTCTTTATTTTTGTGTAACTACAGTTACTGTCCCATTGCCAGCTTCACACAGCCTGAAAATAAAGTTCATTCGTTTTCCACTTGGAAATCTCATGTTTTGTGTCTTCTTTTGAAGCATATCTCTGTTCCTAATCCTAACCAAACCCTAACCAAAGTAACAGGGAAAGAGAATAGTTTTTCTTCCTCAAGGTAATGCTGTCCACTCATGAGGCTCTGTGAATTGATAAAAACTAGCTGGGTTGTTTTCATTTTTTTCCTGAGAGGGCTGGATACTTCATGCTAGACCACATTTTGTCTGCTTGGCTTCACTTGCTATGTGACCTCCAATCCTACAACTCTGGTTTGTTCAAGAAAACATGGTTAAAACAAACCATTGGTGAGCATTTAGCCTGTAAGTGAATTTAGTCTGTAAAGACATAACCTATGGGACAAACAGCAACAAAAGCAACCCACAATTAACAAAATGTGAAGCAAATATTGGGTTCTTCACAGCAGTTTATGAGATTACACTTGTCCAGGCTTATTAGTGAAGCAAAGCTGTTCAAGCCTGGTTCTGATCAAAGTTAATAATAACTGGACCTGTTAATACCTTAATACCTCACTCATTATTAGTGAGAAGTTCAAGAAAGAACTGGATTCATTGTATCTATAATGAACATGAACTAAAACATCTGTGGAAGAAAAAAAGTAAACATGTTGATACCTGAGTTTCATTGTTGCAACTTTCTTCGGAATTTGTAGTCCTGTTGGGTTGTGCCCTTATGCCTACTGATAAGTACAGACATATTTGTACAATAATCAACTGCATTGCTGGAGTGGGAATGGCCTGATAGAAGTTAGAAGCAAAACTTTCCCAATATTGCCCTGCCACCATGCCTCCCCTGCGTTCTGTGGGCGACTAATGCTTCTACTTGGGAGTTTTGCTTCTGACTTCTGACAGGAAGTTCCCACTCCAGCAATGAAGTGTATGTGGGATGTGTGTGTGTGTATGTATGTATGTGTATAGAGAGAGAGAAAGGAGAGAAAGAACAAACACTAGTATGTGTGTGTATCTCACATTTAATAATTTTCAAATGCTTCAAAATGTTATTCCATAGTCACATCATTGGAAAACCTCATGAAAATGGTTTGCATTTAACAGCCTGTGGTTTATTGTGTAATTTGCCATTCACATTACAGTGAAGTAGGCAATTTTCAATTCCAATTTTTGACCTGATAAAATATCATTAAGGCTATTTCCATTACTCCGCTGTTTGCCTAGAATGGTGCAGTAGTGTTATTGTGTGTATGAATTTAGACAGCAAACATATCTAATAACCTATTTCCCCTACAACAGCCCTGTGAGGTGGATTGGGCTGAAACTGACTGCCCCAAAGTTATCCAGCCTGCTTTCTGTTGTTTTATTAATTTCGGGTACAAGCGGTATATCAATAAATCCAGTTCCTCATTAAAATGCAGGTATATTTTTTATCAAAATATCCAAATCCGGAAAGATTTTGATACTTGAGGCATAACAAGTTTACTAGACTTTTGAAAAGTTTACTCAAGTTACCGTTCCGCGAGTTATGTACGCCCTCGGGAGAAAAGTCGAAACAACTACAATAACCGTCATGCTCTGCGACTGAGGAGGGATACATGCGCAGAATGCCTTTTCCTTGTTGCTATGGGAGCCTGCGGTAGGGCCGGACTTCGGGCGATCCTCCGGTAGGGTCCCCCTCTCCTTTCGTTCCCCCGCGTCCTGGCAGCCGAAGTTACAAGTTCCAGTTCGGGGGTGGGGGGGGGACAGAAATCCTTTGTTGTTATGGTGACGGTAGTAGCGTTGCTCCGAGCTTGCTAGCGATGTTCTCAGTGGAGCCGGACACGGAGGAGGGCAGCCGAAGCAGCAGCGATGTCCCGTTCCCAAATCATCCACAGTGGTCACTTCATGGTCTCGGAACCCCACGCCGAGTCGGACCCCGATCCAGATCTCAGTTCCGAAGAGGCCATAAGCTCGGCCGACCGAGCCGTTCGTTTAGGCCTGCAAAGCTGCGCAGCCGAGCGAGTCAGAGGGGCTGGAGCGTTAGGGAAGACTGCGGCTGGGAAGGCTGAAAATGCGGCCCAGCAGGGTTTCGGGGCTCCCTACGACTTCGACACGGTGAACCAAGGCACCTGTCAGATCTACCGCTACGGGCCGCGCAGCAGTGGCGCGCTCAATATCGACGCCTCCCTCACGAAGCTGTTCGAATGCATGACCCTGGCCTACAGGTGAGGAGAGCCGGGGCCCTGGTCGCTGAGATGGCGAAGGGAGGTGGCCCCGCTTGGTGCTTCCTGGCGCATAAAAGACCCGCAAGAGGGAGAAGGACGAGGAAGACCGGGCCAGTCAATGTGGATTGGACCCAGAGCTTCCAGAAATCAAAATCTTGAACCTTCCTTTGAAGCTGTGCAGGTAGTCTTCGACTTACAACAGCTCATTTAGTCACTGTTCAAAGTTACAACAGCAGTGAAAAAAAGTGACTTGGGACCAATTTTCAGAGTTACAAACTTTTGTAGCATCTCTGTGGTCATGTGACAAAAATTCGGATGTTTGGCAACTGGTTAAATTTTGAGCTTTTATATAACAATTTCATTTTTAATATATGCCTATTAGTGTACATTTGAAGTGACAATAACGTTATTATATTCTATTCCATCCATTGCAATGTCCCAGGATTATGAGATCACCTTTTGTGATCCTCTGACAAGCAAAGTCAATGGAGAAGCCAGTTTCACTTAACAACTGGGAGACTAAATTAACTGCAGTGATTCACTTAACAACTTTGGCCTGAAAAGTCATAAAATGGGACAAAATTCACTTAAATTCACTTAACAAATGTTTCACTTAGCAACATAAATTTTGGGCTTAGTTGTCGTCGTAAGTCGAGGGCTACCTGTATTTGACAACATATCTTCTTTCCAAGTTGTCTTAGATCAGGAATATCAAACTGGTGGCCCGTGGGCCAGATGTGTCATGAGCAAGCCACATCATTCCCAGCTCCACAAATAGGAAAAACATTGCAAAATGTCAAGTGAGGCAATGTGACACCACTTGTTTAACACATGTGCCTTAGATTCTGCACCCTAGTTTACAATGGGCCTTGCCCAAACATGAGTTCTAAACAATATTCTAAATGTGCTATCCTCTTCTGGGCAATGTTATTAAGTTAAGTTACTCAAATGAGACTTTTTTGTTGTTTCTTCCTCATACTAGAACCTGAGCACAAACAGAGAGGCTCAAAGTCTCTGTTAATATCCTGTGAGTGTAGGGTACTTCAAAACAAAGCAGACATTTCACAAGTAGAAATAAAGACTCTTGGAAGCAATTTTAAGAGTTAAAGGGTGTAACCTATTATGGATTGCCTCAAAAAGATTCTCAAAAAGAAGTAGAAAAGTGATTTTCTAATGTGCCATTTGAATTAAACTTGAGGGCAAAAAGTATGTAAATGTTCAAAAGAAGAAACTTATTTATATGTCAGTAGCTTTGTTGAAAGCTTGATTTGTTATGTGCCTGCACTTGCTGGATAAAACCGGTAGTATGAGCCTATATATACTCGTTTGATAACGTCCTCAACTTATAACCACAATTGAGCCCAAAATCTGTTGCTAAATTAGAAATTTATTGAGTTTTGCCCCATTTTACAACATTTCTTACCACTTAAGTCAACCACTGCAGTTGTTAAGTTACTAACATGTTGTTAAGTGAATCTGGCTTCCCCCATTGACTTTGCTTGTCAGAAGGTTGCAAAAGATAATCACATGACTCTGGGACACTGCAACCATCATAAATATGAACCAATTGTCAAACATCCAAATGTAAATCACGTGACTATGGGGATGTTGCAATGGCCATAAGTGTGAAAAATGGTAATAAGTCACTTTTTTCAGTGCCGTTGTAATCTGAAATGTCACTAAATGAACTGTGGTTAAGTCGAGGGCTGCCTGTATCTTTTATAGTTGCCCTTTGTAACAGAGTATTATTTACTGGAAAGCTATTCATGATTAATCTGCCATCTGAGCCTTAGACCAGAGTTCTACATTATTAGAGGAGACTTGGTTCAAAGAGCTGTTGGGGAACAAAGGAGAAAAGGGAATTCTGAATTCTTCGGCACAAGGCCTCTATTGTGCATTCATTTTTGTCCCTTTCGTAATGTTTTATAGAGAAAGGAGAGGCGGTAGCCTCTTCCACTTTTAAATCTCCCTTGTCTCCCTGACATTTCATACTTGTTACCAAAAAATGTTGAAAAACAAAAATACATTCTAATTTAGTAGTTACAGTTGATCTTGAGACCAGCATATTATTTATAGTTAATAGTCTCCAGATGTTTTCTGCATGATCTGCTGTTGTGTGCCTGTTTATCCATCTCCTTTTGCCATAAAATCCAACGGGGAAGGGAAACCAGAGATGAGATACTAACTTTCAAAGAAACCTTGCACATTACTCAGTCTTTCAAAAAGATAAATAATTGCAAGTGTTTTATTACTCTATTTGAATTCTCTTATTCTTTTATTGGAACAGTGTAGGGATATTTGTATCTATATTGTCAAGTCTTTGAGGTAGTATTCCTATTCATTTTGCTTTCTTAATCATTTTTGGCTTGACTTATTGATTCTTTAATCCAGATATACCAGATATTACATAAGTTTCTTTGGGTTCTTTTTTATTTTTAGTGGGAAAATTGTATCTCCCAAATGGAAAACTTTCAAGGGGTTGAAATTGTTGCAGCGTGACAAGATTCGACTCAATAATGCTATTTGGAGGGCATGGTATTTACAGTGTGAGTACTGGGAACAGGGTAAATTCAGAAGTTTATTCTCAAGGTACCTTCTTTTCATGAGGAGTCCATGTGTCAGATCCGTGTATCTGCCATTCTTCAATGGAAGAAGAAGGGGGCGGGGAGTTGGTACAAGTAATCCTTTTTGATGTAACCTGAATATCTTAAACCTTATATTGAATCTGTATAACTTGCACATGATATACAACTGGAGGACTGGAGCCAGATGTCTAGAAACTTGTCACCTCTTGGAGAGATAGCAAGAGGAGAAGGGACCATAAAAATTCCAGCTCTGTAAGATACTCCCTGGGAAACTCATCTAAGATACGTTCCCAGAAAGGGGGGGGGAATTAACATGTTGGATTTTGTTTGACTAAATCCACATCAGAATAAGGGGAGGGGTTCTAACTCCCTTTATCTATTATTGTATGCCTGGAAGCATCTTAGATTCTGCTTTGGCTAGTACCAGGATCACTTCCTTTCAATAAAGAATTCCTTTTGAAGTATCTAGTTTTCAGAAGTTCATTCTTTTCAATTGAAGGGGTAAAATCTGATGCTTACACCATGTTCTTGATGAATTCTATAGTCAAGGACTATTTTCTGTTTACTATTATGAGCTGCAAGCAATAACATGTACTTCTGAACATCACATAGTCTATTTTCTTTGGTTGTAAAACCCATGAACATTGTCTTCCTGTTTGTGAATGTACAAGTTGTAAGAGTATTCAGTCAGTCAAAAAGTACATTTGTCTGTTTCTAAAAGTGTCAGTGGCATTTAGAGTTCTGTTTCACAGATGTGGAGAAGAGGCAAAATCCTGTGTGCAGTTTTGTGACTCCCCTAGAATGCAGTGACATAGAGCAGCATCGCAAGCCTGAGGTGAGCAAGGATTTTATAGCACAAAGAGTTACCAGAGTATAATGCTCTCTGAATACAATGATGATGTTACCTAGTTTGGTCATGAGATATCTGCAAGGAAACCACCAAGCTCAGAGAGCACCAAAGACCGTACATTCCAACATCTCTGCCATAAATATCAGATTCTGTTTCTTTACCTTTATTTAACTTCTGTATCTTTATCTATTTGTTAGGCTGTCATCATGGAAGGAAAATATTGGAAACGCCAGGTTGGGGTTGTTATTAGAGAATATCATAAATGGAGGACATTCTTCCATATTCAGGTAAGTTTCTTTTCAAGCAAGTAAAGCTTTTTGGATAACACATGATATCATTGTGATAAAATAGCTGGAATGTAGCACTATATTGAAATTTTCCATCCCCAGATGATATTCTTCGTTGTCCTCTGTGTTGTTGCAGTGGCAGCCAAGAATCTAATTCTGTCCTAAAATAATTTAACTCTGTACATATTCAGCCTGCATTTACAAGATTTAAAACATGATGAGGATAAAAAGGGCACTATGAAAGTACCTCTGCAGAGTTTCTGCATATTTTCACCAACATTTGTAACCATTTTGTAAAATGTGTTTGGCTAGCATTTTAGTAGCCTTTTATAACTGAAAATTTTTATTATAGCAGTTCCCAATCATGGGATCTAGTATTAGATTTACCAGGTGTTTATATTTCATATTTCTAAGCTATCCATCTTCCTCAGAGAAGGGCTCTTTTATGTATCAGGTACTTCAGACCTTTTCTCCACCTATAGTTAATTCATAATTTTGATTTTTTTTACCATTTGTATAAGATACACACTAATCATTTATTAATATTTACAGTTGCTTATAAGAGTTCTCTAGTGCTTTGTAGTATCTTTAATTGGATAAATTAAAATTTCCTTTGCTAATTATTCTCTCAGAAATGTATTCTAATCCAAACCACCCTGTCTTTTTGTTTTAGGAGCAGAAGAAGTTTGACAAACCAATCTGCGATCCTAGTCAGGTGCTATTTTATTATTCAAATTTCCCTTTCCCTATTTCCTTCCCCCCCTATGGCAGAGTCTAAAGCTGGAATACTTTGAATAACAATCATTGAGCATTCCAGGCTTTTACTTCCCCAATCCTTTGCTGGAACTTATGTGTTTCCCCCCCCCCTCCCAATTTTGTGCAGGAGGATGATGCAATTTCAGAGGTAGAACTCAATATTGAAACAGCAACTGGAGGTCCAATGGAGCTTGATCCCTTACATGATCTGGATGTACTTCTGGACACCATGGTCTCCAGCCGCAATCCTTATGGTGGTCCCAACTTACGTGGTCTTGGTGAGAAGTCACTTTATGCCTTTTACACAGTGGTTTTATAGCAAAACTTTTTCCTTATGCCCAAGTGTAGACAGCTTTCCAAGGGCTTCCATATAGGAGTTAGTTGCCAACTTGTAAAGACTGTGTATGACACATGCTATTTAACTATAAAAGCTGTAAATTTAGCTATAAATTTTTGTCCTGTCTCCAACCTTCCCTTTTAGGGGAAAGTTGTTGAGAAGGTGATCAAGTGGCATCTCCAGAAGATCCAGAATGAAACAGTATCTGGATCCCCTTCAATAAGGATTCAGGCCCAGATATGGGACACAAATGTCATTGATTATCTGGCGAGAACAGGATAAGATAGTACTCTCTGCTCCTGTTTAACATCCACATGAAAATATTGAGGGAGATCATCCATCACCATGGGGAAAAATATTATCAATATGATGATAATACTCTCTGCCTTTATTGAGTTAAGCAATGTTCAAGTGCCCTTTCCTGGTCCCTGGAAGCTACTGAGGTAACAGGCCAAAATTGAACTTTGGCAAGATGTCTTGGGTTTCGGTCTTCTTGGGTTTTGGAGAAATATCTGTGGTCAGGGATGAAGTTGGCACTGCCCCAAACAGACCTGGTGCATAATCTGGAATTCTCCTGGACTTGTGACCCCCTGCTTGAGGAGGAGATAGCAATCGTGGCCAGGAGGACTTGTTCCTTGTTGTGCACCAGTTACACCCATTCTGGGACCAACATGCCCTTCTCAGAGTCACCCAAGTCCTGTTTGGACTATTGTAATACAGTCTACATGGAGTTGCTCTTGAAGAGTATCCAGAAGCTTCAATTGATTCAAAATGTAGCAGCTCATACAGTTTTACAGAAACCTAAATTCATGCATGTTCATGTCCTTTGAGGTTCTGCATTGGTTGCCAATTTGCTTCTGGGTTCGATTCAAGGTACTGCTTATAACCTTTAACACCATGCAGGGCTTGGGGCCAATTTATTTGAAAGACTGCATCTCTCCAATTACATCTTCCTGGTCTACCAGAACAGGAAGCAGGATATGTTATGGGCCCCATTTATTAGGAAAGTACATTAGGTGGAACCAAGAAAAAGGGTTGCCTCAGTGGTGCCCCCTTCCCTATGGAAGAGCATTCCCTCAGATTTAAAATACGCCCCCCCCTCCCCCCCCAGTACTTTTCTAGAAGACCCTGAAGACAAGATTCTGTCAGTGAGCGTGGGGGATCAAGACTATGGAGTGGCTAGTGATTAGACCAGGGGTGTCAAACTCAAGGCCCATGGGCTGGATCTGGCTCGCGGCTGCCCTGAAAATAGAAAAGGACTGGCTTGCGGTGCCTCTGCCAGCAATAACAGAGACCCTGCCGAGCTCCGTTTTCACTGGCAGAGGGTTGCAAGAGGCCAGTGCAGCTGAAAATGAAGCTCAGGAGCCTGTTTTCACTGGCAGAGTACTTGGGCCACCACAGGTGCCCCCAACACAAGTGATGTCAAACTGGCCATGGCCACCATGGCCACACACACACCCCGAGGTCAAACACAACCCTGATACAGCTGTCAATGAAATCGGGTTTGGCACCCCTGGACTAGATTAATTGTATTGTCAAGTGGCTAGAGTAATTGCATTGGTAATGGCTACGGCAGAGAAGATGGCATTTTAAGAGTTTTACATTGTGGATTTTTAATGCTATAAGCTACCCAGTGTCACCATGGTGTGAGTTGGGTGGTGATATAAATTAGTTTAATAAATAAAATGAATAGTGAATTATATCACTCCTTATTTTGTCTTCAGCTCACCAGGGTAATGCTGACATGATCCAGCCTACTCTGACCCAACTTCACCCCAATTTTGGAGAAGAATTTGTGAATACTTTGGACCCTATTCACGGTAACAAAAAATCCCCAATTTTATATAACTGTTGAATTATGTAATCTGGTGGAGCATTTCATGTAGACAAAAGATTTATATTTTTAAATGATCTTTGCATAGTTTCTTAGCGTCAAATCAAAGCTATTGTTAAAATTTTTCACATATGTATTCCAGAAAGTGTACAGCATGGGAATGTATTGCTGGACCCCCTAGATCGGTTTCCATTATTTAGTGTATGTTTCAGTGGGAAAATGTTTTCACACTCTCAAAATGCAAAGTATCTAAATCTCATGCTTTGGGGGGAAATGAGATTACTGACTTATTTTCAAAAGCCTCAAATTAATCCCCAGATTATGAAAGGTTGGTTTCTAACCTCAACAATAAATAGTATTAGAGTCCTTGATTACTTATATTGGCTCAGAGGTATAGCTAGGGAACAAAGACAGCCTAAGTCACCAGAAATAAGAGCAGAGTTTTGCTCTGGCAAAATCCTCTCTCCTAAGATTCTACAAGTTTACAAGTGTGCAAATCAATGACTGTAAAAGTGAATAAATGAAAATAATCCTTTGTAGCATTTATATACCAGTAATAATAGTAATTTCATTCTCATAGTGCTGATGTTATTTTTTAATGTAACATTTATGCTCAAGGCTAAAGGATCAACAGACTTGACAAAAACACTATGTTTTGCAGAATAAAAAAAATAAAAGGTTTCTTGAGTGAGTAGGCAGAAAGCAGGCAGAATAGAAATTGAAAGAGTTGTGCAATAAAACAGCACCATTGTCTAGTTTGAATACCAGATGAGTATATTTTACATTGTAGCATTTGAATCTAATCCCACTTGATCTATCTATTTCATAGCAGGCTTAATAAATCAATAGAGGAATTAATTAGTAATTTCTGTAATTTGCCAAAATCATGCAATTGTCAAGTCTAACTGAAAAGTTAAAAAAGCACAAAAGAAAGAGGCACTGGATAGTTGAATCCTGGATGATAGCTTTTGATTTAATTAATATATATGCTCCATCTTGTTCTAACCATTGATCAACACTATTTCTCTGAAATAGTGAACATGCTGCACAGTATTCCCGTACTATGGTCCTGGAACCTAAATTGGTCTTTCATTCTGTCTTTCTTTATTCCCATGCCCTGTTAGAATCTGACTCAGAGGGAGAGGAGGAACAGCCAACAGGGAGTGGGAGTGTGGCTCCGGAGGTTGTGGAGGAAACTGGGGAAGGGCACAGGCCGGCTGGGCATTCAGAAGAAGACCCAGGCCCATCCCCTCTACATCCTAGGGCACACAGGGAGGAGCGGATAAGGGAGAAACGTGAATGGTGTGGTCTATGGGGAGGAAAGGGCCTTGATCCCCTTTATGGGCTGCAACTGTGAGGACTGTTTAAACTGTGCATGGGCCAGTGCTGGAAGCAAAGTGTGAAAATATTTCTAGTGTGTCAGTTCTTATCTGAGTTCTGGCATCCTTCCCAGTGTGTGTATTTCGATATCTGTGGACATCTTCAAGCCCTTATCCTGCCTTGTCTCATTAATTGCTTCAGTGTAGTTTGTTTTGTTGTTGTTTTTCTATTTATAATTTATATGTATTTTGAGTTTGAATGGAAGTTCTTCCTTTTCGCAACTGTTTGTGGGGGAGTTTTTTCTCCGGTCAATGATAGTTGGACTTTTGAAGCCAAGTTGAAGGAATTAAAGGGACTTCACCTGTTTTTGTGACTTTGTTGCTTTTGTACCCCACCCTGGGTCATCACATTTATCTTTCATTTGTTTCCTTTGTCAAGACTGTTTAAAAGGCTGCCTGGCCATCTCCTTTTCATTATTCATGATCTGTAGTCAATTCAATCATGCTTTTTCCTCCATTTCTATTCTGGTTTTTGATGGGAGACCACTAAGGAATATTGGAGCTGTAGAGTAGACTGGAAGATTGAAAAACATCCTGGAAACTATTTCCATATTGCGACCAAATAAACACGATAGAGCTAGCTCTCTGTGTAGTCATCCGGAATCAAACTCAATATGAGGATGACTTTACATTTTATCTATTTCATCGAACAGTATCAGAAAAGGTAATTTGATTTCTGATTTAACATACAAGGATTGAAATAGAATAGAACAGAATAGAACAGAAAAGAGCTGGAATTGACCTTGGAGGTATTCTAGACCCTGCTCAAACAGGAGAACCTATTTCCTAAATATAAATCTGACTAGAGTTGTTTCCACCTATAATTCAAATTATTTTGCCAATAATTTAAAATCTAATGCAAATTATTATTGTCTCCTTTATGGAGATTTGCAAAGAATCAGATTACAATATAAAACTTTAATTATAAAAATTGGGTCATTCTTCTTACTAAAATGTAAAGATTGTGACTATTATTAATATGGTTACTATCAAATATACTTGGAAGAAGATTAATGTGTAGGTATACATGACAACTTGCATTCTAGTCCCTGCATATGTGTGCGGGGGGACACACACATACACACACACACACTTAATTTCTCTCTATCCGTGACAACTATTATATGATATAGTCAGGCAAAATATATAAGTTGTTTTTTCTTTCCTTAGGTTCCAGCCCCATATTGTCAATCTTCTTGTTTATGATTTTTTTAAAATACCACTAACCGAGAAAAATCCTTATCTGCTTAATTGATTGAGCTTATCAGCCAATCCTCATTTTTATTACTCATTGACTCCTAATCATCTACCCTACCTTTTTCTTTTCGCAGAATTTATTACTTCTTGTCGTTCTCAGCCTATATTCCAGGTAAGGAGAAACAGTATATTTGTTACAGTAGCCACAATAAAGTTAGCACTTAGTTTCATATGTATAAAGTGAGGATTATTATTTTCTATTAGAAGTTATGCTACACGGAACTACAGAAAACTACAGTTTGAAAAGTGTAGCCCAACAAACCCAGACAACTATTTCAATCCATTATTTTATTTTCTGGATTATATTTTCCTGGTATATTCCTATATAAGGTGAACTAAACCATATATAAAGAACTATATAATTTGTTATTACTTTTATAGCTACTACTTTTACTACAAATTGTATGCTGTACCTGGTTATGAATTCAAACCAGAAATTAAAGGCAGTCGTTGCTTAATGAGTACAATTGGGAATGGAAACTCAGACAAGGAGTGAAGAGATCATTAAATGAGATGCCATGTGACTGCTTTGCTCAGTGACCATGATCTAAACACTCCCAGTTGCAATCATAAATGATCTCCTAAGAGAGAGGTAGGGAAACAACGATTTTAGCATGTTAAAATCCATGCACTGAGAGGCAGGGAGCTTTACGTACTAAAATCCTTGCCTCTCCCTTAGGCGATCATGTAACCATTGCAACTGGGAATATTGGGATCATGTTCATTGAGCAAAGCAATCATGTGACATCTCACTTAAGTCCTCTCAGCAGGTAGCAACAGCAGCTTGCAACTTTCCTTGCTGGCTTTCCCATTGATTTTCTGATTGAAGACACTGGGTAACTAGTGATAAGTATGAATAGGTTGGCCGAGCACCCAGAACGGTATCACATGACCATGGGGAGTGGGAAGTGGGGTTTCCAGAAGTGCTTTACAGGTTGTAAAGCATTTTTTCCAAGGCTGTTGTTAATTTGAATGGTCATTAAGCAAGGTCCATCTGTAATTAATCTTCCCCTCCCACCCTTCCTTATGTAACAGTAAGAAAATGCTGACAGAATTAAAATAAATTCTGTATAAGAGCTGACATTTCCTTAGCCTTTCCTAGGTTCCTGCACCTCTGCCAGATGCTACTGCCTTACACCAAGACGCCTCAAATTTGCCTCCGGTTGCCCCTCATGCTAAGGAGCTCTCACCATTGGGAGACCCACTTCTGGATGTGGAGCTGCCTACACCTCTGACTGGACAGCAGATCTTCTTGCCATTCTTCCCTACCTCTCCTCCAAGGATCAGCCCTCCACCTGCCCCTCCCATCTTGCACCTTCAGCCACAAACCACATTTGTCTTTTCTGTTGTCACGAACACTGGATTGGAAAAGACCTTGCCATCCCCTCCTGCAGGATCTTTTGTTATGCCAAACTGTGGTTCCACAACCAAGGGTGGGGGGGTCAGGCAGCTTCAGCGGATTGCTCCAGCACCTTCTCCTACTCATCATCAGCCAGGAACACCCCAGGCCTCCTTCACTCCACTACCTACAGCTGGTACGTACTGCTAAGCAGGGCTCCATAGAGAGAAGAAATGGGGCTTAGCACTAGTTCAGCTTTCTTTGGACTTTTGGTTTTTAAGTAATACTGGGGATTTGTGCACTTATCATAGCTAGTTTTACAACAGTCACCAGGTATTGAGGTGGGAGGGAAACAGCAAAATAATAATAATAATAATAATAATAATCTGGCTATAACCATTCAGTTGGTGCCCTGCCCCCTTTTTAAACAGATCAACGCATGTACGCATGTAAAATAATAGAGCTTCAATCACAAGGGCATGGTTGCTATTTTGCCTTTTTTGACACACATGTCAAAATGTATCTACCCCTGGATAGACATTTGATTTTCATTTGATTTTCAGACTGTCATCAGTTGAAAATAATGTAATAATCTGTAGCTCAGGTAGCAGTGACCAGTAGATTTAGGATGTTAGTCTGTAAATTTAAGAACATAGTATACATATAAATTTAAATGTATAAAGGAAATAGCAGATTGTTGTTTTTGATTAGTTTTAGGAATTACTTATGTAAAAGAATGACAGCTGCAGGCTGTCCACTTGCTTTTCTTGGTTATATTTTTTCAATGTATTTTTGTTTGGATCATTTAAAGTCCATGTACAAATTTTTAGATCTACATAATCACTTTATTGAAGGATTTCCTTAATTCCCAAATTGAAATAATATTGAAATGCACTAATTGAAATACAAAGCTCATACTCAGAATGCATATTCTTAATTTAAAAATAACAAGGGCAAAATTGAACTCCAGAATTCCTTTTCTACTCTTTGTATATGCAACTATTAATAAATTCTGAGTAGTTTTCAAGCTGAGTACTACAAGCCAAAATTTTAGATGAAAACAATGGTTGTGAGGTGGCCAAGTTTACTTGGATTTTTTATATTAGTTGACATGCTGAATGAGATGCCCATCATTTTAAGTAACAACTGGTGGCTTTAATTTCTAGATAAGATATGTGGGATTTATTTCAGAAGACTGGCTCTCTAACTAACTAATGTAGTTTACTGTTGAATTGCCAAATTTAGTGTTCTTTTCCTGGTAGGGATCATTAACCAGCCAAGATTTCTAATGACGGGGCCCATAGAGACTGGAAACAGAAAAAAAAATCCTCTTTCTTTCATTTCTAGGTCTTGTCCCACTGCCCTTCGCTTCAGCTACAAAATCTCCTCAGGTAAAGATGTTCTCTTTTGCTACCTTCTGAAAAGGGTAAGATAAGCAGCTCTGATTTTGCCACCCTCTGTGCTGAAGGCCTTTCAATATTTAGGTCTTCTTGGATTGATATGCACAGTTTATCTTTCATAATTCCTTTTGATCCCTATCTAATAACTTTTTTATTATCCAATAGATTTGTGGCATCTCCAAGTTCCCTGCTGATGTCCTATTGAGGTCAGTCTCCATTACAAAGGAGCTTTCATCAGTTCCTGTCTCAGCTGCTGCCTTGCTTGATACTGGTAAACATGCTGGGCATGGTTTGAAGTCCTTTCACATATCCTGTTTCATCTATTCCTTTACTTTAGTATATATATATATACTAAATATATATATATATATATATCACATTTAGGTGAAAACAGGATACAAGCCCGTTTAACCCCTATATTTTGGAAATTGTTCCAGGTTCCTCAGCCCAGAAGTTAGCCAAGGAGAAGAATCTGTGTAGTCACCAGGAAAAGTACAAACATAATCCTATTCAGGTGAGAAGATCACTATTTGAAAGGACGATCATATTTCTCCTGTTGTTTTTAAATCTGAAGAGTATCAGAATCAGAATATGGTAGTAGAGGCGGCAATATTATGTATGTTTATAACACCTGGAGGTGAAGTTAGTTTTCTTAAATTCTTCTTTTTGATTAAATAAATATATTAATCTCACCTGACTCCACCCACATACCCCACCCTCTCATGCCATATGTCTTCTGCAGATCAAAAACAATGCCTTATCTTGTGTAGCCCAATTGAATGAACTGCAAAGCTGAGAATTGTCAGAATACAATTGTCCCTTGCAGGGAAGCTGCCGATCAAGTTTAACTTCTGCTGACTGTGCCCGTCGTATGATCATCAGCTCGGGCTTTAACACTCTTGCCAGTCTAGTACTATCAGGATCTGACCAAACCAACACTAAGGTACATATCTTTTCCCTGTAAGAAAGAAGGTTAGTATTTATCTTGTCTTTCCCATTGCTCCTCTGATCCTCTTAGAACTGTTTGCCTTCCCTTCTTCTGTTCCATCTTTGCATGCTCTCAGCTCAGCAAAGCGCTGCTCTTGCAGAAGAGTGTAGCATATGTAGGAAGACTTCAGCAAGAACGCCGACAAAATCAGGAAATGGCAGAAAGACTGCGTGGAGAAATTGAAGAGTTGAGCACTGCCATTGAGTAAGTTGAATAGTAGATTTGAAGGGTTGAGCTGTCACTTGATCTGAGTAAAGGAAGTTTATATTGTTGACTTTTTTTTTTCTGCAGTAAATTCCAGCGCCAACTTCCACCTAATGGAGCTCCTGTATTACCTCCACAATCAAATCAGGCTTCTGAACTCTATGAAGAATATGTACGTCAGCGCACATTAGAAGACTGGCGTTTTTGGATTGTATCCATCAAGAACTAACAAAGCGGGATTTATTTGGTTACTGCAGAGGAACAAATTGGGGGCATAAAGTCTGATAAAGGTTGCCACAGCAAAATTTTAAATGGGAAAAGTTGATTGTAATGAATCCTTAACTCCTTTCAACTTGCAGTTCAGTGTTATAATTAAACCACTGTTTGAGAGCTATACTACAGCGGTGAACACAAGCAACATCAAGGATTTCTGCCAATCGGTGATGAACTGGTTGGAGCAGCACTGCACATTACCCATCTTGCGGCCTGGTATGGTTTGGCACTTTGGTAGGACAAATTAGAATAGCAAAGAAATCGGAAAACTCTGGGCAGATTTTTTTCAAATGAATACCTTGAAAGCATTCCAAGATCCTATCTTGGACTTGATCTAAAACAGAATACCTTTGCTTCAGAGCATGAAATAAACATAGCGTCTTAAGTGCTGGGAAACTACCCCTGCCCTTTTAGCCTTCAGAAGGCTATGAAGATACGGTTTTTTCCCCAAACATTGGGATAGGATGGGATTGAGTCAGGCAGTCAAATATTTACTTATTCTGGCTTCCAGTGGGAAGTTTGTTCTGCTTTCATTTCAGCCAATTGTTTCTATTGGTGGTTATGAATCAGCTAAGGTCATTATGTGAGATAGGCAGTCATAAGTTCTATATGAGAAAAATGAAAGGAGGAATTGGAAGCTTTATCTTAATTCTATAATTTGCCTGCCTATTGTGATTTTGCTACCATAATATGTAACTCAAAATGTAAGTGTGAAATAGAATGAAAACTGCACAACCATGTCTAGATTTGGAGCAGAGGAAAGGCAGGAATTATCACAAGATATTGGCTAGGCAAGAAAAGTATATGTAGTTATGGCTTTTGTTTTATCTTAATCACAAGGACTGCATTTTTAGGGATCATATAGTTAATTTATTATTAAGGATTTTTTTTTTTTTTTGTAGCTATCTCTGGCTCTCTTCTGCAGCTGAGCAAAATCACGTCAATATTGACTCAGCCAAGCCATCTGCCTGGACAAGCTCTACGGGCAGTATCTTCTCCACAGTGCAAGAGCAACAACTAGGATGAAAATCTGTCTTCCTTCCCCCAGACGTTGCTAGGAATCCATAATAAGAACTTCTAACTCAGGAAATCCCTTCATCATGCAAATAAGGACATTGTAACAATATTGGTGCTAGGTATTCCACAGCAGGGACTCTCTGGGGGCTACCTTTGGTGCTGGTCATCATGGCAGAACAGTGGAAGAGTAGAGGGAACAGGACAAGGTACGGAATTGGAGTACCTCTTAAGATTGTGGAAAGGAGTCATCAGGCATGATTTTAGGTCAGGGGTGTCAAACTGGCAGCCTGCGGGCCAGATGTGTCACATGCAGGCCATGCCCACCCCAGCTTCACAAAGGAAAAAAAAGTCGGGAAACGTCATGTGACAGCAATGTGTTCCAACGTCATGTGACAGCAATGTGTTGACACTCATGCTTTAGATTTTTATACAAATGGGAAGAGTGTGGGTCTTCATTTCCACAGTTTTCCCACCAGAGGTCAGTAAAGATACTTAGCATGATTTTCTCACAGAAGGTGAAAACTTATGGCTAGCAGTCCCTAGTGCGAGTGCATAATTATAGGTAGCCCTTAATTTACAATCATCCATTTAGTGACCCCACGAAGTTGCAACAATAGTGAAATTTATGATCATTTTTCACATGGCTATTGCAGCATCCCCATGGTCACGTGAACAGAATTCAGCCACTTGGCAACTGGCTCGTATTTATAGCGGTTACAGTGTCCCAGGATCATGTGGTCA
The DNA here is from genome assembly GCA_023653725.1 of Bungarus multicinctus. Lineage (NCBI taxonomy): Eukaryota > Metazoa > Chordata > Lepidosauria > Squamata > Elapidae > Bungarus > Bungarus multicinctus. The sequence continues at coordinate 55,380,560 of CM042838.1, read as the reverse complement.
CCTTTTGCAACCTTCTGACAAGCAAATTCAATGGGAAAGTCAACTTCACTTAAGAACCGTGCCACCAATTTAACAATGCAGTGATTCACTTAACTGTGCTAAGAAAGGCCATAAAAAGGGGCAAAACTCACTTAACAATTGTCTCAATTAGCAATGGAAATTTTGGACTCAATTGTGGTCGTAAGTCAAGGACTACCTGTACTACATATTGGTCTGCTCATACCTTGAAAAACAGTGTGTCCCAACTGTGTGTTGCAGGCTTCACATATGGATGGTTGCAGACACACAATTTGCCTTATATCTCTCTCATTCCTGATCAGAGATCTTATGCAGAACTGCCCATTTTCGGGACATGCCCTGAATTTCTACAAGAGGGTGGAACCTGATTTCCAGCACAGATGTTTACTTTGGGTTTTGTACTTCCAAAGATCATATGTTGATATTTAGAGAAAAACTATCTAAACTGAAGAACATGAGCAGGTTCTTATAAAGCAATGACTTGATGGAGTTATTTTCAGTGCAATCCTATGCCCTCTGTTCAAAGGAAAGTTTTGCTTAGTTCTGAGAATATAATTTCTGCCTAATTATTTTTGCATACTACAACTAATGCTTTCCATATAGCAGTTCAAATGCACTGGAAGGATAGGGAACTTTTCTAAAATACTGTCTTGTAGCACAGCTTTTTATAAATGTTTCTATAATAAATGTTCTCAAACATTGGCTATTGAATTCATAGTGGTATACCAAATCCATTACCAGGAACAACTTTTCACAACACTGCTGTCTCTGTGAAATTATCAAATGGGAGACAACTTTCTTTAAGGGACGTAATCATTTAATTAAAGTATTTTTCACTCAGGAGTTATATCTTAGTATAAAAATATTGTAGAGAGCAAATATCGGGACATTGCATAGCAAAGTATTCAGATTCTGTTGGCATTTAATCTATCTGATAGCAAAAAAATTAGTCTTATGTCCTTATAATTGTTTCTGCCTTTAAGCAAGCATTCCGATACTGATAGAGTGAAAACTGAACAATAGACCCTATCTATTTCATAATTGCATGAGGCAGGGTTTGGCAATGTGGTGCTTATAGGTATTAGGACATCTATCACCAACTCAAAGTGATGACCATGGCAGGTCCAAAATAAATGAAAACTGGTTTTAAAAAGATAGCCATTGGTTTAGAGATTTTGTGACAAAATATAACATTCCATTGTCCAATATTTTCTTGGAAGATAGGAATATACAAAATTCATTACAAATTGGAATATTCTTTTTTAATATGTGTTGTCATTTAATCTGTAGCCCTTTTGTGTCCTTCATTCATGTATGGAGGAAGTATGGATGAACTTTAACCTAAAGTTACCACCAACAAATTATATTAATAAAATGCTAATATGTATTAGCAGAGAGCCAGTTTGGTGTAGTGGTTGAGGCATCAGCCTAAGAAACTGGGAGACCAAGTTCTAGTTCTACATTAAATCTGAAGCCAATTGGATGACCTTGGGCCAGTCCACTCTCTCTCAGCCCTAGGAAGTGGGAAACTACTTCTGAACTCTTGCCAAATGATAGATAGGCAGGCAGGCAGGTAGATTGTTGCCTACCTTGGCTACAAACAAGTTTTTAATTTTTTCCAGTCCCTGGGATTTCCCTAGTTGAAGATTTCTTCAATTTTACAAAACTTTCATGAACTGCAGAAGTCTTATGATTGCATTTTATTTTGTAATTATAGAGGCTACTTTTGTTTTTCTGTTACATCTCAGATGCAACTTATTTTTCTTTGATGCTGAATTTATATTTTTAGTTTTCCCTTTTGTGATTTTCCTGATATTTTGCTACTATTATTTCCATATAAATACATACACATATCTACATAAGAGCATCAAATTGTTATATATTATTAAAGGCATTTTTAAATTATCCCTTGTATCACAAGTTTTTAATGCCTTGTCATAATTTTATCAAACATAGTTTCTATTATTTTCAGCTCCTGTCTTCATTTATCTTACCAGGTATGTCTTCCATTGGCCTATTCATTACTTTAATCAAGTTATTTTTATACATTTAGGTAGAATAGAGTATTTTAAGAAATTGATTTTAACATCAGTCCATTGGTACTTCTGCAGATTCAGATTAAATGCTGTTGTCTGACAGCTCATGCTACAGGTGGTATGGTCGTGTCTATTCAGTATTTAATATTCCTCTCCCAGGAAGAAGAGTGAAAAATTGTACAAGAAAGAGCATTTTATTACTTTTGGAATGTTTGCTATACATATATAAATATCATGATATGTACAATCAATAAATCTAATCAATATGGTAAAAGGCAACATTAAACCAAAAATAGAATTATTAAAAATTAAGAAAAAAATCTGAGCAAATAATCAGATCTTAGCTTTATTTTGGCAATGCTGACCCAGCTGAACCTTCAGCTTCCTGTAACTTTAGTTCAATAGCTCTAACTACAGCATGTTGACTGAGTATATCCTCAACAACCTAAAACTATGGAACCAATACAAAACTTTTGCTTAGGATGCAATTTTACTATAGACAGCATGAAATTCTTTTAGAAAAGTGCTCATAATGCATAGACAAAGTGCTGATGACATAATTGTTATGTCTTTCAGCACCTCTTAAAGTATACAGACACTTATCCAAATGAAACCAGGCTCAAAGTTGAATGAACCATTAATACAAAGCAGACTGCAATTCCATATTGAATTTGGCTTGCCGTGATTACTGTATTGGTATGTATCAGCTTTGATCTAGTTCTTAATGATTTCTAAAAGCTCAGGCCAAAGTCACAAGTGAAGGTCAACTAGAAGGCATTCTCACCCCTATAAGACCCTTACCACCACTACAAAGCAGCATTCTCTACAGAAACATCCAAATGATTGTGGTGATATAATGGCAGGGGCTCTTTCTCAGCCTCAAGTAGCAACAGTTGTTCTTTTCAGAGAGCATATTCATGCCACAAGCTACAAGAAAGAAATTTGGAGCATGGTTACTGTCAGGGTTGACTTTTCACATGGCTACTCCATCCCCTTGCCAAGCAGCTGGAATAGGCTTGGTTGTCTTCTGTCACATAGCAGCACCCTTTGTGGCAGACACAATTTTATGGACAACTTAAAGCAAATTTTCCATCTGGAGTCAGCTCTTGTCCCACAGCTCTCAACTTTCACAGCTAGCATGTTCTTGGCCACAGCAGAGGAAGTGGGGAATAGGGAGACCATATCTGGGACCTCTTGAAATTCTCATCACCACCTTAGTGTTGGGTAACGATATTACACTTACTCCTATAGCACTGAAGCAGTTTTGAAAATTTAGGAGCCAATCAGTAATTGGATGGAAGGCTCAATTTTTAATCTGTTTAGCTTTGTAAAGATTACTTATAGCTCTAAAGCAGCGCTGGTGATCGTTTTGGGCTCTATGTATCAAAAATTTGGAAAATAACTTTGACTCTGCTGGTTAAAAATATAGTCCATTCATGTGGGGCTATATATTATACAAATAAATAATTACAAAAAATGAAATACAACAAACTCATTTTTTAAGCGTTCGGCAGCTGTGTGAGAACACATTGATTCTCATGCAGCCTCCACAAGCTCATAAAATTGTGTCAGAATGGAGCATGCTTTCAAGAACAGTTGTTGGTGATGCTGGTTTGTCAGCCAAAATGTGGCATTTGATATGGGTGTCATAGGTTACTTCACTGCTCTAAATACATGACTATAAATGTTAAGGTTATTAATACGGAAGGAATTAAGCTTCCTTGCTTGAATACATTTCACATTGCTTGTGGTAGATGTTGTCTTGAAGAAAAGACATACCTGAATTGCCGTCTTTGTTCTGACTTCTATCCTTGCTGATCCTAACTGATGTTTTTCTCATGAAGTCATTGTTACTAACAACTCTAGTATGATACAAGCCAGAGATACTTGAGCTTCAAGGAAAGAATGGTGGCCTTGTTCCTGCATAAATTCTATATTCCCAAAGTGAATGGCTGGAAATTTTCTTCTGGTTTACCTTATATCTCTCACTTTTCTAGAATCTGAGTCTTTTCTTTAGAGAGGTAATTACAGCCTATTCACAAAAATGTAACACCAGAATTTAACTCAATAATCCATGCTATTTTTCATAATTTTGTTCTTTCTGATGGATAATTTAAAAAAAAAACAATGGACTGAAAGTGTATAAACATAAAATATACTGACCTATATATAACAAAAGGGTCCTTATTATACTTCAGGAGCAAATCCTGCACAGTTGTAGGGGGATTGAGTCCTAAGAATTTGGCTCGTTCCCAGCGCTGCATACGGGTAATTCCTGTCAGCAGAAGAAAGTGATTCAAGAATGTAGTATCTGCAGGAAGCTTCCTAATCAGTTTATCTGAGACAACTGTGGTTATGAGAGCTTGAGAATGATTTATGAGTTTCTTTTTTCTATGTTACTATTGTTGTTTGTCTGGCATTATCATCATACATGGTATTTTACAGTACAAGTGTACATACTTCATGTACAAGTGTATATACTTAGTACTTGAATCCATCATTCAAAGCTAAGTACAGAAGATATTGTTTTCTAAGCCACAATGGAATATATATACAATTCTTTCTGATAAATATCCAATCTTTTTACCCCAACCACTCTTAATTTATACAGTGTAAATTTAGTGGTTAGGGTAGTTATTTTTGTTGCTGCTACATTAAAGCCTCAATTTTACAAAATGCCATTCAGCAAATTTTGCATGCAACAGAATTCTAATTGCCGTTCACTCCCAAATATTAGTCTTTTGTTTCTATAGCAGTCTGGACAACTAACATAAAGACATTATATGCAGCAATTCAACTGCATTTGTTTAGTAACACTTTATTAACAGAATTATTTGGTTTGGGGAGATAATAAAATATGTAAATTTGGAGTAAATCGCTATTTAGTTTTAGTTCACTTACTTCCCCTCCAATAATTATTTAAATCAATGTTGTACTTGATCAACTGGGAAAAATAATTGTTGATCTATTGGAAATATGCAATGCATCTGCAACACAATATGATATGCACCATTTATGTAAGTTTCTGTTAAAATGAGGTTATATTTCAAAGTTTGGCAGCAAGGAAACAACAGCAAAGGCAAAGATTTACTTCTTTCACGATATGTACTTGGACTTGGTTTCGATAGACATGCTTACCACTGCATGGACCATATTGCCAGTTGAGATCAAACTGCTTCAGTATATCCAGCTGATCAGGTTGAGCAATATCTTGTAGGTGAGATTCTCTTTGAACTAAATCTGAGAAGCAACCAACCATTGCTGTTAATAGGTGGAGTGCTGGTATTTTTCCTTGCATAAAGGGCTTAGGGTGGCACTTAACCAATTGTGTTACCACCTCCTCTTTAGCCAATTCCAAAATCTAAATGGCAACAGCCATGCTGTTTGCATCTTTCCATCTATACCAGTGTTTCTCAAATTTGGCAACTTTAAGGTGTGTTGTTGTCAATTCCCAGAATTTTCCAACTTTCATATAGGGCAAGGGGCGAATTCCCACATAAGATTTCAATTGCATTAGTATCATTAAACTATTGGTAATCATGGGGGGTCCCTATTATGCATTCCTAAAGCAGGTGTGAGATGGAACTTCATAACTTTCCAGATTTTATTTATGTATCTGTTTCTATTTGCAAGCTGGTTTACAAAACTTACCTCGAAGCAGCATCCAAGACATTGTTCAGGCCACCAAAAACAGAGAATCAGGTAAATATGGTCTCAAAAACTGCATGAACTCTTCTTGCCCCACTATGTATCTGTAGCATTTTTTTTGGGGGGTGGGGGAGGGGGGAAGCTGTCCAAGAAGAATTTAGGTTTCCACAGAAGCTGCTGGGAATATTGGAGTAACTGCAGGAAGATTGTTGCTCTCCTTTTCTAATGAAAAGAATGTTCCTTTCTCTCTCTCACCATCTCCTCCCTTTCTCATTGTTCTCCAGTTCTATTTTTAATAACGGAACTAGTTTGGAGTTGTAATTTGCTAAGGGCCCTTTCAGCCAAGGAATGTCAGTTGGTGGGGACTAGGAGACGTGCCTTCTCTGCCGAAGTCCCTGCTCTCCACAATAGTCTCTCCTTAAGAGTTGAGGATGATCCTGACACTGTTGGCCTGTAGTAAGGCTCCAAAGATCTGGATGTGTACTTGGGCCAGTGTGCGAAGGGGCCCGTTTTCTGAATATATGATGTATTTTCTCAGCTGCCATATATATTTAATTTTGTATTATATAAGTGCTTTTAATTATTATCGTTCACTATACAGAGTCCATTGTTTTGAGATGGGCAGCTATAGAAATTGAATAAATCTACCCAGGTGAGGCATCTGCCAGGATGTCAGGCACAAAAGGAAAATAGACTAGGACAGACAGGCTTCCCACTTTGAGATTGGAATTCCGCAACATGGCTCACTTGTTGAAGCTCTCTGAATGGGGTTGGCAAAGCCAAATGCTAGAAGACATCTCTTTGGGCTCGGCAAAGGCTGGGATTAGAAGCATTGCCAGTTTCCCCTTCTGTCTCCAGTGACATCAAGAAAGTAGAAAGAACTGGGGAATGGGATGGAGGAGACATACTAACCATTGAAATGCTCACTATGAGCAAGGGTTGTCTTGATGACCTCTAAGCTACTTTCCAGCTCTGTGAGCTCTAGCCCTGCTTGCAAATCCACCCATTGAACCCGCAGGGGGGGAGGGGAGCCCATAGAAGTGCTTACCCTGCGGTGGGCTCTGAGTCTGAGCCGCTTTTCTTTCTTCCCTGCCTCCTTCCTTTTTCACCACTTGGAAAGAATCGGTGATGAGTCGTTTCCTGCTCATAGCTCCATGCGAAGTGCCCGAGCGGCTCTCCCGGCTGCTCCCAGTGAGGTGGAAGGAAAAGCAGACAGACTTAGACCAGCGGCCCCGGCTCCAGTTCCTGAAGCTCCAAGAAGGCGCTGCGCTTCACCCCCAGCTACCCGCTTTCGAGCAGCCAAGCTTAAGTTTTATTTCCAGGGGACCCGGATCCAGCCAACCTCTCGCTCACTCCCTTCCTCGAGGGAGGGAAAAGGAACATCGAGAACCCAAAGGCGCTTTCTTATTCTCATTCCCACCTGCGAGCGCGACGCTTCAACTTCTGTGCTCCTCCCCCCCTCCAGCCTTACAACCACTCTAAGGAAGCCCTGGCTCTGCCCGATTAAGGCTGGGAGACGTGGAGAGCACCAAGCCTTCTCCCCCCTTGGGCGGGGGAGAAAATCAACGGGACGCCCCTCAATCCCCAAGTATCCTAATCCCTCGCGAAGGATGGGAAAAAGCAGAGGGACCGATCCTCCCGACTTTCATCTTCGCTCCCCATCAGCTGCTTCCCCCCAACCCCCAACCCCGAGTAAGGCTTTCCTTCGCCAACACCTGCGCCTAAGTTTTATTCCCAGGGGACCCGGGGAATAAAACCTCTCGCTCGCTCCCTTCCTCGAGGGAGAGAAAAGCAACATCGAGAACCCAAAGGCGCTTTTTTATTCTAAGAGGCAACTGGACTTGCTCCTCATCCAAGAAGCTTCTTCGGCTCTGAGGGGCTTCCACTCACCCACCATCTAGTCAGAGCGGAAGAAGCTTCTCGGATGGGGAGCGAAACGTCTTCATAGATAAAACAACAACCCAGAAAGTCCAGTTGCCTCTGCAAAAAGAAAAAAAAAGCCCCTTTGGGACAACCCTGGACCTGGATGGCTAAGAATCTCCACAGAAATTTGGCAACGTTGAGAAGAAAGCAGATTCCCGCCCGGGGAATTGGGCACCGGGATGCTTCCTCCTACTGAAGGAAGAGAAAGAGAAGCCAAACCCAGGAAAAATGCGGCGGGCGGCGTACTCTCGAGTCGCCGAGGGCTCCAAGCAGTGCCCGGAACGTCTCGTGCGAACGCAGGAACGGAGAGAGCGGCCCAGCAGCGAAGCTCATTGCCCAACAACCCGGAATAGCCCGTGTGGCGTATAGTTGTTGTCGCTGTGCCTCAGCCAATGGCGGAGCTGCTTTCGCTTTGCCTCGGAGGGAAGGGGAAGGCAGGCCTCTGCTGAGGGCCGGGAAATGTGCTGAACGAAGCTTTCTCGCAGCATCCTTTTACAAAAGGTCCTCGTTGCTCTGCTGAGATCTAATAATTAACTTTATTTGGAATGATTATTCATAGCCAGTTTGGCGTAGCGGATTAAGACATCAGGCCACCAACTGGCAGACTATAAGTTCTAGTTTAGTCTCAGGGGCAAAGCCGGCTGAGTGATGTTTGGCCAGTCACTTTCTCTTAGCCAGAGGATGGTTCCAAAAACGTTGCCCTGTGGGCCAAACCATAGACTGGCTCAACTAAATGCAGATTTCTTTTTTCCCTGGTGTAAAGTAGCTTAATTGTCACACAAGACCGGACTTTGTTTTGTGGGAAGTTAGCATCCACCCCTCTCCTAGAAAAATTGAAATAGCCCAGGAAATATTAAAAGGCAGAATATTTCTTATAAAAAGAGTAGAAACTCAAGAAGCAGAAACTCACTCAAGAAAGCAGAAACTCACCCCCACCTTTGTCAATGGGTGGGCCATTAAGGCCTGGGCCAGAATACTTTACATAAGAAGGAACTCCAGGTAAAAGCTATAGCAATTGCCAAAAGCCCTTTTAAGGGCATAATCACCCAGAAAGGCCAGACCAAGCCTATAGAGTTAAGACCCCCGCCCCTGGGAGTCTGACAACCAATTAGAATACAAGCTCCAATTCAAATCTCAACAGAGAGTATAAAACCCAGGTACTCTCAGCACCTCAACACTCTTCTTCCTTTTCTCTTTTTTTCTTTTTCCCCTTTTCCCTTCTCTTCTCATCTTGAAGCATGTGATCATTCTTCTCTGGAGCTCTAGGCCATGTGGCCCTGTAACCATTAAACCTTCCAAGCAGCCTCCATGTTTCCAGTGTCTTTTTTCCCCACTTGGAACTGAACCCAGAAGGATATTTCTTTCAACAATTGGCACCCAAGCAGATGGGACTCCAAGCTAACCTAACCAATGGACCAGGCCCAGGTAAGATTCCCTTGCTAGCAAACAGACCCATTGAGTCTGTGGGTGAGTTTTTCCTGGACCTTGGCCATTTGAAAAAAAATGGTTTTAAAGGGGTTTTGAGTGTTGAGCTCAAAGGCTGCTTGGAAAGAAGGTGAGTACCTCTAAATTTTAATTTTAAAGCATGGAAAAGTATGGGAAATATGTGTATGCTTGCATGTGTGTGAGAGGATCCTTCTCCCAAACACAACTGGATCTTGCTTCCTCTGTGCATTTCCTAACCGCAGAAAGACCAAGAGTCTGGAGAGCATGGGGGTTTTGCCAGAGCACAGGACCTTTTGTTAGGGAAAAAGGAAGAGCATGTTTATGAGTGGCTTCATCCTTGGACAGCAGCTGGATTTCATTTCTTTGTTTGGCCTCTAGCCGCCCTCTTGCCTGTTGTTAGCTCTACAGAGCCATGACCATCAGGACAAGAAAAGCAAGGGGGGGCCATCAGAGTGTGGGACCTTCTGTATATAAGAGGAAAAGCCAAGCGGGTTATGATTGAAGGGAGGGAAGAAAAATTTGTCATTTTTTTGTCCAGTGTATCCCAAAAGCAAACCCCAGGATTTTAGGTAAACTTAGGTAGTTTTAGTGTAATTTGGACACTAAATTAGGAGCGCCAGTACTTGCCTGCATAAGAGCAGCAAGTTTTCCTTGGATCTGAGCTCTTCCAGATCTGTAAACGTGGGCTAGGAAGAAAAGAATAGAATAGAGAAAAGTGGAGTACTCGTACTTGTCTGAGGGGGGCAGAGAGTCTCACGGGCTGTTTTTTTTGGGGAAAGGAAAGTAAGGCTGCATTGACAGCAACACCCCCAGTCCGAAAACCGTGGTGAAGTGAGAGAGATAGAGAGAGAGAAAAGTCTCGAGAATTTTTTTACTAAAAAGGGGAGCGCGCATACTTTGGGAAACACCTAGTTTTTTTATATTTTTGTTCTGAGGTTAAAGAAAAATGTTTGATGCCGTTGCGCCAGGAGCAACGACTAAAGTCTCTTATATTTTTGTTCTGAGGTTTAAGAAAAGTGTTTGATTCTGTTGCGCCAGGAGCAACGACCAAAGTCTCCCCCAGACACCCTTCTTTTATTTCTTCTTCTTGCTCGGATATTGCTTGTGTCTGAAACTGGTTCGCCTAGCTGACTGACCCGACTAAGCCAAAGTGTGAAACCCCACATGTAAGGGGAACATGGGAAGCGGTAGTTCGAGGGTCCTGGATGGAACCCCCCAGGGAGAGCTATTGGAGGCTTGGGATGAGCAGCAGATGCTGACCCTAGCCGGCATGAGCAAGAAAAAGGTAAAATGTATAGGTAGGGATTTGGCTTTGCTGAGGGATACAGGAAGACCAATGTGGTAAATAAAGGTACTTAAAAGGGCAATGTATAAACAGGATCACATGGAATTTTCTTAATTCTTTCTATCTTTCTTTCTTTGTCTTCTATGCAACCACGTGGTTTGTTCCTTAAGATTTATGCCTTCCCCAATTTAACTAAGATATTTATTGTGGGAATGATCAGTGTGTGTGTACACCTCAGACTTTTGTTTTCCTCTCTGTGTCCTTGTTTCTGTGTGTGTGCGTGCGCACGTGTGTGTGTGTCTAAGTCTTTGTGTGTCCTCGAGGTAACTGTTGCAACTGTTAAAAGTGTCTGACCTCTTCAGATATTAATTTTAAATTGTTAAGATTTAAAAACACTGAGAGAAATTGTCTTCTCCCGGTCTGGTCTGGCCAACCAAACTGGATGAGGAACAGAGAAAATTTTCTTTCCTCTCTGTGCTTTTAAGAAAAACCCAAGGTTATTAGTGAATGTTCTAAGTTCATTTACAAGAAAAGTTTCATACTGTGTGTTTAAATGATTTTACCTGTTCATTCTTTTTCCTGAAGCTTGTGAATCCAGTTTTTTTTTCCTTTCTCATCTACTGTGTCTCCATTTTGTTGAAATGGATTTATCTTTTTAGTAACTGCAATACTAATGTGTTATTCTTGATCCTCAAACCATGCCTGCAAGCTATCTACCCCCCCACCAAAATCTAATCCTTTTACAATGCCTTTCCTGGTAGAATTACCAGTGAAGGGGGAAGGGACCCTTGTTCTGTGTGTTCCAGGCCTGCCACATGTGGAAGCAGATGCTGCCCCTAGAGACATTCCATCCATTGGAGCAAGGAATTGGGTTTGGATCCAGCCTCCACTGAAAGTCATTACAGTAAACCAGAGTGGGCAGACCTTCCCAAGCCTGACCCATACCACCAGGCCAAGCCTATGCCACCCAGAGACGTGAAGGAAAGGACCCTGAGATGGACCAGTAAAAGACTAAATGACTCTTTTCAATCCCCAGAAGACAGAAAGATTATGGGGGAGGTTGGAAATTCATTGTAACTGAAAATTCATTGTAATGTGAAATCCATTGTTATGTTTTCTTTCTTGCATTATCTATATTGTAACCAGTTTGATGTACTCATGTAAGGATTGTATTTGAGAGTGGCTGGCCCAGCAAGTTCTGAACACCTTGTACTTCTGTCTGGTGGGAGGGAAAATTGTCCCACATGTTTGTATTATCTGTATTGTAAAACTAGCTGCATACACAGGCACATACAGAGACACACCATTCAGAATTAGATAGAGGCTAACCCCTTTTTACCTACCTCCACAAAAAGCTGCTCCTAGCTTCAATTTTAATGTATTTTTTTTGTTTTGTTTTTGTTTGCTGCTCTGAGGCACTAAAGCCCAAGCAGTCATATTGCCCTGCTAATTCCATGGAGGAGAGGGCATCTCCCTCAGGCAATTCCTGAAGAGATAGCAGAAAAGAGATCTCCAAACCCCAAGTCCTGACTGTGACTCACAAATGATGCTGCCCAGTTGCCCAATAAAGCAGGATATGTTGCACTGGTGGTCTCATGAATAGAAGTCCCAGGGCTCATTGTGTGTAACTTTAAAAATACAAAATAGCCTGGTTGCATACTGGCTAACCTCAATTTGGCCTCACAAATCCTGGAAGCTAAGAGCTAGGCAGGTAGTAACTATAACCTTGGATATGAGCAGCCTGTAATTTAAAGGTTGTGAACACTGTATAGAGGCTTGTGCTTACAACCTGACTGTAAGCTCACAAAAAATATATCAAACATCTGAAAATTATTTGGCATGAATAATTGGATACAGCTAAAAAAAAAAAAACCAGAAGTTTTCCCAGAGCTTTATGGTTGAAAGCTTTTGGGAGCCACTGAAGGAATCCTTTTCTGTTGCCTCTTTTTTCAATGCCTTTCCTTTGCATCAGAGAAAAAAAAATTTTTTTTAAAAGCACCCATCAAGTTTCCCTGATTTGATCACCTTTTAATTTTTTGTCAGAACTCTCACGTGTTTTCAAAAAAAAAAAAAAATGAGGGATTGTGGGAAGTTAGCATCCACCCCTCTCCTAGAAAAATTGAAATAGCCCAGGAAATATTAAAAGGCAGAATATTTCTTATAAAAAGAGTAGAAACTCAAGAAGCAGAAACTCACTCAAGAAAGCAGAAACTCACCCCCACCTTTGTCAATGGGTGGGCCATTAAGGCCTGGGCCAGAATACTTTACATAAGAAGGAACTCCAGGTAAAAGCTATAGCAATTGCCAAAAGCCCTTTTAAGGGCATAATCACCCAGAAAGGCCAGACCAAGCCTATAGAGTTAAGACCCCCGCCCCTGGGAGTCTGACAACCAATTAGAATACAAGCTCCAATTCAAATCTCAACAGAGAGTATAAAACCCAGGTACTCTCAGCACCTCAACACTCTTCTTCCTTTTCTCTTTTTTTCTTTTTCCCCTTTTCCCTTCTCTTCTCATCTTGAAGCATGTGATCATTCTTCTCTGGAGCTCTAGGCCATGTGGCCCTGTAACCATTAAACCTTCCAAGCAGCCTCCATGTTTCCAGTGTCTTTTTTCCCCACTTGGAACTGAACCCAGAAGGATATTTCTTTCAACAGTTTATTGTGTACAGGGTAAAAAGATGTGCTCAAAGCCTCCAATATCCAAATTATCATAGTTCTTACATACTTTTGGAAAACAAAGGCACATGATCATTCGCAAGCAATGGGCAACAAGTGTCAAAAGTATTCATACCCCTGATAGTGACTTTCCAAGAAATTGGGTTTCTTGCTAAAATGTGACAGCCCTGTCTTTCACTGATAAGGTGGGTAAGTGTACAAAACCTTTTAGTTCATTTATCTGCAACAGGAAAAGATAACCCTGAATAAGCTGTTGGCCTGCTTCCAGTTCCTTGATAAAGGATATCACTGGCTTTCCAGGAATTTTAGGCAAGGATATGAGGCCCAAGAATGAGAGACCCCAAAAGAAAAACATCTAGGAGCAAAATGAAGATTTTTCAACAAAATGGGGTTTCTCTGGCTAAAACTAGCTGGACCAAGCCTACACCTCTGCAGGTTTTATAGTCCAGGCTGAGAAATACAAATTTGAGCCTGGTAACCTCATGTCATGTCTTTCCCAATGTGAACTTAGTCCATCTCAGCAGGTTGTATGAATTGGCATCCTTCAGTCTCAAGAGACGTATCGTGCACTGAAAAGAGGTCCTAAAACAGCATCTAGTATGGATAAAAAGGCCAATTCGAGAGTGGCAATCCCTTCCATACCGAGGACAGATACAGTCTGTCTCCTGTCCAGCCCCCGGATTTTGTTGGTTCTGGGACTGCCTCTTTGCCTCAGCCTGCCGAACGAGTATCTGTTCGAACTGAAGACCATGCTGCATCTTTAGCCTCCAAACTGAAAGATCAGAGGTCAAGGTTTCCCAGCTGTTGATGTCCATTCTCAAGGCCTTGCGATCCCTCTTGCAGATATCCTTGTATCGCAGCTGTGGTCTCCCTCTAGGGCGCTTTCCCTACACTAATTCTCCATACAGGAGGTCTTTTGGAATCCGACCATCAGACATCCTCATGATATGCCCAAGCCAGTGTAGACTTCGCTGTTTCAGTAGTATGTACATGCTGGAAATTCCAGCACATTCCAAGACTGCGCTCTTTGGAACTTTGTCGTGCCAGGTGGTGCCAAAATACATTGGGGACAGCGCATATGAAGGGTGTTCAACTTTCTCTCCTGCCATGCATAAATAGTGCAAGACTCGCAACAGTATAAGAGTGTGCTAAAGACACAGGCTCTATAGACCTGTATCTTTTTATGTTCTGTCAACTTCTTATTAAGCCATTAAGATTGTATGACTATTCTGTATCCTGCACAGTAGTTGATTTGTAGCTGTGCAGATGCAGATAGATAAACTCAACAAGACGTCCATAACAAAGTACATTTATTGGTTCATCAAGTATCCTCATAACTCACATTTGTGATGAAGTTCTTCTTTAATGACCAATCCTCTGTATATCTGTCTTGTAGGTAAAAGATGGTTATCTTCTAACCCATCTCGTAGCGATACAAAGCAGCTGACATGAGTTAGTGAATTCAGGAAAAAATGAGGAAAACTCCCCAAACTCACTGAGGGTCAATTTAGTGACCAATCAGGATTACAGAAGTGGTCGTGATATGGACTACATCTCCCAGGATACCTTAACTACATTTACCATGATGCACTCCCTTAAGCGGACAGCTCACAATTACTATCTAACTCCAATTCCCATACATTGGCTGGACAGCACAATGACTGAAATTAAACATGACCCACATCTAGATTAAACTGCAGGAATGGTGATTTCGATTGATCCAGACTAAAGTCATGAGAAAAAGAAAGTACACCCTCTTAGAATCCTATGTTTTACGTATTGGAACATAATAAAACTACTCAAGTCCTTAGAAGTTGTTAAAAGTAGACGTAAAAGAAGTACAAGCTCAGGTGAACAACAACACATAAGATGTTACACCATGTCATCATTTATTTTACAAAAAGAAAGCCAAAATGGAGAAGCCATGTGTGAAAATCTAAGTACACTTTTCACCCTTACAACCATTGCAGAATCCCCATGGTCATGTGATCAAAATTCAACTGCTTGGCAACTGACTCATATTTATGACAGTTGCAGTGTCCGGGGGTCAGACTTTCCTCCTTGAATGGTTCCAGCATTGATCTATTGAATGAAAACTGGGCCTACGGGCACAATGAACAAAGCCGCAGGTATCTGGCCAAAATGATACAGCATTTCCCTAGCAGTGGTATCCTGAACCAGGAGGGACACCTTATCAGCTGGATGTTGATGGATCTTTTTGGCACCCAAGCACATGGGTATACCCTCCCATCATTCCTTGGGAAGGGATACTTAGCTGTAACCACTAAGACACTTTCTATGCAGGCCTATAATGCTGGATATCCTTTATATGGTTTTGTTGTACTAAAAAATAACCATATGCAGAGAGTGTTAGAAATGGGAGGGTATCAGAAAGTATCTGAGCCGAGCTACTTGTGCTTTCATGACACCACTTAGCAGTACAGAGTGAGGAAAGAAGCTACCATATTTTCCTTGATTTAACTAGATTTTTGTCACCTGTTCTGTGAACGCTGAGAGATACAGTACTTCTGCACTATTTAGGATTTTAATTCTACCTCATCCCCAAGTTCTCCACAAGCTTCCTATATTCGTTGGAGGCCCTTTCGGAAGGTGTCAACTGCTGGCCAGATTCAGCTCTCTTCCTCTTTGGCTTGATGTGCTATATTGATCATAACACTCTGCATAAAGAACGTGAACCAAAATAAAATTCTGGCAAAAGAGAGAGAGAGAGCTGTTTTGGAGCGATATAAAGTTGGAGCTTCATATTTTAAAAATGCAATGCTTGAGAACTCAGTTCCAAACCCTGGTCTTTATCTGCCTGCCTTTTGGTAGGGAAGACAAGATATTAAGATATACAGAGCAGGCTCTTCTTTTCCAGAACAGAATTAGAAGTGTTACTTTTATTATATAAGTATGTAGGTTACGTGTGCACCTACCTATACTTTTTGCTTTGATTTCTTTTGCATAAGCTTAATGGTTTGTTTATTATCACCACTCGGGCCCTCTGTGATGGAGATGTGTGATATTTAAATATAATAAATTAAATTATTTGTTTTAGAAAAGCATTATAAAAAGAACACATGAATACAAAGCAAATAATTATGCTTAAAAATTAAGCTTAGCGTGGACAAAATTATAACATTAGATTCTTAGATGAAGATAGCAATTCCTGAAGACACTTAGATCAGATGCACGCAACAGCCTAACAAAAACTGCACATTTTATGCCCAAGTAACTTAGAAAAAAGGAAAGAGGAAAATACAGCACAGATAAAATGACAAAAAAAACCCTAACAAACATGGCTAGTCTGGGCATAGAAATTCCAGTCTACAAAACACCTGATCTCTATCAAGATCATATATCTTATTCAACATGAGAAAAGATGGATATACGAGACCAAGGTACCTTGCATAATTCTGGAAAATAGACAAAACCCTTTAACTTTGGATTAGTGACTTTGCCAATTTGGGATTAATGACATTGTCCCATGTCCATCAGGTCAGGTCAGCCTGCCACAGGGTTCTTGTTGCATAATAATATTCAGCAACAGAGAAGATACGATCCAGTCTGGCTACAGCGACTTCCTCTCTTATTGACTCCCATAGGCAGTACCTTCAAGTAGAGCCCAGAGCAGGGGTGGCAAACTTTTTGAAAAGTTTTCGATTAGTGTGTGCTACTTGTTCTGATATATGCCAGAAAAACATGGATACTAATCTCACAATCAATACAAAAGCTACGACTGGCACAGAAAGCCATGGAATGATATATTTTTGGCATCAGAATAGAATAGAATTCTTTATTGGCCAAGTGTGATTGCACACACAGGGAATTTGTTTTGGTGCAAATGCTCTCAGTGTACAAGATAGAAGACAAGATAAAAAGAATTGCACATGGATTAGAAAATAAAAATATATGTAATATCATAAAAAGAGTGAAAGAATTGAATGGAAATGAGCTGGTCACATAGCAACATGGACTGATGGCAGGAGGACCGATGGCTAGAATGATGACAAGAGTTGTTGCTTTCAAATTGCTTCCTCTGCAGGTTACAAATTTAACTAATATTTATTTGTAACACTGTGAATGGAGGAAATATATGTTTTATGATCCTAGACCCATGATGGGCAAACCTATGGCATGGGTTAACAACCATCTTACTAACTTAGTAGCTACAATGATTTGCTTAACAACTGTGGCAAAAAAAGATTGTAAAATGGGGCAAAACTCACTTAACAAATGTCTTACTTAGCAACATAAATTTTGGGCTCAGTTGTGGTCATAAGTTGAGGACTACCTGTACAAGCTAAGTGAAAAGATGGCTGGTAAATGTCAGTCATAGAAAAATAAGCTATCGTGTTTGAACTCTATTTTTCTTTGGTTTCTAACCAGATTGAATCAAGGCAAAACCATTTGCTAGCTCAATTATGCCTATTCTTTATTCTGGGCCTCCAGCATAGAGGACAAAGGTATCATCCTGTTAATGGTTCATTTTTCAGGAATAAAAAGATTGACTGGATAACCAAGCAAGGATGGTATCATGTGCCCTCTGAATCCCCTTCATAATTGAAGTCTGCCTTCTCCTCTGCCTCCCTCTTCTTCCTCCTCTCAGACAGGTGTGTCCTTTTGCAAGTAAGCATTACAGTTTAGAAGTTTCATTGCAGCCTTTTCTTCAGAAAAATCTTATACTGAAAACCTTCTTACCTACAGTTGCACCAATTATTTAGTACAAAATATATGAAAATGTATAGACAATGTAATCAAATTACCTTATAAGTGACTAGAAACTGATATTAGACTCCAGGAAAGTAAATGTGAATGGAGCCTTTTAAAAATGGACAGCATACTATGACTTAAAACCCTAAAGGATGAACTAGCTTCAGAGAGATTGTCTTGGAGGTGAAAAACAGAATCTGGAAGGAGAGCCACAAACCTTAAAAAGGGGAAGCATTCAACATCACTATGGCTGAACTGTGTATCCATTGAGTGAGAAGTGAAAAGGAGATAGCCAGAAAAAAAGAAACGAAGAGTAGAAAGTGGTGGACAGAAATGCCAACTGCAATGAAAGAGTGTTATTTGATGAATTGATATTAAAAATGCAGAGCCAAGGCAAGTTTGGGGGTGTTGTCTATAGAAAATGGAAGAATAGTAACAGCTAGAAAAATAATGCTCTTCCTAACCTGATTGAAGAAACCTGGAGTTAAGGGCTGATAAAGCTATAATACGATCCACAAATGCTACCTGAAATTAAATCTCTGGGGGCAGGTGAATTATCCCAGGGTTGAAAGCAGCTGGCCAAAGAAATCCCATTACTTTCAAACCAGAAAACTTGGAAGATGCTAGAATAGCAAAATTAGTATTGAAGAAACAAAAGACAGGAGTCAAGAAATTTACAAACCACCATAGATTTGTCAAAAGCAAGGAGTGCCAGTGTAATTCCTTTATTTTTGATCCGCAACTGCAACAGCAATCACATCCCAGGATCTGCATTAACTTTGAAGGAAATTTCAGATGGGTTCACAGAGCCCTAGTTAACAAATGGATCAACCATGGAGAGGGTACAAGAGGAGGGAAGGAGGGAGATGTTGGTCAGATTTTTTTAAGGACATGAACAAGGAGGTGGTTTAATAGCTAATCACAAGACAAACATCATGATTCAATATTACATGGTAAAAAGCTGAAACCCTGTCAAATCTAAGTGGATTGTTATTCATCAATGGCAAATACAAGGTCCTATCTCTGATGGGAAAAATGAAATGCATAGGCAGAGGATTGGAGAAGCCTGGCAGGAGAGCAGAGTTCGTGAGAAGGATCTAGGATACCAAACAGACAACTGGCTGGACACAAGCAAACACTGGGATGCAACACCCAGAAAAGCCAATAGAGGATGGGCTGCCTAAGAAAGGAACCAATGTGCCCAACCCAGAGGAGGGAAATCGTCCCATATATTCTGCTGGGACAAGGCTGCACTTGAGATTCTGTTCAATGTTTTTTAGAAGGAGGGGAGAAATGGGAGATAGTTCAGAGGAGAACTTTTAGGCTGGCGGGGAGTCTATAAAACATTATCTATGAGGAATCATTAAAGGAATTAAGCTATAAATATTGGAAGGCTTTCACATAAAGTATGGTCTCTTTTTTTTGTTATTTATCAAAGTTAGGGCCAGAGTCCTTTCCAGTTCACACAGTATATAATTCTGTGATTAAGTGCATTCAACCCATAGTTGATCAGGAAGACTTTTTGTGAGAATTTGCGACACTGACAGAGACCATTTCATCCACTTGGTCTCCAGCAGGAAGGGAAGGTGGTTCATCAGAAATTGATGCAATTTTGCTTCTTTTCTCCCTTCCAGTTTGCTCTCCAAAAGACGTTGGATCTGCGGGGCACCTTCGACCTGGCCAGCCATGCTGATCCTGACCTGCTCTTCCAAGCTGCAGCTGCTGGAGAGTGTGTTGCGAAAGGGCCTCCCCGAAACAGTGCTGGTAATCACTTGTTTAGTGCTCCTCTTCTCTCGGTGTGAATATAAGAGCCGGTGTTTTCTCATTTACTGGGAATTTGGATAAAACTGCACCTGTTAAATTTCTAAGTGCATAATAATATCTGATGCCTGCCATGTCATCATTTCACATTCAAGTCTACTTTTCCTTTAATCACATCTGCAAATGCAAAACTGGTGGTGGTATGTTGCTAGTTCGGCCCGGTTCACCTGAACCGGTAGTTTAAAAAAAAAAAAAAAGCCTCCCATGATAAGCTGTGAGGAGGAAAAGGCCCTCCCATCCACCCCTGCATTTTTCTCTTCTTCATCCTCTCAGCTGATTGGCGCTCAGCTGGTGTGTGGAAAGCTGCGTGCGCCTTAGGTGTGTGTGTGTGCGCGCACAATCACTGAACCAGTAGTGGAACAGGTAGGATGCCACTGCTGTGCAAAACCCATAAAGTCCAAAAATAAGTGTACTTGCAGCAGCATAAACAAAAGAATCTCTCTTTGCTGATTTTTCCTGCTACAAAAAATCCCCAAATCACCTGACCTTTCAAGAGACAGTGAATTCCTACAACTCACTGATCTTAGTATTTGGCCCTTAACAGACTTTGGGTGGTTTCTGATTCAGCCAATCAGAGATCATTCACTTCTGCCCCCAGATCCACCCTCCCCCAACCTTTTGATGAATGACATGAGAGGAAAAGCAGAACCTCTCCTGCACTAGGTCTTCCTGATACTCTTTTTAATTTAAGGTCTGTGGGGCAGTGATGCACATCAACCGTGGAAACCCAGCTCAACATGAAGTCGTGGTGGACTCTTGGCCAGAATTTAAAGCTGTTCTTACGCGACCACGGAAGGAGGTAGGAAATTACAGCAAAATGGGGGGGAAACCCACAAAAACATAGGTATCTAGGGCACAAAATACATTCAGGGGGTGCTGTAGCATTTTTCCTTTGCCTTGTTTTTTATATCCCTCTTCCAAGTTGGCCTGAACTCACCAACTCCTCCACATGGTGTCTGCCATGTGCGCTACTCCTGGTGCTCTGAGTGTCTTTGTGCCACTTCCTGCAGGTGGTGAAGGACAACAGGGATTATTATGTCAACCTGCATGCTGCTTTCTATCGGGAGGAAGATGCCTGCAGAAGCCTTCTGGAAAACAAAGATGCCGTAGATTGGGACAAAGCCTTCCAGCTGCAAGGCAAGGCCTGGGCTCTGGCAATTTGTTTTCTACCCTCAGGAGATTTTGAAAAGTTCCAAAAACCTGCTTGTTCCCTCAAATCTATAAGCTTATGTTACTCCCCATTCCAGTCATCACCCCCCATTTCCTTGTGGCTGGGAATCAGTGGTGGGATTCAAGTAATTTAACAACCGGTTCTCCTATCTATTGGTTAGGTGGGCGTGGCTTGGGGGGGTCATGTGATTGAGTGGGCATAGCCAACTCGACATCTCTCATGGCAAGGTGGGGCAGCACCTTGCTGTGAGTGACATTGAGTTGGCCACGCACACTCAATCACATGACTGATGCTGCAGAGACAGATTCCTACGTACCTTTCCCCTCACCCTCCACCCTTGGGCTAATATAAAAGCCCATCTAAAGATTGCAACTGCCTGCTGAACCTGCCTGCCAAATGTTGGCAAAAGGATGCTGGGGGTGGGGGGAGAAGGGCCAATGGAAACACCCCATTTTCTGCCTCCATTGGGCTGTCTGCACCACACTAGATTGGGATCAGGGGGGAGAGAAGCAAAAAGCCTATTCAGTCCATACATACTCACCAGTACGATGGTGAATCTCTCTCCTGTTAAGTATTGCAAAATATAGCCATAGAGTGGAGTCGTCTAACAGACTCCACTCATTGGCCCAACCACTGGCAGGAGAAATAAAGCCCCGTTGGTGGCTGAAGCTTTAGACAGCGCCAGCTACAAAAGCCAGCGCCTATCGCAGCTGAGCAGCTTTTTTCTTAATCAAAGAAAAAATGACTTTTACCTGTTTCTGCCATGTCCTGCCTCTCCTTCCCGCGGACCCATCTAACACTGGCGATGAAGGTGGGATTCTGAGCTGCAGAAAGAATAAAGGACATCTCGTGGGATTCAGATGCCATTTTTTACCGGTCATTGCAACGATTGGAGCTCGCCGACCAACATGGCTCAATGCTCGACCAGCGTGGCACACTGCCCGATGTCGATCCCCTTCCGCAGGCAAAGGAGAAATGGTCCTCTTACATGGGCCGATTCGATCTACACCTGAAGTCAATGAACTCCAAGCAGCCCCGACGCACACGAAAAAAAGCATTGTTCCTGACATACTGTGACACAGAAATCTACGAAATGGCAGATGCCCTAGTCGCGGAAGACCTGTGGAGAGTATCCTGGGACGAACTTCAACTGGGCACTCAAGGACATTATGCCCCCTCTCCTCCTACCTGGCAAGACGATAAGATCTTTACACACATTGCCAAAGAGAGGGAGAGATGATCAATTCATTCGTGGCCGACTTGCAGAAGATAGCCAAAAACTGCAGGTTCCCAGACACAGAAGGAATGATCTGAGACCAAATCATCCTGGGAACAAGGGACCCAGCACTACAAAAGAAGCTCTTGGCCTGGGAGAATGTCTCTTTCAAAGAAGCCATCGATGAGGCATGAGCCGCAGAGTCCTCTGACAACTCGGCAGCATGGATCAGAGGGACAGGGAGGATCCATGCAACCAAGATGGATCGACACCCCAACCACAACAACTCTGCCTCCGAAGCAAGCGAGGACGAAGACGAGGAAGTCTGGTAAGCCAGATGGGAAACCAAAAAATAATGAGTGCAGGGGTTGCAGAGGACATCATCATCACTCAGCATGCCGCTTTAAAGACACTATTTGCTGAAGATGTGAGCGCAGAGGCCACATCGTGGAGGTATGCCGGGCCATCCAACTGACCAACAAGCAAGGCAGACAGGCATCGTCACCCACGAGGCAAGAATGGCCACCAAGGGGGAGGGCAGAAGATCCCTGGCAGAAAATTCAAAAGATGGCGCCAGGGAAGAAGAAGCCCACTTCACCTTCATTGCCTACACCCAGACGCAGGTGAGACACCCTGATGCCTACGAAGCCAACAAAGTAATGGCCACAGTATTCATCAACGGCAAGCCCTGCCAAATGGAAGTGGACTCAGGGTCCTACATATCCATGATATCTTGGGATATCCTCAAGAGACTCCATCCCAAACTGTGGCATGACCACAGACTTTCATATTAAGGGATTACCAGGGAGGCCGCATACCTGTACTGGGCAGAAAAATAGTCCACATAAAATACAGCCGCTATCAAGGGAACCTGCCACATAGTAGTACCATAGTAGACTGGAACCTGCTGAGCCTACTGGGAAGAGAATCGTTCCAGCTACTCCAGATCAACATCACCAGCATTAACATAGCAGAGACCACCAGCCCACACCCAGCAGCAGACATCGCAGAACTGGAACAGGAATTCAGTGACTGTCTTTGATGACCAACTTGCGCAAGTACATGGAAACCCCAATATTGTTTAATTTAGATCCCCAACATTGACCCAGTCCGACTCAAGCCACGGTGAGTCCCATTTGCTCTTCAATCCAAGGTCGAAGAGCAATTAGATAAATGCCCAAGGGGTCCTCGAGCCGGTGGACCATGCCAAATGGGAGACCCCAATCGTCATCCCAGTTAAATCAGATAGGTCAATCTGGATTTGTGCTGACTATAAAATGACCCTGAACAAGGCTCTCCAGCAAAGTGCCTATCCCTGTGCACATGGGTACAGCACCTCCTGCACTCCCTGGGCCGAGGGACTATATTCGCCAAATTAGATCTAGCCTAGATCTATCAGCAACTGCCCATTGACGAGGCAACCGCTGAAGCGCAAACCATCTTCACCCACTAGGGCGCCTTTAAATGTAAGCAGCTACAGTTCGGAGTAAGCATAGCCCCCGGTCTGTTCCAGAGTATTATGGAAAGTCTGCTGCACAATATTCCAGGGGTAATACCCTATTTCAATGACATGATCATCTTGGCCAGCAACAGAGAGCAATTAATGGAGCGTTTAAGGACAGCACTGGGGAGATTCCAAGAAGTGGGACTGAAATTAAAAAGAACAAATGTCACCTGGCTATCCCCCAAGTGGAATTTTTGGGCTTCCTGATAGACGCAGCAGGCACAAATGGGAAGCTGAAAGCAATATGGGAAGCCCCCATCCCCCCAAAACAAAGCAGAACTGCAAGCCTTTTTGGGGTTGCTCAACTTTTATAATGTCTTTCTGCCACAGAAAGCAACCATTGTAGAACTGCTCCATAGACTGCTCGACAAGATGACCAACTGGACCTGGGGACAACACGAGGCTGATGTATTCAAAAAAATAAAAAACGTCATGACATCCAACGTCATGCAATCCAACGAGCGTTCTCATGCAATATAGCCAGACACTGCCATTGACACTCACATGCGACGCCTCTCCCTATGGAATCGGAGCAGTCCTCAGCCACAAATTACCCAATGGGACAGAAGCCCCCAATGCATATTTCTCTAAGACATTATCCAAACCACAAAGGAACTATAGTCAAATTGACAAGGTAGCATTGCCACAGTAGCAGGGATCAAGCGCTTCCATGAATACCTGTATGGAAGACAATATGAATTAACTACTGACCACAAACCCCTGCTGGGTATCCTCGCTGGAGATAGATGCACACCAAACATCCTATCACCCAGGATGTTAAGATGGACTGTGTTCCTGGTTGCATACAGCTACCACCTAATACATTGCCCAGGAAAAGACATTTCAAATGCTGATGCATTGAGTCGCTGCCCCCTCCCTGATCTTGTCGAAGACCTGGCCCCCTCCACCATGGTACTTCTAGTAGAAGAACTACAGCCCGGACTAATGAAATCTGCAGAAATCACCACTCACAGCGCGCAACAAAACCATGGCGTGAATTTCGAATTGGGTGTGGAGGGGATGGCAGCAATCCATAGAAGGGGATGAGTTCAAGCTGTACAAAAAGAGACAGGCTGAGCTATCCATACAAAAGGGCTGTATACTATGGGGGAGAGAGAGTGATTGTTCTCCCCCCCACAAAGAAACAAAGTACTAACAATGCTACACAAGGGCCACCCGGGGATAATCCGCATGAAAGCCTTAGCCAGAAGCTATGTGTGGTGACCGAGACTGGCAAGGAAATAGAGACCTGGTCGCCACCTACACACTCTGTCAAGAAACCCGACCATCCCCCCCAGCAGCAAGCCCTAGAAAGTGGGAGACACCTACAGCTCCATGGGCCCGACTACACGTCGACTATGCTGGGCCTTGCAAATGATAGTGGTTGATGCATACTCTAAATGGGTAGAGGTGATCCGGATGAAGTCCACCACCACTGAAGCTACCATAAGAGATCTTCAGAAGCTGTTCACTACCCACGGACTACCGGACATCCTCAGTTTCTGACAATGGGGCCCAGTTCACCTCATAACCATTCGAGGGTTTCCTAGCCAGACTAGGAATCAGGCACGCCCTGTCAGTGCCTGCACATCTGAGCACAAACGAACAGGTGGTGATAATGGTCTGAACAACCAAGGAAACCTTCAGGAGAATGGGCAAAGGGGACTGACAGGAAATGATCGACAGGATGCTGTTGGCCCAACACATCATGCCCCATGCGACAACCCACCGCAGCCCAGCAGAGCTATTGATGGGCCGGAAGCTCCGATTAACGCTATAGAGGACCCAATCTACGCACACAATTACACGGGGGACCCATTTGTACCCGCCAAAATCATTGGAATAACCGGACCCAGATCCTATCGAGTAGACAGAGGAGGGAAAACAGTGGGAGAGACACATCAACCAAATCAGGGGTTGGTTCCCGATTACAGACAACTGGTCAGAAAACCAACGCGAGCAAACGAAACAGTCCCTAGCAGAGGCCCTGCCGACAGAACTCAGAACAAGAACTAACTGAGTTAGCCTCAAACACGGACAGAATGCGGGGACATTTATCTTTTGAAGAGGAGGTCCCGTGGTGTACTTCTGAAGCCTCAGGCTCAATGGTCCCTGCCATGCTAGAAGACTAACTTCGAGATGATTCTATAGGCAGGAACCAGAGTAGCAGTGGACCGGTCCGCTCGGGCCGCTGCCCCAGGAACAAGTGAGGTGCACAGGTCCAGTTGCACCCCCCAAAGCCCCGCCTACCTATGTGATTATGTATGGTACACGAGTGCTGATTGGAGGAACACTGACTAGGTGGGGGGTGTTAAGTATTGCCAAATATTAGCCCAGCCACTGGCAGGAGAAATAAAGCCCCATCAGTGGCTGAAGCTTTGGACAGCGCCGACTACAAAAGCCGGCGCTTGCCGGCTGAGTGGCTTTTTTCTTAATTGAAGAATAAACTACTTTTATCTGTTCCTGCCGTGTCCTGCCTCTCCTTCCTGTGGACTCATCTAACATCTCCCAGCTCACCAGTTCGGGCATTGAGAGCTTGAGTAAAAGATTGTTTACCCTGAAGTCCATTGCTGCTCTTCCAAGCCCGGATCTGGCTGCAGCCAATCATCGGCCAATTTTCTTCCAGCGCTCCTTCAGGGAATCCCAGGAGCAGCAGCTTTTCAATCCAAGCAGCCCAGACTGCAAAAACGCATGGCTGGGGCAGAGGAGCGGTCCTCCTTAACAACCTCCAAACCACTGCTGCTGTTCCAAGCCCAGCTCTGGCTGCAGACTTACGATTGTGAGGACAGGCTTTTCCAAGGCAATGGTGATCTTTAGATGGGGTTTTATTTTGTTAGCCCATGGGGGAAAGGCTTGGAATGGTATGTAGGAAATCTGTCTCTGCAGCATCTGCATCCATTGCTTGCCAGCAGGCAGGCAATGAGGCAATGGTGGCAGGCAAGCACGCTGGGCCTCAGGGACTGCAGGGAAGGCAGTGGGGAAGGCAGGCAAGTCAGCTAGGCCTCGGAGACGATGGGGAAGATAGTGAGGAAGGCAGGCAGCGGGCTGGGCCTCAGGGACAGCAGGAAAGGCAGCGGGGAAAACAGACGAACTGGCTAGGTGATGTGGGAGGCAGCTAAGCCAGGATTCAGGCCTTCTCAAATATTAATTGGAAATTTATTTGAACAAGAGGATTTGAAGGAATATACAAAAACTGTACTGTTTTACATCTTGACCTGTGTGGATACGGTTACTGTGAATAAGCAGCATCTGGATTTTTCCAAACCAGAAGCCCTGGATGAACAAGGACATGCAATTACTTCTCAGAACATGTGATATGGCATTCAGGTCTGGGGACAGGGTGTGGTATAACAAGGCAAGAGCGGAACTGAGGCGGGGCACCAAGGAGGCAAAAATGGACTATAAAGGGAAGATTGAGGACTACTTCACAAATAGTGATCCAAGGCGGGCTTGGCAGGGAATTAAACACATCATTAATTACAGGGGCAGCAACCCCATATCGAATCAATAAGGATGCATCACTGGCAGAAGAATTGAACTGCTTCTTTGCCCAATTCCAACTGAATAGATCTTCAAACACACTGCCTCTACAAACCACCAGTACTCAGCTGTTCACAGTACAAGAGTATGATGTGAAGCAGGTGCTTAGAGCAGTGAATGTGAAGGTGGCCACTGGTCCTGATGGGGTACCTGGGAAGGTACTCAAAACATGTGCTGACCAGCTCGCAGGTGTGTTTACAAATATTTTTAACCTTTCTCTCACACAAGCCATTGCTCCATCTTGTATCAAAACTTCCATTATCATTCCAGTTCCCAAAAAGCCCTCTCCTGATACTTTAAATGATTATAGATCAGTAGCTCTCTCACCCATAATCATGAAGTGTTTTGAGAGACTGGTCTTAAAATATATACATACCAGTTTGCTTATTGGAATAACAAATCCACAGAGGATGCTATTGCCATGGCTCTCCACATTGCACTGGACCATCTGGAGCAGGGGTCGCCAACCTTTTGGACCTCAGGGACCACCAAACTCATAATTTTAGATCCCAGGGACCACTAACTGGTTCTGTGGGTGTGCCTAATTTGTGGGTGTGGCTTGGTGGTCATGTGACTGGCTGGGCATGGCTTGTATGTAAATATAAATATTTATATAAATATTGCATTTTTTATAAAAAAAGAACAACTTTTACACAAAATCAGGCAAAGCAGGCAGGCAGATTGAGTTGCTCACAGAATCACAGATTCATTCAGAGATCTATCTAGCTGCCATTGGCTAGCTCAGTCTGTCAAATAAAATTTGCTTGCAAGCAAACTCATAAAATTTGCTAGCTAGCAAACTCACAAAATTAACTCACAAGACACCATGTATGTAAATATTGAATTTTTTATTTTTAAAAAAGCAACTTTTATCCAAAATCAGGCAAAGCAGGCAGATTGAGTTGCTCACAGAATCATTCAATGATCTATCTATCTACCATCAACTAGCTCAGTCTCTCAAATTTGCTTGCCCTGAGTCTGCACTGAATTTGCTTACAAACAAACTTCAGTCCTAAGGGAGGTTCAGCAGTGCTTAGCTAGAAAGCAAGAAATCCAACTATTTCCTGCTTTCTAGCTAATCCAAATCTCCCGGCGCAGCAGAACAGATGATGGTGGGAAAAAGGAAAAATAGCAACTTAGCAGACATGTTTTCTGGGTAAGGAGTGCGTGGGCAGGGAGGGTTCCCACAGGCCATGTGGGCTGAGCAGCCTTGTGTTTCTGTGCAGCCTGGATTAATTGCTTTGGGAGGGGTACTCTGGGGGTGAGATTTCTCTGTGGCCCACCAAAATTTTCTCATGGCTCACAGTGGGCCGCAGGCCCAATGGTTGGCGACTGCTGATCTGGAGCATAGCGGGAGCTATGTATGGGTGCTTTTTGTTGATTACAGCTCGGCTTTTAATACCATCATTTTGGATATACTGATTAAGAAGTTGCTGGAAATGGGCCTCTCCTCTCATATCTGCTATTGGATAAGGGACTTTCTTACTAACAGACCCCAAACTGTTAGGATTGGCAGCTATTTTTCCTTCACTCTTGTTCTCAGCACTGGCTCTCCACAAGGCTGTGTGCTGAGCCCCCTTTTGTTATTCACTCTATACCTACGACTGCACTCCCTCTTGTCCCACTAACTCTATAATAAAATTTGCAGATGACACCATGTTGGTGGGACTCATATCAGGACACTGAGACGGCCTATAGGTCAGAGGTTCTCAGACTGGTCTTGTGGTGCAAGAGTCATAACCTCACCCTGAACATTAAAAAGACCAAAGAATTGATTATAGACTTCAGAAGATGCAAAGCAGAGCCTCTCCCACTATATATCAATGGAGATTGTGTGGAAAGAGTTCATAGTTTTAAATTTCTAGGAACTCATATTTCCAACAACCTTACTTGGTCGGTCCACACTATGGCCACTGCAGAGAAGGCCCAACAGTGCCTGCACTTTCTGAGGCTGCTGAAAAAGAGTGGTCTGGGTGAGAAGTTGCTGGTTACTTTTTACTGTTCTACCATCGAGAGCATTTTGACATACTGTGTAACTGTGCTCTGCAGTGGATAAGAAGATGCTCCAGAGAGTTATAAACATAGCAAAAAAAGTCATTGGTTGCTCTCTTTCTTCTTTGGAAGAGATTGCAAAGACCAGACTCTTCTCTAGAGCACTAAAAATCTCCACAGACCATTCTCATCCTGGTCATTCATATTTCAAACTGTTACCATCAGGGAGGTGTTATAGGTGTCTTAAAATGAGGACTAATAGACTGAGAAACAGTTTTTTTTCCAAGGCAATAATTGTCTTGAATCAAACAGTGCATATGTGATTTAACCCTATGTATATAGTTGCATTTTTAAACTATTTAACTTACTATATGTTTTAGATAGGTTTTAGACAAGGTTTTTAATTATTATTATTTTAATTATTTTAATTTTTAAATACTTTGCAGTGTGATTGTGATGTGGTGTTTGGGGCATTGTGCTGGAGTAGCTTTCAAATTTCATTGTATTCGTGGAATGCAATGACAATAAAGGTATTCTATCCTATTGTTGCTTGCAGGCTCTCCCAGGCTGATCTGGGCACTCAGCTGAGTCCGTGCGGAGAGTGCTGCATGAGCACGGAAGGCAGGCAAGCTGGCTGGGCCATGTGGGAGTCAGCTAGGCTGGGATTTGGCCCTTCCTGCTTGCAGTCCCTCACCCAGGCAGATAAGAGCAGCTCAGCTGGGCTGTGCGGAGAGTGCTGCATGAGATGCAGCTGAAGGCAGACAAGCTGTCTAGACAAGCGAGGGAGTCAGACCGAGAGCAGCAGCAGCTATGACGGACAAGCAGACAAGATGAGGAGTGATTGGGTGGGGTGGTGACGGAGCGAGCAAGTGGTGAGATTTGCTGGTTCTCCGAACTGCACAAAATCATAAATACCTGTTTGCCCGATCCAGGTCCGAACTAGGCTGAATCCAACACTGGCTGGGAAATGTTTCTGTGCCACCCAGTTTCAGAGAATCAGGAACAGAGAGAAGATAAAGTTTCACTCTGAACCTCAGGTTGGTTTCCTGTCATGTTTCCATTCCATGCAGGTCTCCAGGATGGGCTTTATCAGGCTGTCAAAGTCATGGCAGAGGCTAGACGTGTCCATATGGAGCCCTATTTCTACCAGGCAGCACTGCACCCAGATGCAGCCACGCTATGCCAGAACCAGTGAGTGATCGTACTCTCTTTCTAAGGGAACTGTTTTGGGGATCTATTAGGAGGATTTGATTTCATGCAATTATATGGAATTCAATAATGAAACTAAGGATTTCTGGCAGTTTCATAACTAATCATATCCTCTGTAGAAAACTAGGGGTATTTCATTTATTTTTTTATTTTTATTTATTCAATCTCTATAGCAGCCCATCTCAGTCACTGGCTTACAATTTCTAAAATATAATACAATTAAAAATGTAAAAAAAAAAAAACATTTTAAAACAATAAAAAGAATAAAACCAATTACAAATGTTAAAAATATCCAATTGTTTCTCCTATTTTGAAAAAAAAGAAACACACATATATATATAGCCCCAGTAGTTATAGTGGAGAATTTCTCATTCTCTGCTAACTTGGAAGATGTGGAATGGACAATATTTAATAGAGAGCCAGGATTAGACTTGGAAGAATTCACTGAATACAACTGCTCCATTGGTTTCTCCAAAGGCAACAGATGTGATGATTTAAACAAAAAACAGGATCCCAAATAGATTGCTGCACTTTCAAGAGACTATTAGTCTATTGATAATTTCAGAACAAATGAGATATGTGTATTTCAAATACTGGATAACTCTGAGATTATGGTTTCTCTTGAAATATCTACTGTAGTGACTCTTTATTTTGCTGGGTGTGAGCTAATATTTTTCCAGTATGGTGGGATGCTCTCTTTCTGTTCCACCTTCACTATTGCTTTCTCTTTCCTTTCAGGCTCAGAAGTGAGCCCCTACCACCTGGGGACACTCAGGCCATCTGATGCACCTCTGGTCAATGACACCTGGGCTTTTGCAAGCAATGATCGGAGCCTGCGCTACCTCAGGAGCCTGATTGAGGACTTCCCAAATGCTTGCCTCCTAGATCAGAAAGGGCAGCTGGTTGCCTGGTCCCTAAGTGATGCCATTGGGTGTATGACTCATGGCTACACTCTTCCTGAATACCAGGGAAAGGGTCATATGAAAACAGTATTTCAGGCACTAGGCAGGAAGTTGCACACTAAGGGTTTTCCCTTATATGCATCAGTTCTGCCAGAAAACCAGAACTCCAAGAAGTTTTTAATTAGTCAGGGCTTCCATCTCTTGTCTTTGACGAAGCTATGTGTTTTTGTTCACTCCAAATCACCTGAAATAGTCTACTACTATTTTCTCTCCTAAAATCAGTGGCACAAATACTGGCTTCATATGTCAATCCTAGCCAGAGATTAGAGGCCTGAGCCTTACCCTCAATCCTAGCACAGCTGCTGCCCTTAAAAATAGTCACCTCACATCATTCCCCGAAGTGTGCAAGCCTTAGGGAATGGATATGATTGCCCCAGTGGCCCAGGGAAGTCCTGGGCCACTGGGGTAATCATATCTATTACTTAAAGCTTGCACGCTTTGGGGAATGGTGCGAGGTGATCATTTTCAACGGCAATGCCAATACTACTTACCTTTAGGTGATGCTCTCTTTCTGTTGACAGGCCTCTGCAGCTGACCTGAGACTGCTCTGGGTCAAGGCCTTCGTTCTTGAAGAGGCTTCAGAGAGTATACTTCCATGGCTTCTTCCACATCTGTTCTGACCCAACCGGGTTTCCAAAGAGCAAACACAGACAAAGGCAGCAGTCCCCACCTTTTAAGGTTTAATAATGAATTCTGTTCTGAAGGCTGCTTTCCACTAATTAGCTCCAACAAGAAAGAGCCTTGCCAAGTTATTTGTCAAGGCCTGCCAAAAACCCAGAGATAAGAACTAATTTACAAAATTCTCCAAACACAAACTAAGATGTCCACCAGTTGAGTTTAAGAGCTTCTTTGCTGTCTGCAAACAACACTTTTTCAAACCTGGCTTTTATCCTCTTGAGGGAGAGGCCATTACCTTGCAGCCGTACTCCCGAGTCGCCTGTGCTGCTGTAATTGTTCCGAATAATCCTTCGTGCATGTGCTCTTGGCACAGGCTCCTCAGGAACCTCCTCATCACTGCTGCCAGCCCCCACAATCTCTGAAGGCAGCAGTCTTGATCCTGGCCCCTCATCAGAGTCATCGCTCTCCTTAGCCATCTGTACCTGTTGCTAGCTAACCACAACAACATCTGAAAACTATGTGATAGTTTGGCATGCATTTTTGTGGGGAAAAGGGGGCACTTTAATAGACACCAAATAAGAGATTCGCTTATTCAGACTTGGAGGAAAATTCAAAAGAAACACTATATAAAGATACCCCGTTGGCTGTCAATCATGGAGGCCATGATCCACCCAAACTGATTGGATATAGGAAAAATGGTAAATTATAATGAACTATTAGATAATCAAGGGAAACTCAAATCGAATCAAGAATTAAGGGAACAAGGAATTATAATTGACTGGTGGCCATATTTACAAATACAAAATAGGTATAAAAAAGATTTAGAGGAATTTGGATCTGACAATGAGCAAAATCAATTAGATAAAATTCTAGTTGGAACAGAGGAAAAATTTATATCCAAAACATACAAATATCTTTTGGGATTTAAAATGAAGGAAGAAATCATAAAGATAGTATGATAGCATAGGCTCGAAATTTCAGATATAATATTGACTTAGATGAATGGGAGAAGCTATGGATTAGAAATTACAAATTAACGACCTCTATGACATACAAAGAAAATTTATATAAAATGTTTTACCAGTGGCATTTGGCTAAGATATATCCTAACACAAATCCAAAATGTTGGAAGTGTGGACAGAAAGACAGTACCTTCTATCATATGTGGTGGTTATGCCCCGAGACCAGGAAATACTGGATTAAAATAAAGAACTGGCTTCAAGAGAACACTAAATATTAAATTTAACTGAAACCGGGACT
The DNA here is from genome assembly GCA_023653725.1 of Bungarus multicinctus. NCBI lineage: Eukaryota > Metazoa > Chordata > Lepidosauria > Squamata > Elapidae > Bungarus > Bungarus multicinctus. Next base: position 55,347,521 of record CM042838.1, on the reverse strand, counting down.
CTTCCTTTTAGGAATAATTACAGAGCAATATCCAAAAAAGATAAAACATATTAGTTTACATATTCTGACAGCAGCCAGAATAGCTTTTGCACAAATGTGGAAAGGAGCCAACATCCCACCAGAAGATCTAGTTATACACAAAATATTGGAATGCGTGGAAATGGACATGCTCACGTTAGAAATGAGAGAGAAAAAGAACTCCGAATGCTATATAATATGGGACAAATGGTATGAATGGTTAGAGAATAGATATAAAAAGTAGAAGAATTAATGTAATTAAAATATGAAACCTTAAGAGAATATTATTCCAGACATACAGACAATAAGGTATATAAGATAGAAGTAATTACAGATACTTATAATAAACCACACAAGATACTTGTTAATGTATAAATAATGATGGATATAATAAGAATTATAAGATATACATATCTGTCGATGCAAAAACGCTGACACAAGCATGCTTTGAGATTTGTTTTGGGAAAATGTAATAAAAATTTATTTAAAAAAAAAAGAACCTTACCACCACTGTAAAGCACATTCTCTACAGGAATGCTTGGAAACATCCAAATGATTATGGTGACATAATGGCAGGGGCTCTTTCTCAGCCTCAGATAGCAACAGTTGTTCTTTTCAGAGAGCATATTCATGCCACAAGCTACAAGAAAGAAATTTGGAGCACGGTTACCTGTTAAGGTTGACTTTTCACATGGCTACTCCATCCCCTTGCCAAGCAGCTGGAATGGGCTTGGCTGTCTTCTGTGACACAACAGCATCCTTTGTGGCAGACACAATTTTGTGGACAACTTACATTTGGAGTCAGCTCTTGTCGCACAGCTCTCAACTTTCAAAGCTAGCATGTTCTTGGCCAAAGCAGAGGAGAGGAATGAGCTCATACAATTAAAACTCATTTTTGGATGGTTTGGTGGCTGTGTGAGAACACATTGATTCTCATGCAGCCTCCACAAGCTCATAAAATTGTGTCAGAATGGAGCATGCTTTCAAGAACAGTTGTTGGTGATGCTGGTTTGTCAGCCAAAATGTGGCATTTGATATGGGTGTCATAGGTTACTTCACTGCTCTAAATACATGACTATAAGTGTTAAGGCTATTCATACGGAAGGAATTAAGCTTCCTTGCTGGAATACATTTCACATTGGTTGTGGTAGATGTTGTCTTGAAGAAAAGACATACCTGAATTGCCGTCTTTGTTCTGACTTCTATCCTTGCTGATCCTAACTGATGTTTTTCTCATGAAGTCATTGTTACTAACAACTCTAGTATGATACAAGCCAGAGATACTTGAGCTTCAAGGAAAGAATGGTGGCCTTGTTCCTGCATAAATTCTATATTCCCAAAGTGAATGGCTGGAAATTTTCTTCTGGTTTACCTTATATCTCTCACTTTTCTAGAATCTGAGTCTTTTCTTTAGAGAGGTAATTACAGCCTATTCACAAAAATGTAACACCAGAATTTAACTCAATAATCCATGCTATTTTTCATAATTTTGTTCTTTCTGATGGATAGTTTAAAAAAAAACACAGGTACTAAATATGTATAAACATAATATACTGACCAGAAGTGGTATTCAGCAGGTTCTGACCAGTTCTGAAGAACCGATAGCAGAATTTTTGAGTAGTTTGGAGAACTGGCAAATACCACCTCTGACTGGCCCCGCCCCCATCTCTTCTCTGTCCCCCAGTCCCAGCTTATTGGCTGTGTCTTCTTTTGTTGCCCTGCACAGGGGAACGGAGCTGGAAAGAAGGTTAGTGGAATGGGGCAGGAATTGGATTTTGGAGTAACCTTCCCCCAGGAATGAGAATTTTACAGTATCCTTCCCCTGCCATGCCCAGCAAGCCACGGCTACAGAACTGACATAAAAAATTTGAATCCCACCACTGATACTGACCTATATATGTATAACAAAAGGGTCCTTATTATTCTTCAGGAGCAAACCCTGCACAGGGGGATTGAGGCCTAAGAATTTGGCTCGTTCCCAGCGCTGCATACGGGGAATTTCTGTCAGCAGAAGAAAGTGATTCAAGAACGTATCTGCAGGAAGCTTCCTAATCAGTTTATCTGAGACAACTGTGGTTATGAGAGCTTGAGGATGATTTATGAGTTCCTTTTTTCTATGTTACTATTGTTGTTTGTCTGGCATTATCATCATGCATGGTATTTTACAGTACAAGTGTATATACTTCAGCTTTATTTAGTACTTGAATCCATTATCAAAGCTAAGTAGAGAAGACATTATTTTCTGAGCCACAATGGAATATATATACTGTACAATTCTTACTGATAAATATCCAATCTTTCTTAATTTATACAATCCAACCATTCTTAATTTATACAATGTAAATTTAGTGGGTAGGGTAGTTATTTTTGTTGCTGCTACATTAAAGCCTCAATTTTACATTCAGCAAATTTTGTATGCAACAGAATTCTAGTTGCCGTTCACTCCCAAATATTAGTCTGTTGTTTCTATAGCAATCCGGACAACTAACATAAAGACATTATTTGCATCAATTCAAGTGCATTAGTATAATAACACTTTATTAACAAAATTATTTGGTTTAGGGAGATAATAAAGTATGCAAATTTGGAAGTAAATCGCTATTTAGTTTTAGTTGACTTATTCCCCCCATAACTATTAAATCAACATTGTACTGTGTCAATAAATAACTGGAAAAATAACTGCTGATCTATTGCAAATATCCAATGCATCTGCAACACAATATGTTATACACCATTTATCTAAGTTTCTGTTAAAATGAGGTAATATTTCTAAATTTGGCAGGAAGGAAACAGCAAAGAAAAGGACAAATATTTACTTCTTTCATGATATGTACTTGGACTTATTTATTTGTCAATTGCTTATAAGATAATAGGTATAAGTAAAAACATAGTTATGAATACATGGATACATATATAAAAAAATTATGTATGTATGTATGTATGTATGTATGTATGTTTTCTGAGGTTTTCGCGGGTATTTGTATGTGGATCTTTGGTTATTCGGGTTTTCTCCTGCGTAGAATTGGAAGTATCTAGGCGACAGTTTCGATGAAGTCTCATTCATCATCTTCAGGCTTGTGTCTTCGGCTTTGTGCTTCTCAGAGTAATGTGAGCTTGCAGTTGCTTCTTCCTTTTAACTGCTAGTGGGGGTGTGACTTGATTGGGTGGGGGCTTGGCTGTGTTCTGATTGGCTGAGGGGGTGTTCTCATTGGTTGGGGGTTTGGCTGTGTTCTGATTGGTTAGGGGGTTGGATGTATTCTGATTGGCTGGGGGTGTTTTCTGTTCCAGTGGGGGCTTGGTTGTACTCAGGTTAGTCTTAGTTGCTGGGGGATTTGAGCTGGTGAGCTGTGATCCTGTTGTTTGGCTTCGCATTCGTAGTCGTGCCACATCTTCATGGTGGGTGTCAGTTTGCTTCATGTATGGGTTGGGGTTTTTTTTAGCAGGTAGTGGTGCAGCTGCAGGTGCGGTTTCTGGTCCGTGGTCGTGTCTCATCTTCTGTGTGAGTGTGAAACATTAGGACAGGGACACGTAGGCACCTTGGTGCGCTTATGCACGGCCCCTATAGACCTCTTAGGAAAGGGGTGAGGTCAATAGTAGACAGTCTAAGATTAAAGTTTTTGGGGGTTTGGCGAAAAAAACCACAGAGTCAGGTAGGTATTCCAGACATTGACCACTCTGTTGCTGAAGTCGTATATCCTGCAATCAAGTTTGGTGCGATTAACCTTGAGTTTGTATCTATTGTTTGCTCTAGTGTTGTTATGATTGAGGCTGAAGTATTCATTAACAGGTAGGACATTGCAATGTATGATTTTATATCCTATACTTAGATCGGACCAAAGGCAGCGTAGTTCTAGGTTTTCTAGGTCTAGAATTTCGAGTCTGGTGGCATAAGGTATTCTGCAACAAGTAGAGTAGACTTGGTTTCGATAGACATGTTTACCACTGCAGGGACCATATTGCCAGTTGAGATCAAACTGCTTCAGTATTTCCAGCTGATCAGGTTGTGCAGTATCTTGTAGGTAAGATTCTCCTTGAACTAAATCTGAGAAGCAACCAACCCATTACTGTTAATAGGTGGAATGCTGGCATTTTTCCTTGCATAAAGGGCTTAGGGTAGCATTTAACCAATTGTGTTACCACCTCCTCTTTAGCCAATTCCAAAATCTAAAGCAATTGGGAGATGGAACTTCATAACTTTCCAGATTTTATTTATTTATGTATCCATTTCTATTTTACAAACTTGTTTACAAAAACTTACCTCGAAGCAGCATCAAGACTATTTTTCAGGCCAACAAGAACAGAGAGTCAGATAAATATGGTCTCAAAAACTACATGAAGTCTTCTTGCTCCACTGTGTATCTGTAGCGGGTTTTTTTTTTTTTTGGGGGGGGGTTGGGTGGGGGGAGAGAGTTATCCAAGAAGAATTTTAGGTTTCCATAGAAGCTGCTGGGAATATTGGAGTAACTGCAGGAGAAGATCCTTGCTCTCTTTTTCTAGTGAAAAGAATATTCCTTTCTCTCTCTCACCATCTCCTCCCTTTCTCATTGTTCTCCAGTTCTATTTTTAATAACGGAACTAGCTTGGAGTTGTAATTTGCTAAGGGCCCTGTCAGCCAAGGAATGTCAGTTGGTGGGGACTAGGAGATGTGCCTTCTCTGCCGAAGTCCCTGCTCTCCACAATAGTCTCTCCTTAAGAGTTGAGGATGATCCTGACACTGCTGGCCTGTAGTAAGGCTCCAAAGATCTGGATGTGTAATTGGGCCAGTGTGTGAAGGGGCCCATTTTCTGAATATATGATGTATTTTCTCAGCTGCCATATATATTTAACTTTGTACTACATTAAGTGCTTTTAATTATTATCATTCACTGTGCAGAGTCCATTGTTTGAGATGGGCAGCTATAGAAATTGAATAAATCTACCCAGGTGAGGCATCTGCCAGGATGTCAGGCACAAAACAATGACCTCTAAAATGATCTTAGATGACCTCTGAGGTACTTTCCAGCTCTGTGAGCTCTAGCCCAGCTTGCAAATCCACCCACTGAACCCGCAGAGGGAGTGGGGGAACGGGAGCCCATAGCTTACCCTGCGGTGAGCTCTGAGTCTGAGCAGCTTTTCTTTCTTCCCTGCCTCCTTCCTTTTTCACCACTTGGAAAGAATCGGTGATGAGTCGTTTCCTGCTCATAGCTCCATGCGAAGTGCCCGAGCGTCTCTCCCGGCTGCTCCCAGTCAAGTGGAAGGAGAAGCAGACAGGCTTAGACCAGCGGCCCCGGCTCCAGTTCCTGAATCTCCGGAAGCCACTGCGCTTCATTGCCCGGCTGCCCACTTTCGAGCAGAGGGTTCCCGTCCCATTCCCACCTGCGAGCGCGACGCCCCTCAATCCCCAAGCATCCTAATCCCTCGCGAAGGATGGGAAAAAGCAGAGGGACCGATCCTCGCTCCCCATCAGCTGCTCTGCCTCCCCCTCAGCCCCGAGTAAGGCTTTCCTTCGCCAACAGCCGCGCCAGGGGACCCGGATCCAGCCAACCTCTCGCTCGCTCCCTTCCTCGAGGGAGAGAAAAGCAACGTCGAGAACCCAAAGGCGCTTTTTTCCCCCAAAAGGCAACTGGACTTGCTGTTTTTTTCTTTGAAGACGTTTCGCTCCTCATCCAAGAAGCTTTTTCGGCTCTGAGTGGCTTCCAATTCTTCTCACCATCTAGTCAGAGCTGAAGAAGCTTCTTGGATGAGGAGCGAAACGACTTCAAAGAAAAAAACAACAACCTAGAAAGTCCAGCTGCCTCTGGAAAAAGAAAAAAAAAGCCCCTTTGGGACAATCCTGGACCTGGATGGCTGAGAATCTCCACAGACATTTAGCAACAGCGAGAAGAAAGAAGATCCCCCACCCCCCCGCTTTGGGCTCCGGATGCTTCCTCCTATTGAAGAAAGAGAAGCCAAACCCAGGAAAAATGCGGCGGGCGGCGTCCTCATGAGTCGCCGAGGGCTCCAAGCAGTGCCCGGAACGTCTCGTGTGAATGCAGGAACGGAGAGGGCGGCCCAGCTGCGAAGCTCGTCGCCCAACAACCCGAAATAGCCCGTGAGGCGTGTAGTTGTTGTGGCTGTAACTCAGCCAATGGCGAAGCTGCTTTCGCTTTGCCTTGGAGGGAATGTAAGTTCTAGTTTAGTCTCAGGGGCAAAGACAGCTGAGTGATGTTGGGCCAGTCAGCTCTTTCTTAGCCTTGCTTTGTGGGGGCCAAACTATAGACTGGCCCAACTAAGTGCGGATTTGTTTTTTCCCTGGTGTGAAGTAGCTAATTGTCACACAAGACCGGACTTTGTTTATTGTGTACAGGGCAAAAAGATGTGCTCTTGGGACTACATCACAAATCAAAAGCCTCCAATATCCAAATTAGCATAGTTCTTACATACTTTTGGAAAACAAAGGCACATGATCATTCGCAAGCAATGGACAACAAGTGACAAAAGTATTCATACCCCTGATAGTGACTTTCCAAGAAATTGGGTTCCTTGCTAAAATGTAACAGCCCTGTCTTTCACTGATAAGGTGGGTAATCAAGTGTACAAAACTTTGATTTATCTGCAACAGGAAAAGGTAATTTAACCCTGAATAAGCTGCTGGCCTGCTTCCAGTTCTTTGATAAAGGATATCACTAGCTTTCCAGGAATTTTAGGCAAAGATATGAGGCCCAAGAATGAGAGGCCCCCAGAAGAAAAACATCTAGGAGCAGAATGAAGGTTTTTCAACAAAATGGGGTTTCTCTGGCTAAAACAAGCTGGACCAAGCCTACACCTCTGCAGGTTTTAGAGTCCAGGCTCAGAAATAGAAATTTGAGCCTGGTAACGTCGTGTCATATGTCTTTCTGGCACCATTAACATTTCCTGGAGTTTTCCGAACAGACCCAGTCATGCTTAGTTTTAGAGTTTTTGCCACTAGACCAGAGGTCTCCAACCTTGGCAACTTCAACTCCCAGTACTAGACCATACACTAAACCATCTCCAAACATACTGGGTAATATAACTTGATGTTCTTGTTAGGCATACAGACTATGAAAATTACTGAAAATTATCCATCCATATCCCACTTCCTTCTTCTGACTGACTGTCTGACTTTTCTGCCTTATCCCCAGCACTGAACTGATTTTCAGTCGTGGACTTTGTTCCTCCTAAAATGCAAAGGGAGTTCAGTTGGCCAATATTTTGGCTTTCCTCGTGGATAAGATTTGATATCTCCTGATGTTGCAGCTTCTTTTTCTGGGAGTTATCAGCAGCTTTGCAACAGTCAGCCATGTCCTGACCTGAATTATGATCATGATTTCTGACACTCCCTGACAGCTTCCCACAAAGTCAATAGGGAAGCTGGCAGGAAGTCAGGAGTTGCTCCCACTCCCACTGCTTTTTTGCTCTCTTGTGGTCATTTTGCTTCTTTATCTAATTAAGGTGTTGGAAGAAAAATCCTTCTGGGTTCAGTTCCAAGTCGGGAAAAAGACACTGGAAACATGGAGGCTGTTTGGAAGGTTTAATAGTGGACAGGATCACATGGCCTGGAACTCCAGAGTGAAAAGGAAGGATGATCCCATGCTTCAAGGAAAAGATCAAGAAAAAGGGCTGAGGTGCTGAGAGTGCCTGGGTTTTATAACCTTTGTTGGGATTTGAATCGGAGCTTGTATTCTGATTGGTTGTCAGACTCCCAGGGGCAACTCTGTAGGCTGTCCCGAGTTCCAGGCTTGATCTAGCCTTGCTGGGTGATTATGCCCTTAAAAGAGCTTTTGGTAATTGCTATAGCTTTACCTGGAGATCTTTGGTATGTAAACTACTCTGGCCCGGGCCTTAATGGCCTACCCATTAACCAAGGTTGAGGTGAGCTTCTGCTTCTGAGGTGAGTTTCTGCTTCTGAGTTTCTACTCTTTTTAAGGGAAATATTCTGCCTTTTGAATGCAGCAGCTGCTAAACAAAGTTACCTGTAATTCCTCACTTCCTGCATGTGTTTTCAGATCCAAATAAATTTCAGACTGGTAGGTGAGTGACCATCCTGTTGGCCATCACCATTCTTATAATGTTGAGGCCTGAGGCAGAACTGTTAAGGCATTCTGAAGATTTTGTTACAATCAGGCTCCCACATTAATGAAATCTGCACTCACATTGCTTATTTATTTGTTTGTTTGTTTATTTATTTTATTAAACTTATATACCGCCCTCTTTCCCTGACAGGACTCAGGGCGGTGTACAGCCGATAAAAATGCAACAGCAATATAAAATTAAGATCAATTAAAATCAAATATAATGGCTGAAAGGTAAAAACATATAAAAGGGATTAAAAAGACTAAAAACCAGATAAAACCAGATTAAAAACCCTAACAGAACCCTAGGCCAGACCGGCTTGGTGAAATAGATGAGTTTTCACCGCCCGCCGGAAGGTCAGGAGATCAGGGATGGTCCTCATCTCCGGAGGTAATTCGTTCCAGAGGGAGGGTGCCCCCAACGAGAAGGCCCGCACCCTCGGGGTGGCCAGCCATCCAGCCGGCGGCACCCCGAGGAGACCCACTCTATGGGAGCGTATTGGCCGGAGGGAGGCCGATGATGGCAGGAGGCGGTCCCGTAGATACCCGGCCCCAAGCCATGGAGCGCTTTAAAGATGGTAACTAATACCTTGAAGTGCACCCGGAGGGCCACTAGGAGCCAATGCAGCTCGTGCAACAGCGGTGTGACATTGGAGCCCCGAGGAGCCCCCAACACCACCCGCGCGGCCGCATTCTGCACCAGCTGGAGCCTCCGAGTACTCTTCAAGGGGAGCCTCATGTAGAGAGCGTTGGCATAGTCTAGGCGGGAGATGACGAGGCGGATGTGACCGTGCAAAGCTCATCCCAATCCAGAAAGGGCCGCAACTGGTAGATCCTACGGACCTAGGTCAGTCGAGTGCCAAAATCAACAGGATTCCTATAGGATACATTGATTCCTCCAGGGACAGAGAGACAGAGTCACACAGGAGGAAAGGTATACAGAAAGCATGCCTAGCAAAGTATCTGGTCAAAATGATACAGCATTTCCCTAGCAGTGGTATCCTGAACCAGGAGGGACACCTTATCAGCTGGATGTTGATGGATTTTTTTGGCACCCAAGCACATGGGTATACCCTCCCATCATTCCGTGGGAAGGGATATTTAGCTATAATCGCTAAGGCACTTTGTATGCAGGCGTATAATGCTGGATATCCTTTATATGGCTTTGTTGTACTAAAAATAACCATATGCAGAGAGTGTTGGAAAAGGGAGGGTATCAGAAAGTATCTGAGCCGAGCTACTTGTGGTTTCATGACATCACTTAGCAGTACAGAGTGAGGAAAGAAGCTACCCTATTTTCCTTGATTTAACCAGATTTTTGTCACCTGTTCCGTGAATGCTGAGAGATACAGTACTTCTGCACTATTTAGGATTTGAATTCTACCTCATCCCTTGTGGTTCTCCACAAGCTTCCTATATCCAGTGGAGGCCCTTTCGGAAGGTGTCAACTGCTGGCCAGATTCAGCTCTCTTCCTCTTTGGCTTGATGTGCTATATTGGTTATAACACTCTGCATAAAGAAAGCAAACCAAATTCTGGCAAAGAAAAGTGATGTTTTGAAGCAATATAAAGTTGGGGTTTTGGGTTTCATATTTATCCCAGTGTTTCATAAGAGATTGCATTCCATGGAAAGAGTAGGATCATGATCTAGGAATATTCTCTGACTTTATTTGCTCTCTGGGATTTCATGTTATAACTTATACAAATCCATTCAGTGCAACAGCTGCTACCTTTTCCGAATTAACACTATTTGTCCTTAGCTATATAGGGCCTGTTTCATCAGATGTTGACTCCTGCAAGAGGCAGTAATGGGGCTGTCTGTTAAGAAACTCCCTTGACATTGCCAATGATATTCCCACTGTCATATTTTAAAAATGCAATGTTTCAAGGACTCAGGTTCAAACTGTCTTCATCTACTTGTCTTTTGGTAGGAAAGAAGACACTAGACTTTGTTATTAAGATCTACAGAACAGGCTCTTCCTAAATATATGCAGATCTGACAAATTGCAACAGTACTTAGATTTGCATACTGTTCCATGGTACTTTACAGCCCTCTCTAAAAGGTTTACAGTGTCAGCCTATTGCCCCCAACAATCTGGGTCCTCATTTAACCAACCTCAGAAGGATGGAAGGCTGAGTCAACCTTGAGCTGGTCAGAATCCAACTCCTAGCAATGAATAGTTAGCCTGCAATACTGCATTTTAATCACTGCACCACCACAGCTTCTAAAAAGATACTTAGTGCTTCCATTTAAAAGAGAATTATCTTCTCAGCCAATCAGAGATAATTTCTGAGCGCTCATCTTTTGGTAGTTAAATAAAGTAGGGGTTGCTACTATTTGGTACCTATGAGTATGAGGAACAAAATCAGACCGATATTTTTTTCAAAAGGCCATCCCTGATAAAGGCCTGCTAAAGGGCATACGATTGAGGAACCTAAACATTTGCCTAGAGTGGCAGCCAAATTAGGTGGTAGATGAACATACCACAGTATTTGGAGCCTGGAGCATGATGCAAACCAATACCAAACAGTCCTTTGCTGTTCCCAGTAGTCATCCAGAGTTTGTACCCAGATCTGATACCCAAATGTTGTGATTATCTGTCGGCTCCCTCAGCTCCAACCCTCAGAATGTGCACTGCCACTGCCATTCCTCAGGAGTGGATTGCCTTTCTGATTGGCTCATCCCTCTTCACCAATGGCCAGGGTTTGTTTTTTTTTCCCCAAAACAGAATTAGAAGTATTACTTTTATTATATAAGTGTGTAGGTTGCGTGTGCACCTGCATCTACTTTTTCTTTGATTTGTTTTACATAAGCTTGATAGTTTGCTCATTATCACCACTCAGGGTCCCTCTGTGATGGAGATGTGTGATATTTAAATATAATAAATTAAATTATTTGTTTTAGAAAAGCATTATAAAAAAAACACATGAATACAAAGCAAATAAATATGCTTAAAAATTAAGCTTAGCGTGGACAAAATTATAACATTAGATTCTTAGATGAAGATAGCAATTCCTGAAGACACTTAGATCAGATGCACGCAATAGCCTAACAAAAACTGCACATTTTATGCACAAGTAACTTAGAAAAAAGGAAAGAGGAAAATACAGCACAGATAAAATGACAAAAAAAAACCTAACAAACATGGCTAGTCTGGGCATAGAAATTCCAGTCTACAAAACACCTGATCTCTATCAAGATCATATATCTTATTCAACGTGAGAAAAGATGGATATACGAGACCAAGGTACCTTGCATAATTCTGGAAAATAGACAAAACCCTTTAACTTTGGATTAGTGACTTTGCCAATTTGGGATTAATGACATTGTCCCATGTCCATCAGGTCAGGTCAGCCTGCCACAGGGTTCTTGTTGCATAATAATACTTCAGCAACAGAGAAGATACGATCCAGTCTGGCTACAGCGACTTCCTCTCTTATTGACTCCCATAGGCAGTACCTTCAAGTAGAGCCCAGAGCAGGGGTGGCAAACTTTTTGAAAAGTTTTCGATTAGTGTGTGCTACTTGTTCTGATATATGCCAGAAAAACATGGATACTAATCTCACAATCAATACAAAAGCTACGACTGGCACAGAAAGCCATGGAATGATATATGTTTGGCATCAGAATAGAATAGAATTCTTTATTGGCCAAGTGTGATTGCACACACAGGGAATTTGTTTTGGTGCAAATGCTCTCAGTGTACAAGATAGAAGACAAGATAAAAAGAATTGCACATGGATTAGAAAATAAAAATATATGTAATATCATAAAAAGAGTGAAAGAATTGAATGGAAATGAGCTGGTCACATAGCAACATGGACTGATGGCAGGAGGACCGATGCTAGAATGATGACAAGAGTTGTTGCTTTCAAATTGCTTCCTCTGCAGGTTACAAATTTAACTAATATTTATTTGTAACACTGTGAATGGAGGAAATATATGTTTTATGATCCTAGACCCATGATGGGCAAACCTATGGCATGGGGGGTGGGGGGTTGGGGGCAGATTCACTTAACAACCATCTTACTAACTTAGTAGCTACAATGATTTGCTTAACAACTGTGGCAAAAAAAGATTGTAAAATGGGGCAAAACTCACTTAACAAATGTCTTACATAGCAACATAAATTTTGTGCTCAGTTGTGGTCGTAAGTTGAGGACTACCTGTACAAGCTAAGTGAAAAGATGGCTGGTAAATGTCAGTCATAGAAAAATAAGTTATCGTGTTTGAGCTCTATTTTTCTTTGGTTTCTAACCAGATTGAATCAAGGCAAAACCATTTGCTAGCTCAATTATGCCTATTCTTTATTCTGGGCCTCCAGCACAGAGGACAAAGGTATCATCCTGTTAATGGTTCATTTTTCAGGAATAAAAAGATTGACTGGATAACCAAGCAAGGATCGTATCATGTGCCCTCCGAATCCCCTTCATAATTGAAGTCTGCCTTCTCCTCTGCCTCCCTCTTCTTCCTCCTCTCAGACAGGTGTGTCCTTTTGCAAGTAAGCATTACAGTTTAGAAGTTTCATTGCAGCCTTTTCTTCAGAAAAATCTTATACTGAAAACCTTCTTACCTACAGTTGCACCAATTATTTAGTACAAAATACATGAAAACATATAGATAATGTAATTAAATTACCTTATAAGTGACTAGAAACTGATGTTAAACTCCAGGAAAGTAAATGTGAATGGAGCCTTTTAAAAATGGACAGAATACTATGACTTAAAACCCTAAAGGATGAACTAGCTTCAGAGAGATTGTCTTGGAGGTGAAAAACAGAATCTGGAAGGAGAGCCACAAACCTTAAAAAGGGGAAGCATTCAACATCACTATGGCTGAACTGTGTATCCATTGAGTGAGAAGTGAAAAGGAGATAGCCAGAAAAAAAGAAACGAAGAGTAGAAAGTGGTGGACAGAAATGCCAACTGCAATGAAAGAGTGTTATTTGATGCACTGATATTAAAAATGCAGAGCCAAGGCAAGTTTGGGGGTGTTGTCTATAGAAAATGGAAGAATAGTAACAGCTAGAAAAATAATGCTCTTCCTAACCTGATTGAAGAAACCTGGAGTTAAGGGCTGATAAAGCTATAATACGATCCACAAATGCTACCTGAAATTAAATCTCTGGGGGCAGGTGAATTATCCCAGGGTTGAAAGCAGCTGGCCAAAGAAATCCCATTACTTTCAAACCAGAAAACTTGGAAGATGCTAGAATAGCAAAATTAGTATTGAAGAAACAAAAGACAGGAGTCAGGATATTTACAAACCACCATAGATTTGTCAAAAGCAAGGAGTGCCAGTGTAATTCCTTTATTTTTGATCCGCAACTGCAACAGCAATCACATCCCAGGATCTGCATTAACTTTGAAGGAAATTTCAGATGGGTTCACAGAGCCCTAGTTAACAAATGGATCAACCATGGAGAGGGTACAAGAGGAGGGAAGGAGGGAGATGTTGGTCAGATTTTTTTAAAGGACATGAACAAGAAGGTGGTTTAATAGCTAATCACAAGACAAACATCATGATTCAATATTACATGGTAAAAAGCTGAAACCCTGTCAAATCTAAGTGGATTGTTATTCATCAATGGCAAATACAAGGTCCTATCTCTGATGGGAAAAATGAAATGCATAGGCAGAGGATTGGAGAAGCCTGGCAGGAGAGCAGAGTTCGTGAGAAGGATCTAGGATACCAAACAGACAACTGGCTGGACACAAGCAAACACTGGGATGCAACAGCCAGAAAAGCCAATAGAGGATGGGCTGCCTAAGAAAGGAACCAATGTACCCATCCCAGAGGAGGGAAATCGTCCCATATATTCTGCTGGGACAAGGTTGCACTTGAGATTCTGTTCAATGTTTTTTAGAAGGAGGAGGGAGAAATTTCAGAGGAGAACTTTTAGGCTGGCGAGACGTCTATAAAACATTATCTATGAGGAATCATTAAAGGAATTAAGCTATAAATATTGGAAGGCTTTCACATACAGTATGGTCTCTTTTTTTTGTTATTTATCAAAGTGAGGGCAGAGTCTTTTCCAGTTCACACAGTATGTAATTCTGTGATTAAGTGCATTCAACCCATAGGTGATCAGGAAGACTTTTTGTGAGAATTTGCGTCACTGACAGAGACCATTTCATCCACTTGGTCTCCAGCAGGCAGGGAAGGTGGTTCATCAGAAATTGATGCAATTTTGCTTCTTTTCTCCCTTCCAGTTTGCTTTCCAAAAGACGTTGGATCTGCGGGGCACCTTCGACCTGGCCAGCCATGCTGATCCTGACCTGCTCTTCCAAGCTGCAGCTGCTGGAGAGTGTGTTGCGAAAGGGCCTCCCCGAAACAGTGCTGGTAATCACTTGTTTAGTGCTCCTCTTCTCTCGGTGTAAATATAAGAGCCGGTGTTTTCTCATTTACTGGGAATTTGGATAAAACTGCACCTGTTAAATTTCTAAGTGCATAATAATATCTGATGCCTGCCATGTCATCATTTCACATTCAAGTCTACTTTTCCTTTAATCACATCTGCAAATGCAAAACTGGTGGTGGTATGTTGCTAGTTCGGCCCGGTTCACCTGAACCGGTAGTTTAAAAAAAAACCTCCCATGATAAGCTGTGAGGAGGAAAAGGCCCTCCCACCCACCCCTGCATTTTTCTCTTCTTCATCCTCTCAGCTGATTAGCGCTCAGCTGGTGTGCGGAAAGTTGCGCGCGCCTTAGGTGTGTGTGTGTGCACGCGCAATCACTGAACCAGTAGTGGAACATGTAGAATCCCACTGCTGTGCAAAACCCATAAAGTCCAAAAATAAGTGAACTTGCAGCAGCATAAACAAAAGAATCTCTCTTTGCTGATTTCCCCTGCTACAAAAAATCCCAAAACCACCTGACCTTTCAATGAGACAGTGAATTCTTACAACTCACTGATCATAGTATTTGGCCTTTAACAGACTTTGGGTGGTTTCTGATTCAGCCAATCAGATTTTATTTATTTATTTATTTATTTGTCAATTGCTTACAAAATAATAGGTATAAGTAAATCATAGTTATGAATACATGGATACATATAAGAAAAATAAAATATAAAAGAAACAATAGGACAGGGACGGTAGGCACGTTTCTGACCCACTTTTTAATTTAAGGTCTGTGGGGCAGTGATGCACATCAACCGTGGAAACCCAGCTCAACACGAAGTCGTGGTGGACTCTTGGCCAGAATTTAAAGCTGTTCTTACCCGACCACGGAAGGAGGTAGGAAATTACAGCAAAATGGGGGGAAAACCCAAAAAAACATAGGTATCTAGGGCACAAAATACATTCAGGGGGTGCTGTAGCATTTTTCCTTTGCCTTGTTTTTTATATCCCTCTTCCAAGTTGTCCTGAACTCACCAACTCACCAACTCCTCCACATGGTGTCTGCCACGTCCTCTACTCCTGGTGCTCTGAATGTCTTTGTGCCACTTCCTGCAGGTAGTGAAGGACAACAGGGATTGTTATGCCAACCTGCATGCTGTTTTCTATCGGGAGGAAGATGCCTGCAGAAGCCTTCTGGAAAAGAAAGATGCCGTAGACTGGGACAAAGCCTTCCAGCTGCAAGGCAAGGCCTGGGCTCTGGCAATTTCTTTTCCACCCTTAAGAGATTTTGAAAAGTTCGAAAAACCTGCTTGTTCCCTCAAATCTACCACATGGTAACCAAAGAGGAAAATTCTATAAGCTTATGTCACTTCCCATTCCACTCATCACCCCCATTTCCTTGTGACTGGGAATCAGTGGTGGGATTCAAGTAATTTAACAACCGGTTCTCCTAGTGATTGGTTGAGTGGGCATCATGTAACTGAATGGGCATGGTAATTTGGGGGGGTCATGTAACTGAATGGGCATGGCCAACTCAATGTCTGTCATGGTGGCACTTTGCTGTGAGTGACGTTGACTGACGTTGAGTGGGCTATGACCACTCAGTCACATAACTGATGCTGCAGAGACAGAGCTATTTCTTACATACCTTCCCCCACCCATACCCACCCTTGGGTTGACAAAATAAGAGCCCATCTAAAGATTGCAACTGCCTGCTGAGCCTGCCTGCCGAATGCTGCAAAAGGAGGTGAGAGGTGGGAGGAGAGAGAAGGGCTGATGGAAACACCCTGGTTTTCTGCCTCCACTGTCTGCACCACGCTGGATCAGGATTGGGATCGGGAGGGGGGGAAGCAAAAAGCCTACTCGGTCCATACATACTCACCAGCACAATGGTGAATCTCTCTCCCAGCTCACCGGTTTGGGCATTGAGAGATTGAGGAGTAGATTGTTTGCCCTGAAATCCGTCTGCTGCTCTTCCAAACCCAGATCTGGCTACAGCCAATCATCGGCCAATTTTCTTCCAGCACTCCTTCAGGGAATCCCGGGAATGGCAGCATATTGCATGCTTTTCACTCCAAGCAGCCCGGACTGCAAAAACACATGGCTGGGGCAGAGAAGCGGTTCTCCTTAACAAGCTCCAAACCGCTGCTGCTGTTCCAAGCCCAGCAATTGTGAGGACAGGCTTTTCCAAGGCAGTCGCGATCTTTAGATGGGCTTGTATTTTGTCATCCCAGGGTGAGGAGGGGCTCGGAATGGTATGTAGGAAATCTGTCTCTGCAGCATCCATTGCTTGCCAGGCAAGGGCACTGGGCCTTGGGGACTGTGGGGAAGGAAGCAGGGAAAGCAGGCAAGTGGCTGGGCCTCAGGGACGACAAAGGGGAAGACAGGCAAGCTTGCTGGGTGGTGTGGGAGGCAGCTTAGCCAGGATTCAGGCCTTGCTGCTTGCAGGCTTTCCCAGGGTGATCTGGGCACTCAGCTGGGTCGTGCAGAGAGTGCTGCATAAGCATGGAAACCAGGCAAGCTAGCTAGGCCATGTGGGAGGCAGCTAGGCTGGGATTTGGGCCTCACTGCTTGCAGTCATTCATTCAGGCAGATCAGAGCAGCTCAGCTGGGCCGCACGGAGAGCACTGAGTGGGATACAGCCAAAGGCAGGCAAGTTGTCTGGTCCTCAGAGACTGTGTGGTCTAGGCAAGCGAGGGAGCCAGACCAAGAGCAGCAGTAACTATGCCAGGTGAGTGGATGAAAAGATGAGTCATTGGGCGGGGCATATGAGTGGTGGGATTTGCCAATTCTCTGAACTGCACAAAATTGTAAATACCGGTTTGCCCAAACTGGTCCGAACAGGCTGAATCCGACCACTGGCTGGGAAATGTTTCTGTGCCACCCAGTTGCAGAGAATCAGGAACAGAGAGAAGATAAAGTTTCACTCTGAACCTCAGGTTGGTTTCCTGTCATGTTTCCATTCCATGCAGGTGTCCAGGATGGGCTCTATCAGGCTGTCAAAGTCATGGCAGAGGCTAGACGTGTCCATATGGAGCCCTATTTCTACCAGACAGCACTGCACCCAGATGCAGCCGCGCTATGCCAGAACCAGTGAGTGATGGTACTCTCTTTCTAAGGGAACTGTTTTGGGGATCTATTAGGAGGATTTGATTTCATGCAATTATATGGAATTCAATAATGAAACTAAGGATTTCTGGCAGTTTCATAACTAATCATATCCTCTGTAGAAAACTAGGGGTATTTCATTTATTTTTTTATTTATTCAATCTCTATAGCAGCCCATCTCAGTCACTGATTCAGGCTGGCTTACAATTTTTAAAATATAATGCAATTAAAAATATAACAAATGTTTTAAAACATACACACACATATACACACACACCACTGGGGATATAGAGAGAGAGGGAGGGAGAGAAAGAGAGAGAAAGAGCCCCAGTGGTGATTGTGGAGAATTTCTCATTCTCTGCCAACTTGGAAGATATGGAATGAACAATATGTAATAGAGAGCCAGGATTAGATTTGGAAAAATTCACTGAATACAACTGCTCCACACGTGGTATTCAGCAGGTTCTGACTGTTCCGGAGAACTGGTAGCAGAAATTTTGAGTAATTTAGAGAACTGGCAAATACCACCTCTGCCTGGAGATTTTACAGTATCCTTCCCCTGCCACACCCACCAAGCCACGCCCACAGAACCAGTAGTAAAAAAAATTGAATCCTACCATTGATTACTGCTCCACTGGTTTCTCCAAAAGCAATTATGTAAAACTTATGATGATTTAAACTGAAAAAGGATCCTTGCACTTTCAAGGGACTGTTAGGGGGATATTTCAGAATAACTGAGATGTGTGTATTTCAAATACTGGAAAACTTCGAGACTATAATTTCTCTTTAGTTTTGCTCGGTGTGAGCAAATATTTTTTCCCGATGGGATGCTCCCTTTCTGTTCCATCTTCACTATTGCTGTGATGACCCGGAACATGGCACAAAAATAACAAAGTCACCAAAGTAGATAAATTCCCTTTAATGCCTCCAATTTGGTCCCCAAGGTTCAATTATCCTCAGCGGGAGATCAAACTCTTCCAAAAACAGTCTACAAAGGAAAAAAAAGCAGTCCGAACCCAAAATACAGATAAAGTATTAGTAAAAAAACCAACACACAACATGCTGAAGTAATTAACACAACAGACCAGAATAATAACTTGCAGACTACCAAAAGATAATGAGGGATACACAGTTGGGAGGACGCCAAAACCCAAATAAGCTTCGACAAAGATAATGCACGCTTTGCTTCCAGCAACTTTGCCTTTTAAACTGTCTTCCCAGCTGCAGCCCATAAAGGGGATCAGGGCCCTTTACTCCCCCATAAACCACATTGCTCCCTTATCCATTCTTCCCTGTGTGCCCTAGGATGAAGAGGGGGTGGGCCTGGGTGTTCCTCTGAATGCCCAGCCTGCCTGTGCCCTTCCCCAGTTTCCTCCACAACCACCAGAGCCACACTCCCACTCCCTGTCAGCTGTTCCACCTCTCCCTTCGAATCAGATTCTAATTGGGGCATGACAATTACTTTCTCTTTCCTTTCAGGCTCAGAAGTGAGCCCTACCACCTGGGGACACTCAGGCCATCTGATGCACCTCTGGTCAATGACACCTGGGCTTTTGCAAGCAATGATCGGAGCCTGCGCTACCTCAGGAGCCTGATTGAGGACTTCCCAAATGCTTGCCTCTTAGATCAGAAAGGGCAGCCAGTTGCCTGGTGCCTAAGTGATGCCATTGGGTGTATGACCCATGCCTATGCTCTTCCTGAATACCAGGGAAAAGGTCATATGAAAACAGTATTTCAGGCACTAGGCAGGAAGTTGCACACTAAGGGTTTTGCCTTATATGGATCAGTTCTGCCAGAAAACCAGAACTCCAAGAAACTTTTAATTAGTCAGGGCTTCCATCTCTTGTCTTTGACAAACTACGTGTTTTTGTTCACTCCAAATCACCTGAAATAGCCTACTGCATTTTCCCTCCCAAAATCAGTGACACCAATATTGGCTTCATTAGACTGAGAGGTTAGGAGTAAATCTGAACCTTGGATTTAAGGGACTGCCTCTTTGGATATATTCAAAATTAAGTCTGAAAAGAATCACAAGAACCAAGAATAGCTCTCAATGAATGAAAATAGAACTCTTGGAAACAATGATGGCAAACCTTTTGAGCTGAGTATGTCAAACATTTAGAAAGTGCCTCACTTGAGTCTGGTGATGAGTCATCTCCCCACAGAGAATGGCAATGTCAATCCTAGCCAGAGATTAGAGGCCCGAGCCTTAACCTCAACCCTAGCACAGCTGTTGCCATTAAAAATGGTCACTTCACACCATTCCCCAAAGCGTGTAAGCCTTAGGGAATCAATACAATTGCTACAATGGCCCAGGGAAGTCCTAGGCCACTGGGGCAATCTTATCTATTTCTTAAGGCTTGCACGCTTTGGGGAATGGTGCAAAGGTGACCATTTTCAGTGGCAATGCCAATGCCGTTTACCTTTATTTTTTTATTTTTTTTTAGAAAAATACTTTATTAAACAAATTTATACAAATACAACAAAACCAAACATTCCGCTTATCGCAACGTGAGCAAGACAGTGTTCACTCCATCTGACATCTCTCAATTTATGTAGAATAATCATTCACACTTATTACATTAATATATATCACAGAGTTTCATCTAATTGTATATTACAAACATAATTGCATATAATGTTACTAATTTCCGTCATACATTTTTATTTGACTTTGTTTTGTTCATTTCATGTCTACCTTCCAACCATCTGTACCATAAATTCCAGATCTCATAGTACTCTGACTCCTCTTTGTTTTTAAGGTTCCGTGGACAACTTGTCCATTCCACAGTTTTCTTTATAATCATAAAGTCAGAGGGAGTATTTTGCATTTCCAATTTTGGGCAAAGGCAAGCCTTGCTGCTGTTAATATATGAAGTATAATATATAATGATTTTTTACTAATTTTTTGTTTTAGAATTCCTAATAAAAATATTTCTGGTTTCAGTTCAGTTTTAACTTCTGTAATTTCTTCTAACCAATTTTCAATTTTCCGCCAATATTTTTTTGCTATTGGGCAGGTTCACCACATATGACAGTAGGTTCCCTGCTCATAGCCACATTTCCAACAGCTTGACGAATTATTGGGAAACATTTTTGCAAGTCTCACTGGCGAGCGATAAAACACTTCAGATAAGTTCTCCTTAAAGGTGGCTGATAGAGTTAATTTATAATTTATTTTTCATAGGTTTTCCCAATCTTCCAAGTTAATATTATATCCACAGTTTTTGGCCCAGGTTATCATTGTTTCCTTCACAGTTTCGTCTTTCAATTTATATCTTAACAGATACTTATACCTTTTGGTGATCATTTTCCTCTCTGGCCCCTGTAAAATTTTATCCAATTCTTGTTGGTCCAAATATATCCCATACTGTTCTATGTCTGTCTTATATCTAGTTTGTACCTGTAGATATGGCCACCAATCTATTTGTATTCCTTGTGACACCAGCTCCTGCTTAGATTTTAATTTCCCTAGTTCATCTATAGCTCTTTATAGCTCTCTATCTTGTCCAGATCTAAAACATTCGGGTATACCATAGCTTCCACGGTTGACCTCCGGATTGGGATCTTTGTATAATGGTTTCATTTCAAATTTTCCCAAACCCCAGTTAATGTATCTCTAATTTGATGTCTTTGGAAATACGAATTAAATTTATTTTTCTCTTCCCACATGAACGCATGCCAGCCAATCTGCAGGTCATATCCTTATATTAGCACTCTTTTATTCTTTAGATTTACCCAATCTTTAATTCATGTTGTTACTGCAGCCTGATAATAGAGTTCCTAATCTGAAAGTCCAAACCCTCCCTTGTTTTTACTATCCTGCAGGAGCTTTAGTTTTATTTGGGCCTTTTTCCTGTGCCAGATACATTTTTTAATTGTTTTATTTAGTTCTTCAAGGAAGGTTTTGCCTAGTTTTATTGGAATTGTTTGGAAGAGGAATAATACCTTAGGTAGTATATTCATCTTAATAGTAGCAATTCTCCCTATCAATGTTATCTGAAGTTTCCCCCAGTTTTCCAAATCTTTTTGTACTTGTTTTGGTAATTTCTCGTAATTATCTGTTTTTATCTATGAGCATCTAGCTGTCAGCCACACCCCGAGATATTTCAATTTTTTTGTTGTTTGGATCTCCAATTTCTTCTCCAATTCCCTCTTCTGTTTCACAGTCATATTCTTTGCTAATATCTTTGTTTTTTCATCATTTATTTTTAGTCCTGCCACTCTGCCAAATTGTTCAATTTCCTGTAGCAATATATGTCCTGTTTCCAGAGGGTCTTCTAAGATGAATGCCATATCATCGGCAAATGCTTGCGTTTTATAAGAATATAAAACGCAAGCATTTGCCGATGATATGGCATTCATCTTAGAAGACCCTCTGGAAACAGGACATATATTGCTACAGGAAATTCTTCTGTTCTAATTCTCAGACCTTTTAATTCCTGATTGTTTCTAATCTGTGTTAATAGTACCTCTGCTGCAATGATAAATAGTAGTGGTGATAGTGGGCACCCCTGTCTTACTCCTTTTGATATATTAAATTTCTCTGTTAATTCGCCATTCAAAATTATCTTCACTGTTTATATGGTATATATGGTATATATATGGTATTTATATGGTATATATATATGGCTTTGATCATATCTAAAAAAATTTCTCCGAAGTTCATTAAATATAGTTGATTAATAAAAAAAATTCTAGTTCAAATTGTCGAAAGCTTTCTGTGCATCCATAAACATTAATGCCAATTGTTTGTCTGGGTATGCCTCATAATACTCTAATACATTCATTATCAGTCTAGTGTTATTTCTTAGATGTCTCTATGATACGAACCCATCTTGGTCAGGGTGGATATATTTATGCAAAATTTTCTTAACCCTCTCCGCAATTCTTGTTACAAATATTTTGTTATCTACATTAAGTAATAAAATCGGTCTGTAGTTTTGTATCTGTTGGTCATTAGTATTCTCTTTTAAAATGAGGGCAATATAGGCTTCTGTCCATGAATTTGGGAGTTTTGCTTGTTCTAATATTTCATTGTACAGATCCAACATTAACTGTTCCAATGGTGTTTGAAGCTTTTTATATAATTCTGCGGGGATCCTATCTGGTCCTAGTGATTTATTACATTTTTGTTTGCTAATTGCCTCTTTCAGTTCAGTCATTGTGATTTCCGCATTTAACATTTCCTTTGTGAGATCTGGGATTGTAGGTAAATTTTTCTCATTCAAATATTGTTTGATTTTCTCTTCTGGTATCTCATCCTGAGTGTACAATGCTGCAAAATATTTCTGGGCAATGTTTTTCTTCTGCCAAATGATGTGGGATTTCATTTTCATCCTGTAGGGTTTGTTTTGTTTTTCTCTCCTTCTCTTTTTTCAGTTTATGGGCCAACCATCTCCTGGTTTATTGGCATACTCAAAGTAGTTTTGCTTTACCATCCTGAGGTTCCATGTCATTTCATCCTGTACGGTTAGATTTATTTTATGTTTAGTCACCTCCTTCTCTTTTTTAATTTCTTCATTCTGTGGTTCTTTTTGCATTCTATGTTCCAATTCTTTGAGTTTCTCTTGTAATTATATCTGTTGTTTTTTCTTATCTTTGTTCTTTTTTGCTCCATATGCAATTGTTAAGACCTCAAATGTATGCTTTGGTTGTGTACCATAGATTTTGCAATGTAGTTTGGTCATTCGCATTATCTTTAAGGAATAGTTCTTTAATTCTTTTTCTAATATTTGTGTGTAGTTTTTGTCCCTAAGGAGTTTCTGATTTAAGGTCCATCTTCCTCTCTTTTTTCTGGCTTTCCATTTCACTATCAGTGCGTTATGATCTGCCCATATGTTCGGTAATATCTCTATTTTCTCTATGTCTTTTGCTGCTTCTGTATCCATCCACACCATGTCAATCCCAGACCAGGAACTATGTGGGTTTGAAAAAAATGTATATTGTCCCACTTGTCTGAAGTTCTCTCCACATATCTTTGAGATTTAATTATTGTGCCAATTTATGAAGTGTGTTTGGCAGCGTTTTCCTCTTTTTACTTTTTCTTTGTTGTGTAATCTTTTTGTATATCTACTACTGCATTAAAATCCCCTATGATGCATATATTTTCCTGTTCTAATTCTATTATTTTCCAATGCAGCTTACTATAATATTCTTTTTGGTTAGTGTTCGGGCATATATTACTATTAACAATATTTTCTTTTGATTTAATTGTACTTCTACCATTAGGGTTCTTCTTTCAGCAAAAATGTGGATCGGGTTTAACCATTGTTTTATATACATTGCTATCCCTCTTTTCTTTTTCTGTGCCAATATGAGATGCAGTTTTCCCAATTTAGGAGATTCTAAAATATGCCGTGTTTCTTTTTAATATACACTTCTTGCAGAAGGTAATATTGACTTTTTATTTCTGGAGTTTAGTTAATATTTGTTTTCTTTTTATTGGAGCATTCAGTCCATTTATATTAAGTGATAGAAATGTGACTTCTTCTGCCATGTTATTGTTTATACTGAGTTCTCTCTCCTCTCCTTCTTCTTATCTCTCTTTGCGATCTTGTCTTTATCCTCTCTACTTCTTGGTGTTCAGTTTCCCATCATTCTCTTACTTCTTGGTCCAATCCCTTTTCTTCCACTGATTGTTCCTCCTGACTTCTGCTCTTTATCTCTTCTCTACTATCCTGTTCTTCATCTGGTGCCATGTAGTGTTCAAGAAATTCTTGTGGTTTGTCCAATGTATCTATACGAATTTTCTTCTCCTGCCAGAAAATCAGCATACCTTCAGGGATAAGCCATCTAAACATTATTCTGTTTTTGATTAGCTGTGATGACAAAAAGTTGTAGTTCCATCTTTGTTCCCTTACCCTCCTGGGGACCTGTTTTAGCGTCACAATTTCTTTTCCTTTATACATTAATGGTTCTTCTCTTGTTTTCCTGTAGATTTAATCTCTGATGGTCTTTTTTGAGAATCTTACATGTACCTCTCTTGGTAGCTTATGCCTCCACGTGTAGTTGATATAAATTTGGTACACCTCGTTTATATCATTTTTCATTTCTTGCACATTCCTCTGTAGCGCGTTGGCTAACATCTCTGCCATCAGGTTTGGAAGGTTCTCTACTTTATGTTTGTCTATATTTTGAAGTCATAGGAAGAATGATGATCTCTCCATCTCTAGGTGTGTGATGGCATCCTTCAGATTCCTATTTTCTGCCATCAAGTTTTGTTCTGTCATTTCTACGTTCTTTTCCAGATGGTCTGTTTTGACCTCCACCATTTTGATTTACTGTTCATTCTTTATTATCGCTTCTTGTATTGATCCCATCCTGTCGTCTAGTTTGTAGATATCTCATTTCTTCCATACCACCTTCCATTTCTTCATGATTGTTAGATTCCTCAGTTTTCATCATCATCTCCTGCATCATGTTTAGAGTTGTTTGCAGATTCTGTAGGCTTAATGTTGAACTGGAGTTTTTGCTTCCCAGCATACTTTCTATCGACCATTGGCCTGATGGAGACGGCATCATTAATGTTGTTTTTTTCCCCGTCTTCGTTGTCGTCATCATAGTAGTGGTTGACATTCTCAAAATTGTATACAACTGTGTCCAAAATACCATAAATTCCCAATTCAACTGGACACTATTCTTATATCTATTGCTTTAAAGTCCCCAAATCTATATTATTATATCTTCTATACTGTACTGATTAATCTTAACTATATATCATTTACTTCACTCTAAGTAGTTATATGTCAGTAATTGATTTATACTAACTACTTTATCCCAATAATATAGTCATTATTCTAGTTATCTACAATAGGCAATATAGTACAATACCTTTGATACAGCAAATCAATAAATCAATAGTCTATATATATTATTTGTAATTTGTAATTAATAATAATAAAGACTATCAATTAATTAGTAGTTAATGAATGTCTATAAATAAATATAGTATATCTTATTTTATAAAGTTCGTGGAGTTATATTAATAAGTTGATATCAGCACAATTTCCAACAATAAAGATCTCATTCACAATCTTGTTATAATTAATCTAATTGATTCAGTTTATAAGGCTATAAGTTCATATAGAAAAAGGATAAAGCAAAAAATAGAAATCAATATATATCATAAATTATAAGTATCAGTTTATAGTCAGTCAATCACAATACCTCTTATTTCTTTTACCCTGTAGTTATATAATCAGATCTTGCACAATTATTCTTTTTTTTTCAAAGTTTTTGTATTTATTCTTTTTGTTTGAGAAGTCCAAATGTCTTCAGAAAAAGTTTGAAGCATTTAGTGTTCTTTATAATTCCACCATCAGCTTTCCTCATTCCAAAATGTCCTCTTCCTTCTAATATGTACAGTCATTGCACAGTCACTATTCCAGCTAAGTTTCTTTAGCTCTCCTTCAGCACTTCTCGTCCATTTTCTTTATAAATCTTCTCCTTCCGATCTGCTTAAACAATCCTTGCCAGCCCCCTTGAAACAATCAGTCAAATAATCAAATTGTTTGTCTTGGGTAGTTTTAAACTAATTCCAGGCTCAAGTGTTAGTCTCTAGTCACTTCTCCCACTCCGACAGACAATCGTTGTAGTCAATCATTAATCTTCTGCTCCCACCGCTAGATCACCAAATTCCCCTCTCCAGAGACTCACTTGTCAGTTGCTCTCTCCAGGTCACTTAATTTCTGAAGATTAGGTACCTCTCTCCATCAGTTCTCACT
Organism: Bungarus multicinctus; assembly: GCA_023653725.1. Taxonomy (NCBI): domain Eukaryota; kingdom Metazoa; phylum Chordata; class Lepidosauria; order Squamata; family Elapidae; genus Bungarus; species Bungarus multicinctus. The sequence goes on along the minus strand of CM042838.1, from coordinate 55,321,278 downwards.
GTTTGCCTCTGTTGGCTCACTCTTTACTTCCTTCACCATTTCTTGAGCCATTACACCTCCGGATACGTCCCTAGGGCCGGTCTCTTCCATGCCCTTTTCAAGGGGTTTCTCTTACAGGAGTGGGGGATCATGCCTCCACCCGCTACCCTCGGAGCTTTCCCTCTTTATCGCAGACCTCTCCAGGGTCCTTCGTCACTTTGTCAGGTGTCCAGATGCAGAAAAATTGGACATTCAGAGCAGAGCCGCCTTTCCTATGTCCAAACCATCGTGATGTCACCCCAGAAGTCCCTGCCATTTATCTTTAGGTGATGCTCTCTCTGTTGACAGGTCCCTGCAGCTGACCTGAGACTGCTCTGGGTCATACAAGGCCTTCGTTCTTGAAGAGGCTTCAGAGAATATGCTTCCATGACTTCTTCCACATCTGAAAACTATGCAAAAGTATGCCCTGTTCTTGCTTTATTTTTGTAGGCCCTGCAAGAGTTCACCCCATTCTCATGCAGTATCTACATAAGAATGATGTGGATTCAAGAACAGTAGTCAGGTGTTTGTGAATACATGTCACCCGAAACCAATGGTTCGGATTCTACTGGTTCTGTCCGGTTCTATAGAACCCCTTGTTAACTTTCTAAGCAGTTCAGAGAACCGGTAGTTAGAAGCAATCTCCTTTTGTTTTTTTTCCACCCTTATTACATTCTTGCCAATACACCTAGACTTCCTGTCTCCGGAGCTTCTGAAGCTTGACTTTGTTAAAGGGGAAGGGTTGTTTTAAGATTTTTACACTGTTGTTGAGGGGAAATACTTCCTTGGACAACCAGCACTTTGAAGAAATAATTGAATAATGAAGCAAAGCTTTTAGTGACAGGGAACCAAGATGAGTGACATTTAGCAAGGCTTCTTGGCTAGCTAGAAAGTTTGACATTTAAACGTGAGTTTACATACCCCTTCTGAGTTTTGGTCTAAAACTGTTTTTTGGTGAAGGTTAATTCTGTGCTTGGTGATGTTTAATCCTGTGTTTATTGATGGGGTAATTTTCCCTATTCAGCTTCAACAAGCAACAGCTACTGTTGTGATTTAATTATTTATATTGTGTTTGAATTTTTTCCTGTCTCGTGGTTTCTTTTTCTATCTGGGGAGGGGGGTCTTTCTCACTGCTTTAGTACTATCTGGCACTGTCCTTTTGGGGTATACTTCCAAGAGGCAGGATGTAAGCTCAGTACTGATATTTTTTACTGCCTTTCTGGGGGGCATGTGACCTTTCCTTAAATCTGGATGATTTCCTTAGGATATCTTGTGAGGTGATTGAGACCAGCTGGTATCTTTAAGTGGTGCAAATGGATCTAAGGATTGCTTTTCCTGGATGCGCTTTTTCTGGAGAGCTTAAATGATCTCTCTGCTAAAGGGTTTCACTTTATGAGCAAGAGATGGCTGCTTGATAGTTATCACTGCATTTTAACTATTTTCATTCCTCAAGGTGCTCTGGCACCCTGCCTGATTTGTAACTCTGGCTTGCAGGTATTTTTAATCTAATGATTGGTATTTAGGGCAGCTTTTTGCAAGCAAAGAAGCTTTTTGTATTTTTGTACAGGTAATCCTTAAAACAGTTCATTTAGTGACCATTCAAAGTTACAATGGCACTGAAAAAAGTGACTTATGACCATTTTTCACACTTATGATCGTTGCAGCATCCCCACTCATGAGAGGTCAGGTGAGAAACATCCCTTGACATGAATGATGTCGAGTTGGCCACGTCCACCCCCTCACATGACCACTAAGCCACACCCACCAACTAAGCCACACACACAGAACCGGTTGTTAAAAAAACTGAATCCCACCCCTGCCCGAAACTGTGTGCCATACGTTTGCCATCACTCTTTAAATGATACATTTCTCACAGCTTCACCTGATCATACATTTTACACAATATCAATGTAAGAAATAAGGAAATTCAAAAATAAAATGGTATATAAGATGCTTAAATGTTTCACAAATGGGGGTTGGACTAGATAACCTGCAGGGTCCCTTTCAATTCTATTAATCTGTTATCAAATGAAATATATCTCCCTGTGTATATATATGCTTTGCTTTTATACTTTTGACATGCTCCATTGTTAAGCCTTTTTATATTTTTATCTTATGCATAATAATGCCTTTTATATTATTATTATTATTGTTTTTGGGGGGTTGTTATAATCTCTTTGGAAAAATGATAGTATATGATAAGCTTTTAAAATTGTATTTTCAAAAGTTAGAAAGAGGCCCTGATGAGGGGATGCTACATTCCTTAACGCTAAGGAAAGATACCATGTAGGCAGCCAAACTACTTAACTGAAGGAGATAATTCTCCCTGAAGATATCCTAGGATTAGCTGCAACACCTGAGGGCATATCCAATTATCTCAAGGAGGAGGGAACTGTATATAAAGTATGTTTTGGAATTCAGAGGTGTGGCTTTTGATTTGAACCTGCTTGTTGAGGTTCTAAAAGGTCACCGAGATTTTGCAAACCTATTTATTTTTAAAAAAATAAATTATCTTTGTTTTCAATGATCCAAGTTTCTTTCGTTGGTTTTGAGTTATTTCCAACATCGGGATCCAGCACCTTGGACATGACTCTCTTTTATAGGCGAGAGAACTCCTCCAATCCACCATTGTTTTGTGCCTCCCGTTCTACAATCCATCTTCACTTCTGCCTGCTTCAAAGACAGAGAGTAAAATAGGCCAGTGACTTTCTAAAGCAGGGGTCTTCAACCCCTGAGCCATGGCCCATTACAGGGTCAGGAGCTGTTTGGAAGCAGCCGTAGAAGTGATGGGCAAGTATATGCACAGGCACACACATTTCCACTTGCATGTGCAGCGAATGAGTGCATTTGTGTGTGTTTCACTTGCACATGCAGCAGGCAAATGCATGTGTGCGTCCTCCATTTGCCCGAGCGACGGGCACACCTTCAATGCTGCTCACTCAAATGGAGCTGCATACACATATCCATGCTTGCTTGCCACTAGCCCAGAATCATCCCCACCCACAGGGCTGGTCTGCAAAGACGGAAAGATTGGGAAACCTTGTTCTAATTACTGCTCCCACCGGCTTCTGAAAATGCAACTATCAGTGTTGACAGAAATTTACAATTCTACTAGGACATTGTCTCATATTAAGTAAAGATTTTGTTATCGTGTCTCATCTCATGGTGCAGGATGTAATTACAATATCTATAAACTGGTTAAAGCAAGTTTTATTTTAACTGAATGAAATTCAACCAATTGTTTGGAATTTTCCATAAATTTGCCCATCATTTTAAATCAGGAGTTTTTAAACTCGACAGCTTTAAGACTTGTGGACTTCAACTCCCAGAATTCTTGCTCCAGTCATGTTAGCTCAGGAATTCTGGGAGTTGAAGTCCACAAGTCTTAAAGCTGTCGAGTTTGAAGGACCCTTGTTTTAAATGTTACTCAGGTTGAATGAACATGCAAGAATTCTTGAATTCTGGGAGATCAGGTACACAATATCATGAAGGCAAAAAAAAAAAATGGTATAACAATTTTCTTTGATTAAAAAATGATCATTAAAATATTTTTAAGTCACCTTGGTAAAAAAAAACAAAAAACACTCTTCCTAGAATCACCATGATTTCATTTTGTGAATCTCCTTCTGAATTTTTTTTAAAAAATCATTATTTGAACTTGGGCATTTAAACTGAAAGGTTTCATCTGCCTTTTTGAGTGCTTAAAAAATTGAGTTAGAGGTGAGTAAACATTGATTATTAGTTATTTTATTTCAGGGAAGCAACATCACATTCCAATTTAATTATTCATTTTACTTCCACATAATTCTAATATCTAGCCATTCCTCAAATCGTTTCAAAAGTGCTGGGAAGAAAAATATATGTCTTAGCACTAATTTTCCCCCGACAGTATGGATTGAAAGTATTGAAATTTATTATTTCTATAGTCTTAAAGAGAATTTTTTATAAGAACAATGTATCATGTTATATTTTTGGTACATATCACCAGAAAAATTGGTTAGTATAAAGGTTCTTTAAACATACACTGGAAATGTAAACAAGAAGAGACATTTTATCATGTTTGATGGTCATGTAAAAAAGCCAGAAAATTTTGGACTCAATACATATAATAAAACAAGATTTTAAAAATGCATCTATAATTGAAACCAGAGACTTTTCTTTTGATATTGATGGATATGAAGCTAGAAAAAAAATATGGAGCTTTGTTTTTACTTATGACTGCATTAAGATACAGGTTATGTAGACAGTAAATACAGTGTCAGACATAAAGATCTTAAGTGCCTATATGCAAATGCACAAAGTCTGGGGAACAAACAGGGTGAACTCGAACTACGAATACATGAAGGTAAATATGATATAGTTGGAATAACAGAAACTTGGTGGGATGAAACCCATGACTGGAACATACTGGTAGAAGGATACAAACTATTCAAAAAAAAAAAAAAAAAACACCAGACCCCATAAAAGAGGAGGTGGAGTTGTACTGTATGTAAAGGACCACTATACTGCTACAGAAATGCATGAAACCAAAGATGAAAACCTCCTAGAATGCATATGGGTCAATATAAAAGGAAAAAAGAATGACATGGCCCTAGGTGTATATTATAGGCCACCCAATCAAGCAGAAAAAATAGATGTCCTTTTTGCCAGCCAACTAACAAACATATGCAGGAAACACACAACAATAATGGTAGACTTCAATTATCCTGATATCAATTGGAAAACTAATTCTGCAGCAAGTGAGAAATCAAATAAGTTCCTAAGCAACCTAGCTGACAACTTTGTTGTCCAAAAGGTAGAGGGTGAAACTAGAGGGACAGCCATACTGGACTTAATTCTTATAAACAGAGAAGAAGTGATAGAGGGAGTTGAAACTGCAGGAACCTTGGGTGAGAGTGACCATGTCATACTAGAATTCAACTTAACACAAACACAAGCAACAGAACATAATGACACCAGAGTCTTGGATTTTAAAAGAGCTGATTTCAATAAACTCAGAGAGAACTTGGGAAAGATTCCATGGATGAAAATCCTACTAGGGGAAAACAACTCAAGAATCTTGGAAAAGTCTAAAAAGTATGATCATAGAAGCCCAGACCAGCACAATACCACTGAGAAAGAAAAACAAGAAATCCAAGAAGAAACCAGCATGGCTACACAAAGATCTCTCTGGCAAATTGAAAGAAAAAAAGGATAAGTACAAAAAATGGAAAGAAGGACATATAAACAACTAAGACAGAATATCGGCAGATAGCCAGAATCTGCAAAGACAAAGTCAGGATAGCAAAGGCTCAGAACGAACAAAGACTTGCAACAAAAGTCAAAGATAATTTAAAAAGTTTTTTCCAACATATAAATAACAAGAAAAAAAAAACAGGAAACAGTCGGTCCACTAAAGAGAGAAGATGGCAAGGAAGTAACAGGCAACAGAGAGAAAGCAGAACTGCTTAACTCATTCTTTGCATCTGTCTTCACACAAAAAGAAACTATAGCTCAACCTACCAAAAACATAACTGTAAAAGACAGACCAGAAATAAAAGTTAAAATAAGCAAAAAAATAGTAAGAGAACACCTGTCTGATCTTGATGAAAACAAATCACCAGGGCCTGATGGATTACATCCCAGAATTTTAAAGGAGCTGGCAGAGGTCATCTCAGAACCACTGCACCATATCTTTCAAAAATCCTGGAGCACTGGGGAACTACCAGAGGACTAGAAAAGAGCTGATGTAGTTCCCATCTTCAAAAAAGGAAAAAAAACAGACCCAGGAAACTATAGACCAATCAGCCTAATATCAATACCCAGGAAGATACTAAAAAAACAGATCTGTCAGCATCTAGAAACAAGTAAAGTAATAACTACCAATCAGCACGGATTTGTTAAAAACAGATCATGCCAAACCAATCTTATTTCATTCTTCAACACAGTGACTAAATTAGTAGACCAGCAAAATACTGTGGACATAATACATTTAGATTTCAGCAAGGCATTCGACAAAGTAGACCACAACCTATTTCTTAGTAAGCTAGAAAAAAGTGGAATAGATAGCACCACCACTAGATGGACTGGCAACTGGCTGGCAAACCGTACTCAACAAGTAGTCCTTAATGGGTCTAAGTCTACATGGAGGGAAGTAAGCAGTAGGGTGCCACAAGGTTCCGTCTTAGGCCCAGTACTTTTCAATATCTTCATTAACGACTTAGATGAGGGAATAGAAAGGGAACTTACCAAATTTGCAGATGATACTAAACTGGCAGGAATAGCTAACACCCAAGAAGATAGGCTCAAGATCCAGATGGATCTTGACAGACTAGAACACTGGGCCATATCTAACAAAATGAAATTCAATGTAGAGAAAAGTAAAGTCCTACACTTAGGCAAGAAAAACCAAAAGTACACATACAGACTGGGTGAAACCAGGCTCAATAGCAGTGACTGTGAGAAGGATCTTGGAGTCTTAGTGGACAACCAGCTAAATATGAGCCAGCAGTGTGCAGCAGCAGCCAAAAAAGCTAATGCAATCCTAAATTGTATTAACAGAGGGATACAATCGAGATCAAGGGAAATACTAATACCACTCTATAAAGCCTTAGTAAGACCACACTTAGAGTACTGCATCCAGTTTTGGTCACCACATTATAAAAAAGATGTTGAGACTCTAGAAAAAGTACAGAGAAGAGCAACCAGGATGATTAGGGGACTGGAGGCTAAAGCATACAATGAACGGTTACAGGAACTGGGCTTGGCTAGTCTAGTGAAGAGAAGGACTAGGGGAGACATGATAGCAATCTTCCAATATTTGAGGGGCTGCCACAGGGAGGAAGGGGTCAAGCTATTTTCTAAAGCGCCTGTAGGCCAGACAAGGAATAATGGATGGAAACTGAACAAGGAGAGATTTAACCTGGAAATAAGGAGAAACTTTCTGACAGTGAGAACAATCAACAACAGAACAACAGCTTGCCCTCGGAAGTTGTGGGAGAACCAACACTTGAGACTTTCAAGAAGAGATTGGACTGCCATTTGTTAGAAATCTCCCACTTGGGCAGGGGGTTGGACTAGATGACCTACAAGATCCCTTCCAACTCTGATTATCTGTTATCTGTTGAGACTATTATATGCCAAAGGTGAAAACTTTCAACTTTATCCACAATGGAGGAATGGATGGTGAAACTGATGGAATTTGCTGAGATGGCCAAATTGACTATGTTAACTAGAGAAATGGTATTAATTGGAAGCTACATATTTGTGTCTTTTTTCTTTACTACTTTATTTTTCCATTTCTTATATTTTTAATTTCTCTTTTTTTTCTTATGTCACATTGATTTGTATTTTCTTAATATCCTGTCTGTTTGTCTATATTGATATCTATCTATCTATCATCTATCTATCATCTATCTTCCATTCTATCTCTATCTGTCACCTCTCTCTCTCTCTCAAATGCTCTCTCTCTCTAAATCTAACCTTGTGAAAACTAAGAGGACGGTTATTCAACTGTGAAAAATATAAGGTCCCATCTCTTGTGAGAAAAAATGAAACACACAGATAAAAGATTGGGGAAGCTATCTATCTATAAGTTGAAGATTTCTTCAATTTTACAAAGCTTTTGTGAACAACTGCAGATGTCTTATGATTTTATTACAAGTTTTTAATTAATGTCTTGTCATGATTTTATTATAATTTCTGTAATTTTCAGCTCCTGTCATCATTTATCTTACCAGGTATGTCTTCCATTGGCTTATTCATTACTTTAATCAAGTTCTTTTTAGGCATTCTCACCCCTATAAGACCCTTACCACCACTGCAAAGCAGCATTCTCTACAGGAATGATGGAAACATCCAAATGATTATGGTGATATAATGGCAGGAGCTCTTAGGTAGCAACAGTTTTTCTTTTCAGTGGGTATATTCATGCCACAAGCTACAAGAAAGAAATTTGGAGCACATTTACTTTCAGGGTTGACTTTTCACATGGCCATTCCATCCCCTTGCCAAGCAACTGGAATGGGCTTGGCTGTCTTCTGTGATACAACAGCATCCTTTGTGGTAGACACAATTTTATGGACAACTTAAAGCAAATTTTCCATCTGGAGTCGGCTCTTGTCCCACAGCTCTCAACTTTCAAAGCTAGCATGTTCTTGACCGAAGCAGAGGAGGAGAGGAATGAGTCATGGAAGGGGAAGCAAAGGAAGACCATTTCTGAGACCTCTTGAAATTCTCATCACCACCTTAGTGTAGGGTCCTGATAGTGCATTTAATCCTATAACACTGAAGCAGCTAAGAAAAATAGGAGCCAATCACTATTTCGATGGAAGGCTCCATTCTTAATCTCTTTTTAGTTTTGTAAAGGTTACATATAGCTCTAAAGCAGCGCTAGTGATCCTTTCGGGCTCAGTGTATCAAAAATTTGGAAAATAACTTTGGCTCTGCTGGTTTGCCCCTCAAACAAAAGAGAAACAATTGTTTATATATTTATTTATTTATTAAAAATATAGTCCATTCATATGGGACTATATATTATACAAAGAAAGATTAAATAATTACAAAAAATGATCATTTTTGGATGGTTTGGCAGCTGTGTGAGAACACATTGATTCTCATGCAGCCTCCTCAAGCTCCAAAAATTGTGTCAGAATAAAGCATGCTTTCAAGAACAGTTGTTGGTGATGCTGGTTTGTCAGCCAAAATGTGGCATTTGATATGGGTGTCATAGGTTACTTCACTGCTCTAAATACATGACTATAAATGTTAAGGCTATAAATACGGAAGGAATTAAGCTTACTTGCTTGAATACATTTTACATTGCTTGTGGTAGATGTTGTCTTGAAGAAAAGACATACCTGAATTGCCGTCTTTCTTCAGACTTCTATCCTTGCTGATCCTAACTGATGTTTTTCTCATGAAGTCATTGTTACTAACAACTCTAGTATGATACAAGCCACAGATACTTGAGCTTCAAGGAAAGAATGGTGGCCTTGTTCCTGAATAAATTCTATATTCTCAAAGTGAATGGCTGGAAATTTTCTTATATCTCTCACTTTCCTAGAATCTGAGTCTTTTCTTTAGAGAGGTAGTTACGGCCTAGTCACAAAATTATAACACCAGAATTTAACTCAGTAATAATTTTTCATAATTTTGTTCTGATAGTTTAAAAAAAACACAAGGAACTAAAACATGTATAAACACAATATACTGATCTATATATAACAAAAGGGTCCTTATTATACTTCAGGAGCAAATCCTGCACAGTTGTAGGGGGATTGAGTCCTAAGAATTTGGCTCGTTCCCAGCACTGCATACGGGTAATTCCTGTCAGCAGAAGAAAGTGATTCAAGAATGTAGTATCTGCAGGAAGCTTCCTAATCAGTTTATCGGAGACAACTGTGGTTATGAGAGCTTGAGAATGATTTATGAGTTCCTTTTTTCTATGTTACTGTTGTTGTTTGTCTGGCATTATCATCATGCATGGTATTTTACAGAACAAGTGTATACACTTCATGTACAAGTGAATATACTTAGTACTTGAATCCATCATTCAAAGCTAAGTACAGAAGACATTGTTTTCTGAGCCACAATGGAATATATATACAATTCTTTCTGATAAATATCCAATCTTTTTACCCCAACCACTCTTAATTTATACAATGTAAATTTAGTGGGTAGGGTAGTTATTTTCGTTGTTGCTACATTAAAGCCTCAATTTTACAAAACGCCATTCAGCAAATTTTGCATGCAACAGAATTCTAGTTGCCGTTCACTCCCAAATATTAGTCTGTTGTTTCTATAGCAGTCCGGACAACTAACATAAAGACATTATTTGCATCAATTCAAGTGCATTAGTATAATAACAATTTATTAATAAAATTATTTGGTTTGGGGAGATAATAAAATATGTAAATTTTGACTAAATCACTATTTAATTTTAGTTGACTTATTCCCCCCAATAACTATTAAATCAACATTGTACAGTGTCAATAAATAACTGGGAAAAATAACTGCTGATTAGTGTGCAAAGCGGCCCGTTTTCTGAATATATGATGTATTTTCTCAGCTGCCATATATATTTAATTTTGTATTATATAAGTGCTTTTAATTATTATCATTCACTGTGCAGAGTCCATTGTTTTGAGATAAGTCAGGTATAGAAATTGAATAAATCTACCCAGGTGAGGCATCTGCCAGGATATCAGGCACAAAATAATGACCTCTAAAATGATCTTAGATGACATCTAAGGTACTTTCCAGCTCTGTGTGCTCTAGCCCTGCTTGCAAATCCACCCACTGAACCCGCAGAGGAAGCTCTTGTTTTCTGGCATGGGTGGAAAGAGTAAAGAAGCAGAGAAATCCATCCACACCATCAAGCCATTCCAATGGCCAAAGCAGGGAAGGTGTGGGGGAGCCCATAGAAGTGCTTACCCTGCGGTGGGCTCTGAGTCTGAGCCGCTTTTCTTTCTTCCCTGCCTCCTTCCTTTTTCACCACTTGGAAAGAATCGGTGATGAGTCGTTTCCTGCTCATAGCTCCATGCGAAGTGCCCGAGCGTCTCTCCCGGCTGCTCCCAGTCAAGTGGAAGGAGAAGCAGACAGACTTAAACCAGCGGCCCCAGCTCGTCCTGAAGCCGCTGCGCTTCATTGCCCAGCTGCCCGCTTTCGAGCAGAGGGTTCCCGTCCCATTCCCACCTGCGAGCGCGACGCCCCTCAATCCCCAAGCATCCTAATCCCTCGCGAAGGATGGGAAAAAGCAGAGGGACCGATCCTCGCTCCCCATCAGCTGCTCTGCCTCCCCCTCAGCCCCGAGTAAGGCTTTCCTTCGCCAACAGCCGCGCCAGGGGACCCGGATCCAGCCAACCTCTCGCTCGCTCCCTTCCTCGAGGGAGAGAAAAGCAACGTCGAGAACCCAAAGGCGCTTTTTTCCCCCAAAAGGCAACTGGACTTGCTGTTTTTTTCTTTGAAGACGTTTCGCTCCTCATCCATGAAGCTTTTTCGGCTCTGAGTGGCTTCCAATTCTTCTCACCATCTAGTCAGAGCTGAAGAAGCTTCTTGGATGAGGAGCGAAACGACTTCAAAGAAAAAAACAACAACCTAGAAAGTCCAGCTGCCTCTGGAAAAAGAAAAAAGAAGCCCCTTTGGAACAATCCTGGACCTGGATGGCTGAGAATCTCCACAGACATTTAGCAACAGCGAGAAGAAAGAAGATCCCCCACCCCCCCGCTTTGGGCTCCGGGATGCTTCCTCCTATTGAAGAAAGAGAAGCCAAACCCAGGAAAAATGCGGCGGGCGGCGTCCTCATGAGTCGCCGAGGGCTCCAAGCAGTGCCCGGAACGTCTCGTGCGAAGGCAGGAACGGAGAGGGCGGCCCAGCTGCGAAGCTCGTCGCCCAACAACCCGAAATAGCCCGTGAGGCGTGTAGTTGTTGTGCCTGTAAACTCAGCCAATGGCGGAGCTGCTTTCGCTTTGCCTCGGAGGGAAGGGGAAGGCAGGCTGAGGAAATGTGCTGAGCGGAGCTTTCTCACAGCATCCTTTTACAAAAGGCTTTCGTTGCTCTGCTGAGATCTGTTTGAAAGGACACCTCCTGCGAGAGATTAGCGGCCTTTCCGGCATTACACTGGAGATAATTAACTTTATTTAGAATGATTATTCATAGCCAGTTTGGCGTAGCGGTTAAGGTACCAGGCTACCAACTGGGAGATTAAGTTCTACTTCAGTCTCAGGGGCAAAGCCGGCTGAGTGACGTTTAGCCAGTCACTTTCTCTTAGTCCGAGGATGGTTCCAAAAAACGTTGCCCTGTGGGCCAAACCATAGACTGGCCCAACTAAATGTGGATTTCTTTTTTCCCTCGTGTGAAGTAGCTAATTGTCACACAAGACCGGACTTAGTTTATTGTGTATAGGGTAAAAAGATGTGCTCTTGGGACTACATCACAAATCAAAAGCCTCCAATATCCAAATTAGCATAGTTCTTACATACTTTTGGAAAACAAAGGCACATGATCATTCGCAAGCAATGGGCAACAGGTGACAAAAGTATTCATACCCCTAATAGTGACTTTCCAAGAAATTGGGTTCCTGTCTCTAACTGATAAGGTGGGTAATCAAGTGTACTAAACTTTTTAGTTCATTTATCTGCAACAGGAAGCTGTTAGCCTGCTTCCAGTTCCTTGATAAAGGATATCACTAGCTTTCCAGGAATTTTAGGCAAGGATATGAGGCCCAAGAATGAGAGGCCCCCAGAAGAAAAACATCTAAGGAGCAGAATGAAGATTTTTCAACAAAATGGGGTTTCTCTGGCTAAAACTAGCTGGACCAAGCCTACACCCCTGCAGGTTTTAGAGTCCAGACTCAGAAATAGAAATTTGAGCCTGGTAATGTCATGTCACATGCCTTTCTGCCACCATTAACATTTCCTGGAGTTTTCTGAACAGACCCAGTCATGCTTAGTTTTAAGAGTTTTTGCCACTAGACCAGAGGTCTCCAACCTTGGCAACTTCAAGACTTGTGGACTTCAACTCCCAGTACTAGACCATACACTAGACCAGTGGTCGGCAAGCCGCGGCTCGCGAGCCACATGCGGCTCTTTACACACTTTAATGCAGCTCTTCTGTGTGCCGGGCGCCCGCTCCCCTCCCTCCTCTCAGGCGGCCGCCCCAGGAGTCAGGACTCTGCAGCTAGCCTCTGTCAGTGCGCACCCTGTGTGCAACCCCGGCGGCCGGCTCCACACAGCTCCAGTCGGGTCATGTGGTATAAAGGGGGGTGACTTTCTGTGTAGCGCCGCGGCGGCAAGGCAGCATCCTCTCTCTGTCTGCCGCCCTCAGAAGAAGACTGCGCCTCCCAAATCAGCAGCGTGTCATCAAAAACAGTGTACCATCCTATGTATTTTCAGTTTTAAAAATGTGGCTCTCAAAATAAATTTCAATCGTGGTTTTGGCGAGATTTGGCTCAGTTGAAAAAAAAGGTTGCCCACCACTGCATTAGACCATCTCCAAACATACTGGGTAATATAACTTGATGTCCTTGTTAGACATACAGACTATGAAAATTACTGAAAATTATCCATCCATATCCCACTTCCTTCTTTTGACTGACTTTCTGACTTTTCTGCCTTATCCCCAGCACTGAACTGATTTTTAGTTGTGGTCTTTGTTTGTTCCTCCTAAAATGCAAAAGGAGTTCAGTTGGCCAGTATTTTGGCATTCCTCATGGATAAGATTTGATATCTCCTGATGTTGCAGCTTCTTTTTCTGGGAGTTATCAGCAGCTTTGCAACATGTCCTGACTTGAATTATGATCGTGATTTCTGACACTCCCTGACAGCTTCCTACAAAGTCATTGGGGAAGCTGGCAGGAAGTCAGAAGTTGCTCCCACTCCCATTGCTTTTTTGTTCTCCTGTGGTCATTCTGCTTCTTTAGTTAATTAAGGAAACATCTCTGAAGGGAGGTTTTCTATGGCAAGATCCTTCTTATTAGAACTTTCCAAATGAACTAGATTTCTGCGAGAATCCATTTTTCACATCCCTGTTCCTCATTAAACTTCATCTCAAAGCAGGGCCCCCTCTAGAAAGGCATTATAACAGTCAAGATTGTGCTTATTCCAGTGGTACAGAAGAGATGAAATGAAATCTGGTGCCCAGGAGATAATTCATGGAGGGAAGTAATGCATGGAATTGTCATGGTGTGCTTCATTTGGCTGCTTTGGAAGCTGCTCTCTGTTTTCTTTGCATAAGCATACAGTGATAAAATACACTACCAAAGCTGGCGAGGAGTAGCATCGACAGGTAAGCTTGAAAGAAATAAGCTTTTATAATAAAAAAGGAATGCTTTGGGCCTCCTGATGGTTCAAAAGCATCTCTTTCTAAGGACTCGCACAACCTTAAAATGTATCCAAATAAATGCATATATAGACAATAAAAATCACTTAAACACAATTAACTAATCACTTCACACAATAGCTATTTGGAACATTCTCTGTGACAACCAGAAAAAACAACCTTCTTTTTACCGAACCTGCATGTCCCTCTATTGACCTTTAATGGATGATCCTGGGTTTAAAATTACGTGTCCTTTTTCTTATTTTTATTGAAGAATCATTGTAACTGTCTCTCATATGAATGATGAGACACACATATTTCTGGAAACTTGAACTTGAAGAAACCTGTCCTGGGATTCAGGGACTTGGCCAATTATTACCAAAAACTCTTTAACACCCTCTTCATCAAGGAACCTCTACATCCACACGGCAACTGTTAATAGCTAATCTGATCACCATAGCAAAGCAAGTATTAAAAAGACTAGACTGGACAGAAGACAGACATAAGAAGGGAGGAGAAATTGTGGAGCTGTCCTGACAAAGACCTGGCTCGCTGAAGGTGAGCAGGAGACACTGCGACAGAATACTGGTGATGCCTAAGGGAAAATCCTAGGTTATGTTCAAATGTGACCTGAAAGGGAAGGAAAGTTACAGTGGGAAGCAGAGAAGCCGCATTGGTTTGTGCCTTCCCTTGGCAAGGATTTTGGATAAATTTGTTGTTTTGGTGAGATAGAGGGCGTCCCCGTTTGGGAGTGACAGGAAAGTATGGAGACGTGGTCTCCCATTCAGGGTATTTCTATGTCTTTGTTCTACTCATCAGCTTCAAGCCCCAAAACCATGCTGGTCCTCTCCTGTCCTTACAAACTCCGCTTGTTGGAGGGAATGCTGAGGAAGAGTCTCCCTCAGGCAATTGTGGTAAGTTTGAAATATTGAGGTAGTCTTGATAATAACTTCATTTTCTAGAACTTAATATTTGGCACTCAGGATTAAGAAAGTATAGTATGTATACTATGTAAGTATACTAAGTATACTATGCCTAATGGGCATAGATCCCTGGTGACTGGAGAGTTGAAGAGCAAATCGCTAATTTTCTGCATAACTGATGAAATGCCTTCATCTTATTCATCAACAGTTTATCTTATACATCCTCTAACCCCGACTCCTTTTCCCTCAAACTACTATTGACCTCAACCCATTCCTAAGAGATTCATCAATCATGCCTACTGTCCCTGTCCTATTGTCCCCAATTATTTGTACCTATTTCCTGTATTTATACTTATGTTTATTCTTATCTTTATTATCTTGTAAGCCATTGACAAATCAAATTAAAAAAAAAACAAAGACATAATTCTGGAACATCATCAACTTTCAACATGTGGGGAAGGGGGAGTGATAGAACACTAGGTGGAAATTCTTGCAGCAAATCTAAATTAAGGCCACTCTCCTTTTCTCCACACATTGATCTCAGACTGATTCCCATAACTGCACTTATACTTGACTCTTGACAGGTGCACGGAGCAGTCATGAACATAAATCGGGGGAATCCAATTCGTCATGAAGTGATTGTGGATTCATGGCCAGAGTTCAAAGTTGTCCTCACCAGACCATGCAAAGAGGTAATAAACAGCCTTGGTGATTCTGAGAGAGGGAGGGAGAGAAGAAGGGAGGAAGGGACAATCTAAGATACCGCTGTTTTTTTTAGAAGAGGCCACCTTTCATCTCCACATTAAGTGAGAGATATGAAGAGGAGGTGAATCAGGAGATTACAGTATATGAGTACCATGCCTTTCTTCTAGATTGTCACAGATCCCTCAGACGAGTATGCCAATGTGTATGCAGCATTTTATCAGGATCTGGATGCATATCGGAGGCTTGTAAAGGATACAGATGCTGTGAACTGGGCCCATTCCTTCCGTCTCTTTGGTAATGATCCTTTTTGAAGGACTGAAGAAAAGGCATTGTATTCTCACATAAATTTTTTTCTATTATAATATATAGGCCATGACATCAGAATGAAAATGGCTCAAACATTCTTGAGTAATTACCATTAAAGCCCTGTCCCAAAGAAGATAGTAATTGCATCCTCCCTTCTCACATTATGCCAACCACTAACTATACAATGATGTTGTCACCTTCTGGCAATATTTTCATGTTGTTTTAATTTTTGCCTATTCCACTCGCAATGTGAATTGAGTCCATCTCAGCAGGTTGTATGAATTGGCATCCTTCAGTCTCAAGAGACGTATCGTGCACTGAAAAGAGGTCCTAAAACAGCATCTAGTATGGATAAAAAGACCAATTCGAGAATGGCAATCCCTTTCATACCGAGGACAGATACAGTCTGTCTCCTGTTCAGCCCCTGGATTTCGCTGGTTCTGGGACTGCCTCTTTGCCTCAGCCTACCAAACGAGTGTCTGTTCGAACTGAAGGCCATGCTGCATCTTTAGCCTCCAAACTGAAAGATCAGAGGTCAAGGCTTCCCAGCTGTTGATGTCCATTCCTAAGGTCTTGCGATCCCTCTTGCAGATATCCTTATATCACAGCTGTGGTCTCCCTCCAGGGCGCTTTCCCTACACTAATTCTCCATACAGGAGGTCTTTTAGAATCCAACCATCAAACATCCTCACGACATGCCGAAGCCAGCGTAGACTTCATTTTTTCAATAGTATATACATGCTGGAAATTCCAGCACGTTCCAAGACTGCACTATTTGGAACTTTGTCATGCCAGATGATGCCAAGAATACACCAAAGACAGCGCATATGAAGGGTGTTCAACTTTCCATCCTGCTGTGCATAAAGGGCCCAAAACTCGCTGCGGTATAAGAGTGTGCTCAAGACACAGACTCTATAGACTGAATCTTTTTATTTTCCGTCAGCTTCTTATTAAACCATTAAAGTTGTATGACTATCAAATTAAACATGACCCACATTTAGATAAAACTGCAGGAATGGTGATTTGGATTGATCCAGACTAAAGTCATGAGAAAAAGAAAGTGTACCCTCTTAGAGTCCTATGGTTTTACGTATCAGAACATAGTAAAACTAATCAGGTCCTTAGAAGTTCTTAAAAGTAGGTAAGTACATGCTTAGATGAACAACAACACATAAGATGTTACACCATGTCATCATTTATTTTATAAAAAGAAAGCGAAATACAGAAGCCTTGTGTGAAAGTTTAGCCCTTACAACCATTGCAGAATCCCCATGGTCATGTGAACAAAATTCAACTGCTTGGCAACTGACTCATAGACTCATGTACTTCCAACTTGTGCACACAGCCTTGTGCACACAGCGGTCAATGAGTTTTTTATTGTTTTTTTCCAGGGACTCAAGAAGGGATACCCGAAGCTACCCAGGATGCAGCAGCTGCTAAACAAACAAAGTTATCTGTAATTCCTTACTTCCTGTATGTGCTTTCAGATCCAAATAAATTTCAGACTGGTAGGTGAGTGACCATCCTGTTGGCCATCACCACTGTTATAATGTTGAGGCCTGAGGCAGAACTGTTAAGGCATTCTGAAGGTTTTGTTACAATCAGGCTCCCACAGTAATGGCGGCTGTCTTTGAAATCTGCACTCACATTGCTTATGAGTCAGTTGGGGCCCAAAAGCAATAGGATTCCTATTGGACTAACTAGATAAACTAACCATTTAATTTTCTGTTTTCATCTCTTTGATTTTGTTCTTTTTGCCTTTCACCTTTTCCAGGCTAGAGCCCGGCTTCAGACTTTCCTCTTTGAATAGTTCCAGCGTTGATCTACTGAATGAAAACTGGCCCTACGGGCGCAATCAACAAAGCCGCAGGTATCTGGCCAAAATGATACAGCATTTCCCTAGCAGTGGTATCCTGAACCAGGAGGGACACCTTATCAGCTGGATGTTGATGGATCTTTTTGGCACCCAAGCACATGGGTATACCCTCCCATCATTCCGTAGGAAGGGATATTTAGCTATAACCGCTAAGGCACTTTGTATGCAGGCCTATAATGCTGGATATTCTGTATATGGCTTTGTTGCACTAAAAAATAACCATATGCAGAGAGTGTTGGAAAAGGGAGGGTATCAGAAATTATCTGAACTGAGCTACTTGTGCCTTCATGACACACTTAGCAGTACAGAGTGAGAATAGAGGTTCCGTGTTTTCCTTGATTTAACCAGATTTTTGTCACCTGCTCTGTGAACACTGAGAGATACAATACTTATGCACTAGCTATTTGATAGCTATAGGACACCTCCCAGATGCCAGGTTGGATCAGGCTTATGAAGAATATTTCTCTGAAATTTCTTTGATTATCTTCCACCAATGTTAGTTTATTTGATGGCTGGGCCTATTCTTAAATGTCTCATTCATTGACTTAAGATAATATTTAGGATTTGAATGCTACCTCATCCCCAAGTTCTCCACAGGCTTCCTATATCCGCTGGAGATCTTTCAGAAGTATCAACTGCTGGCCAGATTCAGCTCTCTTGCTCTTTGAGCAGGCAGGCAATAACTTGATGTGTTATATTTGATTATAACACTGCATAAAGAAAGTGAACCAAAATAAAATTCTGGCAAAAAAGAGAGAGAGAGAGAGAGAGAGAGAGAGAGCTGTTTTGGAGCAATATAAAGTCGGGGCTTCATATTTTAAAAATGCAATGCTTCAGAACTCTGTTCCAAACCCTGATCTTTATCTGCCTGCCTTTTGGTAGGGAAGACAACTCTGGACTTTGTTGTTAAGATATACAGAGCAGGCTCTTCTTTTCCAGAACAGAATTACTTTTATTATATAAGTGTGTAGATTGCTTGTGCACCTACCTATACTTTTTGCTTTGATTTCTTTTGCATAAGCTTGATGGTTTGTTCATTATCACCACTCAAGGCCCCTCTGTGATGGAGATGTGTGATATTTAAATATAATAAATTAAATTATTTGTTTTAGAAAAACATTATAAAAATAATACATAAATACAAAGTAAATAAATATGCTTAAAAATTAAGCTTAGCATGGAAAAAAATTACATCTCTCCGATAAAAATAACATTAGATTCTTAGATGAAGATAGCAATTCCTGGAGACACTTAGATCAGATGCATTCAATAGCCTAACAAAAACTGCACATTTTATGCCCAAGTAACTTAGAAAAAAGGAAAAAGGAAAATACAGCACAGATAAAATGACAAAAAAACCCTAACAAACATGGCTAGTTTAGACATAGAAATTCCAGTCTATAAAACACCTGATCTCTATCAAGATCATATACCTTAATCTCTTATCAACTTGAGAAAAGATGGATATATGAGATAAAGGTACCTTGCATAGTTCTGGAAAATAGACAAAACCCTTTAACTTTTGGATCAGTGACATTGCCAATCCCATGTTATATAGGGCCTGTTTCATCAGATGTTAACTCCTGCAAGAGGCAGTAATGGGGCTGTCTGTTAAGAAACTCCCTTGACATTGCCAATGATATTCCCACTGTCATATTTTAAAAATGCAATGCTTCAAGGACTCAAGTTCCAAACTGTCTTCATCTGCTTGTCTTTTGGTAGGAAAGAAGACACTAGACTTTGTTATTAAGATCTACAAAGCAGGCTCTTCCTAAATATATGCAGATCTGACAAATTGCAACAGTACTTAGATTTGCATACTGCTCCATGGTACTTTACAGTCCTCTCTAAAAAGTTTATAGTGTCAGCCTATTGCCCCCAATAATCTGGATCCTCATTTAACCAACCTCAGAAGGATGGAAGGCTGAGTCAACCTTGAGCTGGTCAGAATCCAACTCCTGGCAATGAATAGTTAGCCTGCAATACTGCATTTTAATCACTGCACCACCACAGCTTCTAAAAAGATACTTAGTGCTTCCATTTAAAAGAGAATTATCTTCTCAGCCAATCAGAGATAATTTCTGAGCGCTCATCTTTTGGTAGTTAAATAAAGTAGGGGTTGCTACTATTTGGTACCTATGAGTATGAGGAACAAAATCAGACCGATATTTTTTTCAAAAGGCCATCCCTGATAAAGGCCTGCTAAAGGGCATACGATTGAGGAACCTAAACATTTGCCTAGAGTGGCAGCCAAATTAGGTGGTAGATGAACATACCACAGTATTTGGAGCCTGGAGCATGATGCAAACCAATACCAAACAGTCCTTTGCTGTTCCCAGGAGTCATCCAGAGTTTGTACCCAGATCTGATACCCAAATGTTGTGATTATCTGTCGGCTCCCTCAGCTCCAACCCTCAGAATGTGCACTGCCACTGCCATTCCTCAGGAGTGGATTGCCTTTCTGATTGGCTCATCCCTCTTCACCAATGGCCAGGGTTTTTTTTTCTTTCCCCAAAACAGAATTAGAAGTATTACTTTTATTATATAAGTGTGTAGGTTGCGTGTGCACCTGCATCTACTTTTTCTTTGATTTCTTTTGCATAAGCTTGATAGTTTGCTCATTATCACCACTCAGGGTCCCTCTGTGATGGAGATGTGTGATATTTAAATATAATAAATTAAATTATTTGTTTTAGAAAAGCATTATAAAAAAAACACATGAATATAAAGCAAATAATTATGCTTAAAAATTAAGCTTAGCGTGGACAAAATTATAACATTAGATTCTTAGATGAAGATAGCAATTCCTGAAGACACTTAGATCAGATGCACGCAACAGCCTAACAAAAACTGCACATTTTATGCCCAAGTAACTTAGAAAAAAGGAAAGAGGAAAATACAGCACAGATAAAATGACAAAAAAAACCTAACAAACATGGCTAGTCTGGGCATAGAAATTCCAGTCTACAAAACACCTGATCTCTATCAAGATCATATATCTTATTCAACGTGAGAAAAGATGGATATACGAGACCAAGGTACCTTGCATAATTCTGGAAAATAGACAAAACCCTTTAACTTTGGATTAGTGACTTTGCCAATTTGGGATTAATGACATTGTCCCATGTCCATCAGGTCAGGTCAGCCTGCCACAGGGTTCTTGTTGCATAATAATACTTCAGCAACAGAGAAGATACGATCCAGTCTGGCTACAGCGGCTTCCTCTCTTATTGACTTCCATAGGCACTACCTTGAAGTTGTGCCCAGAGCAGGGGTGGCAAACTTTTTGAAAAGTTTTCGATTAGTGTGTGCTACTTGTTCTAACATATGCCAGGAAAACATGGACACTAACCTTACAATCAGTACAAAAGCTATGACTGCCACAAGAGCCATAGAATGATACTTGCTTGGCATCACAAGACAAAATAGAAAGACTATATATATATATATATTCGTAGATTTTCACGCGTACAGGTATGCAGGTCTTGGCGTATTCGGGTCTTTTCCCGTGTAAGATTGAGAATATCTTGGTGACGTTTCGAAGGTCCCACTTGCCATCTTCAGGCTGGTGCTTTCAACTTCATGCTTGTGCGAGCAAAGCTTGTGCGAAACATCGCCAAGATACTCTCAATCTTACACAGGAAAAGACCCGAACACGCCAAGACCTGCATATATATATATATATATACACACACACACATATACATATTTGTTTTCGTAGATTTTCACGGGTACAGGTATGTAGGTCTTGGTGTGTTCGGATCTTTTTCCGTGTAAGATTGAGACTATCTGGGCAACGTTTCGACGAGATCTCACTTACCATCTTCAGGCTTGTGCTTTCAGCTTTGTGTGAGCAAAGCGTGATCTGAGCTGCTGTCTCCCTATATATACTGGTGGGGAGGGATTATAGCACAAGACCCAGGAGGTCAGAAGATTAAAACTCAGAAGGTCATCACACAGCCCATTACCCAGGTCATTACGACCCAGGAGTTTATAGCACAAGACCTAGGAAGTCACAAGATTAGAACTCAGAAGGTCATCACACAGTCCATTACCCAAGTCATTACAACACAGGAGGCGGATACACACACAGCCAATACCTCAGCCACACATGTTCTTACGAAAAAGCCAGCCAATCTGCAAACATCAACTCCATCAACCAATCAAAAAATGACAACACAGCCAACCTCCCCACCAGTATATATAGGGAGACAGCAGTTCAGATCATGCTTTGCTCACACAAAGTCGAAAGCACCAGCCTGAAGATGGCGAGTGGGATCTCGTCGAAACGTTGCCCAGATAGTCTCAATCTTACACGGGAAAAGACCCGAACACACCAAGACCTGCATATATACATATACATACACACACACACACACACACACACACACATATACACCCACACACATACACACACAATATAAAAAGAGTAAAACAATTGAAATGGAAATGAGCTGGTCACATAGCAAGATGGACTGATGGCAGGAGGACCGATGGCTAGAATGATGACAAAGAGTTACTGCTTTCAAATTGCTTCCTCTGCAGGTTACAAATTTAACTAATATTTCTTTGTTACACTATGAATGGAGAAAATACTATGTTTTATGATCCTAGACCCATGATGGCAAACCTATGGCATGTGTACCACAGGTGGCATGCAGAATTCTCTCTGTGGTCAGGAGAGCTGTCACCCCAGCTCAGCTTTGCAACCAGCTACTCTTCAGGTCTGCTATGCATGCACCGGAGGGGCACATGAGTAGGGTGCATGTGCGGGAACATGCGTGTATGCACAGGGCCAGGGCAGATGCGCTGGGGATGGGGTCCATGTGTGTGGGGATGCATGCACATTGCACTTTGGGGATGTGCGTGCATGTGCGCTTTTGGCACTCTGGGCAGAAAAGATTAGCCATCAGTGCCATAGACCAAAATGCCCTGCCGTGCCAGGCAATGTACATGCATTGAGGGAATATGCTTAAGTCACCTTTCTCTAGTCGAAAAATTAACATTATCACAAGAAATGATCCACTCATTCACATTTGTTCTAAATTAAGGTGTACTTTTTTTTTACCTTGAAAACTGGTCCAACGTGTGTGGAAGCCAAAAGATACTGAACTAAAATTCATACATGGCTGGAAAAAATGACAAAACAGCATATAAGACTTGAAACCAGAGATATTCTTATTGGGTATCTTACCTGAAGGATACAGTAGAGAATTGACATATTTGATTATTAATGTTTTAACAGCATGTTGTATATTTGTCCATAACTGGAAAAATGAAAAAAAAAATCCGATAGAAGAGGAGGTGATAATGAAAATAATGGAATGTGCAGAGATGAGTAGATTGACATTGGCAATTGGAGAGCAAGAAGAAAAAGAATATTATAAAAAATGGGATTGATTTTATCAATGGTTAGATAGAAAAATAGGAAAATGAAATAATATAAATATAATACAATAGTAAATATAATACAATGGTAATGATATATTATAATTGACTATTATGGAAGGAATTATAATATGAATTAGAACTTGTAAAAATTGAGATTTGTTCAAAAAGTCTAATGATGATATAATAAGAATATAACATGATATGGAAAGGTGATTAATACAATATGAATAAAAATTTAAATCTAAGAGGGAAAGACTATTGATATTGTGCACAAGAAATATGTACCAACCGACAGACTGTACAACTGAAAGGTTTTATTTATTGTTTTGTGTTTTTGTTTGTTTATGTTTGTTGTTAAAAATAAATAAAAAATAAAACTAGTCCAAGAGGTTTTCCTGATCCCCAAAATATGGTGAAAGGAATCACCTCTAACCTAAATGTAATGTATTCTGTATGAAAAAAAAGAACAGCTGAGAACCAAGGAGTGCATCTTGGATGCCACATATTCTAAGAAGTGATTGGGGCCAAATTCATTAGCAGATATGATTACTCATTATGAAACATTGCTATTCAAAATGCCTTTCTGTCTTTCTGAATTACAATTCAGTCTCAGCCACCCTCACTTGAGAAAAACATTATAGTAAAAAAAATGGAATATAATTAGTCCTCGACTTACCACAGTTCATTTAGTGACAGTTCAAAGTTACAATGGCACCGAAAAAACTGGCTTATGACTGTTTTTCACACTTACAACCATTGCAGCATCCCAGAGTCATGGATCAAAATTAAGATGCTTGGCAACTGACTCCTATTTATGAAACTTGCAATGTGCCGGGTTATGGGATCAGCTTTTGCGACCTTCTCCCAAGCAAAGCCAATGGGAAAGTCAGATTCACTTAACAACCATCTTACTAACTTAGTAGCTGCAGTGGCAAAAAAAGCTTAACAACTATGGCAAAAAAAGGTTGTAACATGGGGCAAAACTTACTTAACAAATGTCTTATTTAGCAACATAAATTTTGGGCTCAGTTGTGGTCGTAGGTTGAGGACTATCTGTACAGGCTGGTAAATGTCAGTCATAGAAAAATAAGTTATCATGTTTGAGCTCTATTTTTCTTTGGTTTCTAACCAGATTGAATCAAGGCAAAACCATTTGCTAGCTCAATTACGCCTATTCTTTATTCTGGGCCTCCAGCACACAGGACAAAGGTATCATCCTGTTAATGGTTCATTTTTCAGGAATAAAAAGATTAATTGACTGGATAACCAAGCAAGGATGGTATCATGTGCCCTCCAAATCCCCTTCATAATTGAAGTCTGCCTTCTCCTCTGCCTCCCTTTTCTTCCTCCTCTCAGACAGGTGTGTCCTTTTGCAAGTAAGCATTACAGTTTAGAAGTTTCATTGCAGCCTTTTCTTCAGAAAAATCTTATACTGAAAACCTTCTTAGTACAAAATACATGAAAATGTATAGACAATGTAATCAAATTACCTTATAAGTGACTAGAAACTGATGTTAGACTCCAGGAAAGTAAATGTGAATAGAGCCTTTTAAAAATGGACAGAATACTATGACTTAAAACCCTAAAAGATGAACTAGCTTCAGAGAGATTGCCTTGGAGGTGAAAAACAGAATCTGGAAGGAGAGCCACAAACCTTAAAAAGGGGAAGCATTCAACATCACTATGGCTGAACTGTGTATCCATTGAGTGAGAAGTGAAAAGGAGATAGCCAGAAAAAAAGAAACGAAGAGTAGAAAGTGGTGGACAGAAATGCCAACTGCAATGAAAGAGTGTTATTTGATGCACTGATATTAAAAATGCAGAGCCAAGGCAAGTTTGGGGGTGTTGCCTATAGAAAATGGAAGAATAGTAACAGCTAGAAAAATAATGCTCTTCCTAACCTGATTGAAGAAACCTGGAGTTAAGGGTTGATAAAGCTATAATATGATCCACAAATGCTACCTGAAATTAAGTCTCTAGGGGCAGGTGAATTATCCCAGGGTTGAAAGCAGCTGGCCAAAGAAATCCCATTACTTTCAAACCAGAAAACTTGGAAGATGCTAGAATAGCAAAATTAGTATTGAAGAAACAAAAGACAGAGGAGTCAGGAAATTTACAGACCACCATAGATTTGTCAAAAGCAAGGAGTAACTCCTTTGTTTTTGATCCGCAACTGCAACAGCAATCACATCCCAGGATCTGCATTAACTTTGAAGGAAATTTCAGATAGGTTCACAGAGCCCTAGTTAACAAATGGATCAACCATGGAGAGGGTACAAGAGGAGGGAAGGAGGGAGATGTTGGTCAGATTTTTTTAAGGACATGAACAAGGATGTGGTTTAATAGCTAATCACAAGACAAACATCATGATTCAATATTACATGGTAAAAAGCTGAAACCCTGTCAAATCTAAATGGATTGTTATTCATTAATGACGAATGCAAGATCCTATCTCTGATGGGAAAAATGAAATGCATAGGCAGAGGATTGGGGAAGCCTGGCAGGAGAGCAGAGTTCGTGAGAAGGATCTAGGATACCAAACAGACAACTGGCTGGACACAAGCAAACACTGGGATGCAACACCCAGAAAAGCCAATAGAGGATTGGGCTGCCTAAGAAAGGAACCAATGTGCCCAACCCAAAGGAGGGAAATCGTCCCATATATTCTGCTGGGACAAGGCTGCACTTGAGATTCTGTTCAATGTTTTTTAGAAGGAGGAGGGAGAAATGGGAGATAGTTCAGAGGAGAACTTTTAGGCTGGCGGGGAGTCTATAAAACATTACCTATGAGGAATGATTAAAGGAATTAAGCTATAAATATTGGAAGGCTTTCACATACAGTATGATCTTTCTTTTATTTATCAAAGTGAGGGCAGAATCCTTTCCAGTTCACACAGTATATAATTCTGTGATTAAGTGCATTCAACCCATAGTTGATCAGGAAGACTTTTGTGAGAATTTGCGTCACTGACAGAGACCATTTCATCCACTTGGTCTCCAGCAGGCAGGGAAGGTGGTTCATCAGAAATTGATGCAATTTTGCTTCTTTTCTCCCTTCCAGTTTGTTCTCCAAAAGACGCCTTCATTGGATCTGCGGGGCACCTTCGACCTGGCCAGCCATGCTGATCCTGACCTGCTCTTCCAAGCTGCAGCTGCTGGAGAGTGTGTTGCGAAAGGGCCACCCCGAAACACTGTCGGTAATCGCCTATTTAGCGCTCCTCTTCTCTCTGTGTAAATATAAGAGCTGGTGCTTCTCCATTTACACAGAATTTGGTGAAAACTGCACCTGTTATATTTCTAAATGAATAATTAAATCTGGTGCCAGCCATGCAGTTGTTTCACATTGAGGAACATTTGCCGATTTCTTCTGCTACAGAAAATCAAAAACCATGTGGCCTTTCACTGACAGAGCAAATCCTTTCATCTCACCCATCCTAGTGTTTGCCCTCAGAAGACTTTGGGTGGTTCTGTATCAGCCAATCAGAGATCGCTCACTTCTGCCCCCAGATCTACCTTCCCCCAACCTTTTGATGAATGACATGAGAGGAAAAGCAAAACCACTCCTGCACTAGGGCTGCCTGACCCTCTTTTTAATTTAAGGTCTGTGGGGCAGTGATGCACATCAACCGTGGAAACCCAGCTCAACACGAAGTCGTGGTGGACTCTTGGCCAGAATTTAAAGCTGTTCTTACCCGACCACGCAAGGAGGTAGGAAATCACAGCAGAAGATTGATGGGTCCCCCCCACAGCCCCCTGGCAAAAAATGGGAGGGAAAAACACAACTGTATCTGGGGCACAAGAGCCATTCAGGAGGCACTCAGAGATGCTATAGCAGTTCTCCTTGCCTCCTGTTTCTATATCCTTCTACCAAGTGAGCCTGGCCTCATCAGCTCTTCCTCATGGCCTCTGCCATCTGTTCTATTCCCCGCTGCCACTTCCTGCAGGTGGTGAAGGACAAGAGGGATTGTTATGCCAACCTGCATGCTGCTTTCTATCGGGAGGAAGATGCCTGCAGAAGCCTTCTGGGAAACAAAGATGCCATAGACTGGGACAAAGCCTTCCAGCTGCAAGGCAAGACCTGCGCTCTAGCAATTTCTTTTCCACCCTTAGGAGATTTTGGAAAGTGCCAAAAACCTGGTTGTTTCCCCAACTCTTGGGAAAGGGTAATTCTGGACCCTGGTTTAGGTTAGCTTAGATTTTTTGAATGTAAGATGGAGTGTTTGTTCTTCCTTTCTTTTTTGTATTTGTATAGGATGTTTAGGGAAGTTGAACTCTGCCCAGAGTGATCTTTGGGGTTGGTTATATATATTTGATTAATAAGTAAACACAGATACACACACACACACACACAAACCACAACACACAACACACAAAAATAAATATGTGTTAGGAAATAGCCGGAATTTACAATAAACACAAAGTGAGATTAACTTTGCAGTTAATGTTTAAAATAGGAGAATCACAAAAGGAAGAAGTTCAACATTCTTTATAGTTTGATTAACATGCCATGGAATCTTGTGAATTGTAAGATCCAATGAGCTTAATGTTGTCTATGCAAGCAGTATCATTGCAGTATATAATTCTTGTCAACTAATAGTTCATGAACAGATTAAATCATTAAAAAAGTAATCAAATTTTCTAATTAGTTTATCACTATTTTTGCAAAAATAAATATAAACTCCACTTCTATGGAATAATCATTCAAGTATTAATCGAAGAATCAGTCACATTGCTTTATGAAAGATCCAAACATTTTAATCAATGTTTTTTGGGGGGCAAGGGGCATCTTTGGTGCTCTCTAACTTCGATGGTTTTCTTGCAGACGTTTCATTACCAAGCTAAGAAATATCATCAGTGCATAATGAAACCTTGGCAAGAAAACTACCAAGCTCAGGGAGCACCAAGGACTCCACAACTGAATGCTAAGCTACACATATTCTTTACTATCGGTCTTTTTTTTCTCATTGGAGCACAAAGGAAAAAAATTGAACTGATACATGAAGTCCTCAGAGGAACCTGCAAAACTGCCATTTGGCCTTTAAACTCAGGAGAAGTTCTGTATCTTGAAAAACCCTTACACTCTGATATTTTATACATATTTGTGCAGGATAATTCAATCCAGGCTTTGTCACGATGGATGACATTTGTCCTGGTATCCTAGAGCAGTGGCCATTCATTCCCTATATAAGTCTAGGCAAATAGGAGAAATTCCAGCCATAAACGCTATTTCCCCATGACTGAGAATTTCTCCATGGCATCAACTGCAGGGTATTAGGCACGGAGACAAAATAAGGTTTCACTCTGAACCTCAGGTTGATATCCTGTGATACTACCATTCCATGCAGGTCTCCAGGATGGGCTCTATCAGGCTGTGAAAGTCATGGCAGAGGCTAGACGTGTCCACATGGAGCCCCATTTCTACCAGGCAGTGCTGCACCCAGATGCAGCCATGTTTTGTCAGAACCAGTGAGTGATCATATTCTATTTCTAATGGAACTGTTTTGGGGGTCTATTAAGTGGATTCAATTCCATGCAATTATCTGGAATTCATTAATGAAATTAAGGACTTCTGAAAGTTTTATAACTAATCATATCCTCTGTAGAAATCTAGGAGTATATTTTATTTCATTTATTTGTTAACTTTCTGTGGCCACCCATCTTAATGAATTTGGGCGGCTTAAGGTTTATAAAATATATTACAATTAAAAATGTAAAAACCATTTTGAAACAATAAAAAAGAGTAAAACCAGTTAAAAACATTAAAAACATCCAACTTAAGATACATAAGAGCAAGATGTTGTTTCTCCTATTTGTAAAAAAAAAAGAGACAGGTTTACATATCAGCCCCAGTGGTTATAGCAGAGAATTTCTCATTCTCTACCAACTTGGAAGATGTGGAATGGACAATATTTAATAGAGAGCCAGGATTAGAGTTGGAAGAATTCACTGAATACAACTGCTCCATTGGTTTCTCCAAAAGCAATTACGTAAAGGATGTGATTATTTAAACAAAAAAAAAAGGATCCCAAATAAATTGCTGCACTTTCAAGAGACTATTAGTCTATTGATAATTTCAGAACAAATGAGATATGTGTATTTCAAATACTGGATAACTCTGAGATTATGATTTCTCTTGAAATATCTACTATAGTTAGACTCTTTGTTTTGCTGGGTGTGAGATAATATTTTTCCAGTATGGTGGGATGCTCTCTTCTTGTTCCACCTTCACTATTGCTTTCTCTTTCCTTTCAGGCTCAGAAGTGAGCCCCTCCACCTGGGGACACTCAGGCCATCTGATGCACCTCTGGTCAATGACACCTGGGCTTTTGCAAGCAATGATCGGAGCCTGCGCTACCTCAGGAGCCTGATTGAGGACTTCCCAAATGCTTGCCTCCTAGATCAGAAAGGGCAGCCAGTTGCCTGGTGCCTAAGTGATGCTCTTGGGCGTATGACCCATGGCTACGCTCTTCCTGAATACCGGGGAAAGGGTCATATGAAAACAGTATATCAGGCACTAGGCAGGAAGTTGCACACTAAGGGTTTTGTCTCATATGGGGGAGTTCTGCCAGAGAATCAGAACGCCAAGAAACTTTTAATTAGTCTGGGCTTCCATCTCTTGTCTTTGAGAAATTACGTGATTTTGTTCACTCCAAATCACCTGAAATAGCCTTCCTGCATTTTCCCTCCTAGAATCAGTGGCACCAATACTGGCTTCATTAGACTGAGAGGTTGGGACTATATTTGAACCTTGGATTTAAGCAGTGGTGGGCTTCAAAAGTTTTAGCAAAGGGTTCTCTGCCTGTTTGCTATGTGGGTGTGGCCTAGTCGGCCTCCTGCACCACAGGGAGGGCGGCATTTTTGCCCTCCCTGGGCTCCGGAGGGCAAAAATGGCCTCCCCGGACTCTGGAAACTCTCTGGAACCCAGAAATGGGCCTGTTTTTCTCCCTCTCTGAGCCTCTGCGCACACCCTGCACTTACCTGCATCCAAAACAGGCCCTATGGGGACTCTTGGGATGGGTGGGCCAGGGCCAGCCAGGAGTGGGATTTGGGGGGTCTCTGAACTGCAAAAAACCTTAGCTAGGGGCTCTCCTGAACCCCTGTGAACCCCCAGCAGCCCACCCCTGGATTTAAGGGACTACCTCTTTGGATATATTCAACATAAAGTCTGAAAAGAATCACAAGAACCAAGAATAGCTCTCAATGAATGAAAATAGAACTCTTGGAAACAGTGATTGCAAACCTTATGAGCTGAGTATGTCAAACATGTAGAAAGTGCCTCACTTGAGTCTGGTGGTGTGTCACCTCCCCACAAAGAAAACAGGAAGAATTCTCTATTCTCTATCTAGACGACCCTGAACAGTGGCACTCACTGGCAGTGCCACTGGCCAGAAGTAGAGACCTGAGCTCAACCTCAACCTTAGCACCACTCCTGCCAGTGAAAATGGTCACCTCACATCATTCCCCAAAGTTCACAAGCCTTAGGGAATGGTGCAATGGTCCCAGTGGTCCAGGACTTTCCTGGATCTGCCACATGCCATTGTCAGCTTTCAAGACTCCTTTCTCTCGCTTCTTTCGGCTGCCATAGTAACGGAGGGAGGATGAAATAATTGGGTTTTGTGGGGGTGGGAAATGTGCTGGAGATTTTAGAGAATGAACTGTATAACTTGTATAAACTTTATTGTTTATGCCTACTTGCTTACTGCGCAACTGTAGCTCTTTATCAAACTAGGCCAAAGTCAATGGCCAGATGTCTGCATCACCACCTGAAGATGTCCCACATGACATTATACACATCTTTGATTGGATGGGGCGTTTGAACTATGGTGGGTGGGAACGTTGCCATCACTTTGTATATGTGTTTTTCATGTGTAAATCCTCAGATCTAGAATTCCCTTGATGCTATCACTTGATTTCCAGTAAAAGTCCCTTTTCTCTATAACAATGGAGTCTAAGAATGTCTTTCTTGGATTTTGAATGGAGGACCAACTGACAGCCATTTACCTTCAGGCGATGCTCTCTTTCTGTTAACAGGTCCTGAGGCTGCTGTGGGTCATATGAGGCCTTAGTTCTTGAAGAAGCTTCAGAGAATATATTTCCATGGCTCTTGCTTTCTTTGAAAAGCATGTAAAATTGTATACCCCATTCTCACTCAATTTTTGGAGGCCTCAGGAGAGCATACTCCGTTCTCATGCAGTGTCCACAGCTTTCAAAAATTGCACAAGAATGGGTTGTGCTTTCAAGAAAAGTTGTCAGAGGTTGATGAATGTAGTGTGGTATAGATTTGTCATCACTTCTTTAAATGATACATTTCCCATTGCTTTAGCATACATTTTACATCATATCAGGCTCCAGCACTTTGGACCTGAGTCTGTTTTATATGTGAAAGAGCTCCTCCATTCCACCACTGCTTTGAGTCTCCTACCCTACAACCAACTTCACTTCTGCTTGCTTCAAAGACAGAGAAATAGGCCAGTGACACTCTAAAGCAATTACTGCTCCCACCATCTTGCACCATCTGAAAATGCAACTATCAATGTTTGATCAAAATCTACAACTGTACTAGCATGTAATCTCAAGTTAAATAAATATTTGATTATCCTGTCTCATCTTGGGTGGTGTGGATACGGCAGGATGCAATCACTATGTCTATAAACTGATTAATAGCAAGTTTTATTCCCGTTGAGTGAAATTCAACTAATTGTTTGGAATTTTGCATACATTTGCCCATCACTTTAAATGTTACTCAGGTTGAATGAGCATGCAGGAATTCTTCAATTCTGGGAGATCAGGTACAAAATATTGTGTGGGGGACGCGCAAAAACAGTATTAACTGTGTTACTATATTGAAAAATTATCATTAAAATATTTTTAAAAACCATTACTGCTCTTAGAATCACTATGATTTCCTTTTGTGAAACTCCTGAAAATAAAAACAATTGAAAAGATCCCCTGCCTCACAGACATTTAAACTGAAATGTTTCATCTGCCTTTTGAGTGCTTAAAAAAAAGTTGAGTTAGCAGAGAGTAAATGGTAATTTAATTGAAATAATACTGCATTCTAATTTAATTATTTATTTCATTTGCACAGATTAATTCTAATATCTATTCATTCTCCAAATGCTTCTAAAAATGGTTGGTAGGAAAAATGTATGTGTTAGCATAATTTTTCCCCCCACAACAATTTGTCACTTAGTGGTGGGATTCAAAAAAATTTACTACTGGTTCTGAGTGTGTAGCTTGGTGGGCGTGATGTGGCTTGTTGGCCGTGGCAGGGGAAAGATACTGTAAAATCTCCATTCCCACCCCACTCCTGGGGGAAAGTTACTGCAAAATCCCCATTCCCTCCCCACCCCACTAACCTGCTTTCCAGCTCCATTCTCTTGTGCAGGGCAACAAAAGAAGACCCAGCCAATCATCTGGGATTCGGGAGGCAGAGAATAGATGGAGGTGGGGCCAGTCAGAGGCGGTATTTGCCGGTTCTAGAAATTCTAGAAATTCCAGTCTATCGAACACCCAATCTCTGTCATCTATCAGTGGGGGAATATGGGGTTGAAAGGATTGAAATTGGGAATAATCCCAATAATCCTGTCAGACCAATTATTCCAACTGGTGGTGTCCAGGAGGAGGGCCTTCTCTGCTATTGCTCCTACTCTCTGGAACATCTTGCCCCTCCTCCCCACCGATGTGAGGTTGGCCCCAACCCTCCTATTCTTTCATAAGAGTCTAAAGATGTGGCTCTGAAAGTCAGCTTGTGGCCCCAGTGAGAGAAAGCACAGTAGAGGAGATTGATTGAGTGACCACAGATCCCACCTCCCCACATTCTGCCCATATCTTCCCTACATGTCCTTAGATTTTAATGTTTGGTTTTAATTTATTTATGTTCTAATGTGTATGTATAGATACATTTTTATGAGTGTAAGCTGCCCAGAGTTACCCTATGGTAGGATCGATGGCCAATGAATTTTATTAATGAATGAACAAATAAAATGATTGAAATTTATGGTTTGCATAATCTTAAAGAGAATTCTTTACTAAAATGATGTATCATTTTGTGGTTTTTGGGGGGTACATGTCACCAAAAAAAAAAAAAAATGGCTAGCATGTTTAAAGGTTCTTCAAATGTACACTGGAAATGTAAACAACAAAAAGACAATTTATCATGCTTGATGGTCATGTAAAAAAGCCAAAATATTTTGGACTCAATTATATACAATAATATAGAAGATTTTAAAAACTCATTTATAATTGAAATCAGAGACATTTATTTTGAAATTGATGGATATGCAGCTAGAAAAAAATATGAAACTTTGTACTTATATTCAAATGCATTAAAACTATGTTATGCACAAAGCTGAAAATATTCAACTTCACCCACAATGGAGGAATGGATGGTGAAGTTGATGGAATTTGTTGAGATGACCAAATTGACTGCATCAAGTAGAGAAATTACATTAATTGGAAGCTACTTTTTTATTTCCTTTCCTTATCTTTCTTTTCCTTTTCTATTTCCTTTTATTTTCCCCTTTCTTGCATTTTTAACTTTCTCTTTGATATCTTTTTACTATTTCTTACTTTATATTAATTTGTATTAGTTGGTATTTTTAAAATATCTTGTCTGTCTATATCTATCTATGATATCTAATCTCCCCCCCCCCGCACCCTCTCTCAGTCTCTTTTTTCAATCTAATTCTAATCAAATCTAACAAGATGGTTACCATCAGAGACAAATATAAAGTCTCATTTCTGAAATTGAAATAATTTGGCAGAGGATTGGGGAAGCCTGGCATGACAGCAGAGCTCTTGAAAAGGATCTAGGAGTTCAAACAGAAAACTGACTGGATCTGAGCAAAGATTGAGATGCAGCACCCAGAAAAACCGAATGGAGATTGGGCTGCCTAAATAGGGACTAATGTGCCCAACCCAGAGGAGGGAAATTGTCCCATTATATCCTACACTGAAGTTCTATGACAGATTCTGGGCATTGTTTTGAAGAGGAGGGAGAACCAGGTTCAGAGGAGAACTCCTAGGCTGGGGAGGGATCTGGGAACCATTTCCTATGAGGAATGATTAAGGGAGCTAAGCTATAAATATCTCCAAGGCTACTTCACATACTCATACCTCACATATACATACTCCAAGGTACAATCACATACTCTGATTGAAGATTGGGCAAGATCCTTTCCAGCTCACACACTGTACGATTCTATGACTGGGGATCCATTCAATCCAGGAAGGCTTTTTTTAAGAGTTCAGAATCTGTATCATTGACGGAGACCATTTGAGGACATCCACTTGGTCTCCAGCAAGCAGGGAAAATTAGTTCATCAGAAATCGATGCAATTTTGCTTCTTTTCTCCCTTCCAGTTTGCTCACCAAAAGACGCCTTCGTGGGACCTGCGGGGCACCTTCGACCTGGCCAGCCATGCTGATCCTGACCTGCTCTTCCAAGCTGCAGCTGCTGGAGAGTGTGTTGCGAAAGGGCCTCCCTGAAACAGTGCTGGTAATCACTTGTTAATGCTCCTCTTCTCTCTGTGCAAATATAAGAGCTTGTGCTTCCTCATTTACTGAGAATTTGGAAAAAACTGCACTTGTTAACTTTCTTAATCCATAATAATGTTTGATGCCTGCCATGAAGTCATTTCACATTCAAGTCTACTTTTCCTTTCATTACATCTGCAAACAAAAATCCAATAATGTCCAACCTGAAACAGAGCAAACAAGAGAATCTCTCTTTGCAAGAGAATTTCTTCTGCTACAGAAAATCCCAAAATCACCTGGCCTTTCAATGTGGCAGTGAATTCTTACAACTGACCTATCATAGCATTTGGCTCTCAACAGACTGAATCAGCCAGTCAGAGATGGCTTTCACTGACAGAGCAAATTCCTTCATCTCACCCATCCTAGTGTTTGCCCTCAGAAGACTTTGGGTGGTTCTGTATCAGCCAATCAGAGATCGCTCACTTCTGCCCCCAGATCCACCCTCCCCCAACCTTTTGATGAATGACATGAGAGGAAAAGCAAAACCACTCCTGCACTAGGGCTGCCTGACCCTCTTTTTAATTTAAGGTCTGTGGGGCAGTGATGCACATCAACCGTGGAAACCCAGCTCAACACGAAGTCGTGGTGGACTCTTGGCCAGAATTTAAAGCTGTTCTTACCCGACCACGCAAGGAGGTAGGAAATCACAGCAGAAAATTGATGGGTCCCCCCACAGCCCCCTGGCAAAAAATGGGAGAGAAAAACACACCTGTATCTGGGGCACAAGAGCCATTCAGGAGGCACTCAGAGATGCTATAGCAGTTCTCCTTGCCTCCTGTTTCTATATCCCTCTTCCAAGTGAGCCTGGCCTCATCAGCTCTTCCGCATGGTCTCTGCCATCTGTTCTATTCCCGTTGCCACTTCCTGCAGGTGGTGAAGGACAAGAGGGATTGTTATGCCAACCTGCATGCTGCTTTCTATCGGGAGGAAGATGCCTGCAGAAGCCTTCTGGAAAACAAAGATGCCGTAGACTGGGACAAAGCCTTCCAGCTGCAAGGCAAGACCTGCGCTCTAGCAATTTCTTTTCCACCCTTAGGAGATTTTGGAAAGTGCCAAAAACCTGGTTGTTTCCCCAACTCTTGGGAAAGGGTAATTCTGGACCCTGGTTTAGGTTAGCTTAGATTTTTTGAATGTAAGATGGAGTGTTTGTTCTTCCTTTCTTTTTTGTATTTGTATAGGATGTTTAGGGAAGTTGAACTCTGCCCAGAGTGATCTTTGGGATTGGTTATATATATTTGATTAATAAGTAAACACAGATGCACACACACACACGCACACACAAACCACAACACACAACACACAAAAATAAATATGTGTTAGGAAATAGCCGGAATTTACAATAAACACAAAGTGAGATTAACTTT
Source organism: Bungarus multicinctus (assembly GCA_023653725.1). Lineage (NCBI taxonomy): Eukaryota > Metazoa > Chordata > Lepidosauria > Squamata > Elapidae > Bungarus > Bungarus multicinctus. Next base: position 55,285,360 of record CM042838.1, on the reverse strand, counting down.
GCAGTTAATGTTTAAAATAGGAGAATCACAAAAGGAAGAAGTTCAACATTCTTTATAGTTTGATTAACATGCCATGGAATCTTGTGAATTGTAAGATCCAATGAGCTTAATGTTGTCTATGCAAGCAGTATCATTGCAGTATATAATTCTTGTCAACTAATAGTTCATGAACAGATTAAATCATTAAAAAAGTAATCAAATTTTCTAATTAGTTTATCACTATTTTTGCAAAAATAAATATAAACTCCACTTCTATGGAATAATCATTCAAGTATTAATCGAAAAATCAGTCACATTGCTTTATGAAAGATCCAAACATTTTAATCAATGTTTTTTGGGGGGCAAGGGACATCTTTGGTGCTCTCTAACTTCGATGGTTTTCTTGCAGACGTTTCATTACCAAGCTAAGAAATATCATCAGTGCATAATGAAACCTTGGCAAGAAAACTACCAAGCTCAGGGAGCACCAAGGACTCCACAACTGAATGCTAAGCTACACATATTCTTTTCTATCGGTCTTTTTTTTCTCATTGGAGCAAAAATTGAACTGATACATGAAGTCCTCAGAGGAACCTGCAAAACTGCCATTTGGCCTTTAAACTCAGGAGAAGTTCTGTATCTTGAAAAACCCTTACACTCTGATATTTTATACATATTTGTGCAGGATAATTCAATCCAGGCTTTGTCACGATGGATGACATTTGTCCTGGTATCCTAGAGCAGTGGCCATTCATTCCCTATATAAGTCTAGGCAAATAGGAGAAATTCCAGCCATAAACGCTATTTCCCCATGACTGAGAATTTCTCCATGGCATCAACTGCAGGGTATTAGGCACAGAGACAAAATAAGGTTTCACTCTGAACCTCAGGTTGATATCCTGTGATACTACCATTCCATGCAGGTCTCCAGGATGGGCTCTATCAGGCTGTGAAAGTCATGGCAGAGGCTAGACGTGTCCACATGGAGCCCCATTTCTACCAGGCAGTGCTGCACCCAGATGCAGCCATGTTTTGTCAGAACCAGTGAGTGATCATACTCTATTTCTAATGGAACTGTTTTGGGGGTCTATTAAGTGGATTCAATTCCATGCAATTATCTGGAATTCATTAATGAAATTAAGGTCTTCTGAAAGTTTTATAACTAATCATATCCTCTGTAGAAATCTAGGAGTATATTTTATTTCATTTATTTGTTAACTTTCTGTGGCCACCCATCTTAATGAATTTGGGCGGCTTAAGGTTTATAAAATATATTACAATTAAAAATGTAAAAACCATTTTGAAACAATAAAAAAGAGTAAAACCAGTTAAAAACATTAAAAACATCCAACTTAAGATACATAAGAGCAAGATGTTGTTTCTCCTATTTGTAAAAAAAAAAGAGACAGGTTTACATATCAGCCCCAGTGGTTATAGCAGAGAATTTCTCATTCTCTACCAACTTGGAAGATGTGGAATGGACAATATTTAATAGAGAGCCAGGATTAGAGTTGGAAGAATTCACTGAATACAACTGCTCCATTGGTTTCTCCAAAAGCAATTACGTAAAGGATGTGATTATTTAAACAAAAAAAAAAGGATCCCAAATAAATTGCTGCACTTTCAAGAGACTATTAGTCTATTGATAATTTCAGAACAAATGAGATATGTGTATTTCAAATACTGGATAACTCTGAGATTATGATTTCTCTTGAAATATCTACTATAGTTAGACTCTTTGTTTTGCTGGGTGTGAGATAATATTTTTCCAGTATGGTGGGATGCTCTCTTCTTGTTCCACCTTCACTATTGCTTTCTCTTTCCTTTCAGGCTCAGAAGTGAGCCCCTCCACCTGGGGACACTCAGGCCATCTGATGCACCTCTGGTCAATGACACCTGGGCTTTTGCAAGCAATGATCGGAGCCTGCGCTACCTCAGGAGCCTGATTGAGGACTTCCCAAATGCTTGCCTCCTAGATCATAAAGGGCAGCCAGTTGCCTGGTGCCTAAGTGATGCCCTTGGGCGTATGACCCATGGCTACGCTCTTCCTGAATACCAGGGAAAGGGTCATATGAAAACAGTACTTCAGGCACTAGGCAGGAAGTTGCACACTAAGGGTTTTGTCTCATATGGGGGAGTTCTGCCAGAGAATCAGAACTCCAAGAAACTTTTAATTAGTCTGGGCTTCCATCTCTTGTCTTTGAGAAATTACGTGATTTTGTTCACTCCAAATCACCTGAAATAGCCTTCCTGCATTTTTCCTCCTAGAATCAATGGCACCAATACTGGCTTCATTAGACTGAGAGGTTGGGACTATATTTGAACCTTGGATTTAAGCAGTGGTGGGCTTCAAAAGTTTTAACAAAGGGTTCTCTGCCTGTTTGCTATGTGGGTGTGGCCTAGTCGGCTTCCTGCACCACAGGGAGGGGGGCATTTTTGCCCTCCCTGGGCTCCGGATGGCAAAAATGGCCTCCCCGGACTCTGGAAGCTCTCTGGAACCCAGAAATAGGCCTGTTTTTCTCCCTCTCTGAGCCTCTGCGCACACCCTGCACTTACCTGCATCCAAAACAGGCCCTATGGGGACTCTTGGGATGGGTGGGCCAGGGCCAGCCAGGAGTGGGATTTGGGGGGTCTCTGAACTGCAAAAAACCTTAGCTAGGGGCTCTCCTGAACCCCTGTGAACCCCCAGCAGCCCACCCCTGGATTTAAGGGACTACCTCTTTGGATATATTCAACATAAAGTGTGAAAAGAATCACAAGAACCAAGAATAGCTCTCAATGAATGAAAATAGAACTCTTGGAAACAGTGATTGCAAACCTTTTGAGCTGAGTATGTCAAACATGTAGAAAGTGCCTCACTTGAGTCTGGTGGTGTGTCACCTCCCCACAAAGAAAACAGGAAGAATTCTCTATTCTCTATCTAGACGACCCTGAACAGTGGCACTCACTGGCAGTGCCACTGGCCAGAAGTAGAGACCTGAGCTCAACCTCAACCTTAGCACCACTCCTGCCAGCAAAAATGGTCACCTCACATCATTCCCCAAAGTTCACAAGCCTTAGGGAATGGTGCAATGGCCCCAGTGGCCCAGGACTTTCCTGGATCTGCCACATGCCATTGTCAGCTTTCAAGACTCCTTTCTCTCGCTTCTTTCGGCTGCCATAGTAACGGAGGGAGGATGAAATAATAGGGTTTTGTGGGGGTGGGAAATGTGCTGGAGATTTTAGAGAATGAACTGTATAACTTGTATAAACTTTATTGTTTATGCCTACTTGCTTACTGCGCAACTGTAGCTCTTTATCAAACTAGGCCAAAGTCAATGGCCAGATGTCTGCATCACCACCTGAAGATGTCCCACATGACATTATACACATCTTTGATTGGATGGGACGTTTGAACTATGGTGGGTGGGAACGTTGCCATCACTTTGTGTATGTGTTTTTCATGTGTAAATCCTCAGATCTAGAATTCCCTTGATGCTACCACTTGATTTCCAGTAAAAATCCCTTTTCTCCATAACAATGGAGTCTAAGAATGTCTTTCTTGGATTTTGAATGGAGGACCAACTGACAGCCATTTACCTTCAGGCGATGCTCTCTTTCTGTTAACAGGTCCTGAGGCTGCTGTGGGTCATATGAGGCCTTAGTTCTTGAAGAAGCTTCAGAGAATACATTTCCATGGCTCTTGCTTCCTTTGAAAAGCATGTAAAATTGTATACCCCATTCTCACTCAATTTTTGGAGGCCTAAGGAGAGCATACTCCATTCTCATGCGGCGTCCACAGCTTTCAAAAATTGCACAAGAATGGGTTGTGCTTTCAAGAAAAGTTGTCAGAGGTTGATGAATGTAGTGTGGTATAGATTTGTCATCACTTCTTTAAATGATACATTTCCCATTGCTTTAGCATACATTTTACATCATATCAGGCTCCAGCACTTTGGACCTGAGTCTGTTTTATATGTGAAAGAGCTCCTCCATTCCACCACTGCTTTGAGTCTCCTACCCTACAACCAACTTCACTTCTGCTTGCTTCAAAGACAGAGAATAGGCCAGTGACACTCTAAAGCAATTACTGCTCCCACCATCTTGCACCATCTGAAAATGCAACTATCAATGTTTGATCAAAATCTACAACTGTACTAGCATGTAATCTCATGTTAAATAAATATTTGATTATCCTGTCTCATCTTGGGTGGTGTGGATACGGCAGGATGCAATCACTATGTCTATAAACTGATTAATAGCAAGTTTTATTCCCGTTGAGTGAAATTCAACTAATTGTTTGGAATTTTGCATACATTTGCCCATCACTTTAAATGTTACTCAGGTTGAATGAGCATGCAGGAATTCTTCAATTCTGGGAGATCAGGTACAAAATATTGTGTGGGGGACGCGCAAAAACAGTATTAACTGTGTTACTATATTGAAAAATTATCATTAAAATATTTTTAAAAACCATTACTGCTCTTAGAATCACTATGATTTCCTTTTGTGAAACTCCTGAAAATAAAAACAATTGAAAAGATCCCCTGCCTCACAGACATTTAAACTGAAATGTTTCATCTGCCTTTTGAGTGCTTAAAAAAAAGTTGAGTTAGCAGAGAGTAAATGGTAATTTAATTGAAATAATACTGCATTCTAATTTAATTATTTATTTCATTTGCACAGATTAATTCTAATATCTATTCATTCTCCAAATGCTTCTAAAAATGGTTGGTAGGAAAAATGTATGTGTTAGCATAATTTTTCCCCCCACAACAATTTGTCACTTAATGGTGGGATTCAAAATATTTTACTACTGGTTCTGAGTGTGTAGCTTGGTGGGCGTGATGTGGCTTGTTGGCCGTGGCAAGGGAAAGATACTGTAAAATCTCCATTCCCACCCCACTACTGGGGGAAGGTTACTGCAAAATCCACATTCCCTCCCCATGCCACTAACCTGCTTTCCAGCTCCGTACTCCTGTGCAGGGTAACCAAAGAAGACCCAGCCGATCAGCTGGGACTTGGGAGAAAGAGAATAGATGGGGGCGGGGCCAGTCAGAGGTGGTATTTGCTGGTTCTCCGAACTACTCAAGATTTCTATTACTGGTTCTCCAGAACTGGTCAGAACCTGCTGAATATCACCTCTAAATAAGATGTACCTTTTACAAAATGGCAGAAAGTCTTATCTAAATTTGTATGGTGAGGAAAAAAAAAAGTACAAATGACAGTCAAGTTATTATTAAAATATATAATTTTTTATTTGAATAGGAAATGAAATAGCAATAGCAATAGTACTTAGACTTATATACTGCTTTATAGTGTTTTACAGCCCTCTCTAAGTGGTTTACAGAGTCAGCATATTGCCCCCAACAATCTGGGTCCTCATTTTACCCACCTCAGAAGGATGAAAGGCTGAGTCAACCTTGAGCCTGGTGGGATTTGGACTGCCAGGCAGCCAACAGTCAGCAGAAGTAGCTTGCAGTACTGCACTCTAAACACTGTGCCACCAAGGAAGAAGAATAAGTGAAAGAATGTATGATAAAATAGGCTAAAAATGATATATATATATATATATATATATATATATGGATCTTTGGTTCTTCGGGTTTTCTCCCGCGTAGAGTTGGAAATATTTAGGCGACGTTTCGATGAAGTCTCATTCATCATCTTCAGGCTTCTGTCTTCGGCCTTGTGCTTCTCAGAGTGATGTGAGCTTGCAGCTGCTTCTTCCTTTTAACTACTAGTGGGGGTGTGACTTGATTGGGTGGGGGCTTGGCTGTGTTCTGATTGGGTGGGGGTGTGTTCTCATTGGTTGGGGGTTTGGCTGTGTTCTGATTGGTTGGGGGGTTGGCTGTGTTCTGATTGGCTGGCGGTGTGTTCTGTTCTGGTGGGGGTTTGGTTGTACTCCGGTTAGTCTCAGTTGCTGGGGGATTTGAGCTGGTGAGCTGTGATCCTATTGTTTGGCTTCGCGTTCGTGGTCGTGTCACATCTTCATGGTGGGCATCAGTTCCCTTCATGTATGGGTTGGGGGGGTTTGAAGCAGGTAGTGATGCAGCTGTGGTACGGCTTCTGGTCCGTGGTCGTGTTTCATCTTCTGTGTGGGTGTGAGTCTGCTTTCTGCGTGGAAGTGTGGTGGTAGTTTCTTGTGTGGCCTTCGTGGGTGTGGGTCTGGTGTCCTTTATGTTAGGTACTCTTTTGTTAATGAGGGCGGGTTTCCAAATGGCTGGTAGGCGGGAGGTGTCATCTCGTTTATTCATGCTGTGTGGGCGTTTTTCTATCTCTATGGCTTCTCTGATTATTCTGTTGTTGAAGTGTTCAGTTTTGGCGATAGTTCTGGTATTTTTAAAGTCAATCTTGTGTCCTGTGGCTTTGAGGTGTTGGACCAGGGAAGAGGTCGGTTCTTCTTTTTTGATTGAGTTCTTATGTTCTTCAATGCGTGCACTTATCCTTCTGTTAGTTTGTCCAATGTATGTGGTGGGGCAGGAGGTGCACGGGATTTCGTATACTCCTTGGAAATCCCGTGCACCTCCTGCCCCACCACATACATTGGACAAACTAACAGAAGGATAAGTGCACGCATTGAAGAACATAAGAACTCAATCAAAAAAGAAGAACCGACCTCTTCCCTGGTCCAACACCTCAAAGCCACAGGACACAAGATTGACTTTAAAAATACCAGAACTATCGCCAAAACTGAACACTTCAACAACAGAATAATCAGAGAAGCCATAGAGATAGAAAAACGCCCACACAGCATGAATAAACGAGATGACACCTCCCGCCTACCAGCCATTTGGAAACCCGCCCTCATTAACAAAAGAGTACCTAACATAAAGGACACCAGACCCACACCCACGAAGGCCACACAAGAAACTACCACCACACTTCCACGCAGAAAGCAGACTCACACCCACACAGAAGATGAAACACGACCACGGACCAGAAGCCGTACCACAGCTGCATCACTACCTGCTTCAAACCCCCCCAACCCATACATGAAGGGAACTGATGCCCACCATGAAGATGTGACACGACCACGAACGCGAAGCCAAACAATAGGATCACAGCTCACCAGCTCAAATCCCCCAGCAACTGAGACTAACCGGAGTACAACCAAACCCCCACCAGAACAGAACACACCCCCAGCCAATCAGAACACAGCCAACCCCCCAACCAATCAGAACACAGCCAAACCCCCAACCAATGAGAACACACCCCCACCCAATCACAACACAGCCAAGCCCCCACCCAATCAAGTCACACCCCCACTAGTAGTTAAAAGGAAGAAGCAGCTGCAAGCTCACATCACTCTGAGAAGCACAAGGCCGAAGACAGAAGCCTGAAGATGATGAATGAGACTTCATCGAAACGTCGCCTAAATATTTCCAACTCTACGCGGGAGAAAACCCGAAGAACCAAAGATCCACATACAAATACCCGCGAAAATCTCCGAAAACAAATATATATATATATATATATATATATATATATATGTGTGTAAGGTTTTTAAGCTGATAATTTTTAAATAATAAATAAGGGAGACTAGTATAGATCTATTTCGAGCTAGTTAGCTCTCTTCAGCTAGCCATACCCTTACTGGGATTCGAACCAGGGAAGTATTACATGTGAGGCAGTTGTAATTGCCTCTACACCACTGGCTCTCTCCTTATCAGCTCAGGCAGGGGAATAAGTATATACTTTGTATTACAAAGTATAAACAGGGTGTTGTAATACAAAGTATTAACAGGGTGTTGTAATACAAAGTATATATATATATATATATATATATATATATATATATATATATATATATATATATATATATGGATCAGTGGGGGAATATGGGGTTGAAAGGATTGAAATTGGGAATAATCCCAATAATCCTGTCAGACCAATTATTCCAACTGGTGGTGTCCAGGAGGAGGGCCTTCTCTGCTATTGCTCCTACTCTCTGGAACATCTTGCCCCTCCTCCCCACCGATGTGAGGTTGGCCCCAACCCTCCTATTCTTTCATAAGAGTCTAAAGATGTGGCTCTGAAAGTCAGCTTGTGGCCCCAGTGAGAGAAAGCACAGTAGAGGAGATTGATTGAGTGACCACAGATCCCACCTCCCCACATTCTGCCCATATCTTCCCTACATGTCCTTAGATTTTAATGTTTGGTTTTAATTTATTTATGTTTTAATGTGTATGTATAGATACATTTTTATGAGTGTAAGCTGCCCAGAGTTACCCTATGGTAGGATCGATGGCCAATGAATTTTATTAATGAATGAACAAATAAAATGATTGAAATTTATGGTTTGCATAATCTTAAAGAGAATTCTTTACTAAAATGATGTATCATTTTGTGGTTTTTGGGGGGTACATGTCACCAAAAAAAAAAAATGGCTAGCATGTTTAAAGGTTCTTCAAATGTACACTGGAAATGTAAACAACAAAAAGACAATTTATCATGCTTGATGGTCATGTAAAAAAGCCAAAATATTTTGGACTCAATTATATACAATAATATAGAAGATTTTAAAAACTCATTTATAATTGAAATCAGAGACATTTATTTTGAAATTGATGGATATGCAGCTAGAAAAAAATATGGAACTTTGTACTTATATTCAAATGCATTAAAACTATGTTATGCACAAAGCTGAAAATATTCAACTTCACCCACAATGGAGGAATGGATGGTGAAGTTGATGGAATTTGTTGAGATGACCAAATTGACTGCATCAAGTAGAGAAATTACATTAATTGGAAGCTACTTTTTTATTTCCTTTCCTTATCTTTCTTTTCCTTTTCTATTTCCTTTTATTTTCCCCTTTCTTGCATTTTTAACTTTCTCTTTGATATCTTTTTACTATTTCTTACTTTATATTAATTTGTATTAGTTGGTATTTTTAAAATATCTTGTCTGTCTATATCTATCTATGATATCTAATCTCCCCCCCCCCCCCGCACCCTCTCTCAGTCTCTTTTTTCAATCTAATTCTAATCAAATCTAACAAGATGGTTACCATCAGAGACAAATATAAAGTCTCATTTCTGAAATTGAAATAATTTGGCAGAGGATTGGGGAAGCCTGGCATGACAGCAGAGCTCTTGAAAAGGATCTAGGAGTTCAAACAGAAAACTGACTGGATCTGAGCAAAGATTGAGATGCAGCACCCAGAAAAACCGAATGGAGATTGGGCTGCCTAAATAGGGACTAATGTGCCCAACCCAGAGGAGGGAAATTGTCCCATTACATCCTACACTGAAGTTCTATGACAGATTCTGGGCATTGTTTTGAAGAGGAGGGAGAACCAGGTTCAGAGGAGAACTCCTAGGCTGGGGAGGGATCTGGGAACCATTTCCTATGAGGAATGATTAAGGGAGCTAAGCTATAAATATCTCCAAGGCTACTTCACATACTCATACCTCACATATACATACTCCAAGGTACAATCACATACTCTGATTGAAGATTGGGCAAGATCCTTTCCAGCTCACACACTGTACGATTCTATGACTGGGGATCCATTCAATCCAGGAAGGCTTTTTTTAAGAGTTCAGAATCTGTATCATTGACGGAGACCATTTGAGGACATCCACTTGGTCTCCAGCAAGCAGGGAAAATTAGTTCATCAGAAATTGATGCAATTTTGCTTCTTTTCTCCCTTCCAGTTTGCTCGCCAAAAGACGCCTTCGTGGGACCTGCGGGGCACCCTTGACCTGGCCAGCCATGCTGATCCTGACCTGCTCTTCCAAGCTGCAGCTGCTGGAGAGTGTGTTGCGAAAGGGCCTCCCTGAAACAGTGCTGGTAATCACTTGTTAATGCTCCTCTTCTCTCTGTGCAAATATAAGAGCTTGTGCTTCCCCATTTACTGAGAATTTGGAAAAAACTGCACTTGTTAACTTTCTTAATCCATAATAATGTTTGATGCCTGCCATGAAGTCATTTCACATTCAAGTCTACTTTTCCTTTCATTACATCTGCAAACAAAAATCCAATAATGTCCAACCTGAAACAGAGCAAACAAGAGAATCTCTCTTTGCAAGAGAATTTCTTCTGCTACAGAAAATCCCAAAATCACCTGGCCTTTCAATGTGGCAGTGAATTCTTACAACTGACCTATCATAGCATTTGGCTCTCAACAGACTGAATCAGCCAGTCAGAGATGGCTTTCACTGACAGAGCAAATTCCTTCATCTCACCCATCCTAGTGTTTGCCCTCAGAAGACTTTGGGTGGTTCTGTATCAGCCAATCAGAGATCGCTCACTTCTGCCCCCAGATCCACCCTCCCCCAACCTTTTGATGAATGACATGAGAGGAAAAGCAAAACCACTCCTGCACTAGGGCTGCCTGACCCTCTTTTTAATTTAAGGTCTGTGGGGCAGTGATGCACATCAACCGTGGAAACCCAGCTCAACACGAAGTCGTGGTGGACTCTTGGCCAGAATTTAAAGCTGTTCTTACCCGACCACGCAAGGAGGTAGGAAATCACAGCAGAAAATTGATGGGTCCCCCCACAGCCCCCTGGCAAAAAATGGGAGAGAAAAACACACCTGTATCTGGGGCACAAGAGCCATTCAGGAGGCATTCAGAGATACTATAGCAGTTCTCCTTGCCTCCTGTTTCTATATCCCTCTTCCAAGTGAGCCTGGCCTCATCAGCTCTTCCGCATGGTCTCTGCCATCTGTTCTATTCCCGTTGCCACTTCCTGCAGGTGGTGAAGGACAAGAGGGATTGTTATGCCAACCTGCATGCTGCTTTCTATCGGGAGGAAGATGCCTGCAGAAGCCTTCTGGAAAACAAAGATGCCATAGACTGGGACAAAGCCTTCCAACTGCAAGGCAAGACCTGCGCTCTAGCAATTTCTTTTCCACCCTTAGGAGATTTTGGAAAGTGCCAAAAATCTGGTTGTTTCCCCAACTCTTGGGAAAGAGAAATTGTGGGCCCTGGTTTAGATTGGCTTAGTTTTCTTGAGTTTAAGATGGAGTGTTTTCTGGTTAGGTGTTCTTTTCTTTATTTATTTGTAAACTACCCAGATTTGTGAAGAAATTGGGCAGTTTCAACATTGGCATAAATAAATAAATAATACATACATACATACATACATACATACATACATACATACATACATACATACATAAATGTCTCCAAATCTCTCTCTCTCTCCCTCCCTACTTCTCTCTCTTTGTGTGTGTTTGTGTGTTTGTTTATACACAGTCATATACATGTACACATAGAGAAACACACACACACAATATGAACAATTAAATATATGGCTTAGGAAATACCCTCAGTTATTATTTTCAATCCTAAATTGAAATTAACTTTGCAATAAATCTGTAAACAGGGCACACAAGAAAAAATTTCAGACTTCTTTACATTTTGGTTTATATCCTATCGAACTTTGAAGCTGCCTACTGGAATTAGGGAATAATGGTGTCAGTGCAAGCAGAATTTTTAGATAATCTTCTCAAGTAATAGAGAAATTGAACAGATTAGAAATTTGTCTAATTTCTTAATTTTTGCAAAACTCAATATAAAGGCATTCTACCAATCAAAACAGCAGTCATATTGCCTCGTGAGAAATACAACATCTATTCTTGGTGTTCTTTACACCAATGTCATATTTTTCTAACTACATAATATAGGAGAAAATCAAATGATGCATAGAATTAGTAACTCTGGATACGTCATCTTCTTTTTGTCTGCCACATATAGTATGGCTGCCATTTTGGTCTTTAAACTCAGGAGAAGTTGTTATCATGAAAAATCCTTGTGCTCTGCTATTTTATGTTCATGCCAGATAATTCAATCCTAGAGTTTGTTATGATGGGTGACATTCATCCTGGTGTGCTGGAGCAGTGTCCGTTCTATTCTATATGCCTCTAGCGAAGGAAGAGAAATCTATAAGCTAACACAACACTCCATTCCAGCCATCACCACCATTTCCCTGTGGCTGGGGAATGTCTCTGTGCCACCCAGTTGCAGAGTATTAAGAGTAGAGAAAAGATAAGGTTCCACTCCAAACCTCAGGCTTCTTCTTGTGTCACTTCCATTCCATGCAGGTCTCCAGGATGGGCTCTATCAGGCTGTGAAAGTCATGGCAGAGGCTAGAAGTGTCCACATGGAACCCCATTTCTACAAGGCAGTGCTGCACCCAGATGCAGCCATGTTTTGTCAGAATCAGTGAGTGATCGTACTCTCTTTCTAAGGGAACTGTTTTAGCGATCTATTAATTTGATTCCATGTAATTATCTGGAATTCAGTAATGAAATCAAGGGCCTCTAGTTCTTCTACTAACTCTATCCTCTGTAGAAAACTAGGAATATGTTGTTTCTCCTAGTTGTACAAATGAGACAGGTTTACAGATAAGGTTCCTGTTTTGTTGCTAGCTTGTAAGATGTGGGATGAACAACAGTTAACAGAGAGTTGAAAGAATTCCCTGAATGTAACTGCTTCATTGGCTTCCCCCCCACCCAAAAAAAGTGGCTTTGGGAATATTAAAAAGATTTAAAAAAAAAGATACAAAAAGGATCCTAAAGTTGATTGCAGCAGTTTCAAAGGACTGTTAAGGAGATATTGCAGACTATCTGGGATTTGTGTTTTTCCATGACTGGGTAACTCTGAGATCATGGTTCCCCTTGATATATCCTACCAGGCTTTTAGCTTTGCTAGGTGTGAGCAAAGCTTATTTTTCAAACATGGTGGGATGCTCTCCTTTTGTTCCACCGACACTACCATCTGCTCTTTCCTTTCAGGCTCAGAAGTGACCCCTTCCACTTGGGGACGCTCAACCCATCTCATGCAGCCCTACTCAATGATACCTGTAGTTAGACTCTTTGTTTTGCTAGGTATGAGCTAATATTTTTCCAGTATGGTGGGATACTCTCTTTCTGTTCCACCTTCACTATTGCTTTCTCTTTCCTTTCAGGGTCAGAAGTGAGCCCCTCCAACTGGGGACACTCAGGCCATCTGATGCACCTCTGATCAATGACACCTGGGCTTTTGCAAGCAATGATCGGAGCCTGCGCTACCTCAGGAGTTTGATTGAGGACTTCCCAAATGCTTGCCTCCTAGATCATAAAGGGCAGCTTGTTGCCTGGAGCCTAAGTGATGCCCTTGGTTGTCTGACCCATGGCTACGCTCTTCCTGAATACCGGGGAAAGGGTCATATGAAAACAGTGGTGCAGGCACTAGCCAGAAAGTTGCATGCTAAAGATTTTGCCTTGTATACTAGAGTTCTGCCAGAGAACAAGATCTCCAAGCAATTTTTAAGCGGCCAGGGTTTTCATCTCTTGCCTTGGACAAAGTATGTTCTTTTTTTTATTCCAAATCACATGAAATAGCAAGGGCAGCATTCAGGTTTCATTAGATGGGGAGGTTGGAAGTTACATTTACAGAGATGTAAGGTTATATTGAAGTTTAAGTTGGAAAAGGGTCACAAAAATCAGGAATAGCTATGAATGAATAACTGCATTTTAAAATAAAATTCTTGCAGCCTTTAAATGGTGCATAGCCCATCGATATCCCTCCTCGGCATTAATTTTACACCATATCTGGATCCAGTACTTTGGCTCTAAACCACTTTTTTATTTTAAAGAGAGCTCTTCCACCCCACCACTGCTTGTGGTCCTGTGATCATCTTCACTTTTGCCAAATTCAAAAGGCTGAGAATTAGACCAATGATTCCCTGCAGCAATTACTGCTCCAACAACTAACTACTAGGATAGTGTAAAGTATGTCCTTTAATTAGTTCCACATGCCAAGCGTCATCTTTTAGGATTCTGCCACTCTTAGAGGAAGAAATAAAATTGCCTAGTGAGAATTATCATGAGAGACAGTTTGGTCTGTTGGTTAAGGCACCAGGCTAGAAAGAAAGTGGAAGAGTGTGAGTTCAAGTTCCATCTTAGCCGCGAAAGTCAGCAGGGTGATTTTGGGCCAGTCAATGTCTCCCAAGCCAATCCATCTCACAGGGTATTATTGTGGGGAAAATAGGAAGAGGAAGGTGTGGAGGATACACTCACCACTTTGAGTTATTTGTACAATAACCAAAGAGGCAGAATACAAATAAACAAATATTGTGCTGTCATTCTCAATGTCTAAGAATCATAAAATGTCTATATATTTTGGATTTCTTCCTACATTATGACTAACTTATTAAAAACAAATCCAGGCACTGGATTTGTCAATAGGGAAATATCTCCGAAAGCTTCATGAAACTAGACTAATTTAACATAAGTTGGGACAATAATACTTGGTTTTTGCTAGTTGTCATAGGGAAACATCTGGGAAGTAGTGTGCCTCTCTGAATTTTTAATTCAGTGCTTCTGTTGAAACCAGTGTCTTGCACAACACCTGAAAATGCAACAATGAATATTTGACAGAAATCTACAAGTGCACTAGTATAGGCACTCTCATTCTTAAAGGGAATTTGGTTTTCAGTATAGGGCATCAGAATTTCTGTCTATTTTGTGTATGGAGGTTGTTGGATGTTGTCTCTTCAAACTGATGATAAGCTTCATTCTTACACAAACAGGAAATATTGTACCAAGAATTTGCTTTTCACTTTAGAAGTCAGCTAGGTTGATGACTTGCATATACTTCTGGAGACTGAACAAAGCCAAACAAAACAAGAACAACTTACCACAAGTATCTACAATACCTGCCATAGTGTTCTGACCCAGGATTCGTCAAACCTAATAAAACACAAACTGAATTTTAAAGTAAAAGTAAATTCTTTTTTAATGCGATGCTGGGAATTTCTTGCATTCCCAGCCAAAACTTATTATACACCGTTCCTCTAGATAACAGCATGCTTTTCTGTGCTGTCGAATGCTGCCAAGAAACAGAAGTCCAATTAAGACTAACATAAACCAATCCAAAAACCTAGAAAAAAACCAACCAGAGCTTCACAAAGGACTTGGAGATTACCGAACTGTTTTGCTTCCTGCAAAGCTTTGGTCATTGAGGACTGACTTTTATCCCTTATGTGACGGGCAATCACATCCCAGCCTTACTCCTGAGTCACCCCTTCTGCTTCAGCTGCTCTGCACACGCTGGAAGCAGGCTCCCTGGGATCCTCTGCTTCGCTGCTGCCAGACTCCGAAAGCTCTGAAGGCAGCACCCCACTTTCAGAGGGTCCCGGCCCCATCCCTGCATCGGATGCAGGACCCTCGTCCAAGTCCTCTCCAGACTCCCTGACTGGTTCCCTTTTGTCCTCACTGTCCGATACCTCTGCTGTCCACACCAGCTGTTGGCAAACCACAATATATAGTCCATGTTAACTTGTCAACCTGAAGCAGCGACAAATTAGCATAAGCATGCTAGATATCATAAGAAGTGGTCTCCTATGCCATGGAAGAGAATCAGGAAGAATAAAACAGCTAGTGATGTTGAGTTCTCCTCTTGCAAAATATACTTTCTCCAAACAAATGGGAATAGAAGTTGAACATTTATTGATAAAGAAAAAACAAAAACACTACGCTTAGCTATATTTGAACTCCAGGAGCTGATGCCTCTCAGCTTTATTCAAAAGTCATGCAATTGAAAAATAATCCTCAGCTCGTATATATTACTTGGAAGGCCAGTTCCAGCAGGCCATCATTATGTAGAGAAAAGTCAAAGACTATGGAGTTCATGAAAGACAGAATGGTTGACTCCAGAAATAGGGAAAGTAACTAAAGTGGTATATGACTCTATACACAAACTTTTATCTGTAAAGTTTTCAAGTTATTGATTCATTAAATTTATTTGCCACCCATCTCATCTCGAGACATCTCTGGCAGCTTACAAACATTAAAAGCCATAAAACATTGCAGCAATAAATACTCACAATAACACTAATAAATTACATTTGAACAGATGGGGAGGAAGGTAGCAAGACACATTTTGGTTTTCATGATTTGAGAATATAGGCAGTTAACTGTTCATCAGTAATTTTTCTGTACAATTAACTGTCAATGTACCAAACTAATAACATTCCTTCAATACACGACAAAGCAAACAACTTTTGGAAGAGTCAGTCAAAAGGCATCTGTTTGCTACATTTATCATCTTCAATCACAATCATATCATACACTATGAAAACCAGGCAAATCCACTTTTAGTATCTCATAATGAGAGGCAGTACCTGAAATACTGGTTTTTATTTCAGAAAGTGGTACTCTTGCTGCCATCTAGTGATGAAGCATAAAAGATAATCAGGTTTTTTTTAATGCTTCTGCCCATTTATGTACTCTGATTTGATTTTAAGTCAAGAACCTTCCTTGGATCTTTTTTTTCTGGAAACGACCAAGTTGATAAATCCTATATGGCATTACTAACTAGCACATGACCATCAAAATCATATAAAATTTCACTAATTTCATTCAAAACATACAAGAATCTCACACAATTTCAACATCTGTTTATATCGGTCAGATGCCTTTTCTATTCTTTTAGATAGGACTAACAAATCTGAGCTTTTAGAATCTAGAGAGCCTCTTGATGAGAGCAAAGACATATAGAAAATAACTTTGTGTCAGAATTGTAACCTAGCTGTTAGCCTTAAATATGGACACTAGAAGGAATGTCTTACTATTGGAGTAAAGGCAGCAAAACCAGTACAAATTGCCATTGAATGCACATTAGCTTGCCTTTTCTGCCAGGTAAAGGGGAGTGCCCACAATACTAGGAATAGTATTCAGTTTAAGTGCCTATATTTATTAATATATAACCACCAACATAAACTTCTTAACCAAGGGGCAGGACTGGTAAACAAACACATCTGTAATCAGCCTTGTTACTGAATAACCAATTTTCCTGTTGTGTTTGAGGAAAGACTGGAGAAGGACCTCTCTTAGAATTGTACATTTAAACCTAACATGC
The DNA here is from genome assembly GCA_023653725.1 of Bungarus multicinctus. Lineage (NCBI taxonomy): Eukaryota > Metazoa > Chordata > Lepidosauria > Squamata > Elapidae > Bungarus > Bungarus multicinctus. Next base: position 55,268,544 of record CM042838.1, on the reverse strand, counting down.
CCAATAGCTCTGCTGAACACACCACTGTCTTAGATGAAGCAAGATTTCCAGATCAGTATCTTGCCCCTGCAGGTACCTTCACAGATTTGACTGAAGAGCTGAACTAAGAACTGGTACCCTGCTTCAAGGAGTTGGGGGGATATTAAAATTTTATGTCCTTGCCAGGAAGAAAAAGGGAAGAGGTTGATGGATATGAAAGATGATAGCATTGGCATATCTACCAAATATTACAACTTTCCCAAGACTACCACACATTTTTGTATTGTAGTCCCAGAAGAGAACTCTGCCCTCAAAACAAATCTCAACTCCCAAACAACTAAAAATCATAATTGTGCTGCATTTGAAGAGCTCCATATTCTTTTTGCTTTTACTTTGCTTCGTTGTCTCCTCTATAGGACTTCTTCTGGGTATACTTGGTTCATGGCTGTATTATGACCAGGAGCCTGCTCCTTCTTGCAAGCAATTAAGGGCAGAGCTAAGCTGGTTGTGGCTAATTGCAGTTTATGGCTAAATCACCTCTTTGCCTGCTGGACTTTGCAGCCCAGTTTTATTTCTGGAACAATTTTGAGTGACCATTTTTTAAAAAAAAATTATTTATTTATATGCAAATTTAGATCTTTTGTAACAACATGCATGCAGCACTGGATGCAAATTATAAATATGATTTTCCTCTCTACACCATGAGAAAGGAGCGTAATAGAAGGTGATGACCTCCAAATTGGATGGCATGCCTTCCTATGGGATAAAAAGAATAAGATTCATTCCTATTTTCATACACAACTGATAAGGGACTCATCATTATGTGGGAGAAAGTAAAAAAAAAAGCATTATCTGAAAAGACCAAATTGGATCTCACCTATCGAAGCTATATTATATCCAAATAAGAGGGATATTAAAAAAATGATTAGATATGAAGAATTATTAGATGAACAGGGGGAATTAAAAACAATGGATAAATTAAAAGAACTAGGTATAATATTGGACTGGTGAGCATACTTGCAAATTCAAACCAAATTTAAGAAAGATACAAAGGAACAAAGGATAAATAAGGATCTACAAAAACTGGACCAAACTTTGACAGGCAAAGACATAAAATTTATAACAGGTATGTATAATTATTTATTGGAGGTGGAACTAGAGGAAGAAATTGTCAAGGAACCAATGATCGCCTGGGCCAAAAACATAGGTCATAATATATATTTGGATGAGTGGGAAAAGATTTGGACCAAGAACTGGAAGCTGACTTTGTCGACAGCATTTAAGGAAAACCAATACAAAATGTTTTATAGATGGCACTTAGTGCCGGCAAGACTGGCGAAAATGTATCCAAATACAAAATTGGAAGTGCAAACAAAAAAAAAAGGAATGTTTTTCCATATGTGGTGGCAATGTATAGAGGTTAAAAATACTGGAAGAAGGTACAGAGATGGCTCTTTGAAATTACAAATTATAGATTGAAATTGGAACTATGTCTATTAGGTATGATTAAAGGGAATTTAAGCAAATATACTGTAAAAGATACCTTACTGTACACATCTTAACAGCAGCAAGAATCACCTTTGCACAAAACTGAAAAAGTGACAAAACACCACAAGATGAAGCTTTAATTAAAAAAATAATGGACTGTGCAGAGCTAGACAAATTCATTATGGAATTAAAAGGCAAGGATGATTGAGAATATTATGCAATATGGTAGGTGGTATGAATGGGTGAAGAATAAAGATAGAAATTGATGTATAGTTACAAAATGAGAAACATGTATATACAATGACACAAACACTGTTAATGGAAATGAGAGTTTTGTATATTTGGTTTTTAAAGAATAAAAATTATTCTTTTAAAAATATAATTTTTGTGATCAGAGTTTGATTACATGACAAGAGAATGGGCAAAATGTTGCTATTGTAAAACTGCTTCTACTTGTGTTGCTTCTGTTTAAGAATTGTGCAAATAGCAACTTAACTCTGAAAAGTTTCAAATATGGTTTTTCTTTTACTGACCAGTAAAAAGACGAGCAAGGATGTAGTACTGTGTTTTTTGTGGGGAAAGTTTTATTATTTAATTCTCTTTAAAGAGTTTGCAATATTAGATGTGCATATTAGGCATAAGCCACATTGACTGCTTCAGTTGAAACTGTCAAGTCAGCAACATCATTTTTCAATTGCTGCCCATGCTAGGATAAGTCAATGCAACTGATACCTTGCTTTTTTTTGGAAGTGTTGTGATGATAATGATTTTGACTGCATCAAAATTGTAAAGTGACTTTGAAGCCTCTTGTGGAAATGGGGTGTAAATCATTCTTTACCTTTTTTTATGAATAAAATGAGCTGAACAAAAATCATCATGTAGATTTCTGATTTGATTTGGATCTATATAAGACTACCTCTCTAGGGCAGTCTTTCCACACTCTAGCAACAGCCATATTATGGACTTCCAACTCTCGGAATGCTCAGCAAAGGTTATACTGGCAGGGGAATTCCAAAAATTGAAGTTCACATAGTTAGAAGTTGGCAGATTGGAAAACACCATTTTGGTTTGTCAAACAGTAAATATGCCTAGAAAGGAATAATGAAGGGAGGCATGTTTGCTGAGTGAGGCACATTGAAATAACCTTTCCCAAAGGTGCTTTTTCAGGAGGCAACTGGACTTCCTTGTTTTTCTTTTGAAGACATTTCGCTTCTCATCCAAGAAGCTTCTTCAGCTCTGACATGAGCTCCCAGGTGACCCTGAGGACACAGATAAACCTCCAAGTGCTTCAACGACACTCTAAATGCAAAAGTCTAGCTGTCTGCAAGGAATACAAATCCTCCCATCCCCCATTATCCTGTCAGAGCTGAAGAAGCTTCTTGGATGAGAAGTGAAATGTCCTCAAAAAAAGAAAAGCAAGAAAGACCAGTTGCCTCCTGAAAAAGCACCTTTGGGACAGCCATGACCTGGATGATTGAAAATCTCTACAAACATTGAAATAATCTAATTTTTTTAAATTTAGTAGCAGGTATATGTGAGGGTTAATAAAGCTCTGAACTGCAAGGAAATTTTAATAGTACCACCCATTGTAGCAGAATTCCTAGTCATCTAGAAAAAAAAATTAGGTTTATGAGCAGTGTTAATTTATAGTTGAGATTAAAGTATGGATTAATCTGCTGTTTAGGCTTAATCCCTGGATACCAGATAAGAGTAAAATGCTCTTATTGCTAGAGTTTGGAAAGACTGCCCTAGAGAGATAGTCCTATATAGATCCAAACCAAATAAAAAATCTACATGATGGTTTTTGTTCAGTTCATTTTATTTATTAAAAAAGGTGATTCACAGTACACCCCATTTCCATGAAAGGTTTGCTCCATAAGCTACAAACTTAAAAGGACACAATTTTTAAAAAAGTTTTTCTGCTTCACCTTACTAATGTAAACAGATGGCAGCATCCTACTAAGGAAGAATTCAGTAATGTTCCTAAAAAAAAAGTTGCGAAAGGCTAGGTAGCCAAGAAAAAGAGTAGCTGTGTGAGCAAAGGGCTTACTTCACTAGGACAGGGTTTACTTGGGAGGCAGGACAGGACCAGAGTAACAGAAAGCCACAATGTCTCTAAAGATGGGATAAGCCTACCATTTCCAAACCCATTATGAAAGCAAAACCAAGTTCTTTAAGAACATAATAGATGAGCATAAAAAAAAGTATGCAAAACCACAGCAACTTTTATGTAGGAACTCGGTCTTGTTTGCTTTCTCTTAGTAGAGCAAACTGGCAGAATCATCCACTACCTTATTTAGCCTAGACCACCTCAGTGCTGACTATAATAACCCTTTATCCTTCTCTTTAAATGGCGGAAGCCATTTCTGGTCAGAGCCCGGGCTGACTGCAGAGAGACTGAGCTCCAAACCACCAACCGAGGAAGCTGGGAGGCCTCGGCATCTTTCCAGAACCTTCCTTGCAGAGCAAAGCCGGCTACAGGAATGAAGGAATTATTCAAATTATTATCCTATCAAAGCAGTAAGAGCTCTTTCTCAGCCTGTGGTAATACCAATTGTTCTTTTCAGAGGACATATCCATGCCACAGGCTTCAAGGAGGAATTTGAAGCATGGTTAGTCTCTGGGGAGGCCTGCCTTGGCATCTCACATGGCCTTTCCATCCCCTTGCCAAACAGCTGGAATGGGCTCGGCTGCCTCCAGCGACACAATGGCGTCCTTTGAAACAGAGACAATTTTATGGTCAACTTAAGCAAATGATCCATCTGGAGCCAGACTGTCCCACGGCTCTCAGCTTTCAAGCCAGTGAGTTCCTGGCCATAGGGAAGGAGGAGATGAGGAGGGAAATAAACACAGCAGGGAGTTTGTATGTGTGTGTACTGTGAGACAATGCCAGGGACTAGCCATTGTTGAATTTATTTACATTTCTATTTGAACTTTTACAGTCTTTTATTTCCTTAAAGGTTGGGCTGGCTGGTCTGGGACCTTCAAGTCTTATGACAGAGTTGGAATTAAAACGATGCAGAATTAAAGGATATAGATCATAGTAGAGCAGACACATAAGTATCCAATATGCTGTATCTGCACAATGCATAAAGAAGGGGTCAAGCAGGGTGGACAAAGTTAAAAGTCCAGAATTTGAAAACAGCTTATGACATTTTGCAGGCATTAACATAATAGGACAGGCATTCACTTTAATAGGTTAATTGTAATACCTACATCCTCTAAGGCTGTTATTGCTGTGGCTGTCCAGTACTCTCTTGTAGTAAACCTCGAGAGTCCTCTTGACCTAAGGCCCTAAGAATGACCTTCTCAAGTTAGGAATTGCATGATAAACTCAGCTTGGCACGACACGTAGGCAAATAGTTACAGAAACTAGCTGACTACAAAATATCTTGTTAATAGATAATCACGCTATCTTAGCACACAACAGTGGTCGCATCCTGCCATGGCGCCATTAGAATTATACTTCCTTGCTCCTCTTCACATATGTCTCGCTCCCCCCGCCCTGATAAAACTGCAAAATAAAAGAGGGTGGTGCGTTGCAATCGGGGGATTTCTTCATCTACCCCGGGCACAACGTGCTCTCTCACCTTGAGACACTATGGTGTCTGTGTCAATTATTGATTCTAGTACTTAAGTACTCACCCTCGCGAGGGTCCCTCTAAATTTCACCCCTGCGGGGGCTCTACGGGCTGATCAGAGAACCTAAGGACAATGAGCAAACCGCGACAACGCGACACTCTCTACTTAGAACATTTGAATGCTGTATTTGTTAAGTATGGCCTGAGCAGCTATGTTTATAATGTAGCCACATCTGAGCTGCAAAATTTATGAGATGGTAGCAAAGAATTGGAGTTTTCTGTATCTCTAGGCTACTGTCTATTTGTCACCCAGATTTAACAGCCCGGCTAGTGCAGTCCTACATAATTGGCACCAGGCAAATGGAGAAAGATCAATGTTTCTTAGAGTACTTTGAAGAAGATGTCCAAGCTCACTGAATGTGAAAAACCAGATTATATCATAACAGGCACAGGTAACTGCCACTCCCCTGCATATCCCATTCTCATTGTCCTCTCAAACCTGGATTCCTAAGAATCTGCTGTGTAATCTCCAGTGGATGTGTCTCGTGGGCATTGTCTGGAGAAGTGGTTGTCTTTATGACCAGAGGTGGTATTCAGCAGGTTCTGACCAGTTCAGAGAACCGGCAAATACCACCTCTGACTGGAGATTTTACAGTATCCTTCCCCTGCCATGCCCACCAAACCATGCCCACAGAACCGGTAGTAAAAAAAAATTGAATCCCACCACTGTTTATGACTGGAGTGCCAGTGGGATGGGTAGATGCCTGATGTAAGAAATACAAGATACATCTTTTCTTGCCTCCTGCTTTCCTAAAAGTTGCCTCTGCTCTTACCTGCATCTGTTAATTAGGGCATTATTTTGCTGCTAAAGTCATGGAAGTTGTGGCCAGAAATATGGTTGAGAGCTATATTCTCTGCTTCCAATGACCCCCCCCCACAACTTTAAAAATTTATTTATTTGTTGCAGTATTCTTCTCCTTGAAATAATCTCATCTGAATTGCATGTCAACCAATTTGTATGCTGACATAATGTGAACAATGAAAAACTAATTTAAAATATCAATATGTCTATGTTAGGCATTATGTCATATAGGCAAATGTTTTTTAGTAATCTCTAAAACATTATTCTGGTTAAAAGAGCTGTTATGATCCAGGATTTCAGGATCTAGAAATGTAATCTATAGCATATATAACACTTTGTTAAATTCTTCTGTATCTGATTCTGCTTTTGTGAATTAAAGACACATGCCTGACTTTGGGAACACAACTGCTAAATATCACTGAACACCATAATTGTGGAAATTGTTTTGAAATTGTTTGCCAATAGTAAACTACTCTATTCTTCAAGCAAAGAAAACAGATACATGTACAGAAAGCAAACATACATAAGTTTCCACCAAATACTTGATCAGTCCATGGGGCAGTAATTAACATGCACTGTAGGAATCCCACTGGTCATAATGGGTCCTTGACTGGAGTACAGCCTGTTTCTCTCTGTTCAAGCCATGCTGCATTAATTAAGGAAACAACCAATTTCGGAACACCCTGAAGCATTTTCAGGAAAAAAAAAACTAAATAAAATCTGTGGTTGTCCATTCATCAATAATACTAGTGAAAATGTTGTCAATGGCAATGAAAATACATCTCGGCTTTGTGATATTGTCTTATGATTTTATTGGTTTTGCTTTGATGCAGCTAGCTTCAGATGAAGGACTTTTCTAGCCAATTATACTCAATTCATTATAGAGTGTGTATGTATGTATATGAGAAACACACTTGTATATATGTAGTGTTGTACGGCCTTCTTTTTTTCCCTTTTCTTTCTTGTTCCATTTATTTTTCCCCCTATAGTTTTATAAATAAAGCCTTAACTCTCCCACTGTCCCCCATCAATACAAAAAAAAAATCTTTACAATTACCAAAGATAAGCTGCACAAATCAGGGTGACCATTAGGTGATAGCCAGATACATAAGGATCTAACACTTTGCTGTCACTTAGTGACTGTCTTTATTTTGCAATCCAGACCTGGTGGTTGTAGTATGGTAGTAGTAGTACTTGTTGCTGTTGTTCTTATTATGATTCCTGCTATACAGAATAAAGGAAAAGAAAGAAAAGAGAAAAGAGACAAAGCACATATAAACATTAAAAGTTTTAAAGCTAAGCATTAAACATTAAACAAAATATTGATCATTGATCCACCTTTTTTCTACCTTGATAATAAGGGCCAATTTGTAAGTAGAGAGTAAATATACGTCATCAAGCCAAGAAGAGTGTGATAACTTGAGTGGTTGGGACCATTGACAGGAGGTTAGTAAGTCGGCGTTTGAGACCCAAGATCTGCTATGGGGCAGGGCTGAGCTTTCATCCTTCCCTCCAGCTCCTGCCAGAGACATGAAAGGAGCCTCCAACTGAGCAAGGGTGATGTCACATCCTTTCAACCTGGAAGTGCTTCTGACACAAGAGCAAAAACTGTATATCCTGGTCTTTAATGTCTTTCCATCTCTTCTGATTCACCCATTCTCAGTAAACTCATAGTTCTTCATCTAAGTAATTGGTAAGTGATTCAAAACCATTCACACCTCTAAACTGTATCTCTTCCCAAAACAATGCTAGGAAACTTAAACAAAATTCAGATGGCTGTGGTGCAAGCATCTCTCATAATGAACATAGTTACCCCCATTATTTCATGCTTCCAGACAGTGGTGGAATTCAATTTTTTTTACTACCGGTTCTGTGGGTGTGGCTTGGTGGGTGTGGCAGGGAAAGGATACTGTAAAATCTCCAGTCAGAAGTTGTATTTGCCGGTTCTCTGAACTACTCAAAATTTCTGCTACCGGTTCTCCAGAACTGGTCAGAACCTGCTGAATACCACCTCTGCTTCCAGCATCATGAAGTTCACTGTCAGCCTTTTTAACTGCTCAGAGAAGTGTCCAATGAACTTATTTTTGCTGTTCAGTTATGTTCATCTTAAAATAATAAGAAACGCAGTAATATGCTTTAAGATGTTCATGCATTGATATGTTACTGTGGGATATTCCAATTCTTTGTTCCAAAATTCCTACAAATAAATGATATTGTTTAATCATCTATTGAAAAATAGTATTGATTAAGGATTATTTAAAATAAATTATCAATGTCAGTAGTCATTTTGGAATTGTAGATGTTGCTAATATATCTACAAGAAATTATGAAATCAAAATAACTAAATATATTGCCTTCCTACAGTTTTAGACAATTCAAATGGTTTTAGCAAGAATTCAAATACTGTAGTTTAAATTTTTAATAGGAAATAAGCTAAAATATACTAAAATATTACTTATGAGACAATGAATTAAATATACTTATGAGACAATGAATTAAAAACACGATTTACTGGCTACGTGCCCACTGGAGGCTTATTCATATTGCAAATAATAACAACAATCAGAATAGTACTTATTTCAGAGTTTGCTGCAATTATTTCACAGCACATAAACCTAGAAATAATGTAATAACTAAAAAAAAGAACCAAGCTTCTGCCACAATGTCAGAGGGATCACATAATATCTTTTATATTGTATCCCTAATAGTTTTGGATTTGATCATTTGAATTCCACAGAGAAATAGAAATCAAATCAATGCCAAGTGATAAAACCAAAATTCAGGAAAGTTAAAATTCTAATTATCATATGATAACTGTAATTTAAATCCAGACAATTAGTAGTTGCTTTTTGTCCTGAAATATTTCTTAATTTTATCAATCCATGTACTACAAAGAGATCCAGTTCAACTCTATTCTGAGGCATGCAAGTCTGAGGGCTAATCACTCTCTCAGCCGAATCAACCTCACAAGGTTACTCCTATGGGGAAAATAGGAGGAGGAAACGCTATGTATGGTACCTTGAGCTCATGAAGAAAGATGGGATTTTTTTTCTTCTTTTATCAACCCTGTATCCCTTGCATCGGTGTGGAGTCAGGGTGGCTGAATGGACCTCAGCATTTACTACATGGAGTTTGCAGCAGATATTTTCTCTTTGTGTTCAGAGAGGGAAATATCTACATATCTAGGATTGAACTCACAGCCTCCTGTTTCTGAGGTGAGAGCTCCACCTGTAGACCACCATGCCTCTCAAACATGAGATATAAATTGTTAAATAAATAAATGCATACATATTGTCAGATCTGCTCCAGTCAGGTCCCTTAGGAAAGAAAGACCCTCAATTCCATTTGTGTGAAATAATAGGTTCTTTTACTAAAGGTTGCTATAAAGTCAGGCTAGAATTAAGTTTCCCACATGAAAGGTTACAAAATGTCCCCCTCATTCCAGCCCTTCCCCCATAACCAGTTCGTCTTCAGCCAATGAAGAGCTGCATAGGTGTTTTGAGAATTGTTGAGATGTTTGGGGCAAACCACATTCCATTCTCAGGGTGGGTATTGGCCTTGGGTATTGGCGCAAAATAGTTCCGTGCTTCCCTGATCTTCATCGAGCTGTCATCCCCCCTCCCTATTTCCCATCACATCCCCATACATGTTTATTGCCCATTTGCCCCTCTGTGCCCCCCTCCCCCCAGCCTTTGATGGTAGGATGCCAGCAAGGCACCAAGCCGAGAATGGCAGAACTGACACTTATATACATAGTTTAAAGATATTTACATCTGTCCAAAATGTATGTATTTATGTTAGTGTGTATGCTTATACATATATGCCCTTTGATGTGGGTTTTACTTTTATAACATTTATCTTTCTCCTGAAAAGCATGAGTTCCAGTCCAGTTTTAGGCATGAAGCCAATTGTGCCAGACACTCTGTCTCAGTCTAAGAAGCAAGCAATAGCAAACCACTTCTGAAATCTTGCCAAGAAAACTACAAGGACTTGTTAATGTAGTCACAAGGCGTAAAGACTGCCTTGAAGGCACACATTCACACACACACTTGGAATAAACAATTTGAAATATTTACAGCTATGACTAATTTTTTTCTTAGTTTAATATTCCAAGATGCTTGCAAGAATTCAAACACCAAATATATTAACTTATGTCCTTGTTGTTCATATTTGGCGACTTTCAGATATGTAGACTTCAACTCCCAGAATTCCCCAGTCACGATGCTGGCTGAGGAATTCCTGGAGTTGAAATTAGCATATCTTAAAGTCGCCAAGTTTGAAAAGACTGGCTTACATGAAGTATATAAGACTTACTCCAATTGATTGGGTAACTAATAATTCATGAAGTTATTGCACCACATCAATAAATATGAGTTTTTAAAGCAATACTTTATACTGATGAATACTGATGAAGTATTTCACATCCCTTTCAAGTCTAGATGGTCCCACATTTACCTCCTAAGTTAGGCCAATGGGTTCGATATAAAACTGAATATAAGAGAGCAAAGGGATCTTTGATTACCTCCATGAGGAGAAAAAAATAATTCTATTTGTAATATATAGGAATAAGAATAGATGATTGTCAGATGTGACGGGTGGATGAAAAAAAATCCAGCATATGGGAAGGAGGTGCTTGACACTGTAATATATATATATTATTTTTATATATTATATATATACAGCATGCTACTTTGTCCCTAATGTACCATTAAGATTACTTCTTGGATGCACAGGCAAAACAGGAAATTGTGCCTAATTTGATTATAGTGGCAAGAATAGAAGAGGCCTCTACATAGAAAAACTCATGTGGACCATTAATATGATTGCCTAAAGAGTTTACAGTTTACACAGTAAAATGGACATGTTTAAGTTTAAAATTCTGTTTCTAGAAAGGCAGAGAAAAAATTACTCATGTAAGGAATTTATTTGCATTTATTTCCTAAAATACATGTTTTAGTTTTGAAAGAACAGAAATCTATTGAAAAAAGAGTGCATTTGTTTAAAGACAAAAGAATGCCAGAAAAACACTTCCTTTTAAGATCTCCTAAGAACCAATAAAGAAAAGCCCCTGTGTTTTCTCCAAGAACAGATGTCCACAAAGGTCCATCCATGGTAGTCAGCACCTGACTAAAAGCTTTCACTCCAGACCAAACAGCAGGGTTGCTGAAGCTACTTTTTATATCCATAGACTTTTGCTTCAAGAAATCCTTCAAATTACTTGATCCATTTTCCTCCAGAATTTATTCACTGTTAACAGCAGTCAAAAAGTTGCAGTTTGGCAACTTGCAACGCTGAAGCTCTACTTTGGGGTTTTGAATAGGCTATTTTCCCATTTGCAGGAACTGTTGTCATTTGGTCATGTCATTTTGGAACTTTGTAATCTATTTTGTAACTGTGTAATCAACCTTAATAATGAACCAATATCAATCCTTCTAGTCTGTTTCATAATCTTGGAAAAAGGCTAAACTTGGATTCCCTTAATTATACAAGCAGTATAAAGTACATTAAACTTTACACTATCACCTTAGCTTCTGAGTTCAAAAAGGTTGTTGCTCTTCTCCAGGTGCGCCTGCACAGTTACTACCATCTCTGCCATATACAGTAAACTATACAGACTCTACAGTGCAACTAAACCACTGAGCTGTATAACTAGTGTCATGCTGTCCTCCCAGTTTTCAGTGAGAACTGATAGGCAGAGGAAAAAATAACAGAATAACAAGTGTTGGAAGAGATCTTGGAGGTTTTCTAGAACAACACCTCATTCAAGCAGAAGACCCCATACTATTTCAAACAAATGGCTGTCCAATCTTTTCTTAAAAACCTCCAGTGGTGGAGAAACCACAACTTCGGAAGGCAAATTGTTTCACTGATTATTTTCACTGTCAGGAAATTTCTCCTATGTTGCTTCTCTCCTTGATTAATTTCCATCCATTGCTTCTTGTTTTGTCTTCAGGTGCTTTGGAAAATAGGCTGACCCCCTTTTCTTTGTGGCAGCCTCTTAGATTTTGGAACACTGAAATTATGTCATCCCGGCCCTTCTTTTCATTAAACTAGACCTAGTACCCAATGCCTGCAACCGATCTTCACATATTTTAGGCCCCAGTCTCCTAATCATCTTTGTTGCTCTTCTCTGCACTCTTGTTAAAGTCTCAACATCTTTTTCATATCATGGCAACCAAAACTGGAGCAGTATTCCAAGTCTGGTCTTACCAAGGCATTATAAAGTAACACTAATACTTCACATGACCTTGTTTCTATCCCTCTATTAATACAGCCCAGGACTGTGTTGGCTTTTTTTGGCAGCTGCAGCACACTGCTGGCTTATATTTAAGTGACTGTCTACCAAGATTTCCTCTTTTCAGAGTTTTTGGAAATGAAGAGATGCATCCTGTTTTAAAACATGAGAAGGAGATAGCAATTTTTTTCTTCCTTTTTCCTTCCTGGGATAGCAGGAAAGATGATTGTGGTTACTGAGTGAAAATATTCCCGTATTTGAAAGCAAGTTCAGATTTACACTGAAGAACCATGAGAAAGAATTACCCATTAATGCTTGGGCAGCAGAACGTATCTTACCCTGATCTTCAGTTAGAATAGAATAGAGCTGGAAGGGACCTTGGAGGTCTTCTGTGTAATGCAGCCTCCTGCTCAAGCATGAGAACCTATACCATTTCTCTTCTTAAAAACCTCCAGTGATGGCATGCCCACAATTCCTGAAGGCAAGCTGTTCCAATGGTTAATTCTCCTCACTGAGGCAGTTTCTCCTTAATTCCTGGTTGCTTCTGTCTTTGATTAGTTTCCAACCATTGTTTCTTGTTGCCCTCTGGTGCTTTGGAAAATAATTTGACCCCCTCTCAAATACTGGAATACTGCTATCATATCACCCTTAATTTTCTTTTCTTTAGACTAGCCAAACACAAATACCACAGCAGTACTTCATTTGTTTTAGTCTCCAAGCCTTTGATCATCTTAGTTGCTCTACTTTGCAATTTTTCCAAAGTCTCAATATCTTTTTTGTAATGCGGTGACCAAAACTGAATGAAGTATTCCAGGTGTAGTCTTACTAAGGCTTTATAAAGCAGTACTAATACTTCACGTGATGTTGCTTCTATGCCTCTGTTTAGACAACCCAGGATTGTATTAGCTTTTTTGGCAACGGCTGCGCACTGATCATGTTCAAGTGATCATCCTGTGGAAGTCCAAGGTCCTTCTTACAGTTACTGTTTTTGAGGCAGGTCTCTCCTAATCTGTACATACCTTTGATATTTCCTGCCTAAATGCATAAGCGTGCATAAGCGCACCAAAACGTGCCTGTCCTATTGTTTCTTTTTTTTCTTATTCGTATCCATTTCATGTATTTATAACCATGTTTATACTTATACCTATTATCTAATAATTGTTTGACAAAATAAATAAAATAAAATAAATAATAAAATGTAAATCTGCTCACAGTCATTTTGTTAAGATATGAGTAGATATAGATGCTCACTTTTCCCAGGCTTAAAAAAATGCTTTGGGCCTTCTGTGGGGGCTTCTCAGCCTTCTCTGTGGAAAACGTTTTGAAAAGTCACCTAAGATTAATTCCTTAAGGCAGAAGTGGTTTAGTAAGATGGTGTTACCGACATCCACCTGATTCCACTGCCTGTTTCTTCCTCTTTGACTTATTCATGGAATTCTTTCAAATTCAAATTAAAACTGTACGGTGCAAGAAAAAAAACCCAGACTTGCTGAGTGAATATTGCACTTCTGTTCCTATGACCAGGTCACATCAGGTTTAAAACATACTTCAACTCCCAGAATTTCTGGGAATCAAGCCAAGTTAAGACACAGTTAAAGGTTCATTTCATCAAAAATAAAGGCTGTTTTCGCCACACGACAGAGATGTCTCTTAAGGTAGCTCCTTAAAAGCTGACTTCCGTGACATTTTTCTTTTGCCTAATTTGAATTTAAGGTGAGCAGTCATTATCCATGGTATTATGAAGGGTACAATCTTGCCCCCATCAAAAGTGCAGTTAAAATACATTCTTTAAAATACTACTGAACATCAACAGTGGGCCAACAGATGAGTAAATGGGTGATAATTGGCAACTCTTCAGATGAAAAAGAATATATATACAGTACAGGTAGAGAGAATAGAATAGAATAGAATAGAATAGAATAGAATAGAATAGAAGAGAAGAGAAGAGAAGAGAAGAGAAGAGAAGAGAAGAGAAGAGAAGAGAAGAGTTGGAAGGACCTTTGAAGTCTTCTAGTCCAATCCCCTGCTTAGACAGGAAACCCTACAACACTTCAGATAAATGATTATCCAATCTCTTCTTAAAAACTTCCAGTGTTGGGGCATTCACAGTGGAAGTAAGTTGTTCCACTGATTAATTGCCCTAAAATGTAAATCTAAAAGCAGATAAAATACAAATATTAAATTTAACACGAAAGCATTGTGGTGTTACAATGTTTCTCTTCCATGAAAAGTGAGAAAGGCTATAACATCATAATGTACAGTAAGAGTGGTTTTAAAAGCCTTTTTATTTATCATCTCTGTGGCAATGAAATAGACATTTCATTTCTGTTTTTTAAATAATAATATGACAACCTCAAGCATTTGAAACAAATTCTTTCTGGGGAAAAATATTTCAGCAATAAATCAAGGGTTGATACAAAAACAAAAATTAAGTCATAAAAGAACATTGACCACAAAGGATCTAATGGGGGTTTATCTATCATGATCTTGCCCAGTCACCCACTCAATGCTGGGGTCAGAACTGTACTGGATATACAGTATGCATAATTAGACTGTGGAAAGCCAGTTGCTTCTGGATGACAACAAAGAAGTAATGCCTGATCCATGCTTGGAATCATCTATCTGGAAGAAGACTTGCTGAAGCCTGGTTCCAAATCATGAGTCCACTTCTAATGCAAATAATAGCTTGATAGGTCACTTATATAGTCAGATTTATTCCTGATTTGCTCCACCTGCAAAATTAATCAGGAAATTAAGTGGTAAAATGGATCCTTTCCAAATATTTTGACTACAAGTTATTTCCCTGTACAATCAAGCTGTGTGATAAAATAATGACTTCATTTTCTGTACAATTTTCTCCAGGGAGATCTGGAAGTAATTTAAAGTCAGAAATACTTCCCTGTCTTCCTTTTTGAGAAAAAAAATAACCACCCTGCTTTCTGGTTGTAGTGGGTCATACATCCCAGATTATGCCTGGAAATCCCAAAGTTGCTTTCCATTTATTCATTTCTCTACTTGTTCTTGTATTTCAGGATAAAATGTGATGTCTTACAAATTGGCAACCACAAGTCAACCCATGCTGCACTTCTAAATGAAAATTAAGATTTTTCAGCACTGAAAAAAACAATTTCAGCCACTGATTTCTTGTCAGTCTCATCAACAACTACCCTAAAACTTGCTTCCTGGATAAGGAAGACCAACCAATTTCCTGGCTAGCAATCCACTTAGTTGTATGAGATATGGTTGTTATCTTCCTCCATCCTGAGAGTACGGCTATGCATAGCTATACTGTTACAAAAGCTAGTTGAAAAACTACATTCTCTTAATTGTCAAGGAACTCTACCAGTCAGACCATGGTAATCATAGGTCAGAGAGAATATCAGGCATCACCATAGAAAAAGCAAAGCATGGATTGAAATCCAGAAAGAGACTTCTCAAATGGGCTTTGTGAGGAGGAGGAGGAGGAGGAGGAGGAGGAGGAGGAGGAGGAGGAGGAGGAGGAGGAGGAGAAGGAATGGTCTTTTATGGCAGGTAGCGCAGGGTGTTGGTGGCTGGGAGTTGAAGCCACACTTCTTAAAATTGCCATATCCCTAGCGTTGGTAGGGAGTTTTTTCCATGTCATAAATAAAGGGGCCCTCAACTCAAGTTTCTCTCTTGAAGACTATCTATCCACATCCATGAGACTTGCTTGGTAGCAACATGAAAATGACTTGCTATTTCCTTCTTAAATTTTTAAGTGTTTTATTTTCTGCTTTAGCTTACAGCCCTGTGGTTTCTTATCAGTCACCTGAGTATTAGTAACCTGACCTGACTTGCCTAGCCTTTTTTCAAGGTCAGCCAAGGTGAACTAGATGCTGTCACATCTGGTAGTGTGCAAAGCCAAATCTTTATGATTAGAAAAATAGCACATCTTCAGAATTAAGCAGGCTCATCCTGTTCTTTTCTTTTTTGTATGACTAAACCTCAAGAGGAATTATTATTGCTGTTGGTAACCTAGGAGCATATTTTAAATGTGAATGTTCCCACTGTCCTCGGAAGTAACACAGTCCTAACCTCTACAACTTAATTCTGCTGCATTTGTAGAGCAAACCTCTTTTTCCAGAAATCTGCTTTCTCTAGGTTTGTTTCCACTTGCTTTGTTCCTAAATGCTTTGTTCCTTTGTTTCCTTTGGTAAACTGTAGCACTTGGACCATTAAAGAAATCTTACTCATTCTGTTTCCCGCAAACCAAGAGTGACAGATCACTTCTGTAAAAAGGTATTAGTGAAGAGATTTCATCATTAGAGCACAGCAATTCCCATTGCATGAAAAGAACCACAAAAACATTTTTTTTAAAAAACAGGAAGAATGTTCTTTTAAATGGATTAGGTTTCTATTTGGGTTAATATGTTGATTTTTCAATTGCACAACTCTTCATGACAAAATTTTCAATATTGATTGTTCCCAGGTAAGGGTGACCATGTGGCTTTCTATGGATGGCTTCTTTTTGGAGCATAGCATCAACAACTGCCAGTCCAAGCTGGAAATTTCATTTTAAAACTCCAAAAATTAGTCAATATTACTATGTTATTACTACAAACTTAATTATAAACAAAAACTTGTAAGCCCATAAGAGGAAGAGTATCAATCCAGTAACAACAAGACAAATAGTTTGGGTAAATTTATTAGAGGCTAAAAAATCCTTAAAAAGCTTTATTTGGTTAGAGAAAATGGTCAAGAGAACTTTTTAAGGGACGTCAAAATCAGCATAAGAGGAATATTTTTGTTCACAGGATATCAGTCCTACTGCCTCTCACCACCAGATGTCACATTTACTCCCATGAAAACTTAGTGACTGATTTTATTGAAGAAATTCTGAAAATTATAAAAGTTAGAAGTTAACCCTCATTTGTCTGCCTCAACATACTCATGGAAACAGTTCATAAAATCACTGCAAATTATTTATAATTGATGCAGTTTAATAACTTCTTCTTGTTGGAGATAAAGAAATATAGGTATACAGACATACCGATACTTTCATTGAAATAAGTCTTACTGAACTCTATACTCTAAGCAGACATAAGATTCAGAGGTGCTATTCAGCAGGTTCTGACCAGTTCTGGAGAACTGGTAGCGGAAACTTTGAGTAGTTTGGAGAACTGGCAAATACCAATTCTGACTGACCCCACCCCATCTATTCTCTGCTTCCTGAGTCCCAGCTGATTGTCTGGGTCTTCTTTTGTTGCCCTGAAAAGGAGAACAGAGCTGGAAAGCAGATTAGTGGGGTGGGGAGGGAATGGAGATTTTACAACATTCTTCCCCTGCCACACCCACCAAGCCATTCTCACCAAGCCACACCCACAGAACCGGCAGTAAAAAAATTTGAATGCCACCACTGATAAGATTGCATTGATACCCTCATCTTTAAAGTTTCTTTTCTTTGATTGGTTGTTTGATTGACTGATTGAATTATTCATTATATATGCCACATGCAAAGCCATAGATTATATTTTCATCTGAATGACTTCACTTATTTGCAATAGTTGCTGGGCTGGATCCAAATAAAAACAGAAAGTAGAAGTGGGTGATGGTGACAAATAATCAAAAGGAGGAAAGGCAACTCATAAGTCATATTGTTAAGCTGCCCAGAGTCACTGTAATGGTGAGATATAAATTAAATAAATAAATGAAGTCAGGTTTTGCATTGCAAAGTTGTCCTGAGTATATATGAATCACGGGAAGCGTTTGGCTTGAATTGAAAACAAGGAGGCATTTGCAAAAGACTCAGGCAGACAGCTTCTAATTTAAAGAAGGGCAGAGGGTTAGGGAGTGATGTAAAGACTTGCAAAATCCTGTTATTATAGCCAGAATTAATAACGTTAGTTTTAACAATGTGGAGTTAATTTCTTGGTATGGTCTACATGGTGGGGCTGACTCACACGAAGCATAACCAGGGGTATTCCAGAAGAGGAGGTCAAAATTAGAAAGATGACAAATGGGATATTACAAAGCCAGTCCTGCCTTTTTATATATAGTATGTGTTGGTGTTGCACAGATGTAGTTCTCAACTTATGATCACAACTGGGCCTGGAACCTCTGTTGCTAAGCAAGGCAGTCAATAACTGAGTTGTGCTCAATTATGCAACCTCTTTGCCACAGCTTCTAAGCAAATCACTGCAGTTGTTAAATAAATCACATGGTCAGTAAGCAAATCTAGCTTTTCCCATTGACTTTGCTTAGGAAGTCAACTGGGAAGGTCACAAACGGTGTGCACGTGACCCTGGACACTCCAGCTGTTGAAAATACAGGGGTACTCGATGCTCTCTGACCTTGATTGTTTTCTTGTAGACATTTCATTATCCAAATGAGGCAACATCATCAGTGTGATAGTAAGGAGTGCTGTTTACCGTCAGTTTATATTCTGGTGACTTGCTGTTAGTGTTGTTGGGGCTGGTTTTAGAGAATCTCTGGTTGGGTTGTTTGCTCTTGCCTTCTTTGGCAGTTTCTTGATTGGGATATTGTTTATTATATTGTTGTTACCCTGAAATTAATCTATGCTTATCTGGGTAATGACTGCTGGTGGAGAAGTGCTTGTGTCTCTTCCCTTTTTGGCTTGTTCATTGTTTCTTTTCCATAGTCTATAGATATGTTTATGTCAATGTGGCTATCGCGATGGCTAATTTGTTTCTCAGACATCTTTTGGTTGATTTCAGATTTAGAACTCATAAAGTACAGACCTCTATGAATAACTTTGTTACAAAATTCAGAAAGCCACTTAGAAATGACTGCAAACTAGAAAATGTCAGCTCTTTTTGCAGTGAATACAAAATCCAGTCTTTGCATCTTTCTCCCATAGGGCCATATATTCAAGGTGTCCCACTTGTATGTGGGAAGAAAGATTTTGACCTCTTCCCTATTACTGCAGTGGTCCAGTCTAGCGGGATTGCTGACTTTTGACTTTGTCAGTTTTAATTCTTACACAATGTGCGTATTTTTTTCCTCCTTTCAAGGACAGTGCAATATGATTTGAAGCAATAACCTATGGACTCATGCAACTTTAACATGACAATTTTACTTGATTCCAGTTGGGATCATGACACTATAAGGATGTATGCCAAAGCTTCTCCCTAAACCATATTTCTGATTCTAGGGCAGGATGCACAATCTTTCCAGACCAAAGTGGTGGATGGATAATTCCAGAAGGACATAAACAACATTTTATTCATTCTTTTTAAAATGTAATTAAAATTAAATGCAATGATATGATTAACTTTCCAGGCATGTTTCTGGCACGTTACTCCTTCTGTCCTGTCAAACACTGCAATTTGATGAGGCATTTTGGAATTCCTTGTTCAAGGTTATCAAGGGTCATGTGTACCTCCTCAGATTGTTCACCTTTACTCTAAGCCAAAGGGAAGGTGAGTGATTTCTCAGATCATACCATTTAATAAGATCAGGCATTTTTCTTTTTCTTTAGGCTTTGCAAATGAAAGGTTGAGAGTCAAATGCAGAAATCTGAGAGATTCTCTTCCTACAGACGCGCATATACACAGAATGTGTCTCATTAGATCTGCTGTGAAAATTGCCCTCTAAATGGCCATAGTTTGGCATTGCTGTGTGCCAGCCTGTGAACAATAAGAGGGCAGATGGCGGAGGATGAAGGGTGGTGATGAAACAATAATGGTTAATTCAAGGTTGTTTCCTGGCCTGCTTTATGCTCTCTTCCCATTCTTGGCCATGGCCCCATCCTAGGTCTTGTCCCCTGCTGGGAATCAGAACCAAGTCAGCTGGTTTCCAGGATAAAAGAGTCCATGAGACAAAGGCAGATGGCAGGAGGCGCCAACCTCAGACCCTGCCCCAGACTGAACTTTGTGATCAGGAATCCAATGCAACGTGAGTCACCAGTCCCTCATTCTCTTCCCCACACAACCCACAAAGAGCAAGCAGGGCTCAACAGAAAGGAGCATGGAGCAAGTTGGACAACATTCAATATATCTTCTGCATCCCAGCCTTACTGCCCTCTTAACCCCTATTTCACCCTCAGTTTCTCCCGTCTGCCCTTTATTCTTAGCCCCGTAACAGTGACTAATGTGCTTTATGAGACTGAGCTTCAGCCTTGTTTTATGGAGCAGCCGTGTGGGTCTGAGCCACTTTACTAAGCCAAGTCCACATCCTTAGCTCTTGACTCAGAAAAACAGAACTGCAATTACTGTTTCTAATATTTGTTCACATTCATCAGCTTTTTGAACCAGTCCACTTCTTAGTCGAAGTCATGACTCTTCTAACAGGCAATTCATGTCCAAGAAAGAGGGCACAATAATTCCTTATTTATGGTCTCTTTGTACTGATTGCCATAATGTTTTCAGTCTATATTTCATATAGAAAAGCAGTTTCTGGCTTTAGCTGATAGAAATTAGCCTTCTTCTCTTGACAACAGTAGATGGACAAGATTTGTATTACAGATCGATAACAGAAACACTTTAGATAGAACCTCTTCTTCTTCCTCCTCCTCCTCCTCCTTTCGCAATGACTCTGATTGATTCAAAATTAAAAAAAAACTTTTAAAAAACAATTCAACATAATGATGATGATAGATATCAATATAGCAAAACTATCCAGGAATAAAAACCAACCCACACAACTTAAAAAGGGGTTTCACTCACCCTCACCAAAGACCTGGGGAAGAGCTAGGTCTTTGCTGTCATTCTAAACGATGACAGAATAGGAGCCATCTGGCGCTCAGGGGAAACTTCCAGAGGGCAAATGCTACTGCAGAATATTCCAAGGACTCAATAGGTGGCATTGTTTAATTGAAGAAGCTCAGAGCTTGCCAACCCTCCATATTGAATCAATGGGGCAGATGCTATGAGAGATAGATGGTCCCTCAAATAACCAGGGCCTACATCATGTAGAGCTTTATAGGTGATGACCAGTGCCTTGAATCTGGCAACCAGTGAATCTTATGAAGCAGAAATGTTTACATGGGCATACCACACCAGGTCCATCACTATTCATGCCAATGCATTCTCTACCAACTGGAAGTTCCAGATGACTTTTAAGGGCAGCCTCATGAAGAATGTGTTACAGTAGTCAAGCTGTGAGGAGATCAGAACACGTGTGACTGTCTGAAGGGCCTAATGATTTAGCAAGGGGTACAACAGAATAATTTATATAAAGATATCCCTGGCCATAGTTGCAACCTGCTTACTGAGCAGAAATAGTGAGTCCAGGAAAAAAACCTCAAATTATACATTTGAATGGGGAAATTTTATACCATCCAAGATTAAAGATGAAATATCCCAGATCTAGGTGGCCCTAACAACCACAGCCATTTCATGTTGGTGGGATTTAATCAGAGACAATTCTTTCCCATTCAAACCCACACAACTATGGCAAATGTGAACATCACTGATTTGCATGCATAGCTGTTTTTTTGTTGTCTGATTATAATATCCTCTCATTGATAAGGAAAAATAAATTTGGGTTCCTTTTAAACCCCTTATTGCAGGGGTCTCCAACCTTGGCAACTTTAAGCCTGGCGGACTTCAACAAGCTGGCTGGGGAATTCTGGGAGTTGAAGTCCACCAAGCTTAAAGTTGTCAAGGTTGGAGACCCCTACTTTATTGCTTACTAAACACCAGATCCCATGAGTCATTCCAACATGAGTAGTTTTGGAGGCCCTCGTGAGATGGTTGGTAATCGAAAATAAAGTGGACCAAAATTCCCAGATTTGGGTGACAATCTAATAAATTCACACCACACTGGAGCATTCAAATAAATAGAGCTCATCTTTTGATTACCAGAACAACTTATCCAATATGATTTCATTTATCAATAGCACAGCTGATGAAAACCAGTCAGGATCTCAACTAAATCATTCCAAAAGTAGATTTAGTCATAAATAATTCCTAATTTGCTTTCTAGACGAGGACACCAGGGATCAATCATGATTCATAACTGGGAAAAGTAATAGTCTTTCTCTTCCCAAAGAAGGTGACTTTCAATTATCCCTATCGTTTTTTTTAGAACTTAAAACTGAGAATCTTCTCTAAAATAGCATTAGACCCAGCATGGTGGGCTTGTTTGTCAATATTCAAGCATAATTCTCTCTTACTATCTTCTCTGCAGTGTTTTGCCAACATATTCTGAAATTCAACATCTCAGGCAAGCAGTTCATGAGGTATAGTGTCAGAGGTGGGTATTCAGCAGGTTCTGACCAGTTTTGGAGAACCGGTAACAGAAATTTTGAGTACTTTGGAGAACTGGTGGTAACCTTCCCCCAGGAGTGGGGAGGGAATGGAGATTTTGCAGTATCCTTCCCCTGCCATGCCCATCAAACCACACCCACCAAGCCATACCACATCCACCAAGCCACACCCGCAGAACCAATAGTAAATTTTTTTGAATCCGATCACTGTACAATGCATTGGTTTTATTTGTGACCAGGTTTTATATGCGACCAGGCAGTGGTCTGTTTGTGGTTGCTGCTTTTCCTTCTTTCCACCCACTCCCACTCCATATTTCTAATTTCCCTTTAAACATTTTTTTTTTACATTTAAATATTTAGAAAGGAATTTTAGTGATATGCAATACAGGTAGTCCTTGACCTACAACAGTTCTTTTAGTGACCATTCAAATTTGCAATGGCACTGAAAAAAGGTGATTTATGACCATTTTTCACAATTATGACCAGAGGTGGGCTGCATTTATGTTACCAATCGGTTTGCCGGTTGTGAGAGTATGCGCACCTTGGGGGCTGAAAGGGAGCTTCAAACATGCAGCTAATCTACTCAGGCAGCTCTGGGTGAGTACAGCAGGGATGGAAGTCAGCTGGGCAGAATGGGCGGCGGGAATGAGACAGAAAGTTAGTTATATTATGGAAAGGATAGCGCAAGGATGGGTGGGTGGGCCCAACCAGGGATCACAATTGCGGGTTCACCCAAACCCGTGTGACCAGGCAGCAGCCCCACACTGCTTATCAACATTGAAGCACACACACACACACACACACACACACACATGATTATGTGATCAAAATTCAGATGTTTGGCAACTGGTTCATATTTATGACCATTGCTCTTTCCCAAGGTCATGTGATCCCCTTATGGGACAGTCAATGGGGAAGCCAGATTCACTTAACAACCGGGTTACTAACTTATCAACTGCAGGGATCACTTAACAACTGTGGCAAGAAAGGTCGCAAAAAAGGAGCAAAATTAAATTAAAAATGTCTCGCTTAACAGAAATTTTGGGCTCAATTGTGGTCATCAATCAAGGCCTACCTGTACTATATAACCACCTGTTGAGTGTCCAGAATGACATGAAGATTGTTAAGTCTTGTTTCTGGGCCTTTGGGTTGCCAGAGATACAGGACCTTTCTTCCTAGTTTCCTTAGAGCTCAGCTGAAGGATGAAACATTTGGTAAAACCAGTGTATCCACACCTACCGCAGGCTACTATTGGAAGACTTAATCTCATTGGCAGCCTATCCCAAATAGCCATTATCTTTTTGCAAGGGATCTGCCAACCAATTTCTAAATTATCCCCACTTCCAGTTTGTAAAAGAAGTCTTCTTCATTCTGAAATAAACTTCCAGAAATGTTACTTCTCTTCAGAAGTTGTCAAAATATAATTAACCTTCCCACTCCACACATACGCACACTTACTTCTAGGTTTCCAATTATTTTCCTCCCTGCTGGCTTTTTAATTTTATTGATTACTTTTACATTTATAATTATTTTTAAAAACTGCCTATGTTTTTTTTTCAAATGACAGAAGCAGCCTAGAAAAGGGGATGATATGCATTTTATCAAATAAAAATAGAGGCAAATAAATATGAATATTTTCATTCCATTTATCAGGAGAATCCTTAGTGTATCTAGCTGTAATTTCTCTTCAATGATGCTATTACACCGAAATGCAACATTTTACTTTAACTTTACATTTCAAGATTTTCAACTTTTGGTAATGAATATCACATTCATGAAAAGGCAAAGATCAAATGTTCAGGTATGGGACCTGTGAAACTTATCTTTGTTTCAGGATATGTCTATGTCATAATATTAAGGCAATTTCATATGGATATTCAGTATGGTTCTTAATATTAGGATTTATCAACCAATGAAACCTTGATTTACCGGACTTCTATGCAACAGGCTTGGCAGGGACACATGCACACAACAACTTTCTGCCTTTTACAAAATGTCAATTACATTTCTGTAATTTAGCTAAAGAAGACACAAGGGGCACAATGACATCATTTGCATAACAAACCATCCCTGTAACATACTTTCTAATTCAATGGCCATTGATGAATAATGGATCTCCCTCCCTCCCAATTAGTCTGTTGAAACAAGGTCTTAGTGTATAAGTGATTCATGATGTTTCCTTGAAAGAAGCAATAGAAATACTGTAGATTAGCTCTGAAAAAGCAGAAGGTTATATATTTACTCTGTTGAATAATACTCCCATTAAAATAAAGACATGTTCTGTCCTTTATTTGTCCTTCTTGAGGTTTTCATTGTCTGAAACTTGGGCAAATACATATTGTTCCAGCACAGAGCAGAAAAGGCATGATTAAAAAATACATCTTCTTCCTCCTAATGCAGCACATTCAGTAGAAAAGGGATTACACAGGAAAGCCCAAATCTTGTTTATAAGAACTGTCACTTCTTTATAGAATAAGTTAAATGAGGAGTTTTTGAAACTTCCCCTTTCTCTTCAAAATCTTAGGCTCCTATAGAATCCTGGAGGAAATGCAGACATGTAACTTGATGCTGTGTGGGTTAAGGACAAATGTGGTTAGAAATTATCTCTCCTATTACATGTTGCTGGAGAAGATGCACTTGAGGTTTAGATAAATTTTCAATCGACAAATCGTGAAAAGTTTTATATGATTTATGTTGACATTTTTAAAAAAGAAAATAAAAAGTAATACAATTTACTACCAGTATAACCGTAAGAAAAAAAGAAAAGAAATCAAAAAGAAAGCTAAAAGTGCAAGAAAGGGGGGAAAGGGTGAAAAAATAGAAAAAAGATCCAAAAATGTGTCTTATGATATTCTTCACAGCATTTCTAAATTATATTACTAAATTATAATTATATATTACAATTACAGTATATTTTAATCTCTGATTCTAATATTACATAATAGTGCTCTTCTTTCTATTATCCTGTCTAATCATCAAAGCCATAACTGACAAGTTCAATGAAATATTAATATTTCATGAATGCTGTGATGACAAAACTTGAAAAGTCCTTCTTACTAGGAAACAATGAGACATTTAGAAATCCAGGCATAGTAAAAGAGAGTGGAATTGGGCACTATGGGATTCTTACATCATAGAATCACATAATGTAATGCTTAACAGTTTTTTTCCTACAAGATAATCTGAGACTTGAACGTCCATATCCTTGGAAGGAAGAATTTTATTTAATTCAGCACTGATCGATTTCCATCTTGAGTAGCGTGCCTTAGTTCTGCACCACAGAAATGGTCAGCAGTGGTGGGATTCAATTTTTTTTACTACTGGTTCTGTGGGCGTGGCTTGGTGGGGGCACAGCAGGGGAAGGATACTGTAAAAACTCCAGTCAGAAGTGGTATTTGCCGGTTCTCTGAACTACTCAAAATTTCTGCTACCGGTTCTCCAAAACTGGTCAGAACCTGCTGAATACTATCTCTGATGCTCAGGGAGGGATAACAAGCATGATCAGAGAACCCAGAATGAAATCTCATGAAAACAGATCGAAGGAATTGAGAATACTTTGCCTTGAGAAGGAGAGTGCTATGAATAGACTGTCCAAAACTTCCTAATGATAAGAGAAGTTTTGATTGTGGAACCAGTTACTAAGAGAGCTGATGTTAACCTAAAGAGAGCTGATGGGTTCCCATTTGGAAGGGTGTGTTCAAGAAAGAGCTGGGAAGCCATCTCTCAAGGAAGCTTTAATTTGGATTCCTGTACTGAACAAGAGGTTGGATTTGATGATCTAAAACAGGGGTCTCCAACTTGGCAACTTTAAGACTTGTGGACTTCAACTTCCTGAAGTCCACAAGTCTTAAAGTTGCCAAGTTTGAAGACCTCTGATATAAAATAACCTCTTCAAACCCTAATATTCTAATATGTTGATAATATATTCAATGATTAAAATATCATCCAGGGCAGAAGCTTGTATCCTTATAGTCTCACCCAGTTCCTTGACAGCATATAAGGAAATTGGCAGCAATGTTTTAGCTGAGATTCCAATATATCACTAATAGTTACAGTTTACTATATATAATACTGCAACATTTTGTATCCTGAATGCTTCTTTTATAATATATTAAGGGTTTTTGCCCCAAAAGAGAATTTTCAGATCATGGAGTTCCTTTAAATGTTATTAGTAATATTTAGAATGTTTCTAAATATTCTACACTTGAAACTATTAGTAACAAACTTTTTCAGCTTTCTTCCTTGTTATTCATCTAACTTACTAAAAAAAATGGGTTTTTATCATCTGCATCTACATCTGATCATCATTCCGCTTAAGCTAGTGGCCTTGCAAAAAAGGCAATCTGCACAGTAAAAATACCACTTATGGATTAACAAAAAGATGGTAGTGGAAAATTGAAACAGCACAACACTATACTGTCTTACCATAGTGTACCTTGAGATAATATTTTGTTCCCCAGTGCAATTGCGCGTATTCTTGTTCATAAATATTAACAGTAGGGATTGGATATAAACATGCAAAGGAAATGAACAAAAACAAGATTGTCCACAAACTAGCAAAGCTTAATTTAACATCTCAAGGCACAGGTGGTCTCACTATGGCGAGGAGGGGCCTTTTCAGAAATTTACCATGTGTACCAATTGCACCATTTCTGGCTCAGGACGCCTTACTCACAGCAATCTATGCTGTAGCTCCCTCCAGGTTGGATTATTGTAACACATACTACATGCCTTGAAGGACATGTGGAAGCTGTGGCTTGTCCAGAATATCGTATCAAGGGCAGTTTGGGATAACCCACAACATGACTGTGTAACCTTCGGTCTGCAAGCTGTACTAGTTCCTACTAGGTTTCTAGATGTAATTTAAGGGCTATCACCTATATAATTCTAGATGGCACAGAGCCAGGTATTTTTGCTCACCCTACCAGAACCAGCAAAGCTTGCATGCTTCAGATCCATCTTTTAAGACAATGCCATTTTGTGAGATCTAGGAGTTGTGTCACTGCGCCTGCTCTGTGAGACAACATTCCCTCTCAGATTTGGCATCAAACCTATTGGCCTTTCATAAGCCATGAAAGACCTGGATGTTCTCACAAGCATTTTGGCTGGGTCAGTTGTTGTCTCAGTGACTGAAGTAAAACAATTTTTCTTTCAGCCCCAGGCATGTGGGATATTAAGATTTCTCTATATACAGTTTATACTCTGTTCTTTTGGTTTTAATTTTTTTGTAAGCCAACTAGAGTCACTGTGGTGAGAGATGGACAGCTATATAAATTGTTGAATGAAGGAATGAACATCATGGATACCAGATAATTAGATCAGAAGCTCATTACCACTGGATCCTCAGAAATAATTAAAAGAAATAACAAATATGGCTATGAAAAAACCCCATTGGCACAATACACACAACTGTGACAAAATTAACTACAAGCATCTGGAAGCGTCTGGCTGTATTTCTAGCTTTAAATCAACTTTCTAGCACTCAATGAAACAAATGGTAAACTTGTACAAAAGAGCTAGTGTACAAATCTAACAAGGGTTTTGGAAAGTGCTGAGATGCCTCTATAAAGGCCAGTTGTTCAGCCCTTCCTATAGTCCAACTCCAAATGGCCACAGAGGGACATTTGCAGTGATTGGAGGGAATGGGGTGAGCCCCAAGTGGTCTAAAATGGCTAACAGGAATTGGTCAGGGCCAGTCTCTGCCATGTCAGTCACCAAATGAAAACTCAAAGCTGTGAAAAAAAGAAATCCTTTGTTGGGATCATTGGAAAGGGGATCGACAATGGGCAATGCTGTCATGCTTACATTAAAAAAAAATCTATGGTATGGACTACTGCATTTAGTTCTTATCATAACATTGGAGAAAAGATACAAGGCAAGGGCAACCAAGGAGATGGGGAAAAGGCTAAAGTGCTAGAACAGAAAATAGGAGAGGGAAGGAGGGAGGGAGAGAGAGAGAGAGAGAGAGAGAATTGAGGTATAGCAAATAAGGCATTATATGGAGAAAATAGTCATGGAAACGTTATTCTCCCTCTCTCAAAACCTTGGGAACATGGGTCATCTAATTAAGCTGAATGAAAAGAAGTTATAAACAAAACCAAGCACTTCTCCACATTGTTCATGAACTATGGGATTCCCGGCTTGGAGTTGGAAAAAATCATGGCAGTCAGGTGTATCGACAGTTATTAGTCTTGAGATTCTTGGCTATCTTCAGATTGGAGGCAGATTGCTTCAAGTACCAGCTACAGAAACCATGACAAGAAAGGGATGTAACAGAATAACAGAGATGGAAGGGAAACCCCCTCCCCGCCACACACTGCTCAAGCAGTTGTGTGAGAAACAAAATGCTGGATTAAGGTGGAGCTTAGCCTGATTTATGCTGTTATGGGTTTAGATTTTTAATTCTAGAGTTACCGCTCCAAAATATTTTGAAAACATCAGGATGGAATACGGCAGGTTTAGGATCTAGTTGATAAAAACTTAAATCATTATTAAAAAATATTGTAAAAGTCTAGTGCAAGAAAATAACATAATTACACCATTTTCGTGCAGCACCCACATACACACAAATTATAGGTTTGAGCCTAAATGTGATAGCGACTAGTGTAGAGCAAGCTGGGTTGAGAGGAAATAAAACCAATGTCACTCCTGGAGAAAGCATTTTATTTATTAATACAAGAATATAAATTCTGCAATAAATACAATCTAATAAATAACATCTGAAAATAAATAAATATTAATATAAACAAACTTAGAATAACAACCTGACAGGAGGAGGGGGCAAAGATGAAGAGAAAGAATGGTGGATGGGTCCACATGTGGGGAAATTTCTCCTTTGCTGGTGACAGTGTAAACCACAGAGCTTCACCCATCCTGTTTTATGAACGGTGTAGAAAAGCGGTGGCTACTACAGCTGGCTTAAACAATTACCCTACTAAGGTTAGGTCTGCACATATGATGAATGAACGAACGAACGATCATTTATTCATTCACTGCAATTGTGAATGAATGAATGATCTTACCTAACCAGGGAGGGGAAAGAAAACTGAAAACCTGTATGTGTTTGTGCTAAACCAAATCTCTCATCTCTGGTTTGGTTTGGGCATATTTTACAACCTGACTGGAGAGATGCTTCCCAGGTAAGTGCCTGATCACTGAATGTCCTTGGTAAGCTTCTAATTGGAACAGCCCCTTAAACAGAATGGGGAGAATACAGAGAAATCCAGCTATGGAGGGAATGAAGGTTAAAGCAACTGGAGCATCAGCAGTGGAGGCTGCAGCTATTGGCTGCCCTGCAGCCAGGGCTTAATTGTTCATCCTGGAGGTGGGAAGGGAAACATTCTTCCTTTTCTTTCTGGAAATTGAATGGCCCCTCTAGAAGAAGAGAGAAAAAGAGAGAAAGAGAAAGGGAGGAGGAGGAGGAAATATTAATTTTACACAAGATGGAAAAGGAAGAGATGTGAAGAAACAGGCTGTATAGAGTGTATCTGCTCACCCAGAGGCACAACTTAGTAGCAGAGAGCAATGCAGCACCAAAAAAAGCAAGGGAGGAGGAAGAGGAGGAGGGCAATTTTGAGGAGAAGCTGGGAGAAGGCAGTGGGTTTAGAGTCTTTCAGAAGTGCTAGTCCTTGAATGGCAGGTCTGAATGATGTCAGTGAATGAGGTGAAGGCAGAAACAATGGCGACGGCAGGAATCAAAAGCCTCTGGTTTCCAGATGCAACATAACAGCAGAAGGAGGCACCCTTTTGCGCAGTCGGTTGAAGTCTTTGGCTGAGCGCCACAGCCAGGTCTGTAGCTCTTTGAGCAGCCAGAAGTCATCCATCTTGCGCAGGAAGTGGCTGGGTGGGGTAATCTCTAGAGGGGGCCCTGGAGTTGGGAGTGAATAACCCAGAGAAGCCATGATGCCTGCAATCGAGCCCAGCAGCCCTTGCAGGCTAGCCCGAAAGTGGGTGAGGCTGTGGCGCAGACTCGGCACTGCAGTTGGAGCTATGCCATCCATGGTCCTCAGGTAGCAGAGCAGGTGGCTGTAGGCCTGGTAATTAGCCGCTAGCCGGGCATTGTCATTCAAGCTGTGCCATTCCTGAATGTCTACGGTGGCACTTGGCACAGCTTCTACCCCAATTATCCGGGGAGGGTCAAAGTCTGGCTCATTGAAAGGTGGCCCCAGGTAGTTGAGCTGAGGAGAAAAGACAAGAAAGTGTTAAACTCACTTGAACAGGAATACCTACTTTCCTAGTACTTTCCACCCACCGCCTCTTATGAATGCTTCCTCTCTCTCGTACAGGCAAGACAAGGAAATTTAAGTCTATGGCAGGGGTCTTCAAACTTGACAGCTTTAAGACTTGTGGACTTCAACTCCCAGAATTCCTCCTCCAGTCATGTTAGCTCAAGAATTCTTGAGTTGAAGCCCACAAGTCTTAAACTTACCAAGTTTGAAGACCCTTGGTCTATATGGGATCACAGGACATGTGTCCACTTGCACTTAACCATAAAACAAACAATATCTTTTTTCTGTTGTGACCCACCCTCCTAATGTTGTTTCATTTGATCTCCAGTCCACCAGTGGGAAAGCTGCCATTTTTTAAAGCTGTTCTCATGTTAAAATAGTCCTGCTTATTCCAACAGTCTCAAGTTGTGCAAAAGCTGTCACGCCTTCCATGAGCTGGAAGGAAAACAAGTGACTTGGTAGTGCCCAGGAATATAGATAAAAGAAACTGAATATAGATCAGTGGTGGGAGAAACTGGTAGAATTTCTGCTAATGGGAGGATGGATAAGGCCTTAGCTTGGTTGTGGGAAAGATCATTTGCAGTACACATAGTCCTGATAATCACAACCGGGACCAGAATTTTGATGCCTAAGCAAGCCAATTGTTAAGTTATGCCCAATTTTACAATCTTTTTGCTACAATTTATGATCATAAGTCAAGGACTACCTGTACACAGTGCTACATGCAAGAGGACATATTTCCGTACACTGTTGTTGCCCAACTATGCCTGCTGACCAATCCATCCCTGGGCATGGGCAAAGTTTCCCTGAATCTACTGATTTGCAAAGACCTCGCTGTTATCTGTTGCACTTCTTGCACTTCCATGCTGTCACTGCAGTTAATAAGTTTCTATCATTGAAAGATCCTTGCTTCCCAGCTGATCATCCTGCTAACAAACACAGGCACATTGCTGGCTTTATTCACACCTGCCTGTCTGCCCTGCTGGGCTGCGTTCCTGGGATTCCCCACGCCCCCTGCCAACAGTGGTGTCCCGCAGGCAGCAGGATTGCCCAGGCAGAGTGGGGTAGATGAAGCACCAAGCGGAAGGGAGGTGTGTCAAACCCTGCGGGTGTGTGAAGAACCTGACAAGCTCAGGAGACAAATTAATTTCCTCTCCGTTGCCTGAGGGCAAGTAGAGGCTCCCCAAACAATTTTATAGCAGTAGCAGAGATCAGCTAGCAGGCAGGCTGGGACGTGGCCATCACCATGAGACCAGCAGGAGAAAAGGGGGAAAGGAGAAAGAGGAATTCTGTTACATTTAAGAATAGGGGTTTCATAGGGGGAAAGAATAGGGAGGGGAACTTGGTGCCCTTGGAAGGTTTTTGGAAGATACAATGTTTAAGGAATGAAGTGATATGAACCTGCATCTGTCAGGGGCTTTCCTTTTCCTAATAATTTCAGCTTTCACACATGGACAATGAGCCAACTATTATTAATCTCATTCACTGATCTCAACTGTTGTCTCATTCCCTGCAAGACTGTGGGCTCAGACAGAAGGAGTGTCTGATCAACAAAAATGCTGATTTAAAATGTGTATGAATCTTAAAACATTAAAATTCTGCTTTACATTTCATCATTGATTTGGGATTTATTTAATGGGAAGGATCCAAATGTATCTAGAACACTAAAGAAAACATTCTGTGCATAGATGTAATTAGACGTAATTTTGTGTAGAAGGAATCTAGATAGGTTTTGGAGGATCAGCCAATCAGTGGCCACTAGTTTTGATAGCTATTCAGGCAATCCTCATTTAGTATTTAGTGTTTAGAGGGATGTTGCAGAGAACTGGCTAGACAACAGCTTTCTTCAGCATGTCTCAGGAAAAGGCAAGTACCTTTTAACACTTAATGAAGCCCTTGGTTACTACAGGATTCCATTCCTTGCATGTCCCACAAGACCACGGTAGAGATCTGGTGCATTTAAACCTCACATTCACAGCCTCTAAAAGGCTTGTGTGGGAAGACCTTCCTGTGTTACTACCAGTCAATGTCTTTTCATTTCTCCTGGCTGCCTGAGTTGCTTTCTCTATCCATACCAGAGGTGGTATTCAGCAGGTTCTGACCAGTTCTGGAGAACCGGTTGTGGAAATTTTGAGTAGTTTGGAGAACCTGGCAAACCCCACCTCTGACTGGAGATTTTACAGTATCCTTCCCCTGCCACACTCACCAAGCCACGCCCACAGAACTGGTAGTGAAACAGTTTGAATCCCACCACTGATCCATACCTTCTATGTCAGCCTTTGGAAGTAGTTTTGCTTCTACAGAAATCACTTAGAGAAAGGTTTCTAACATCCCTTCAAAAGCTGCCAGTAGGATGGCCTGCCCAATTGTTTTCCTTCCCTGACAGATTCAGAGCAAAGATCTGGTGACTATGGGGCACTTTGCCTAGCTATCTTTTGTTGTTTTGCTTTGTTTTCCCCTTCTCTTTGGTTGCCAACTATAAAGCATTGTGAATGCTGACCTACTTAAGATAGCCTGTGGGCGGTTCCTCTGACCCTTCACCCCAAGGTATCAACCCAACTTCCTTGACCATCAGACTCATCTCTTTGCCACTCTCTGAATTCCTCGCTTGTATTAATCTCCTGAATTTGCTCTCTCGGTTAGTTAATTTCTTTCTTCCATAATGAGAGGAATGGTAGTACTAACACAAGTCAACTTCAAGTGATTTCAGTAGATGGGCTGCCATTTCCACAGGAAAGCGCGGGAAAAATAGTGCTTGGTTTTTCTTGGCAGGTAAGACAATGAGCAATATAGCCTTTCTATAGGATCTAATTTCCCAATTGCTGCACTTACTGGCCTCAGCAATCTCCTTCATATTGCTACAGTGCTGTTCCTTATCTTCATTTCATTTACCCTTATCTCTTCTGTTTCATTTTCAGGTTGGTTTCTTATTAAACATCCTTTCCCAACCTGATAGTCTCCAGATGGTTTGAATAGAAGTCCCATTAGCCCCTAGCTGAATTATGAGGGGATATTTATTTATTATTACGTTTATATTGCCATCAATTCACTAAAGAATCTGATGCTTAGAATCATAGTCGCAAAGGTTTGGAAACTACTAGGTTGCAGGAAACAATTTTTACTTTGCTTTACTAAAATCTTAATCTGTTTGGCCTAGGTTATTTCTAGAGGCCTGGATCATACTCTGATTTCTTGACAATTACAATAGATGGAAGATAGTCTATTATGGTGTTGACCTTTAATGCTCTAATGGCATGGGACTGGCTTATTTGAGGGAACACCTTTCTCCAATTTACCAGTCCCACCAGATCTCATAAAATAAGCATGTTACAGGTTCTAAATGTCTTGAGACCTACATTTGGCAGGCTCTAGATCAAGGCTGTCAAACTCGCGGCCCACAGGTCAGATGTGTCACGTGCTGGCCATGCTCACGCCCTGTTTAGTGAAGGGGAAAAAAAGTCATGTGACACCACCGTGATGACATGAGTTTGACACCCTGGCCTAGATGGTGAGTCTTTTTTTTGCTGTAGCACCATATTGTGGATTTCATCACTTCTCAACTTCTGAAGGCCCCTCAAGATGAACCAGTGAGGTGCGTCCCTTATTATTAACATTCCTCCATCTATTATTCTCTTTTCCTGTTTTAGCTTTGCTTTTATATTTTTTAATTATTTTAATAATTATTATATAATTATTATTTATTTACATGTTTATACAGATTATTGTATGCTGCCCAGAGTCATTTTCCGTTGCATGACCGGCCATACAAATTTAGTTAATACTTTAAAAAAAAATAGTTTATAAATAGACAACAAGTTTGAGAGACTGAGTTCAACATGAAGGCAAATATGTGCTGCAAGTGAGAACCAACTGTTATTGCCATATCTTTATTGATACAATTTTACTCACTGAAAATAAATGTTAACTGAAACGTGGCTTTCTGTGAATCCAATGTAACAGATTTCATACCTGTTTTCATGTGAATTTGGAAAATTATATATGTCTGTCTGTATACACAGCTACATGTTTTAAAGACACTCAGAACTTTTATGTTCCAGGTGGACAACATGGGAATGCACCATTAACTGGGATTGGGAAAGTAAATTCCAATATTGATCATCAGTATGCCTATAATATAGGATCAATATACCAATACTAATCCAATATATGTTATCTTTCTCCCTTCTAGTTGCTATAATGATAAATAAGTATACTTTTGATGAATATTATAGTATTGATATTTAATTGGGGACAGTTTTGTCAACAATAGATATATGCAGGTCTTGGTGTGTTCGGGTCTTTTCCCGTGTAAGATTGAGACTATCTGGACAATGTTTCGATGAGATCTCACTCGCCATCTTCAGGCTGGTGCTTTCGGCTTTGTGCTTGTGCGAGACCTGCATACCTGTACCCATGAAAATCTACGAAAACATATATATATATATATATATATATATATATATATATATATATATTCACTCTGAGAAGCACAAGGCCGAAGACACAAGCCTGAAGATGATGAATGAGACTTCATCGAAACGTCGCCTAGATATTTCCAATTCTATGCGGGAGAAAACCCGAAGAACCAAAGATCCACATACAAATACCCGCGAAAATCTCCGAAAACAAATATATATATATATACATACTTGCTAAGTAGCTTGAAATAGATCTATACTAGTCTCCCTTGTTTAATTATTTATCAGCTCAAAAACCTAACACATACATATATATATATATATATACACATACATACATATACATATACAGTATAATATAATATAAATATATGTAAAGGAAGAATCAGACATTCTGTGAACTCCGGAACTTAAAATTACATTTATTGTACTTACTAAGCTTTCGTCAGCCTCTGCTGACATCGTGAAGAGTATTAATACCATTACAGAGATCTCTGCCTTTATATATCATTAATCAATTTAGCCCTTGCACATGATAGGCCCTTCCCACTGCCTCCATCTGTAATTAGCTCTGTTGTTTTTGCTTCCGTCATGTTGGTCAAAGGAGGCTTATCTCTTGTTGTTTTTTCCTCCCTTGCCAGACCCAACCTAGAATGCTTATCTGTAGGAGGTGATGTTAAACTGCCAGCTATTGCAATTTGTTGCCTTGTGGTTGGCCTGGCTTGTTCTTCATTATTCCTGTCTGTTATAACTTGAGGCAGCTCTGCCAGACTCCTGTGTATTTGGACAGGCCTGGCTGTTAGGATGAATCCACATGCCCAAGGATGGGGGGTGCCATCGGTTCCTGCTCCCCAATGGGAAATGGTCTCTGCTCCTCCTGCAGGGTCTTTCCTGGTGTCTCAGTGCTTGGTAGGTCAGTGGTAGTTTGATATGCCTATTGATGGAATTGCTGTTGGAAAATCAGGCTTCTTTTAGTTATATCATGCGTGCAAGGGCTAAATTGATTAATGATATATAAAGGCAGAGATCTCTGTAATGATAGCTTAATACTCTGACGATGTCAGCAGAGGCTGACGAAAGCTTAGTAAGTACAATAAATGTACAATAAGTAAGTACAATAAATGTAATTTTAAGTTCCGGAGATAGCAGGATATCTGTTTCTTCATATATATATATATATACATATATATGAATATATATACATATATATATATATATATATAATATATAATATATATATATATATAGAAACCAGCACAAGTCAAATATGTGCAAAGTGAGAGAATTGGCTTTAGATTAAATTTGCTTCTGTTGATCAGCTTCTTTCATCTTATTATTACCAAGATCTGTTTATTTCTGGGACAGAAGTTCTCATTAAATGAGCACATCAAGTAAACTCAGTGAATGGACACTAGCTGCTGTATAATGGCACAATTCTTTAGTTTTCTAGACTGTGAAAATCTGACCTTCTTGATCCGCCTCCTTAAAAAAATATCTCTGGAATGTTGATATACTAGAAAACATGGCTCCTGCATTTTCCATGGTCCAAACCAAGCAAATTCCTGATCGGATAGCTCAGTGATGCTCAGAGTCAGGGAAAGCTGCCAAGGGGTAGGGCCTGAAATGCCAGGTAGGCCAGAGAGCAGGGATGCCACGCAAGCTGATGAGGGGCTACCCCCACTTTCTGCACCATTGGGCGTTTCCCTGGCAAGTTCTGACAGACGAGGCCTCACCTCACCCCAGCGGGAGATCCACAACAGATTGTAAACAGGGAGACTCCACCGGTGCCTGAAGGCAGGGAGGAGAAAAGATGTCAGATATTCTGCCAAGTGAGAGCCATAGCTGTGGAGAGAGAACAGTATTTCAGCTATTCACCAGGTAGGAGGAAATTTTAGGTGGCGGCACAAAGTGTCGCAGGCACAAAATTTCCATATCCCTAAATCCCTTTTCAAATAATGTGAAAAATCAGTCTGTTGCCTTTAAACATCCTTCCTTCTCTTGCAGTGGGCTTTCAGGATTCAGTATCTGGTTGTATAATCTTTCCCTTCTTATGCACCAGCCCTATTCACAATTTTATGATGCTCCAAATGACACTGTTTTCTGTTTAGAGCACTTACATCTTTCCCTACCACTTCTTGCATCATTTTTATTTCCAGAATGGGGGGGGGGGGAGACAACTGCCTGAGTCCTATGGAAAAATGACAAGACGAAAAGTGACCATGCAGAAGTGACCTGAGGTGCACTGAGCCCTCATGCCAAGAATACACATGGATGAAGCCTGGCCTTCCCTTGCTGCAGAGATATCCAAAGGGAGAGAAAGAGGGAGGCAGAATTTTCCAAGGAAGCCAGTTGGGTGGGTGGGTGGGGGAAATGGAGATGGTTCAAGGAAAGGGGGAAGGAAGCAAGAAAAGAATTTCTAAGCAGTTGTGTCAGCTCAGCTGCTTCCATTCTCCCAAAGCATCTACACTCACATAAGTGGCCGCAAGCGTGTGCAGCTGGTGTTCCAGATAGCGAGTAAGGTCGTACATCTGCTGGATGGACTGTCTGGTGGTCACTTGGTCCGTGCGGTTCAGGGCAGGCACCCCAGGCAGGTTCCAAAGCGTGGCACACAGGAAGGCAAGGATCCCCCACGAATCTCCTGCAGGGAGCACACTTGTAAGGAGCTGTGGGCAAAGGGAGCACTGTGACCGGGGGAGCAAAGCCTGCATTCCCCATCCCTCCTTCCTCCACATCCCGCCACTCCTTAGATAAATTATAGGAGAAAAGGACTTGCCTTGTTCACTCCCATGTATTTTCCCCAAACCCATTACACAAATCAAATCTACATGCGTGGCTCAGACCCTGGGAACAGATAGCTCTTTTAGCCTGGAGTGATTCAGGATATTTCAATGCTGGGGGGGGTGGGGGGAAGAGTTCACCAAAAAACCCTTTTCTCAAGCAATCCTTATTCCCCATCAATCCTATTTCTTCCATCCTTCTTTCTTACAAGCAAAATGGCTGCATGGATTCTTGTAATCTGACATGTCAGTAGAATTTTTTTTGTGTTTTTTTTTTCCCACAGGAAAGGTTTTCCATAGCAACAGTTAAAAGCAATCAAGGCCAATTAAGACTTCCCCAGATGCAAATAGCAACTTTAGAGGATGTGTGCCTGCATGTGTAGGTTTCAGTAGGGCCAGGAGAAGAAAAATCCCTACTACTATTTGCATGAAACCAAGATAGCTGTGTTCATTATAAAACATGTTACAGTACTTGGATTCACCTCAAATCCAATCCAATGTAGCCTAAAGGTTACCAAGATTGTTCTAGGATGAAAAGATTCTTACATAATGCCTTTTTTCCTTCTTCTCTTTTGGAAATTCCTATTCTTGTTTCCTGCCCATATAGTGCTAATAGATTCTGAAGATTTCCAGGTCTCTCTGGAAATATGTATGTCAATTTTGATTCCTGGCAATTGCCAGGACTAGTCCCTGCAGTTTTCTTGGCAACATTTTTTGGAAATGATTTGCCATAGCCTCATTCCTAGGGTACACAGAGAGAGAGAGACTGGCCTAAGACCCCTTAGCTGGTTGCATGCCTAAAGTAGAATTAGAACTCATGCTCTCCCGGTCTCTAGCCTGGTGCCTTAGCCATTATACCAAACTAGCCCTCTTATTGTTAAGGGGAACACTGTCTCCTTCAGGATCCCATCCGAATTCCCAGTGAATGTTGAAAGCTGAGGCAAAGGCTTATTTTCAGCAAGGCATAATTTTAAATGATTTAATATTTGACAGAATACAACAGACTAGTCAGAGATTGTGTGTTAGTGATTTGAGTTCATTAATGTACATTAAACATTGTATGTTTTATAGACAATGAATGAATTTTTGAAATATGTTCATCATATAACTTAAACCATGGGTCCTCAACCTCAATGCCAAGGTCCAGCACTGGTCCATGGCCCACTAGGAACCGAGCTGCACAAGCAACTTAAGTCCCTTCCACTCCTATACAGGATGCCTGCACTGTGTGAAACCATCACACACACACACACACACACACATCTTCCACAGAAAAACCACTCTTCATGGAACTGGCTCCTAACTCCCAAAAGGTTGGGGGCCGCTGCCTTAAGCTACAGCTTTTCTGTCAAATTTTTAACTATTTGGCTAAAATAATGCTCTTAGCTCAAAAGAGAAACTATTTCCTAAGTTTATTAGCACACCATAAATGATGTAATTCTAAAAAAAATAAAACTTAGCATTTTGAGAGTGAAATTTTGGATGCTTATACAAAAGATAAATACAGCCAAAAAGCTCTAAGTAATATGAAACATTATATGGAAGTCTAAGGCACATTCCTGCATTGTTAGGAATGCCACAAAAATTATTCTTCATTTAGTTTGCTTGGTGTTTCTGTTTTCCTCTGTTGGAGACAGAAATATCTAAAATATATATCTTTATTTCCAGACCAAGGATAAGAATATGGTTATGCCTGTAAAGCTGCCATAAAAATCTAGCGCATTACTCATGCCAATGCCTCCCACTTGGGTGAGTCACCTACGAAGCACGCAGCCCGCCCCGGCCACTCGCGCTTCATTAAAGACTATCCTGTGGCATGTTTCAGGGTACGCCACACCCAAGCCTAGCCCAGCCTCACTGATTCCATCTTACCTCAGTGCTTCCACTGTTCTTTTGCCCACCAGGGACAGCAGTGCCCACCCATTCTCCCTCCCACGCAACCCAGAGATTTCCTTGCCTTTTATATAAATTCTGTACGAATCTGTATCACTTTCCTTTTGTAAGTTTGAAGGGAGCAGGGGTGGTGTCTTAACAAAAGGAGCTTAAAGGATATTTTTAGTCCCAAATGGATGTCAGGTATAGAGTAGCTCCTGCCTGATCTTGATCATTCTTTCTAGAGAATGGAGGAGGTTTTGGAAGCCCCTTGCTGTGGCATGAGAAATTCTGTTTCATCACCAATGACATTTGCCAAGGAAATATTTGGTGTCCCACCCTTGTCCTCATTTTGGGAAGTTCCACTTAGCTGCTAGCCCCTCGGATATGTTGTCAAAACAATTGTCCTTATAGTGATTGTATTCATCACTATTGCCTAAGAAATGGCAGTGGCCAACAACCAGCAACCTGGCTCTATAAGGTAGGCGGAGAATAGTAATGGACTGTTGAGAGTTCCCAGATGGCTCACCCCCAAGACAAATTCCTTATGTGTCTAATCACACTTGGCCAATAAAGAATTCTGCTGGACTGTATAGCTATCAGACTTTTTCTTCAAAGAGTCAATACTTGTGGATGGGAAAAGAGTGGAATATGATGAAAAAAATGACAAGCCCCATCCTTTTGAAAAAATTGCATTGAATAAGATGGATGGAAATGCTTAGATGCTTAAAAGAAGGTGCTAGATTTTCTGGAGGGAAACATCACTAGTCTCTATAAACTTTGGTGACCTTCAATGTTGTTTGGAAAATGCTACTCATGTAAAAGGAGAAGTGTTAAAATCAATATTTAATATTTATATGAATAAAGGGAAAATACAATATTTATCTTATAAACTATGATGGACATGTCTCATCTATATTTTTCTCCACAAAGCCAAAAAAATTTAAAAATATTTTATAATACTTGAATTCTGAAATATATCTGATTTGATGTTGAATCTATTTGCATCTTACAACAATAATTTCAATGTGCTTCTGACAGCACAGAGATTGTTAACCACTGTAAAAAAATCTTCACATTCACATTACTTTTTAATCTCCTGTTATATAAGTCAAACAGTTAAGTAAGATAAGAACGGTTCCCTCAAATTGAGTTTGACATACCTAGATTGTTTTCTTGTAATAATACTGAAGTCTGGCATTACTTTTGGTCTCCCATCAAAATATTATGCAGGGTTTACAATGTTGTTGTGGTTTTTAGATTAGTGAAGGTAAAGTAGGTGCTATCACAAATAAATTATTTTACATCCCACTGTGTTCATTTGAAATCTTTCCACTCTGTCTTCTAAATTTTGCTTTTCTGGAAAGGGATGCCTCAGAAAAGACACATTCAAAAATGATCTTTACTAACAGAAAAGAACAGTATTTCCTGCCAGATATCTTGGTTTGAATGTGACTATAAATCACATTAGCACTATGAGCCACAGCATCTTCCTGGAAGCTCACTGTGAAATAAAGTTGTACCTGGTCTAGTTTTCCTTTTAGGCTTCTTGCTTTCTAGGTTAAGTTTCCCCTGCATTTAAGAGATGGGTGAATAACCATTTCTTTGCCTCTCTTGTAAAATCTGCCTTGCTGAAGGTTGTCAGCAGAGTTTCTCATCTTTTTGAGACTGGAAATAAATACTGCAGCATAATATGTAGTGTAGGCTACAGTAAGTTTAGCACCATTCAAAAGGAAGTAAATCTCACAACTCCCAAACAGGAAAAACTTTGTCCTGCCCATTTGTACATGATGCACTGCTTTCCACCTCTTGCTTGATCATGTGGTTTTGCAAAATGTTCAGCCTGGATACCAGTCACTAGAAGCTTGCTCATCCCTAGTCTAAGGATAGTTTCAACTGAAGGCGCCATCCATTCTGAATCAGAACACTTAGTACCTGTAAGCTAAATTAGGGCTATCCTAATCACCATGCTGATTACCAGTGGAACTACAGCAAACCAGAAACTGGCAGACACTCTATGGATGATTCATCCGCTTTATTCATATAGCTTTTCTGACAGCTTTTGATTAAGTGTGGTTATTCGGCTTCAGATTGTCTCTTACTCTTCCTTTTTAAACAAATGAGGGTCTTTTTTCTTCAAATGACCCTATGATATCAACTATTTCTACCACTACCTATGCATAAAACCAGTCACACTATTAATTATTACTCTTTCTTCTTCACTCCTTACATTTCCCAAAACACACATTTAGTGGAAGGCAACTTAGGTGTTCCAGATTTAGAACAGTTTTCTCCCTCCTTCTGACACAACTTTGATGCAATCTAGAACATTTCATCAGTGATGGGACCAATGATATGGCCTCGCTCAGATCTGCCCAGCTCCAATGGAGGCTTTGGTTTCCGCAACCAGGTCCTTCCCCTCTGCTCTTTCCGCTAGACCATTTTGGCTTGGAGTATAAGAGAGGCTGGTCACCTGGTTTTCATAGAGTCCTCTGCCCATATAGGGCTGACTAGCACCTGTCAAAATGTTTGCTGGGACTTAATTAGTGCTTTTTAAAAAGAACATTAGACTTGCTTTTTTTTCTTGCTAAAAAAATAACTTCACTGCTCTTTTGAAAGTATGATAGTCCTTTGCTACGCAGGAAGTCAGTTTAAACCAGGAAAGAGCCTGGTTTTGCCAGGTGTTTGTTCCTGATTCTGACATCAATGAGTGCATTAGAGGCTTTTTGTTTATTTTTGTGTATTTATTAGATTTTTATTGCACCTTATTTTTATAAATAACGTAAGTTGGCAAACATATGTAATGCTCCTTCCCCCTCCTGTTTTCCTCACAATAATCCTGTGAGGTGATTTGGGTTGAGAGGGACTGATGGCATCACATTGCCGTCACATGACATATTGCAGCATTTTTTTCCCTTTGTGGAGCTGGGGCGGGCATGGCCTGTATATGACGCATCCAGCCCCTGGGCCACCAGTTTCACACCCCTGATCTAAGGTCACTGAGCTAGCTTTCATGCTTAGGATAAGACTGGAACTCATAGTCTCCTGGTTTCCAGGCCAGCATATTAACCACCACCAAACCCCCTTTCAAAGGTTTTCCACTGTATCTGCAGTTTCACATGACCATCTCTTTTTTTTTAACTGTTTCTATTATTTGGGAAGGAAGCTTGGTCCCATTTTGCCTTTTCCCACCACGTTTTGCTGATCCACAGGCAGCTATTGTGGTGTTTCTGGCAATGGCCATTAATTGCCAGCATCGCCATTCGCTTGCAGCACTAACCAAGGATTCCTTGATTATCCAGGTCTCCTTCCCATTCCATTTACCCTCCCTCACATCTGCCCCACCACATCCTAGCAGATGATGCCTTAGTGAGCGAGAAGAAAAACAAAGACATCACCAATTGATTTCCTTATGTAGTCCATTCTAAAATGATTAGGACAATGCTACTAGCAACCACTGAAGAACTGGAGGCATGCACTTCATGCCCGTGAGGAAGAGCCTTTAAGATAATAAAGGAACCAAGTACAACCTTATGGGTTTCCATGGCACAGCTCAAGATTATTGGTTTAATTGCTAATGTCTATAAGAAGCTGCAGTAAATATGTGATACTTGGACTGACCTAATAAGACAACTGAATGTAGAACATTGTGAAATGGTATTTCTGCAATGCAATGTCACATAGTGAAACATTTCATATACACCATCAGATGCAGTCTCCAAATTCTTAACGTAATGAAGAAACTATTTTTCCCAAACAGAATGCATTAGCAAGCTGCAACTGCATCTCATTGTTTAAATAAAGATTATAATAGCCTTTTCACAATAACACATAATTGTACAATTTGCCATTGTGACAATAATCTCTTATAGGAAACAGGAATAAGACCACTAGCTCAAATCCAGCACTTTAAGTACTATGTGAACTTTAATCAATACAAAAACATACACACAGCATGTGAGAAACTGGAAACAAAGTTCCATTCTCCCAAAATTCAATAGCAAGTTGTACATTTCAGGTTCATTTTC
Source organism: Bungarus multicinctus (assembly GCA_023653725.1). Lineage (NCBI taxonomy): Eukaryota > Metazoa > Chordata > Lepidosauria > Squamata > Elapidae > Bungarus > Bungarus multicinctus. The sequence continues at coordinate 55,224,890 of CM042838.1, read as the reverse complement.
TAGAATAAGGTTAGAGATCTGGGACCTTCCAGGTGTTTTGGATATAATTCCCCCAGTCCATTGATACTGATTGTGTTGACTAGGCCTGTTTTAAGTTCAAAACATCTGGAGGATACTATTTTGTCAATCGCTAGGTGAACTAATAGTCTGTTTCAATATAAAAATGCCTCTTTTGTTCACAGTAAGGCTACAAAGTTTTTCAAACTAGGGTTCAATGAGAATTTGGTAGGGTTTTGTGAGACTAAGTTTTAAAAAAAGTTCACTTGAACGCAGCCAATTTTCTATCATTAGAGCTTTGCCTCTTAATTAGAGATTCTGGGTTTTGTTTTTGTTTTAAAGGTAATTAAGTTTCCAAGGCCAGAAAAAAATTGAAAAATCCTGTCTTTCATTTAGGTGATATGTTTCTTCCTATTTCACATCCTACCGGTATTGTCTTTGTATTTCTCCTACTTTAGATCTCGACATCTTTTAAAACGCTGCAGTAACTGGATTCACACAGTTTTGAGCATTTGTTGAAAAATGTAGATGCTTGTTAGAATTTACCAAAATCAATAAGTTAACTCTTCCCCCTACCCCCCAAAAATGAACTGCATGTATTTTTCATACCTTCAGTTCAGGAATAACTCAATAACTATTTTATTTAGTTTATATCCGTTCTGACAGAAAGTATCAGTTCATTTTTTTTCTTATAAAGTTAGTTTCGGAAAATTGACTATGAACTAGGACTTGATTTCTTTGGGGAAATTATATAGAATTTCTTTGAAGGAAATAGATACACTTTGTGTCTGTCTGTATGCACACACTTACGTATAGTAGAAAAGCAGATTCAAGGTTTTACAGAGAACTGCTACTAGGAAGAAAAATAACTTGTGAAAAACAAAAGGTTGGTTCTCCAGCACTCCTCAGCTTCAGACATTCACTACTGTATCAAAATCTGCCTTAAGCAAAGGTAAACGTATTGGTGCATCACAAGGCTGGGAAAATGCCCTGGTGGGTTTTCAGTCCAAATATTCCTTTTCTGTTGAAGGATAACTTTGGGTGGGGTGGAAAGGGGGTGAATCCGAAACTACAGTGTCTGATGTTGACTTGCTGCTACTGATGAGTCACTAGAAAACTTCCTCTGATGCCTGGAACATTTTTGCAGCTTCAAAAAAATTGTTGTCTCAAAAGATGATGATGTTCAATGCAAGAAGATTCAGCAGGAGAGGAGAACGAGGGGAAAAATGAACAATAATAGTAGTTTGGGTGTAATTCCAAGAGATCTGGAGCATCACTTGAGCACCATTAGCATTGACAAAATCAACATCAGTCAATTGCAAAAGTCAGTTTTACTTGGAACAGCTTATATCCTGCAACAATACCTTTAATACTGTTAAACAACCATATCTGCCTATCCTAGGTACTTGGAAAGTACTTGGTAAGTGGATAAAAATGCAAAATTTAGCCTAAACATCTGACTGATTGTGAGACTAACAATATTAATGTATCATCATCCTGAGATGAAATCTTTTTAATATTATTAAACATCTGTCTATCCCAGGTCCTTGGGAAGGATTCAATAGGTGGACAAAAATGCTTAATTCAATCTAAACATCTGGGTGATTGCGTGACCAGCCAGAATAATAATTGAGGAAGCAGCCACCTGAATCATACGGGGTGGAGCAACAATGATAACTCAACCATTATTTGATTTACAAGCATGTATGAGCTCTTCCTCCTGGCCACCCACATTAAAGGGCTTTCCTCCGGGCCTGGGAGTGTCCAAAAAAGATGATGGTTGGCATGCACTGCAGGTCCTTATTGCTTAGCTCTGTTCTGCTTCAGTAACCGAACCAGGGAGGGGTGCTGCATTAGAGATTAATCAGGACAAGCAAGGAAAGTAGCTGATCGATCCCCCCTCCTCCAGGTTTCTTCTCCCACCAAAGATCAATCCTAAACCAAAGCCATCACCAATTTCTTTTAATGTAGGATGTAGCTGGGGTTGAGGAAGAGAAAATGAGAGCCTGTATTTGGGCCGCCCCCCAATTGCTGAGTTCAATTGCTTTCCACCTACCCTCCAGTTGACTGAAAAGTCTGAGAACTGGAATGGACAAGTTCTCTAGTCCTAAGGTTGAAGTATAAGGAATCCCTATACAGAATGCATACTTGGCAGTAGGAAGAAAACTGAATTCATGTAATCGCAAGTACAAAATCATGAAGTCTGGTTTTAGATACCAGTCATTAATTTCTGCAACTTACAAAAAATATTTTCAGTAGATACTTTTTCATGGAGCCCCTTTAACAAGTACTCCATTTTTGTTCATAATACAAATTACATTGACCTCTTCTCCCATAAAAGTCCCATGATCTTGGAGTTTAAGTTTAACTGACTGTTTCCATATTATTGTTATGGAATGCATAGAATTTTAAAACCATTTTTAAAATTTTCCCAGAATTTCATTCATGCCTTATCTTGTTTTTAAATGTTGGAAAACTGCTTGTTTCAGTATTTTAGTAACATATTTGCTAATGGTAGGAACTACTGAGCCATTTTTGTATGATAACTGCAAAAAATGTAACTGTTGCATTTAAGTAATCTTAATTATTAAGTTTTTAGGAATCAACTTAATTTTTAGCCATCCAGATAAAATACATTTTAGAGCACAGGAACATTTAATATACTGAAGTTTTCTCCCTTTCCCTGAGCTATAATGTGCCAAGAAATAGAGAGGTCAGGCTCCACACGGATGCCGTGATACATTTGGTGAACGTATGTGGTGTGCTACATCGCTACCTGTATTCATTAGCTAGCCCAGGTCTGTTTTAGATAAACAGATTCCAAAGTCAAATTTTAAAAAGGAGGAGGAGGTGGAAGAGACCTGGCCTATGAGGAACAAAACAAAGGGTTAATAGAAAGCAGTTGAAAGTTAAATGAAATTAGTATAGAAATTGTTTTGTATAACCCACTCCCCACCCACCCTGTAAAATATGTTAAAATCTGCTTGATCTTTCCTTTTCCCTCACTTTAACATCTTCTTGGCTTTCACAAAACCTCCTGAGACTGAAGGTGGGAACAATTTACAATAAAGATTGGAAATCTTGATTCACAAGGCCCATAACTGTGGGACACATGTTGAATTAACCTGAGCTGCAGATTTCCTACACTGGCAAAGGACAAATGCCAAAGACTACATTGCAACTCATGTTAGGTGTGTTTTGCAACGGGGAAAAATGTGCACTTGATTTTTCTGGCCTTTTTCTTTTCTTTTTGGTGTTGCTGAGAAATGATCCATTGCATAGAGCTTTTAAGAAGCAACACACCCCTTTGCAAACATGTTGCAGAAGGAAAACTGATTCCTCAAACATACCAATCCTCTGTGGGAAATGCTACACCCCTGAGAATGCCATTGCATCTGCAATAAAGCAGGAAAGGTGTGTTTGGGTTTGCTTAGCAACCTGAGATCACAAACCATCAAACAACAGTAACTGTTTGCGATTATCAGTAAGATTTGCCAGAGAAGCCCACATTGAATCTCTGTCGATTTGGCAGTTCAGAGACTCACATGACTTTATCTGCTCACTTTAATTAAAAGATGCATCTACAGAGCTGGTATCAAAAGCAACATCTGCTGAGCTATGAGACTTAATCAGAAATAGAATGATTGTAATTTTTTTTAAAGAATTGATAATATTTCCTGTCAAGAAGCAGACATGCAGCTTTTTCTTCAAGAAGATGCCATAGCCAGGGAACCCATTTGGTCATATTTATATGATTATTTATATTTTTGTCAATTTGTAGCGCAGATTATATAATCCCATACCATTTTACTATCAGTCAAAACATGTGGACTATATTTTTTTTTAAACCCCCCACAAATTTGTTTTCTCTGAATTATGTATGAAGATTACATAAAATGCCCAACTGACTAAAAGTCCAAATTCATGTTAGCCGAACCAAATTAATGAATGCAGAAATATAGTATATATTTATATAGTATGTAGGCACTGGTAAAATCCAGAATTTGTCATCTTGATTAAGTTTGCCACTGTTTCGTCGTAGGATTAAACTTGGCTCCATCTTTCATTATTCTTGAGCCCCCAAAACAGTATTGTCTACCACTTCTACTTTTCCATAGTCAATTGTAAATTTACTAAGTATACTGGCTAGCACTACCTTATCTTCTTAAAATTAACCACTGGCCACAATTAGATTTCCTAATGAGATTTTTAAAAAATCTTCTACATTATGAATTTTGCTAAGTAGTATTACTTCTAATAGATAGTGGCAACAGCCAAATTTTGAACTGTGACTATAAAAACAAGGTATTTTCTAAAAAATTAATGTTTTGAGTTTTTAAATGTATTATAGTTTCTATTATGTTATCTAAACTGCTTTATTTTCTATCAAGTTCTATTTAACTTTTAATTATATTTGTATTTTGCTACTTGGCTGTAAAAAAAATATTATTAGCAGGAATAGTTTTTATTCCTATTTGTACCATCTAAATATCTCAACTGTTAGTGCTTCCACCCTCCTCATATCAAATTCCAGCTACCATCTCTGCCAATATTGCCATTCATTAACATGTTTGTTGTTTCAATTAAACAAGATATAGGCTCAATGTGCATCTTTATCGTGCTATCTTCTCTATTTTGAATTCCATTTCCTAAGATTCAGATTTTATAATGGCTGCTTATTCATTGTTAAGAGTACTTATACTATAAAAAATAATCAGGTATTTTGGTATGCCCAATTAACCTTAGTATATTCCATATGTTCTAGATCTAAACAATCATATGCGTTGCTGTAATCAATAAAGATAAACTTCTTTCTTAACTTGCTTGCTCCAGTATCTATTGTATGTTAGTAACTGATAACCCATCTCTCTGAATTGCCTTTTCTGAAACCTGCCTGTTTATCTCTTTTCTTGTACACTTCTATGTAAGGTCTTAAATAAAGTTTTGTTTGCAAGTAGAAGTTAGTGGAGTTGTTCAGTATTCTGCATGTTCTTGAATTGCTCTACTTCAGTATACACACACACATTTTTCAGTCATCCAGTCGTGTTTGATATTTGTTGACATAAAACTGTTAGCATTTTAATTGCTCCACCTTCTTCAGCTTTAAACTAGGTAGGAGGTACTTCATTCGCACCTGGAACTGTCTTATTTTATAGATGTGGGAGAATGACTCTGCATTCCTCATCCATGTGCCTCTGTATATAATGAAACTCTCTTTCTACTCTCTGGGCTTTTAAGATGGTCCTCAAACATTACTTTTGGAAGAACAGAAAGAGCTACATGGAAAGTCACTTGGAATTCTTCAACGGATGGTAGGAAGAGACTATTAGGGAAGAAGAAGCACAATAGCCTTAGATTAATTTCTACATGTACAAGGTAGTATTGGGAAATGTTAGGAATAGAAGTTTAACAACATCTGGATGACCATAGATGTATTAGCTGCTGGTCCAGAAGAGTTCAATATATTAATTTTTACTAGAGCTGTGTATATTTCAGTGCTTCAGATACTGCACAGCATCTACCTGCTAATGGGCTTTTTCAGATTTTTACACAAACCTGAAAATAAGACCCCACCACTTTAAGGAGACCACTGCTTTAAATTCAAGCTACTTTTAAAAAGTGCCTTTTTTTTTTCAGACTCCTGAAAGAGGCTGAAAAAAGTCATCCTGCTTTAACAAATAGCAGAGGTGTTGTGCTCAAATAAGGTTGAAGCCTTTATTTCGGATCGTTTTCCCTACTTTTTATCATCTCATGGTAAATGGAAGGAGGCTCCTTATCTGATCGTGCCTGTCTATAGCAGCCTGAGTAGTACTGGTATGGAAAGTGACTTCTGCATATGCGTTCATAAATTGAACATCTGGTACCCATCACAGTGGCAGCCATGATCAAACTCAATAACTCTAAAATTTAGCCCCCTGGCACTAAACTGCAGAAGAAACCACTTCTTAGTAGCGGGTGGGAATGAGAGATAACTAATATACAGAGCAATAATCCCAGGTCTATAAACAACTACACTGCTATGTTCAGTGTTATGTAAATATGATTAAATACTCATCAAATCTGAAAAATAGTTCTATATTCCTTGCTCTAATTGTTTAGCAGGCCCTAAACACTTTGACTGCAATTTCTACTTTATTTATTTTGTACCACTTCTTTCCCATCACCCTTCTGATACATAGTGGGAAAGCAGAAACACTTAAAAGAGAACCAACATGAAATTCCCAAAATCTTATTTACATAACCAGCACTAAGGTTATAAATTCAGTGCAACATTTGGAGATTTCTGAGATTCCACATTATGCTTTAGTCTCACTTTCCTTAATTTATTTGTTTTATATGTTAAATCATAATTGTATTACTGGTATTTTATAACAAGTATTATAATTTATTTATTAAAATTAACTTATGTGTCAAACAATTGGCAACTGGTGCAGAATTGCTTTGTTGTAAATAAAATTGCATATGCACCCCACAAATAGGGTTTAATTTCTCACTGTCCAGAAGAAGTGGCAATTCTGGTAAGAACCAAGGGACAGGAATCCTACATCTGAAGCTCCTTGCCTTCAGGTTGTGATTGGAGAGGAATAACAGGGTAAACAAATGGGCATCTTTAACGTTGACTTTTATTGGTCATTTATTTTTTCCTGGGGGAAAACAGTAACTTATTCCTTTGCCCCACTATCTTTTGGAGTTAAACTGAAATCTTTGCACTTTTTATAGTCTATCTTAATTAGGGCCTATTTAACATTCAAACTATACTGCACCAGCAATTTATAGTATTTCCCCTCCCTTTTTTCTTGCTTTGTTCAAGATTCAGCCTGTAAGAAAGTCCCAGCGAACACAATGTTTGGTCATGACAGATCTAATCAAGATAATGCTCTATGGCAGATCTGGGCATTTTATAGCCTGCCTGACCCTTCGGCTGTTCCTGTCCAACCTGCGGTGGTGGCCTTGGCAGAGCAGCTCTCCGCAACAGTCTTGGTTTCTCATATGGCCCCTTGGGAAAAATAATTGCCAACCCCTGCTCTATTGTTACATCAAGTGGATCTTTCTCCTAATGATTTAACATGAATAACTGCCACTTCCATCAGAATCTTTACTGTGCTCTCTTATTTTAGGAACTAATGGTCAGTAAACTACCAATGTTAAGGATACTGGAAAGAGATTTACTGCACAATATGTTGCAAAGCTGACTGGCTCACCATATGTACAAATTTTACATTGTTTTGTTGTTACCACTAACCATATGCATGGCCATTTACACAGAATCAAAGCATAAGTCACTGCAAAAATCACAATGAAATATATTTGCACCAACTTTTTATACTTCCCCCACCAAGTACCTCACTGCAAGGTGCCAGATAGATCAAAAAGAACTCTTCTAAAATCAAAGGAAATAGTTCTTCCTCTGTATTTTGCAATGGTCAGATTCCATTCTGGGCATTACACTTTTAAGAAGCATTTAGATAAAACTGAACTAGTACAAAGAATGGCAAAGAAGGTGATCAGAAACAGGAGACTACCCTGTAGGGAGAGACTGCAAGAAAGGGGCAAATTTTGTCTTCACAAAAGAAACTGAAAGAGAAATATGATTGTCAAGGATGTTACATAAAAGGTGATTGCGACTTCTATCACTCCATGGTGTGGGGCACAGGATAATAGTCTTGAGTTATAGAAAGGCCAAATTTTGATTGGGTATTAGGAAAAATTCCTAATAGTAAGAACATTTTAAATGAAACTATTTCCCTACTGTGTTACTCAGCTGCCCTTTGCCAGATGGCTACAATAGAGCTATCTATCAGGGTTGCACTAATTTGGATTGCTAAACTGAACAGGGTGTTAAGACTTGACATCAAAAAGGAACCTTCCAATCCTAACATTCTATTAAAATGTGCTTACATAGAGAAAGCATTTTAGCTCCATACAAAATAATTACACGTATCTTTCCTGCAAAATATTTCATTTTTCAACATGATTTTGGCATAAAGAAATTTGACAGGAATAACTATTTCTCTACTCCTTCCCCCTCGTTTATATTTCTGCCAGGAAAGACTTCATCTCTTCATTTGGCTGTCTAAAAACATAGGAGTCCTTGCTGTTGTGGTTTTGCTGTTGTGATTTAAGGTATGAGTTACTACCCCAATCCAATCTGGCCGTCACAGGTAAGTACAAAGTACTATATATGCCAGGATAGATTGGCATAAGATCCTAATAGGATACATTTTCATCCCAGGAACTGAAAACATCACTAAGCCATGGTCATGGCTATGGAAAATAAAGTCTGCCTACATTTGGAACACAGCACAGCAGTGGTGAATGACATTAAGAGACTAAAGGGAGCCCTAGAGTTACAACTGTCATTGAGCCCAGAACAATGATCATAAATTGTGCTGTTTGTTAAGTGGGTCAACACATGACCCTGACTGTTTTTACTACCTTTTTTGTGGTGTTGTTAGGCAAACAGGGCTGTTAATAAGCAAACACCATGGTTTTTAAGTGAATCCATTATCCATAACGGACAGTTTTGCAAGAAAGTGGAATATCAAGTTTTCACCAAAAAGTCATGAACTGTGGTCACATGACCACAGGATGCTTCAAATAGCCGCAAATGCCAGTCAGTTGCCAAGTGCCCAAGTGCAATCCTGACTGCGGGGAGGTGGGGAAACTATAACTTTGAATGTGAGTTTGGGGAATCCATTGCTAACTTTGAATGGTTGCTAAGTAACCAGTCAATAGTTGAGGACTACCTATATAAAACCCTGCTATAGTAACAGCCTCGATTACACAATACTTCCTGTCGAAGCTTTGGTCTAGCTATTCTATACCTGCAAGTATCGTGCAACCTGACTCTTAATGGGCTAAGGAGGACCTTAATGGGCTAAGGAGGACCCTGCTATTAGACAAGCCAGTCAGTGAGGATGTGCCCATAGGCCTGTGCAACATTCTATAAAACCTTTGGGCCTACATCTAACCAAGGCACTATCACTCCCTGGCAGTATTCCTCTTCTGTGGTGTCCCTAGGAAGTTGCCTTAATCTCATCCCCAACTAGTATTTTCTTCCTTATTTCACTGCTACTCAAAGGTGTGCAGACCCTGCTAAGCTTCCTCATGCCTTACTTGAAGGGAAATCAGGTGCTTGGCATTGACTGGAAAGAGAAGCAACAGAGGCAGCCATGGCTTCTTGCAGACTCCAGAATGGCCGACAAGCACTTCCCTTCAACTGTGGAGAAAGGCTTGTGGGTTGCCCTTGCTGTTGCTGCAAAGATATGTTTATGTGGGAGTAGGTTTGAATGCAGTAGGGTACCCCCCCCCCAAGTACACCCACACACTGGGTTTCACAAGAATACGTGCAGATTTCCTTGTTAGGCAGCTAAGTTCCCTGGAACAATCTTGATTGAGGTTTTAGGATGGGCAGTATTATCTACACTAATCTTCCCTCTGGCTTTCTTACTTGGGTTTCCAACAGAGCAGCAGCTTGTGCCAATTTCTGCCAGGCAGGCAAGCAGGCAGGACGCCCCCCCCCCCCCCCCCCCCCAAAAAAAAAAAAAAACAACCCCACGGCAACGTTGAGAGCCGTTACTGGCTCAGAAAGCGCGGAGGTCACCAACACTGGGCCTTAAATAGGAGATCTGGAAGGGTGGAATGGCCGGGCGGGATTGTATCGGTTCCGCGAGCGGCAGGAGGGGAAGGCGCGAGGGAAAAGAGCTCGCCTTTCTTCTCTTCGCTGCGGAGCTTAGCTAGCCCTGCCAGCTGCCGCCTCAGGAAGCGAGCGCGTCCAGCTGCCGGGGCTGGGTCGGAAGCAGGCGAGGGACAAGGATCGAGGCGGCGGGGTTTGCTTTGTCTCCCTCTTCTCGCCATTAAATCATTTCCCGGCGCTCTTCTTCTCCTATCCGGCCATCTTCCTCTACTTCCCCGCCGCGGATCCACTGGCCTGCTCCCGCCCCACGCGCCGAGCCTTCGGCTGACCCCCTTCCTGCCGGGCTTGGCTGGGGGCCGGAGTGAAGCTGGCCCTAGTTCAGCGGAGGAAACCGGCAACCCATTAAAGCAGGTGTCACATGTTTCTTCACCTGGGTCACTTGGCATGTGCAGACTGCAGAGTTTCCCTTTAAGAGCCTAACTCGGAGAGGCCAAGGAGTAGTGAGTTGTGATTCCATTGCATTTCTGGATTTCCTCCCCCCCCTCTACATACATACACACACACACTATTGAGGGGCCCAAGCAAGTCTAGCATGTGGGAAATTTTTATACTCCCACCCACTTTTTTTCCACCGTATAGCAACTCGTGCAGGCACTTGTGGGTTTTTTTTCTTTCAACCCCTCTCCCCCTATTACACACACATTATAATCATCTACAAGTATTGTTCCCCAGCCATACAGCTTCTGACCTGAAGATCAAACCTGCAAAACTGAAAGGGCTGCAGATGCCAAACCAACAAGAAAGACATGAGTCATTGGAATGAGCAAATCAAATCCCCAGCCAAAATGGGCTGCTTCGGATGGATCCCTATACAGAATAATTGTTGAAGTCATGGCAATTCCCACATGCTGGGTCACAAGGTGTTCGGGGGTGGAACATTTTTAGGAAGTCATCAGCCTGCCAGGACTTACACTATAGCACAAGAAGTTGGAATCAATGTGAAAGTTATGAACAAACTCAATTTGGAAGTGGGGGGGGGCTCCTCCCTTAGCATTTTCAAAGCAGCAGGATGCCTAATTTCACCTCCACCAAATTGGCAGACCAAAAGCTGTAAATTCTCAGAACACTGGCAAGGGTACATGTCCCATTATGAACATTTCAACACACTACAAGCTGACAATTAGCACATAAAAAAGCATCAATAAAACTACAAGTGAATCATACAACAGCCCAGATGCTAAAAGGAACAACTGTGCAGCCAAAAATGAATATTCCATATCAGAGTTGGGCAATATGAACATTCATAAAAATGCTCGTATGCCATTACCAATATCTAGCACTGGATTCCAAAAAGGAAGAATTAATGTTACTTATAAAAATACTCTAAAATCTGGAGATGTTTCACCTGGTAGTCTGTGGAAATATCCAGGATGGGACTCTTTAGCAATTCTGTGTGGTTGCAGAAACTGCCCCTAGTTTGCGTGGCTACTTTCAAACTCCCAAAAAATACCTTCTTAAGGCAGAATAAAGATGTCTCAACACTATCCTTATGCTTCCTGCTAATTTTAGAAAATATTTTCCTTGCAAAAATTAAGGGAAACCATGGCGGTTATGGGATGGCTTCCCATCTATTTTGCCCTATAAGAAATTACTCTTAAGGGGAATTAGAAGTTTTTTAAAAAATATTGCTGCTAATGTAATCACTTTCTTTCCCAGACTACAAAACTACTACAGAAATAAAGAGACTGCAGTAATTTGATGGATGGATATTTGTAACCTTTTAGAATTACCTTTCCTGAAATAAAAGAGCCAAGACATTGTAAAATATACTGTAGCTATGAAAAGAACATGCCATAGGAGACAACAGAGCACAAAATTCAAGCTGGGATTGTAAACATCAAAGCTATTTTCTTCAACCACCCCATTAATATGTTTTTTTCTGAGCAGAAGGTAACATTGGATCCCATTTCCAAACTCAATTCAAAATGCCATTTTTGATGTTTAAAACTTGGAGACCAAAGAAAATAAGGCATCCAAAGAATCTATTGTCTCAACATGCTCTGTCCTGAATATGAACATTTTCAGCTAAGCATTGTAACCAGTATATTCTATCACATGGACTTCTCTCTGATGGAGATCCGATGTTTAGGAAGATATGTATCTACTCTAGTCATTCGTTTCTTGCTTTGGTCCCAAGGGGGAAAAGCAGAGGTGGTATTCAGCAGGTTCTGACCAGGTCTGGAGAACTGGTAGCAGTAATTTTGAGTAGTTTGGAGAACCAGCAAATACCGCCTCTGACTAGAGATTTTACAGTATCCTTCTCCTGCCGTGCCCATCAAGCCATGCCCACAGATCCGGTAATAAAAAAAAATTGAATCGCACCACTGGGGAAAAGGTTTATTTGATTTGTTTTATCTTGGCAGAGTTTCTATTTTCTTATGCTGTTTTTATTAGTTTTGGTATATATTGATTCTACAGTAGTGTGTAGTATATAACACACCTGTGGAGGGTTTGGTGCTCTCTGTGTGTGATTGTTTTGCTTGCTGATGTTTCTTTACCCAACTAGGTAACATCATCAGTGTGAATTAAAGTGGGGTTTGCTGCCTGTTTATACAACTCCACCCAAATTGATAAGGCCAGTAATGGCATATAAACAGCCAGCAAACCCTACACTTATTTTCTGTGAAGATGTTACCTAATTGGATAATGAAATATCTGCAAGCAAGCTCAGATGGTACCAGAATCTCATAGTTCAGCCCTGAGCTACAGATAATCTCTTCTACTGGAACATAAACACTTGTGATTCTGGTTGACGTTAGTTACTGGGCAGGTATGAGATTTAAAAGGATGAATGAAAGATAGCACGGGGCAATTTCAGACGAACTGCAAGAATCAGAAAACATTATGCAGCAATTCTTTCCATCAAAATAATTTTGGAAGAAGCAGTGGAAAAAAGAGCTACAAATGAAAGACTTCCATAAAATTATGAGAATAAGGCAGGAAAATGGGATGTTCGAGTTGTCTGGAAACACTCACTGTCTGCAAATTCCCTATTATGTTATAAACTTACTGGGAGGTCACTGAAAAGGGTTAAGAATGAAGATCCCCTGCACAGTGAACTATTAAAACAGAGGGAGAATGAACAGCAGTACAGATTAAGAGAAGAAAGCCTAACTGAAGGGATAGAAAACAGAGATACTCTATTAGTTCTGCTGCAGCACTATGCTGTTTCTTCCTCTGCTTCCATTTCAAACCCGGCTCAGGTAATATGTTCAATACATAAATCTCAACATGGGAGAAGCAATGAACAATTCTTTCCCTGTGTCAGATATGCAGTGATCAATGGTGGGATTCAAAAATTTTTACTAGTAGTTCTGTGGGTGTGGCTTGTGGACATGGCAGGGGAAGGATACTGTAAAATCTCAATTCCCTTCCCACTCCTAGGGGAAGGTTACTGCAAAATCCCATTCCCTCCCCACCCCACTAACCTGCTTTCCAGCTCCGTTCTCCTGTGCAGGGCAACAAAAGAAGACCCAGCCAATCAGCTGGGACTTAGGAGGCAGAGAATAGATGGGAACGGGGCCAGTCAGAGGTGGTATTTGCCAGTTCTCCGAATTATTCAAAATTTCCACTACTGGTTCTCCAGAACTGGTCAGAACCTGCTGAATACCACCTCTGGCAGAGATGTCTAACACTTGATCATCTATATGGCAACACAATCTCAGTCTCTATCTCAGAGCCTCTGTGTCCATACCAAATGTTCCATGTGACTGGCACCTCCTATCATGAGGGTTCCAGCTCATGGAGAGAAAAAACCTGGTGTACCCCAAAACTCCTGGCTGAAAGCAATTGTATCCTCAGAGGAAGATTTTTCAGTGACAGAAATAGCAGGAATTAGAGAGTAGCAGAACCCCTCACTATTTCTCTCAGGCTGAGGATTACACACAGAGGTATTGCTTAATCAGGCTCCAGACATTCCAAATACTATGAATTTTAAAAATTGATATGCTTTTGTCCTCTTCCCTGGTATTTCTTTTTAGTATCTGCCTGTTTAGATCCTATCAACAATAAAGGAAGTAACAGTCCAGAAATACACCACTGGATAATAGTGGTAGAATAGCAATAAAAGCCTTGGAAAAAATATTTAAAATCTCATGATATGTTTATAACTACTAAGATCAGAATCATGCAAGCAATGGTTTCCCTGTGATCCTCTATTGAAGTTAAACAGATTTTGAAGAAGCAGGATAGAAACAGTATTGACACCTTTAAACTTTGAGGATGGACAAGACTTGACAAAAACTACAGATAGCTAAGAAAACAAGCCAAGGGATCATCAATTTTCATTCAAGGCACAAATGATAAGGCTCAGATTACCATATTTTGAGCACATTATACTATAATTATACTATATAATTATACTAGATAGCTCTCTGGAGAAATCTATCATGCTGAGAAAGAAAGGAAGGAAGGAAGGAAGGAAGGAAGAAAGAGAAAGAAAGAAAGAAAGAAAGAAAGAAAGAAAGAAAGAAAGAAAGAAAGAAAGAAAGAAAGAAAGAAAGAAAGAAAGAAAGAAAGAAAGAAAGAAAGAAAGAAAGAAAGAAAGAAAAGAAAGAAAGAAAGAAAAAGAAAGAAAGGGGTGATCAGCAGCAAAGAGAATAAACTCAATAACAATGGTAATGATGCATCACTGAAAGTTCTGAAGAACCTGGCCGGGGGACACATCATCCTGGAGAAGGCCTATCTTGAGATCATAATCAGGTTTGGTTATTAAGATAGCAAATTTAAGAGTTTACAATAGAAACATATACACATTAAAGTTTAGTCCTTGACTTTAAAAGGTTCATGTTTTGCTGCAAGTGGATGATTTTGCTCCACACATGGGCAATATTTTACAACCTAAACAAAAGGCCTTCAGGCCAACATGGAATGTGAGATGAAGTCAGTAAGGCATGTGGCATAAGAACTTTCTAAGAAAACAATGCTGGATAAAGCCAAGATTTCTATCAGTAAAATGTTTCCTTTGGTCTCCCCAAAAAATAACTTACGTATCCGATAGATCCACTTTATTCCTGAATTTTAATGCGATTGGGAGAAATCTGTAGATTCTTCCTCTAAGCCTGAACATCTGAAACTGCATTGAGCACATCTTTTTTTTTTGAGCCCCCAATGTTCACAATTTTCTTGGGTCTCTGGGACCTCACACTCAAAGCTGCGATGCTTCCTTTGGCACATTCCCCAGCCTGGGCTTGGTTTCTCCAGCATAGCAGGCATTGTGACTTCATCCTACTGGGCAGCGTCAAGCTCAGTCTAAAACAGCTCTTTGCTCTGTAACAAGTTGGGAAACCATGTGGTCTGCAATTTGCTGTCTTATTGGGCAATATAGGGTTAATGTCTGCTTTAAGTGATCGCCCAATAATGTTCTGTAACAAAGAAAATGGACTGCCTTTAGCATTGCGAAAGGCTTCTATCCTCTGCCACCTTCCTGTAAACCAGCCTCACCCCAATTTGCTGACCTTTTCCAGTTCAGGGCTCCCCATAAAAATAGTTCTGACTCCATTCTGTGATTCCACCCTCATCCTGCTATTCTAATCCTCAGCCCTCTGTAAATAGCTCTGCTTATGCCCATGATTCCTGCAAACCTGTCCCTGGGATTACAGATGCAAATAACTCAGCTTCACCCCCTGTTTCTCATGTATAGGCTGGCAACCAACAATGCCAGTTCTAATATCCCAGAACAGCACTGCCCACAGCTCCAGTATTTTAACAATAGCAAACCTGCTCTTTCTAGATTCTAGAATTCTGCCAATATTTTCCATGACATGTTCCGCTGCTTCCCATTTTCTCTTTGGTTTTAAGTACCGTGAACAAGCAAGATTCACGTAATTGAAAAATTTGCAACCTGGCCTTGGAGATGTCAGTGCTTTATTATTTCAAAAATGAAATGTGTCAGAAAGAATTGCTTTCTTCTTTGTCGAAGAAAGCCTGTTTATGAATCTCACTTTGTTAATGCATATGTTGTCCAGTTCCCAGGAATAAAAGGAAGGTATTGAAATATGACTCTGTGTGTTTTCAGATCTGCTTTTCCCACTCTGCTAGTTCACCACAGACTGACTACAAAACAAAGGTATGCATTCCATGCCACAACATAGATCGCTCCTACTGATTTGATAGTAGCACCTGCTCTTTTTCTAAGTATCTAAAACACATTTATTAATGTCTATCTGTTTTTAAAAATTAGAATCTGAAGGAGAGATGTGAGATAGTAAAGAAGGGGCCAGGGATTGGTGATATCTGAGTGTAAACATCTGCTGTCTTTGATTGCAGGAAATTGCATAGTTTGTCATTATAAAGCAAGAAAAGTGATATCTTTTTCTGCCAATGGAGGAGTTTGCAAGAATTGAGATATACAGAATGTGCCATTAGCACAATGGAAAGGTATATCTATGCCAAAATGTTCTGCAGCCAGCATTTTAACAAGTTGGGGGGAGAGAGAGAGAGAGAAAGCATGGCTCATTCACTCAAGGGCTTTGATTTCTCATTACTGCATCATGAGTCACTGGTTTGCATAACAAGAATCCACTGATGCAACTTCTCCAATTGTTGGAAGGTGTGTTCGGGCAACCTGGAAACGACTTGTACCCCAAGTGGGTGAAGCCCACCCCTCTTTCTTGCAACTTCTTGGGCGAGCCTCTGCATAAACAGGAATAGCAGGAAGAGGAGGGGGGTGGGGGAAGCAACAGAGATTGTGCCTGGTTAAGCCCTGGGATAGATTGACCCTGACAGATGTTTACAGTGGTGCTGAAGAAGGAGGGTTATTACAGAGCCGCAGACTAAACATCTTCGTGCAGGGAGGGAGCAATAACCCCCCCACGGCCCCCCAGTTCTACCAAACCTACATCTGAAAAGAGAAGAGGGAGATGACAATTCCAGAATGTGGCCCCCAGGTTCCATGACAGGGCAGGAGCCACCTGGTGAAATGGGGAGCATGTGGGAAAAGATGCCCACAGTTGCCCCAGGATTATGTTCCAGAATGTTTCCAAGTTCAACTCGCTCTTGAGGAGTGGGCTTTTAAGTGTTGAGCTTGGGAGTAAGAGATGTCCTGAGGAATGGGCAGAAGGCAGCATGATTCAAATGAGAGCTGGTTGGAGGCAATTCCTTGTGGGAAAGAGAGGAAGCCAGGGAGATATAATGGTCTATTTGGACTCAAAAAATCTATGGATGCTCCTGACATCAAAACCTTTATGAAACATAGGGAAAGGTCATGTCTGGTGGCAGAACATTCTGATTTGGCAGACATATTTCTTGGAAAGTTTTGGCCTGTGCATGCATGTGAATGAGGTGGGATAGAATGGCATGGTGAAGGAATTCCCATCATTTCCCAGAGCTAAGATTTCCAAGGATTCTGGTTCCTGCCAGCAACTGTCTGTCATCCTAATTCACTAATCCAGATCCATGGAAGCATTTCAATCCTCAGTTCAAGGTCAGGATGTAGTTTTGGACCACCAATGTGTTAACATTCCTCTACACTTACAAAGCCTAGAAGCAAACAAAGTTAATTTGCTCACGTCCATTTTTGCAAAATTGCATTTGAAGATTTGGAAGGAAGGAAAACATTCCTTCGCTTTATTTGCATTCACTTTTATATTTATACACTATCCATTTTGGCTCTGTTCAACCCTCCAGAGTAGGCTTGTCAGCAGTTTGCCTTCAAAGCATTCCCTGCTCCAAATCGGTTGCCAATCTTGAATGTAGTCTCTTAACTGCTGGTTGCTGAAATCAACAACTAGGTTCACATGTACAGCCATGGTTTATCAAGGTTTTCTTTTAATATTCCACAATTAGCTGGATGTGTACAACCCACTAAGCTGTAGTCTACAACTTACTGCACACAATGACTAAATCAAATCAGTAACTAGACCACAGTTCGACAGAGGCACTGGTACCTTTGTACTGTCCAAAAATGTAAACTTGACTATATAGTCTTTTGTACAATACAGCAGGGCCATTCCTGAAAATGAAATTTGAGACACTCCTATGTGATGGCCGTTCATGTATTCTGTGTATTATTGTGCCCTTCCTTCATCTTATCTTCTTTGGGTTAAGCATATTTGGTTCCTTGAATCTTTCCTCATAAGACTTGTACATACTTGTAACCATCATCAACTCCCAGTTTGTCAATATCCATTCTTAGAAACTCCTTCACATTAAAAAGCAAAAAGTCAAGTTTGATTTTTAAATGGACACCTCCTAGCTGATCACACTTCTGTGAAAAGAGATGGGGAAGAGAAGGAAACCGCAGCTTTGCATAGACTTGGAGTGGGTAATACAGGTTTACCTAGTTTAAATGAATTCAAGACTCCTTGGCCAGATGGATTACATCCCAAGGTACCAAAGGAACTGGCAGAAGTATTGCAGAACCACTCTCAGTACTATTTTTAGAATTCCTGACATCCTAGTAAGGTCCCCATGAAAGTGAGCAAACATCTGCATCTTCAAGAAGGGGAAGGAGGAGGACTTGGGAAAGTACAGACTCAACAGCTACAGTATATTGAGCAAAGTATACTTAAAAAATATTTTTTTAATAGTAGTGCATGTTCATGAACACTTGGATAAGCCTGCAAGGTCTGTCACTAACGAATTATGCCAGTTTAACCATATCTCTATATATTTTTGACAGAGTTACCTGTTTAATAGATCAAGGGAATGCTATACACAGAGCCAATTCCACAAGGATACACAGGAAGGTTTTCCCTTCAAGCAGAAGCTGGAAAGTCTTCTACAGATGCTAGAGCAACTAATCATGAAGATGCTCTAGTTTGAGAATGGGGTTGCATTAAATAGCCTTCATCATTATTCTGTAGTTCCGCACCATGATTATCCTAAAGGAAGTGTATCTTTTTTGCTTGGCTTGGTCCCAAGTGAGTGAAAAGTAGTTATAAATTTCCATTCTCAAATAAAACCATTTGGAGCTGAAAGAGAAAGGCAGACTGGACAAACAGGATAGAACTGGGCACTAATTAAATTTGGAATTAGATAGTAATGTCGGATTAAGGTCTAACAATATCTTTTTTTTTTCTCACTCCCCACCTGCAGTGATTACTGAGAATTCAGGGTGCTCTGTGGATAACTTCATGGCAGACTTATCTGGCAGACTTATCAGGGCAGAAACTGACTCTGGGGACTTGATGGGATTTGGTTTCCATTTGTTTCAATGTAAGGGATAGCTGATCTCATATAGAGAAAAGGTAAGGCAAAGTTTAGGAAGAATTGTCCTTCGTTTTTAGTGAGAATTTAACAAAAGGAATCCTAAGTACTCCCAAGAAAGTCAAATAAGGGTTTAATGCACACGATAGCAATTAGCAATCTTTGAAACCACATACTATTTTATAAATTCTAAGCCTTACATTCCAATCTAATCCCACTCCAATATAGGCATGATCTTACCCATTTTAGAGCAGAGCTGGGTGGGGAGAAAGTTTGAAGAGGATTACATTCTGTGTGGTTGCCTCTTCCTGTTGATAGTGTGCTTTTCATATGGCATATACAGTTGGCACTTAAAGGAGCTTAATATAAGAGCACTCCTATTATACCGGTAGGCCTAATTTATGATCCCAATGGAGCCCAACATTTCAGTTGCTAAGCAAGACAGTTGTTTAGTGAGTTTGCTCTATTTCTTGCCACAGTTTTCCAGTGAATCTCCCCTGCAGTTGTTAAGTTAGCAATATGGTTGTGAAGTGAATCTGGCTTCCCCATTGACTTTGCTTGTCAGAATGTAGCAAAAGGTGATCGCATGACCCCGGGATACGGCAACCGTCATAAATATGAGCCAGTTGCCAAGTGTCTGAATTTTGATCACGTGACCATGAGGATGCCTGCAATGGTCGTAAATGTGAAAAATGGTCATAAGTTGGGTTTTTTTTTGCCAGTACCGTTGTAACTTTGAACTGTTACTAAACGAGCTGTTGTAAGGATGAGGATTACCTGTATCTGGACAATATGCCGGAATAGCTGTGAAAAAAATCTTTGAGGCATTACAGTAGAGAATCTGCTTAAAGTATTTTCCCCCTTTTGAACTCTTGGCTTAAGCCAGGATGCACCTCCATTCCAGGGCTTTTTCCTGAGTCTACTATTTGTGTTTCTTGCCTACACTAAGGCTTGCAACAGATTATTAGCCACCTGCACAAGAATTGTGAGTAACTAGCAAAGATAATCTGCCTGTGGACTCCCTTCCTTCCTGAAAAGCATGCATGCAGGACTGGCTGATACAATTCTAAAGTGGCTGATGAATTGTCCTTTGAAGGTTCCTTTGTTTTCTTACAGACGTTTCATACCCAAAGTAGGCAACATCATCAGTGCTAGTAGTAAGGAGCGCAGTTTGTTCTCAGTTTATCTTCTAATGGTTTGCCCTATCAAGGAATGGTCTTGGAAGTTCTTGGGTTGGGCTGTTTACTGTTACGTGTTTCTCACAAAATTAGGCAGGGTCTTATTTTTTTTTTTAACCCCGAAAAGACGGCTAGGCCGTCATTTCGGGGGTGACTTAATTCCCCCCCCTTGCATCCTCACCTAGAGTGCCTGCGGGCAGCTATGCCTCGCCACCAGCCACTCCTAACGGGCGATTGTGGTGGAGCACGGAGAGCTCCCTACTCCCGCCAAGCACCTTTGCTGCAGACCCGAGACCTTCAGCGGCCACCGCTGTTGCTATCCTTTCTGTCCATGCTGCCGCCATGTTTCTGCATTTGTGGCACCGCCACCGTTTGGAGTGCATTTGGAACACCGCCGCTGTTTGGAACACTGCCGCCATGTTTGGAGCGGTCGCTTCCACGTTTGGAGCACCGCTGCCATTTGGAGCACTGTCACTGCTCCAAACACGCTCCAAACATGGCGGAGGTGCACCAAACGGTGGCGGCGCTCCAAACGCAGAAGTGGCGGCTCCAAACGTGGTGGAGGTGCTTCAAACAGGAAGCATCAGCTCCAAGTGCAGCAGTGGTGCTCCAAATGCAGAAGCGGCAGCTACAAACATAGTGGCAGTGCTCCAAATGGCGGCGCTCCAAATGCGCTCCAAATGGCGGCGGCGCTTCAAATGCAGAAGCAGCAGCTCCAAACACGGAAGCGGCAGCTCCAAATGCAGCGGCGGCATGGGCAGAAGGGAAAGCAACAGCGGCGGGTGTCGAAGGTCTCAGGTCTTCCACAAAGGTGCTTGGCGGGAGTAGGGAGCTCTCCGCACTCCGCCATGATCGCCTGATAGGAGTGGCTGGTGGCGAGGCATGGCTGCCCATGGGCATTCCTAACAGCAAGTCCCCCCCGCCCTTCCCCCCATTTTGCATGTTTTAAAATAGGCCTAAATTTAGGGGAAGGGGCTTAATTTCATTTTATGCCTATAAAACATGCTGGGTCTTCCTATTGGGGGGGCGTATTGTTGGAGAAACACAGTAGCTTGTTTGGCAGCTATTTGTAATTGTCTTTTTGAACATCACCTATGTTACTGACAATAAGAGACAATGGATTCGGGCATGAAATCTATGAGACTGAGAAACAACCCGTTTTCATTTCTGGTTATGGCTGTCTACAGAACTGATAATACCAGCAATGCTATCAGATCTCAAAAAAATTAAAGCAGGGTTGGGCCAAGTTAATCCATGGATTGAAGGCCATTAGGAAATCTCAAGGTTTGACTTAGAAAATCCCTTGGCCTTTCAATGACTAAGCAGTAGAAAGCCACTTCTATTTTGTTGCCAAGAATATCTACTGAAATTACTGGCGGTTACTCTATTTTTTTTTTTTATTTTTGCTTCACATTACTTGTGAAACCCTCTGCATTATTTTGCTGAGATAAGCTATATTCCAAAAAGCATCTCCTTCTTGAATGAAAACCGAACGTCTTCTTCCAAAAGATTTTAAAATAATAAACTCCATGAGAAAAGAAACAAACAACTCGAGCAGGATGAAAACAACCCATCGCTTGGAATAACCGATCAAGTTCTCTTCTCTAAAATCGACAGACCAATCTTCTACATGTTTACTGTGAAGCAATTCCAACAGAATTCAAACACATTTTCTATCAACTGAGAGCAATTGTCAACGTCATGCCCGCCCACAACATTCGTTTAATCAAGTACGAGAGTACATATTGTTGCTGTCTTTTCCAGCCTAGCAAAAGTAAAGGAATTGCAGCATGATTCAGTTTGGGTGATTCTTCCTGCTGATTTTCCTAACCTTATGTCACTATGTTATGCCTCTTTGCCATAAATACAGGATCCTAGCCTGCATGACAGTTATGATGTAAGATGCTTCGTGGATAGGACTTCAGCCTAAGTAATTATACACCGGGCAGTGCTGCCTCTCAAACTCTTTGTCTGCATATGTGGATCCTGCTAATGCTGGCTGGAAGGCAAAGGGGAATTATTTTTAAACAAACGTGCATGTTTTTAGTTTGTGTGGGTTGCCCATGGATATATGAAACAGAAAAATTATTCTACAATGTAACTCGATGCATGGATAGTTAGAAGAAAATTTGTATTTTCTTTTGTAAGTTGTTTTTCCTTTTTCGGATGGCAGGCTAACAGCTTAATCTTACGTATTGGCAGACTAAAGGTGCAGCTGGATCTGAGAGCTTTATCATAGATGAGCAGCATTTCTGACTCTTGTACAATTACAATCGCGAAATCCCTTCCCTTGAAATAAAGCAAGTTTGGGGAAACTGGGAATGGATATATATAGACAGAAGCACCAGGAGCTCTACGGAGTTCATTTAATCCTTTTTATTCAATGTTTTTTGCACCTGGCTCCATTTGGTGGCTCTAGTTAAAAAGAAAAAGAAAGAAAGAGCGAGTGGATCTACATGTGTGTAATCTTAGCCACTTTGACTCTACATGTTCTGACAGAAGTGTTGTTAAGGTTGGAGAGAGCGCTTACAGTAGTGCATTGATACAGGTTTGTTTTTCCCCTCATCCTACAGGAAAGAGAAACCCCCCCCCCCAGCCTTCCATAGCAGGATGAAAAATAATTTTGCATCTGCACAAAGTCAAACAAGAACCCAAGGGAAAATGAGACACGGGACTGGATTCTTCTCCTACACCAGCCAGCCAGGCCTAGCTGGTTAGAACTGTAGTTGGTAAAGAGTGACATAACTGGAAAAATATATCAGGTTCGGGAAAGTTGGCCTAGGCTGAGAAAATTCTGCCTGATCCAGTGGTGCGATTCAAAAAAACGTATTACCGGTTCTGTGGGTGTGGCTTGGTGGGCAAGGCATGGCTTGGTGGGCATGGCTTGGTGGGTGTGGCAGGGGAAGGATACTGTAAAATCTCCATTCCCTCCCCATTCCTGTGGGAAGGTTACTGCAAAATCCCATTCCCTCCCCACCCCACTAACCTGCTTTCCATCTCCATTCTCCTGTGCAGGGCAACAAAAGAAGACCCAGCCGATCAGCTGGGACTCAGGAGACAAAGAATAGATGGGGGCGGAGCCAGTCAGAGGTGGTATTTGCCGGTTCTCTGAATTACTCAAAATTTCCACTACTGGTTCTCCAGAACTGGTCAGAACCTGCTGAATACCACCTCTGGCCTGAACTGTGACAAGAGTTCAGTGGACAACTGCCACACTGGTACCCTGATTAATAGCAATTAAGCACTTTTCCATTCAGTAGAAATGGACTTAATTAATCTAATATAAATTATGCAGAGGGCACAAAATATGAGAGTAAGAAGTAGAACTAGGATTCACAGATTATCCTCTGGTCCTTGCTCCTCAAAACATTTATCAATGAAGTGTAACTTGCTTGAACTTGACCAAGGCTAAAGCTGATAGTCACCCAGTTTTACCCAAGGTCTTTTGTAAAAAGCAGGCACATTCAATATGTTGGAGATATAAAACCACAGTTATTGAAAACTGTGCTATATAAAGTGCATAAGAATATATAAAAAAGTTATATAAAATATATAAAGTTATATGGAAATTATACAATCCAAAAACAGAACTTTTTTTTTCCTATAAAGGAGAAGGGACATGTCATGCCTTCAAAAAGCTTAGCCCTCCATTTCTGTTCCATAAGTGAAGTACATAAATTTATCAGAGAATAACCAGAGTAATCAGAAGGCTGTTTCAGTGTGCACATAGATATTGGAAAGGAAAAGGGAGAGGCAAGGTTAAAATGGGGGGCTCAATGAATATCATGCAAGTAGACCTTGACTTTGTACCATATTTGAGCCCAGCATTATGAAGGCTTCCCTGGGGCTCAGGAAGGGAAAAAAAAACAGAGCATGGGGGCATGCAGCACCCCACCATGCTCCATTTTGGAGCCTCCTGGGCCTCAGGGGAGACTCCTGGGGGGCGTTTTGCTCCCAGGAAGCTTCCCTGGGGCCCAGGAAGGCAAAAAATGGAGGGGGCAGGGGGAGCTGCCCCCCCCCTCCATTTTTTGCCTTCCTGGGCCTCAGGGAAGTCTCCTGGGCAAAGCAATAAAACAGCGAGGGGAATCCTGGCACAGCTGATCATAGGAACAGCTGATCATCAGGAGGGGGGAAAAAAAGAAACACCTTAAGGAGTGACTAGGCGGAGAAGAATGCAACCAGTGATGTCAGGTATGTGCGCAATGTTGTGCATACACGATAAGGACAGACTGGGCGGGGAAGGCCGGGCAGAGAGGGGTGGGCAGAGAGGGGTGGGGACAGCCAGGGGCACTATTTGCTGGTTCTCCGAACTGTGCAGAATCATAACAACCAGTTCTATAGAGTCCGAACCGGTAGAATCCCACCCCTGGTTGTAAGTCATTATGGTTGTAAATCAAGGCACCCATGTGACGAGAAGTAATTTCTGGCCTTTTTCACAGTGGTCATTAAGCAAACCCATTCATCTGAATGAGCATTTTTGTCATAAACTGACAGCAGAAATGATCAGAAACCAGAAAAAAAACAGTTGCGAGTCACAATCAGATTACTGTGGAATACTGCTGCGATGGGTCATAAAGTTGACCTGCCCAATATTTGGTCATATGACCACAGAGGGGATGCCACGACCATTTATGATGGATGGCTTTATAGACTGTCAAGCACCCATCCTGCAGGCATCATAACTTTGAAATGCTGTAATATAACCAGTCATTAAATGAGGACTGAGTATACGTGAGATAGAGACATAAGAAGAACTGAACTTTTAGAAGGAAACTACTTCTTGGAATAAATTCTACTGATACAAGACAAATTACTAGCACTCTTTAATCTTTCCTGAACAAAATCATTACAACATGCTGAAAGTTTTCTTTCTAATCCTATTTTCTGTAGCATTGTGCGTTGAAGGCCTGATGTCTTAATAAAGAAGGCTTCCAATTTAGAGCATAGTACATCCTTTCCCAGACTAAAGCTTTCCAAATAGGTCAAAGATTATTTTGGAAAATTTAGGATGCACTACAAGTGTGGCACACTGAAAGAAAGGTTATCACTTTTCAGTTTCCAGGATAATCTTAGGTGAGAAAGAAAATTCATTTACAAAGGGCTAGCAATAAAAACATAGTTCATTAATGTCGTTTATCCTTATCCTTCTCTGCTTGATTTAAAGTGTGTTTTTAATATATAGCGGTTGCAAGAAACCTCAGAAATATGCTTGTTTGTACAGAGTGTAATGCAGGGATTTCTCCAAGAGCCAAGAGGAGCCTAGCAATGTAAAATGTCCAATGTCCCTTTTCCAACTGGGGAATACTGGTAGTTCTGTCTTGCATATCTTACATTCAAATGCCAGCTCTGCAAACTTTTTGGTGCTCTTTAAAAAAGCTCATGAAGATGGAATAAACATCAATATACCATCAAGGGTCATTATAATATGTGTAACAAAATAATCTTTTTATTTATTTATCAAATGTAGATACTGCACATCTCATTATCCAAGCAATTCTGAGCGGTTTCAGATACAGGCGATAAAACATATAAAAGAAATAAACTTAAAAGCAGAATTAAATCAGAATGAAGAATGAAATAAGAGCAAAGTTAGAAGACAAGTTAAAAATTTTTAAAAAATTCTGAGAGAATGCTCTCAAGCCACCAACCAGCCCCAGGGTTGTGTATTTTACAACCCCCATGCCAGTTGGCAGAGATAGTCTTAATATTCTCTGGTTTTTTAACTCTTACAAGGCCAAAAGAGAGGCAGGGGGGCGGGGAGCAAACTCATCTGGAGTTATGATATTCCATAGGGTAGGGCAATAATAGAGAAGCTTCTTTTCCTAGATACTACCAGGTGAAATTCTATAACTGATGCTGTCTGTAACATATCCTCCCTGCCTGATTGGGTTGGATGGGTTGATATAATTGAGACAAGATGGTTCTTCTGGTTCCATGCCATGAAGGTCTTTAAAGGTGATAACCAAGATCTTACATTGGTCCCACAAACAAAACATCATCCAATGCAGTGCATATAGCAGATGTGTTACATGCACAGTCCTTGGAGTGGCCAATTTTTTTTACCAATGAGCCATTTTCTTAGATAGGTAGGTAGGTAGGTAGGTAGATAGGTAGATAGGTAGGTAGATAGATAGATAGATAGATAGATAGATAGATAGATAGATAGATAGATAGATAGATAGATAGATAGATAGATAGATAGATTAATTATGATGGATTTTTATGAATCTTTGTGGAGGGTCTCCTATCTGTCTATGGCACACTGCAAATGATATGGCATCTGTTTTTAGCATCTGGGCCCTTACAAGGAATAAGTAGCATTGGCCAAATGCTTTTATTACCAGTTTCACTTTCAAAACCAACCAACTGTGGTCTATATTTCACTGTGGTCTTATTTATTTTCATTTTGCAGCCCCTAGACTGAGAAAATACTCTCATCTGGAGAATTTTTGGCCAACCTAAAAAGGAGCTATTGGGCTGGAATGAGATGGTTTGTCATTAGATGCATATTGTCCTTACATCTGTTTTGTTCTCACAAAGTTGTTGCAGGCTGAGCAATGAGGGGTTTGCAGATGATACTGGGGAGCCCCAAGCAGCCAACAGGCTTGTTTGCATCAGTGACAGAGTCAAGGCTATGCAAAGAAAAGAAAAAAACAGTGAAATTAACCAGACAAGGAGGCTGTGCTTTGTAAGGATTTTTTCCATTCTGAGGTAAGCTGTTTTCCTCCAGGAGAGGTGGATAATGTGGATAGTGACAAGGAACAGAAAAAGTGTGAAACTGAATGAGGTGTCCGGAAATTCCTAGATGAAGAGAAGATTTCTGTAGATTAATATGGTCTACTGAGGTATTTCCAACTGTTTATGTAACAACAACACATTGAAGATATGCCAGGATGCTGCTAGGAATAAGAAAGCCTTTATTAGATCTTCCAGCAGATGTTAAACTTCTATGTCAAACTTAGAATTTCCTAGTCACATATGGGATGAAGGATCATTGACTCCAGGTTAACTTGCTACCTGGTAAATATGTCTAGGGTTGCAACCTTAGTGAATATATTATATTTACAGTCAATGAACAAATGGAGGACCATCAATAACCACCTACATATCAGCAGCTGCAGGGGAGGGGAAATGTGCCCAGAATAGAGAAATGTTGCAAGGAAGGTGAAAACAAACAAGGTCAGAAAAAAGCAGGGGTGGGCAACTATGACCCTTTACAATCTCTGAACTTCAACTCCCAGAATTCCCAAACCAGCCATTCTTAAGAATAAAGGATGCTGAAAGGATTGCAAGCTAAGGCAATGTTTCCCAACTTTGGCAACTTGAAGTCAATTATTTAGCTACATGCTTAGCGTCACTAATTTACTTGCACAGCAATATGCAAAAGACAATGTCAGAAAAGAATAGGGAAGCAATATGCACTAAAGTGTGCTCTTAATATTGTATCATGCCACAAAGTATGTGGATACTACGGTATAGTTTCTTGACAAGTGAAAAACAAGTTACTTTAGATAAGATTGTGAAGAGATCCTTTTGGACTAGACTCATATCTGCAACTGAAAGCAAAGAAACTAAACATTTCTTAGCTCAACACTTATGAAGCAGGACCACCAAGTGTGTCCAGTACCCCTGGATTACAGTTGACAAGGTCATGTCTAGACCATATAGGAGTTATGGTGGCGCAGTGGTTACAATACAGTATTGCAGGCTAATTCTGCCAACTGCCAGTTCGATTCTCATTGGCTCAAGGTTGATTCAACCTTCCATCCTTCTGAGGTCACTAAAATGAGGACCCAGATTGTTGGGAGCAATAGGCTGACTCTGTAAACCACTCAGAGAGGGCTGTGAAGCACTGTGAAGCGGTATATAAGTCTCAATGCTATTGCTATTGCTATATAATGCAAATATAATTTTAGATATGGATGCGGCTGAGGAAGATTGGCAGTTCCAGTTCTACAATATAAAGAAAATGCCGAACACCTTTCCCATTCCCTCTGAACCTTCCAGATCGATGCTGAATGGATACTTGAGATACTAAATGCTGAGGCTGTAAGAACATCATGGTAGGCCAGCAGAACATGAAAGGAAGCATTCTTCACGTGGTCCAAACACTGGGCATGAAGTCATAGGCTATTCCTCCTGTGTACTTACTCAGTGGTAAATTATGTTACGTTCAGTGGAACGTATCTTGCAAGGCTTCACATTTTATTGAGTGTTAGTCTCCCCGTAGGGACTTAAATCTGGGAAGAATGAGCCTAGGGTTGCAGCCCTACTTCTACTCTGTGTGCTTAGCATCGCATTCTGTGTATAACAAGAGGCTTCCTGCAGTGTGACATATGATGGATTTCCATTGAAGGAAAGCAACTGTTCTGGATGAAAGACCTCAAGCATGCAGAGAACAAGCCATGTGTTGAAACGCTGCAAGGAAACACTTTATTTCAATTGCTGCATGTGGTGAAGGGTTACCAGATTTTGGCACCAGATTTTATAGCAAGGCATTCTTAGGAATGAAGTATTGATTGGAAGCACGGACTGATAACAAAGGACAGAGAGCAGTTCAGGGATTGGGAAGCAATTGAGAGTACAGTGGTGTTTCTTTGAAGCCTTCTCCGATGGCTGCTTTTGCTTTATATAAAACTCATTCCCGTGCTTGCTTGGAGGTAAGCTTTCTTGATCTCAGTGGGATTTACTTTGCATAAACTCAGAGTAGAAGAGGCCTGCACAGCCTCAAAACCGTCCTCGGCCCCAGCAACAAATTGAGGCCCTGTTTAGTTGACTGCAGAGGCTTTCTTGCAGGGAGGCTCCACAAGTGCCTTTATAGTTTAACGCAGAAGCCAGTGGAGCTGAAGTAAACACTGAGTTGAGCTCTGCTGAAACTAAATCTGACCAGCTTAGTCTAAAACCACAGGGTGATGTGAGCTTCCAAGAGTATCAAGGCTAGAAGGCGGGGCAAATCCAAATTTCTCAAAGCCAGGAGGAGGGGAAGGACAGAAGCCACACCGAGGAGAAACCCCTTTGTACAATATGATTTGGTACAAAACCATTTATTAATCTTAAGCAAAAGAGAAATCACTAAGCTTAAATTCTAGTGCCCGTTTGGTTACTTGAGACATGTGCAAACAAGAGCTAGTAATGGCCTCTCTTAGATCAAGCACAGATGAACTCAAGTCAGTTAAAATATCTGCCTATGAAGCAGGCAGTCAATACAAAGAGCTGAAGGCATCTCTGGATGTTTTCCTTTTGTGGTGCAGCAGATTCTTTGACATTGAAACATCAGTGATGCTTTCTGGATTTTTCTGACTGAAAACTCTCCCAAGAACTGGAAGATTAAGGCAAATTGATCCCCTTTCATCTTGTGGACCGTTCTCTTGGGTGAAACTGAGCTGTTGGCAGGAGCACATGAGAAGCTACTTCCCATGGAATTTCAAAGTACTTGTGAAAAGAATTGCAGAGCAATTTGTGATCACTTTGTTCAAAGAACGCTGGGGAGAAATCTTCATTAGTGATCTTTCTATCTAGCATAGTGCATTCACAGAAAATCTGGTGTTCTAAGTGCCTTTACAGGGAGGGATTCACAGCTGGATTTGCAGATTAACTCTGAAGATCTGCAGAAGGGAGTACAGACAGAAGGAAGAGCCAACAGGCATAACCCTCTCTTGATCTAACCAGTTGTATGCCAGAGCACAAGAATGCACAAGGTATGCTTAACAATAAATAGAGCCTCCCATTATTACAAGCTAAATGAGAAATTGTTAGCCTTTTTATGATCTATCTATATCAGTGCTTCCCAGCCTTAGCAACTTTAGGATGTGGACTTCAACTCCCAGAATTCCCCAGTGAGCCATGGTGGCTGAGGAATTCTGGGAGCTGAAGACTACACATCTTAAAGTTCCCAAGGATGAGAAATGCTGGTTTATATCAAGAATAAAACCAACACTGAGATTAGACATTAGACTGGGGAAGAGGGATATCTTGTTTCTAGTTTCTATAGAAAACAAACTATCTTTCCAGATGGGATGAAGAGGCTATGGATCAGGGCTGTCAAACTCTTGACCCACACCATGCCTGGTTTATCGAAGGGAGGGGAAGTCGTGATACATCACCTGATGATGCTGTGACAACACGAGTTTGACACCCTGCTATAGATTGAGGGAGGTGGATTTTTTTTTCTTTTTAAAGAGAGGAGGTAACCTTGAATTAAGGATACTACTTCATTCTGCTTTGCTTTTAAAAATCTGTGGGTTTCTTAATAGGTGCAACAAGCCAATGGTGACTTCACACACTTATTTTACCGCATTTTAAAAAGCAGGAAATTGCCTTGCTGTAAGTTGGAAGTACAGCTAGTCCTCAACTTACAATCACAATTGAGTCCAAAATTTATGTTGTTAAGTGAGTTTTGCTCCATTTTATGACTTTTCTTGCCATATTTATTAAGTGAATCACAGCAGTTGTTAAATTAATAATACGGTTATTAAGTGAATCTGGTTTCCCCATTGACTTTGCTTGTCACAAAAGGTGATTGATTACATGACTCCTGGACACTGCAATTGTCACAAACATGAGTCCATTGTCAAGCATCAGAATGTAAATCATGTAACCATGGGGATGCTACAAGTGTGAAAATCGGAGGGGCTACAAGTGTGAAAAACGGTCACAAGTCACTTTTTTCAATGATATTGTAACTTTGAATGGTCACTAAGTGAACTTTTGTAAGTCGAGGACTACAGTACCTGTACAGAAAACTTCCATAAGAAAATGAGTTCTTTTAATGCCCTTGCTGTAGATCAGTATGGTTCTGCAGTAGATCCCAACAGGTGATAGCACTTAGCTAACCATCACCAATCTCAGAAAAGCTAACCAAAATCAACCTGGTTAGTTCTTCAATGGGAGACCACTAGGAAATCTCAAGGCGGTAGCCTAGCCTGGAGGGAAAAAATCTTATGGAAAGAAAACAATGACTGCCCTCATTGTATTTCAACCTACAAAACAATATGGTCTATATAGTCACTAGGCCTAAAGCAAGAGAGCCTTTACCTTCTACCATTGTGTTGATCCCTCCTCGGCAGCCCAAACTCATTTAACCATTTAAGCCCCATTTCTTTTCTTTTTTTCTGCAGATGTCCTGCAGAAGTTCCAGCCCCTTTCCCGAGTGTTCCTGCAAAGAGCTAATAGTATCCCTTCAATCCCCTCTTTTGGGATCAAACTCACTAGCGACTCCCTGCCTTCTTCTCTCTTGAGTCCCCCATTGATCCCCTTTGTATGGCAATCTCCTCTCTCCTGGGGCTCCTCTTCCCTGTCTGTTCTCCTGTGTCACTATTACTACACGTACATTCAGACAATTGTGTGTCCTCCTCCCACCCCCGCCCACACCTTTGTGCTCTGTTCTCTTGGCTTCTCCTCAAGGCCTCGTGAGACTGTCCTCCTCGGTTGCCTGCAATTCAATGCGGTCAAAAAAGAGCTTGATTTTCCCATATATAGTCAGGGTAAGCACCATGTTGCCTTTTGTTCAAGACCTCAGACATCTCTCTCTGACTAAGTTCCAGTGACTAATTGTTCCACATCTTCTGGGCTATTATCCAAGCAGCCTCTTGCCCATGACCCAGCTTAATACAGACTTGCTGTTCCTACCTGTGATATAGGCTTTCCTCTGTCTCTGCCACCCAACCTTGGCTACTTAGGCGATGCCTATCGTTTGGATCCCCTTGCTTTGCTTTGCCAGATCTGCCTCTCTAACACTTTAAAAGCTTTCCAGTGTTAACAATGTTGTCATCCTGAGGCTGTTTGTCTTCCTGATAGCCATCTCCCCTTGATGACACCTTAGGGATCACATTTCAGTTCACCTACAAAAATGGATCACATTTCAGTTCACCTACAAAAATGGCCTAACATGTTGCAATTGACATCTGTCCAAGAATGAACAAACTATTCATATCTTTCAGGAACCAAGGAGTATCTTCATGTGAGAAACTGGCTTTTTATAATCCTGGCTTCTTCGGGCTGTCATTAAGGCTATCATGTCAGTTTTTGACAGAGAGCTTGATAGAAACAGTTATATTGGTCATCCGGATTTTTATATTGGACCTTTGCTCCCACATTTAGCAAATGGCTGGGCTATACAGGGGGCTTCAGCAAAAGTGAAGCTTTAACCTGATCTTGGTTGTAAGAAACTAAAATAATTGTGACCACAGAATTATTGTGTAGACATGTTACACTTCTTGTGGTCTTAGAAGGGGAGCTGAGTTTTTCCTAGATTGGTTTTACAAATTGGATTTTGTCAAGAATGTCTTCAGAAACCTTGCATACACCAGAAAATACGGGTATAAAGAGAACATCTGGATGTCTCTAAATTTGAAGACTAGGTGAGCTGCTTTCGCTGTGTAAATGCCATGGCATCATTCCTGTTCATGCTAGTCACCCCATTGATGGAATTAATAAAAAGCACAGGAGGTACTTCATAGAAAAAGCATTGGCCTCTTCTCAGAGCGTGCCTAATTATGTGTCAGACCTGGCCCATGAAACAGTTTATTAAGTTTTGGCAGTCTCATCTGTTTTAGCCATGTGGTATACATTTTGCCCCAATTTTTATATCTAAGCAAAGGAAATTTGTTTTCAAAGGTTGGGAGATACAAAAGTATAGACACTTTTAGAACATTTGTTTGCAATTCATTGTGATGCCCTGGTGATGGGTATGCAGAGATTCTGTTCTTAACCCTGGCCACCTAGGTTATGGATCAGACTATATTTATGGTTTCTCTACCGCTGCTTGAAGAAGAGGCTTTCTATTTATTATAGAATTTATATACAACCATCTGACTATCCAAAGCAACTCTGGATTACTTACAACACGATAAAAGCAGAAATATGAAACATTAAAAACATTGAAATTGAGCGGTCCCTAAGAGCTTAGTACTTGATCAGGCAACTGTTGAGAATATGCCCCCTTAAAACTGAAGTCTCATTTGAAATGTCTTGACGGAGCCTCCGATGTTTTGTTTTCCTTGCTCAGCTGCACAATAACGCAAAACTGTCAAGACAGTTTCTACAACTTTTCTTCTCTTTAATTTACTGACTGCTGGTTCAGGATCAGCAAACTTAGATCAGCAAGTAGTGAGGAACACCTTAGGAAAAAAGTGTACTTTTGTGCGTGTGCATGCAAAAATATGAGCGTGTAGGAGAGGTTGATCTACTTCTCAAATCTAAATGCTTTCAATACAACTGTTTGTGAGATGGAAGGCAGTAAGAAAAGGGGGCAGGGAATTTACTTATACAATTTTGCTCTGAACCTTCCTCCAAAATCAAGATTTAACTCATAATAGGTAAGAGGCATTAATGAATGTTTAACGGTGCATTAGCGTACCAGTTTGATATTCTGGTTTGAAGTTGGCTTTCTGGTGCCATAACACCTGTTGTCAAATTAGAAAAAGAATTCCTCAAATATATGTAGGAATACCTTCTCCACAAAGCTAAATCTAGAATTTCCAGACAGTCAAGTCCTGGCAGCCTTCATTTGGGGATATGAAGCAATATCTGTGTCAGGGTATTGGAAGAACTGTACAGAGATCCCTGTATAGGACAGACTGTATGAATTAGTCTGCTTCCTGTCGTGTGTCTGATTGTCCTGACACTGATTGTTTACATTCTGTCTCTGCTAATTTTAAATAGCCATGTGGAGACTCAGATAGGCTGGGTGAGTGAGATGAACAAGGTCTGATATTATGCAGATTCCTGCAGTTCTCATGCATTTTTGATGTTTCCCCCACTTTGGTTTAGAGCAGGGCCTAGTGTTACCATTCCCATTCCTTATACATATGACATTCATGTTCATTTTGAAATCCAGATATACCAATATCTCTCCAAACAATTGGTCAATAGCATCAAATGTGTTTTACATTGAAACAGCTCTTCAACTGTATACTTGCTCTCTATACTTCAAATCCATTCAAAGGGTTAATATGTCTTCAGTATGCCAAATTGATGATGGTCACCATCAAAGCTGACACCAGCCAGAATATAGAAAAACTCAAAAGAAATAGTGCAAGGTCAAAAGATGTGGACAGACCTGGTCCATAGAATCGCCAAGAGTCAGTATCAGACCTGCCTCAGCGTGAACCTCTAAGTAAGAAGGTGGCACAGCTGATAGTCAGACAAGACTGAATGGATATCATCATCATCATCATCAAGCTAAACCAATGATGGGAACCTCCTTGCCCTATCATCTCTGAGCTGCAAGATAAATACTGCATAGAAAGGAGATGCTGATGTGGTATATACATGTTTGGAGCATGTATATGTGCTTTCTTGATGAGGATGTTCCTATATATAAAGCTGAGTATTGGACTAGACAGTTAAGCTTTTAGCTTAGGTGTTTGCTTCTTAGATAATTTTGTATTCCTGCCTGTATCACAGAATTGGCTTCCTGTTAGGACACTGGATTTCTAACCATAGTATTTCTCTGTGAAGAAACTTCTTGGGTTTAGATGGAACTACAAGTTCTCTCTTTGGACAAAGGACTCTTACCTTTTCTTCCACATGCTATATAGGTCCCTGTAATCCAGAGAAAGCCACGTGACTCAACAGCTTGAGTTTGGCTATGTTATGGTGCTAACACACAGGGTGGAAAACTACTTGCCAAAAACTGAAGACTTCAGCAATAAGAGGTGTCTTTTTGTCTGATTGACCATAACTACATGCAAACTTGAATAATCTTGCACATATGTGTGCACGCAGGTAAAGAGAAAGTATTGTTTAGGAAAAATTATACCCTTTCTTAGGATCTAGTCCCTTTCACATACATCCTCCATGAAACTTTCCCTGTAGTATAGCTTCTCCAGCGTACAGTATGATCCACTCACTCTTTGTTCTGCTACTCTATTACTATCAAGTTGGTCTAAAGCTGGGTTAAAGCTTAGGTAGCTCAGAGGCTAGCCTTGCCGGCATGTTGTTGAGGAACATTGCCCCCTAATTTTGTCTATACTATGAGGGAGGAGAGGAAAACCAACAAGAAAGCTGGTCCCAGGTTGCTTTCTGCAGCTGCCGGATGGGAGTGTTAGAGCCATAAATAAACGTTTATCAGTTGGATGTCTCTTCTTCTCTCCTTCTTTAATTTTTGCTATCTATCTCAGCCAAGGATCAGAACCTTCTGGCTGAAGAGAGTCCCAAGAGGCAATGGGCAGCATCGCTTTCCACTACACCTAGCTGTAAGAGTTGGGTCTCTCACTCATTATGTTCTGGGTTTTCCTGACTGCTCCTGGAGGAATGAATCAAAGCTGGCCTCCCCGGCCTCACGTTTTCCGGCATCTTCCCTTTCAGTTTCCTTACTCAGCCTTTTCCAACATCCAGAACGGAAAAATAATCCCAAAGATTTTTGTTTTGTGTCCTTTTAAAAAACACCACCACCAAAGCTTTGTTTGCTCTTTCTTTTTAAATAACTAATTCTGTAGGAGCAAAAGGGTCGCCTGTTGCTAAACGGCATGCTTTGATTGTCAAAAAAGCCAACTGGGGAAACAAACCACTTTTGACCTTTTAAGGTTTCTTTTTACATTTCTATTTTATTTAAACACAAGCTCTCTCCCAGAAAGCCTGGGGTGTTGTCTGCAAAACACAAAAACCTTATTGCTTATAAAAATTACACCCTGTTGGAAAAAGTACTCTCCTTCTAAGTAATCCCCCCGCTTCCAGCTTTTCAACCTTCTCAAAGTAACAGTGAGAAAAGTTTTGCTAACCGGGCTAAAATGTTAAAACTTTACCAAGCAACAAAAACAACACTCCAAACCACTCACAGAAAGCACTCAGAAAGATTCAGACACTTCCTAAAGTTGCGATCTATCCCCCCCACCTCTCCATTTCTATCCCCTTCCAGAAAAGGACATTTCCTCGTTTTTTGGGAGATGGGAGGGGGGGAGAAAGTGTTTTGGGGTAGCTTTTCTTCCCCTTGTCCCGTTCTTTGTTTAAAAATAAACGAATAAACTATCTTTTAATTTTAATAACCAAACATACTTTCTTTCTGTTTTGGGAAAGCAGTTAACTCAAGCCATGGAGTGGGTGGGGGGGAAAAGAAGGCTTTTTAGCTGTTTTCTAAAATGTTGGTGACTTTGATTTTCCTCTGTCAGTTTGGGATGATATTCCCTTGCTAAACTGCCTTCTCCTCTCTAAACGCCCCCCCCCTTCGGTAATCACAAACATACATGAAAAAGAGAGAAGGGGGGCAGAGGGAAAGTCTTAAATCAGTCTCAAAGCCAGACAGACGTTTTAATCAAATCAAATTAGAATCAGCAGCGTTTGGAAAAAGAAAAAAAGAAAAAAAAAGACAAGGCGCACAGCAAGACCCCCCCACCCCAACCCCCCCTTCTCAAAACGGAGCGAGATGCGAGCCCTTACCTGAACCCTCCCCAGCAACACATAGCATAGTAGACTCAGAGTGTGGGCTGGGGGCGACACGGCGGGTTAGCAGACCAACGGTTGTGCTCCGAATGATCGCTGCAAATCCCAGCGCGGAGTGAAAATTTCCCTTTCTCTCTGGCTGGCTCTGCCCCGGGTTCCGTTCCTTCCTTCCTTCCTTCCTTTTTTACCCCCCTTCCCTATTTGTTTTGGTTTTTGTTTGCTGGGTGTTAGGTGGGAATAGCTGTCTGTACTTTGTTTTGTATGTATGCAAAGTTTTCACCACGCAGTCTCTCTCTCTCTCTCTCTCACTCACTCACTCACTCACTCTCTCTCCCTCACTCTTTCTCTCGCTCTCCTCTTCCACCTCCTGTGATTTCTTCTTTGATTGGTGTCCAGGAATGTAGGAGAAAGAAAGAGAAGGAAAGAGGGAAAGGAAAGAAAGAAGGAAGGAAGGAGGAAAGAAAGAAAGAAAGAAAGAAAGAAAGAAAGAAAGAAAGAAAGAAAGAAAGAAAGAAAGAAAGAAAGAAAGAAAGAAAGAAAGAAAGAAAGAGAAAGGCATAATATTCTTAAAATAGTTGCCTTTTTAAAAACTTAAAAGTGTTAAACAGAACCAGGTTGCTTTCAAGAATGTGTTTGGTACCATTGTCGACAAGCACCCATTCATTTTCTTTCCCCTCCTGATTGCTCTTCAGCCTGAGGTGCCCCACTTCAAACTTTGGAGTGGGGAGGGGTACAGGAGGAAGGTTAAAGTCCTACTAGCAATAGGGCTCTTCTGAAAGGAAAGAAGGAAGGGACTTTTCTTGGGTTGTTTGTCTAAAAACTATCCAGAGGAAATGCCAGCCCACCATACTCCTCCTCCCTACCCTATTCTCTAGATCTCTGGATGCTGCCAAGTTTTGCTAGTGGCATTTTTTAAAAAAAAAAAAAATTAAAATTAAAAAATAAAGGTGTGGGAGGGGGGGATTTCCAGCAAATATTGGAAAATCCAACATGTTGCAAAGGTCTTCCTTGAGCTTCTGAGTGAGGAGAGAGTGGGCCAGTTGCCCTCTGGATGGGGGTTGAAGAAAGGGACCCCAGGCTCTCCTACCTGCTCTCCACGCCATCTGGTTAAAGCCCCAGTCCGGTGCAAGGCCCTTGAAGGTAGGTGTGTGACTGGATGCTTCCTTTCGCCGCCGAAGGGTCTGCATGGAATCTGCTGCCTCCTTTATTCTGGGCCAGGATTAATAATCCCATTTGCCAATCCCACTCACTGGGGTTTGGTTGTGGGTTTGGTTTTTTTTTTTGGTGTTTTTTTTTGAAATGTGGATGTGTGCGTGTGTGTGTGTAAGCATGTGTATGTTTTAATTTGGGGAAGATAATTCATGCAACCTTTCTTCTAACCCCCCCCCCCTCTCCTTTCTGACGTGTAAAGCTTTAACCACAAAGCTAAGCCCAGTCCCTGAAGGGGGGGAAATGTATGTGGGGGGCATAGGGGGAGGAGAAGTCCTACAGATTGCCTCCTCTCTCCTACAAAGAGACAAGGCGAGGTGAGTGTGTGAACCCACCCTGTCTCAAGCTGAAATGCCAGATTTGAAAGGGGGGGGGGTGGAGGGAGGAAAGGGGGGGGAATAGAGCAAAGAAACTGACCCATTCTTGTTCTCCAAGTCTTTTGCCTCCCTCCCGTGCACTTCCCAGTCTCTGCCCTAGAGTTGCCTGTCCATGACTCCCTTGGACCAGACCTTTGGCCTGGACTATGAAAGGCTCT
Source organism: Bungarus multicinctus (assembly GCA_023653725.1). Classification (NCBI taxonomy): domain Eukaryota; kingdom Metazoa; phylum Chordata; class Lepidosauria; order Squamata; family Elapidae; genus Bungarus; species Bungarus multicinctus. The sequence goes on along the minus strand of CM042838.1, from coordinate 55,186,747 downwards.
TCCCTCACATGCCAGTCTGAGTGCCAGGCATTGGGCTTCCTCCTGATGCCCCACTGCCCTTGTGTAGGAAACAAAGCACAATTGCTTGTTGGTGGGTTGCCGTCGAGGGCTTGCCCCATTCCCGTAAACTGATGGCCTTTAGTCATTGGCAGGTGACTAAACTCCACTCCCCCATCCTGTGGAAAGGAGGGTGTGCCTCTACTTTCTGAACTGCGGGAATATTGGGAGCAAAAGGTGACCTCCCCTCCCTCCAGGCAGAGCAAGACAAAATTATACCACACACACACACACACACACACACACACACACACAGAGTATTTTGTACCCACTGCCCTCTCTGTTCAAACCCATGGTTGTTCTTCCCATCCACTCATTCTATGTCTCATATCTGTGGGATCCAACACTAATTCATTACTCAGCAAAAGTTTTTCCAGTCCTTTTTCACAAAGGGTGACTCAGCTCTTCGACATTGGGGGTGACCTCCCTGACTGGATGGGTTTCTTGAAAAGAGGTGCAAGGGGGAAACTGGGGAGGTTGCCTAAAAGTTTGGGCGACTGTAGGAAGGGGAAAAGGCGGAGGGGAGGGAATCCCAAATGGATGGATAAGTTGGATGGATGCTAAAGAAGAACTCCTTCAAAAACCCTACCTTGCAAGTATAACCTGCTTCCCTATATTCTCAAAAATGTGCACTATATGGGCACGATCCTTTTAGCAAAAGGTAGCCCTGCCGATTTCCACAGGATTTGTTTACTGTCAACTGAGTGGAAACTATCAAGTTTTGGAGAGTCCCCAATTCTGCAGTTCTTGAACACACAGCATCTCCATTAGCAAATTAGCAGCATAGGTGGTTGGGATCCATCAAGCTTTTGCTACATTGTTTTCTTCCTTCCCTACTGCTCTCCAAGTAAAATATCTTGCTGACCTTTGAGATTTTAGGAGAATTCCCTTTTTGCAAAGATTTTGAGCAGCATTGAAATGGTTTGTTTGTTTTCTTTAATTATGTCTAAAAAGTTATTTGACCAAAAAAAAAAAAAAAAAGCCCACTCTAACCCTTTCTCTGAATTTCAATAGTCAAGCAATTGTTTGTTTTCAATTACCCTCCTTTGATTAGGACCTACTTTGCTGATGGGAAGCTTTCTAACTAGATGAGGACTTTAGAAGTAAACTTTACATTTAAAATAAACTGTCACATGTTATTAAAGCTGGCATGCCAGGTATATGGCAAAAGTGGAAAAATACCAAAACTCTGTTTATTCTCATTACTAAATATTTACATATTTACCAAGCCAAAAAAAAGTTTAAAAGTTTTATGTTGTTTGAGGAAATCCAATCACTTCAACCCGAATTAATTGCATTTGTGAATATATACGTTTTTTCATTGTTAAAACCTGTCTCGCTATTTACATGGAAAAACTATTATGAGGCTTTGAACTTTAAGGAGGAGGGGGATGGAAACCTATTCCTTTTTTCTCCTTGCAGGCTTTTGCGTAATGCTTTGTGTAAAAACAAAGGAACTCACAGACACAACTAATTGTACTGCTTTTTTTTCATTTTTCTTTTTCTTTCCCAAAAAGTGTTTTGTGCCTCCAAAAGGTAAAATTCAGAATGAATCTCAAATACAGTCTGTGCTTTAAGTCCTCAGATTTTTAAAAGTTTTGTGCCCCAAATTCACCGTAGTCTGGTTTTTATTTGAAATAACACTTCCATCATCACATGAAGATTTATGTATCTCTGATTTGGCTGATGTAAGGAGCCATAAAAATATATTTATGGTAAGCAGTGGTTGCTCAATGTATATACTTAATGGAGTGCTGCACAAAGCTTGTTGCTTATTTAATTATTTGTTTGTTCATGAAACAATTCTATGTGTTTATAAATATATAGAGATTTTAGAACAACACACTTGCTACTCCTTTGTTTTTCAGCCCATTAAACCAAAGATATAAAATAAACTAAAATTGATTATTAGGGGGCAATAGGGATCAATCTAAAACCTAAATTGTGAACTTTTAGATTTTACCTAAAGAAAGGATACTTTTATTTGTAAATGTCCCAAGTTTGCTTTCCTAGGAGGAAAACACCGAAGACAGAGCTGGAGTTTTTAAAATAGATAATTTACATGAAAAATGTGTAATGTATATTATGTCCTGGAGGACTGTGAAATTGTAGAGCAAGAAACTGTCTTTGAAATAAAGAATATCTGCAAAAATACACATGGGTGACAAACAGCAAGAACTGATTATGTATGGTGTGTATGTATAAGCTGTCAGGAAAATTAACAGTTTTAACAAAAGTAACAGTGCTATTCACAATAGTATGCTTATTTTGTACTACATACAAAAATTATAGATTCCTTTAGAGCACAGATTGTTGGCAATCCTTGATAAACTAAAGGCTTGGATCTTATTCTTGAAAAGATGGTGGATATGAGGGCATTTCTAGGCTTTAGGAACTACAGTACGAAGTGAAAGAACATAATTATTTCAAGCAAATTACTTGTCACGTGCATCCTGATCCAATATGTATCAAGATATCTAGGACAGAGAAAATGCTGAAGGAGTTTAAATTCTATAGGATAACTTGGCCTCTTTGGTAACTGCACAAATGTGTTCCCCCCTCCTCCCCAAAGGTCCTGTTATCTTGCCCTAAAACAGGGGTCTCCAAACTTGGCAAAGTTAAGACTTCCCTGTGCTGGCTGGGGAATTCTGGGAGCTGAAGTCTACAAGTCTTAATGTTGTAAAGTTTGGAGACCACTGCCATAAAATGACTTGACTCATTTCCTTTAGGCCATGAGTGAGGAACCTCTAGATGTTACTGAACTATAATTCCCCATAATCCCAGTCAGTATAACCAGTGATGACAGATTTTTGGAACTGTAGTTCAGTAACTTATTGACATGGGTTTTTTTTAGGTTTCTAGCTTTAATTTTAAGTCAACTTCTTGCAGAGTTGACTCCACAACTAACAGACAACAAAGATTATATTTGTGACACAAACAGCTAATCTTTTGCCACCTAAGATGATAATCTTCCATCATTTGAAATTGGACATATTTTGTATGCTACTATGTACCTGATCAGTCTTTTCCTGTTGTGCAAGTCTTGGGACCATCAAATTTTTGTAATTATAATGCATAAAAAAATACTGCTAGGTTATTTCATATCTTCTTCTGTTCTATCCGGGAGCTCAGTGTAAAGCAGCAATTTTTAATGTGTTTTTTTGCTGAAGGAAGATGTGCTACCAAATGTGAGTTGGTACTGGCACTTGCAGGTCTTGAGAAGGCCTGCAAACTACAAAATAGTTAGAAAATTCATTTCCAAAAAGTAGGCGCTAAATATACTTCTAACCATGATTACTCTTACTACATAAAAAGTGGTGAGGTATCTCCCTCAAGCCCTATAAAATGGCCTCTCTACTTCATTTGAAAGAAGCAGAGCAGCAGGAGGAAAATTCATTCCTATTTAACATCAGCAATAAGACTATAGTAATACAATCCTCCCCCCAAATCTGTGAGTAAAACCCATCATATGCTAAGTATAAAGCAGCAGAGTTTCATGCATCTTGTGTGATAATATTCAAGAGTTTACCCTTTTGTGGGAGAAGAAGGAAACAATGTACATCCTTTTCTGCTCTTATCACAGGATGGTAATAACCATGCCTAAGAGTAAATAGAATTTTCTATGAGTTCACAGAGTGATTCATGATTTTATGGCAGGCTTGTGCCACAAATGATATAAGCAAGCATTCAAGGAACTGTACATTTTAGAAGCACTTCAGCTGAAATTATCATGCAAATTGTGTCCTCATAGTACACTTTTTATGTATTTTATTCTGATATTTGAAATAGGGGACATCTGGGACAGGGGTGGGATTTTACCAGTTCGCACCTATTCGCTAGAACTGTTTGTTAACATTCTAAGCAGTTCAGAGAACCAATTGTTAGAAGAAAATGACTGGCCTAATCCTGTAAGGAAGGCAGGAAGGAAACATTCTGGTGTTGCTTACAGAAACTGCCTCTCCATTAACCCTTATTACATTCTTGGCAAGACTAAACTTCCTGTCTCTGGAACTTCTCTGGAGATTTTTTTCCCTCCTTTGCTGGTACTTTGCTTGTGTGGAGTGACCATCCAAAGTTACAATGGCACTGAAAAAAATGACTTATGACCATTTTTCATACTTACGACTGTTGCAGCATCCCCATAGTCATGAGAGGCCAGGCGAGGAGATGCGTGCCTCGATGTGAGTGATATTGAGTTGACCACACCCAGCCAATAACATGACCACCAAGCCATGTTCACCCAGTCACATGACCACCAAGCCATGCCCACATAACCCGGTTTTTAAAAATTTGAATCCCACCCCTGGTCTGGGATAATAATAGTCAACAGCACTGTGAGATTGGAGAAGATACACAGAATTAATTTGTAGTTTCTCTCTCCCTCTCTCTCTCCCTCTCCCTCTCTCTCCCTCTCTCTCTCCCCCCCTCAGTAAAGGCTTTAGAATTTTGAGGGACATAGGCTGCTCCTTGGTTTTAGATGTTTTTAAATGGGGGAAAGAGAGAGAGAGAGAGACAGAAACACAAGCTATGCATCTGAAATTCAGCTTTTATATCTCACTTCATAATTAGATGTAAACAAGAGTTTAGGTATTTTTGTGTTTAAAACTTCTGGTCAATATAAAGAAGCACAACAAAGATGCATATGTTGTGGATATCTCTATGGAAATAGTTTGTGTTGAGTAAATTATTCTATGTCTTAACGAAAAGCACCCCTTGGACAACGCTGTTCAGTTCATTGATTTAGAGTAAATTTTCCATCAGTTTTCTGTTATTCTCTGTGATTTTCTGTTTCAGAAAATGGATTGAGCATATTTGCTAGATCATATAGGTTAAAAACCCACAACCAATTGGAAGCCATGCTTCAGTAAAGGCATGTTTTAAAATATAATCTACCTTAATCAAACAGTCTTATGAAGGTCTCGTCTCTAAGTCTCCTATAACTTTTGAATCTGATAGTTTTTTCTTTTCTTGGAGTTCACTTCTATTGGGCAGGGTTTCATCTATTTTTTGGTGAGGCCGTCTTCATATAGATAATTCAGCTTATTAAGCAAGGATAATGCACTTAACAGCCTTTAATTTTATACTATCCATGCATTAAGCAGACATAACATGAAGATGATACAATTTCTGTTCCATATACCGGTATTTGTGCAATATGCAGATAATACGTCTATGGCAAGAGTCCCCAAACTTGGCAACTTTAAGACTTGTGGACTTCAAATCCCAGAATTCCCCAGCCAGCGTAGGGAAGTCTTAACTTTGTCAAGTTTGGAGACCCCCTGTTTTAGGGCAAGATAACAGGGACCTTGGGGAGGGTGGGGGGAAAACACATTTGTTGTGGGTACCAAAGAGGCCAAGTCCACAAGTCTTAAAGTTGCCAAAGTTGGAGACCTCTGGTCTATGGATATTCTGAGTCATCCAGGTCATAGTTGCCTCAAAGGTATTGTTTCAAAAGACAGATGGACTGATGAAGCTTCTTGGATGAGAAGCAAAACATCTCCTTCATCGTCGTCTTCCAAAAATAGTCCAGCTGCCTATGAAAAGGCACCTTTGAGATAGAGATCATACATTTCTCTTCTCAAGTGTTTCTTTGACCATAACTCTGTTGTACTTTAGGAAGCAGAGCTGGGAAGAATCCTGGAATTTTTCATGTAAGATCACAGAACTGTATTCCTTGTATCATTATGTACAAGTAGTTCTCGACTTATAACAGTTCATTTAGTGACCGTTCAAAGTTACAACGGCAATGAAAAAAGTGACTTATGATTTTTTTTCACACTTATGACCATTGCATTATGCCCATGGTTACATGATCAAAATTCAGACACTTGGCAATTTACTCATATTTATGACAGCTACAATGTCCCTGGGTCATGTGATCACTTTTTGTGACCTTCTGACAAGCAAAGTCAATGGGAAAGCCAGATTCACTTAACGATCACGTTACTAATTTCACGTTACTAATTTCACACTTAATAACTGTGGCATAACTCACATAACAACTGTCTCTCTTACCAACAGAAATTTTGGGCTCAGTTGTGATCATAAGTCGAGGATTCCCTTTAGCGCTTATGATGGGTGTGAGATGTCAAAAAACAAGGCATATATATCTGAGGATCTCCACCAGAAGTGTTTCATGTTATATGTATTGTGTATTGGAGCCATTTTCAGTCCCTACAGCATCAAAGCAGTAATTTCTAGTATATTTGCCCAGACCTTCTTTATAATGAGGAAAATCAATGACTGGCCTTACACAGAGATGGAAAGATTTGACACTACCCAATAGGAGGTTAGTGAAATTGACAGATCTTGATGAAATGAATAAACTAACTTCTTTAATTAGGGAAAAGTGTAGACTGTCTATACCAGGGGTGTCAAACTGGCGGTCTGTGGGCCAGATGTATCATGCGCAGGTTATGCCCACCCCCAGCTCTGCAAAGGGAAAAAAACATAGTGATATGTCACATGACAGCAACGTGACACGGAGAGCTTGAAACCGTGGCCTACACTTATTTGTGACTGAAAAATCTCTATTTCTGACAAAATTAAAATTTTGATTTATGGCTTTGATGATTAGAAAGGCGGATTAGGAAAAGAAGATGCAGGTAGTCCTTGACTTATGACCACAATTAAGCCCAAAATTTCTGTTGTTAGGCAAGACATTTGTTAAATGAATTTTACCCCACTTTATGATTTTTCTTGCCACAGTGGTTAAGAGAATCACAGCAGTTCTTAAGTTAGTAACACAGTTGCTAAGTGAATCTGGTTTCCCCATTGACTTTGTTTGCCAGAAGTGATCATATGATCCCGAGACACTGCAACCGTCATTAATATGAGTCAGTTGCCAAGTGTCTGAATTTTAATCACGTGATCATGAGGATGCTGCAATTGTCATGTGAAAAACAGTCATAAGTCACTTTTTTCAGTACCATTGTAACTTTGAATGGTCACTAAATGACCTGTTGTAAATCAAGGACTACCTATATTATGATATAACTTTAGAGAGATAATCAGATAATCAGAGTTGGAAGGGATCTTATAGGTCATCTAGTCCAACCTAAGTGGGAGATCCTACACCATTTCTGACAGATGGCAGTCCAATCTCTTCTTGAAAGTCTCAAGTGATGGCGCTCCCACAACTTCCGAAGACAAGGTGTTCCATTGGTTGATTGTTCTCACTGTCAGAAAGTTTCTCCTTATTTCCAGGTTGAATCTCTCCTTGTTCAGTTTCCACCCATTGTTCCTTGTCTGGCCTATAGGCGCTTTAGAAAATAGCTTGACTCCTTCCTCCCTGTGGCAGCCTCTCAAATATTGGAAGACTGCTATCATGTCTGCCCTGGTTCTTCTCTTCACTAGACCTGCCAAGCCCAGTTCCTGTAACCATTCTTCATATGTTTTAGTCTCCAGTCCTCTAGTCATCCTGGTTGCTCTTCTCTGTACATTGGGAACATTAGATCGTCCCATGCTATGCAGTTATTGGGCACACTTTAGAGAGAGATATTAAAATATAATTATAACTGCTGTGAAGAATATCAGAAACCTCTTTGTGTGGGTTTTTTTTTTCTTTTCTATTTTTAACCTTTTTCTTTTTCTGGTACTTTTTGCTTTTTCTTTGCTTGCTTTAATCTTTCTTACTGTGTTTTAATTTTTAATCTTCTCTTATAAAAGTTTCTTTTAAATATATATATAGCTGATAAGGAGAGAGCCAGTGGTGTAGTGGCAATTACAACTGCCTCACATGTAATACTTCCCTGGTTCGAATCCCAGTAAGGGTATGGCTAGCTGAAGAGAGCTAACTAGCTCGAAATAGATCTAGTCTCCCTTATTTATTATTTAAAAATTATCAGCTTAAAAACCTTACACACACACATATATATATATATATATACTTTGTATTACAAAGCAATATTTTGTATTATTTGCTGATAAGGAGAGAGCCAGATGGTGTAGTGGCAATTACAACTGCCTCACATGTAATACTTCCCTGGTTCGAATCCCAGTAAGGGTATGGCTAGCTGAAGAGAGCTAACTAGCTCGAAATAGATCTATACTAGTCTCCCTTATTTATTATTTAAAATTATCAGCTTAAAAACCTTACACACACACACACACACACACACACACACACACACACACACATATATATATATATACTCTGTGTGTGTGTGTGTGTGTGTATTTGTTTTCTGAGAAAAAACATTACTCTGAAAAGCACAAAGCCGAAGACACAAGCCTGAAGATGATGAATGAGACTTCATCGAAACGTCGCCTAGATACTTCCAATTTTACGCGGGAGAAAACCTGAATTACCAAAGATACACACACACACACACATATATGAGAATCATGACTTGTCTGATAGCTAGACAGCAATTGTCCCTCTTGTCAAATTTTAAATGTCAACCATCAAGTTTCTGCTTCTAGATGAAACTATAAAATCTTCTTGATTTCTGTTGTTCTTTCTAGCTGACTTCCAGCTACATTCTTCCAAAGTACTGGTTCTTTATGCCCATAATCTCTCAGCCATCCTTTTGATTATGGAAAACAAGAGGTTTTGCTACGGAATGTCAGATAGCTAGGCAAGGCTGAAGATTCCCTTTCTAACTCAAGCACTTTTTGGTTTCCTCGCTGGGAGTTGGTCCTGGTCAGAAGCATCCTGGTTTGACTTTCAACCCAGTACAAAGCTGAACCATTCCATCCATGGTTGGATGAGTCACCAGCTGGCCTTCCCAGCCTTGGCTGGCTGCCTAGTTCTGCCATCCCCAGCCTTGCCTTTCTCACTTCCTCCCCCCTTCCTCTTCTGCACACAGGAAGTGCTGTGGGTGGCTGACCTCACCAGAGAAGAGTGAGTCGCTCTCTTGCCCTCCAGTGGCGCCAGCCCCAGTCAAACCTCCCACTTCCGACCTTTGATAGAGTTTCTTCCCAGCCTCTTCTTTGCCAACATGTGATGCCTTCTTCTCTTTTCTCTCCCCCACCCCTTCTGGCAGGCAAGGCAGTGGGATATGAGAATCGCATAGAGGTTTGGCTCTGTTTTCGGTCTGCAGTGATATCACCAGGGAGAATCCCACAGACATGGGTCTGAAATCCTAGCCATCAGTTACAATAAACCAGAGAGATGTCTGACTGTTTACACTGTTCTCAGTGATATAATTTTATGCTTGCTGTCACTGAAAGATAGTGTTCCCTGGCCGCGCTCAGATCTTCCTTCATCTCTCATCTCTTCCTCCCCCTGCACCACATGCAAAGGTTCTCTTCTTGCTGACATTCCCACAGCTGCTCTTTTCAAGTTTGAAACCCTCATGCCAAGATTCTCTTTTTACTACTTCTTCTTCATCCTCCACCAAGGGAGTGGCAAGTCCGGGAACACTGTGAAAGGGAAATGATGGTTGGGTTTTTTTTAAAGCTGAACTTTTATTGTAGTGGGGATCGATGCACCGTGCAATGAAGAGTCACGGCTGATTCTTAGGCCAGATGTCTCCATTATAGTGGCACTTGTGGAGCACTCTGCAACCACAAGAGGAAAATCCATGCAGTGCAAATACAAAAGGAAAAACCAAAGTTACATCTACATATGCGTTTTTACTTCATGTTACATCTGCTTTTACTTCTGTGGCGTCTGCAGTGGTAGGTACATCTACATCTCCTGTCCACATGGCAGAATTGCTGCCAATTTCTCCTCCTTGAGCAGCATCTTCATATGGCACATTCAGGGGTGGGCTTCAAAAATTTTAGCAAAGGGTCCTCTGCCCGGTTGCTGGGTGGGCATGGCCATGATGGGCGTGGCCTAGTCAGCCTCCTGCACTATGGCGGGGGCGGGGCGGTGTTTTTGCCCTCTCTGGGCTCTGGAGGCTTTCCTCGAGCCTTGGGAGGGTGAAAACACCCTCCCCGGGCCCCGGAGGCTTCCTGGAAGCTGGAAATGGGCCCATTTCCGGCCTTCCCAAACTTCCGGGAGGTCTGTTTTTTGCCCTCCCCGAGCCTTGGCCTGCACTTACCTGCATCCAAAACAGGCTGTGTGGTGACTCCTGGGAGGGGAGGGGCAGGGCGGGGTGGGTGTGGCCATCCAGGAGTGGGATTTGGGGGTTCTCCGAACTGCACAGAATCTTAGCTAGGGGCTCTCCCGAACCCCTGCGAACCCCCAGCAGCCCCACCCCTGGGCACATTCCACCATGAACAAAAGAGAATATCCCTGGGTGCATGGTCGAAGTTCTCAAGAGACTTGCAGTGAACAGGCTTGTCCTACCATTCTTCAGCCTTTAACCTCTAACCGGTTGTCTGTGTCTAAAAATCAAGCCAAAATAAAATTGCAGTGACCCTGGAGAGCAATTATACTTGTTCTTCAAGTTGCAGCTATGCTCTTATTTATTTACTTACCCACTTACACTTGTAGCCACCCACCTCCCATAATATATGCATGTTTACATATTGTGTGTATGTATGTATGCATATACAGTATATACAATATATACAGCACAGACATGCACACCGTCAGGCTCCATAGACAATTATAGAAATTATATTGAATGTTCCAATTGGCTGCCATTTCTTTCTTCTTCCTTACTTATTTGATGAACGATCTTCAAACGTTCTTCAGTACATTGATCTTTGCAAATTCTAATGTGATGGTAGCCTTTAGATTGTCTATTGGCCTATGCAGAGTTAGGGACACCATGCAGGATATGTATACATGCAAACATACATGTACACTTATGTATACATACATAGTAGCAAGCTTGTTTCCGTTTTTTAATTTTTTTAGTAAAACATTTGGCATCTTCCTAAACTCAAGTTTTACTGACTTCTTTGTGATCATACAGCATATCTACTTGGACTACAAAAATATTTTCAGTTATTTATGGGTGGGTGCTAAAACAAACAAGCAAACCCTGTATATTTATGAACTTTTCCTATCTCCAAAGATGAAAGCTTTTAAGATACAAGATTGCATTTTAATAGCTGCTTAAAGAAGCTGAAAAGGTAAAGCAAATTATGAAAATGAAAAAAAAAAGAAATCAAACAAATAATAATTTGGATGGGAGTTGCTTTTTATAGCACATGCATAAAAAAGCCTTAATTTTCCAGTGTGTTTATGTTCCATCTGAAGCAAATGGATTTAGGAAAGCCTCCCCCGCCCCGCCCCCATCTTCGCCTCCTGGGTTGCTTCATTTCTAACCAAAGGCTATTTGAGGAGAGAAAGTTTGTTTGAAAGACTTCATTCCATTCTGATAAGTTCCCTACTTTACCAGCTTTTATATTCACCTTCATTGTATAGCCTTGAGCTTTGTTTACTGCAAACATTAAATGCTGCCCTGACTAAAGAATTAGTCATCTTCCTTTAGGGTGTCCCATTTAATGCCTCCTTGTAGCTCCTTTATCTTCACAGCATCTTGATTAGGCATTTATAATGGAGAAAGTATCTGCTTAATTTGGGATAGCTTCCTTAACATTTATGTGATCAAAGTGGGGATCTCCACCACAGTTCTGGCCTTTGCTGTAGGCAGTAGACACTACCATAGTTCATTCTCTCTGTCTCTTTGTCTCTCTGTGTCTCTCTGTCTCTGTCTCTGTCTCTCTCCCTCTATTCACCTACCAGGCTTGTGGCAGAAGAATAGATTCTTTTCAAGGGGTCTCAGTTGCCTGCCTGTACAGATCTTTTGAAAGCACACCACTGCCCTACCCAGGTATTGGACTGGAAGACATGCCTCTTCTGAGAAGATGAAGGTGGGTGAGATTTGCCTGGAATTAACTTCAGTCCAGGCAAGCCCTCACTACCTTCCAGCTAGATTGGATGGGAGAGAGGCTAGGAATGGGACAAGGAAGATGAACGCTCCTGTTTAAAACCAGGCAGCTTTCATGTCTCTGCTGTCAGCGTTCCAGCAAGCCTCCATTCCAACCAATAACTCGGAGACAGACATTTCTGAAAGGTTCCTTTTATTTGGATAGTAACTGGTACATCTGTGGAATCCCGAATCTGAAAGTTTCGGGCTTCTTTGCAAAAGTAAAAACTACAAATCCATCCCTCATACCCATCACCACATCACATGGCGCAATCACCATCTGTCCTAAAGTAAAATTTCCTTTTCACTATGTGCAACACTACGTGACCTTGAAACAACAAAAGAAATTTATTTTGTCTAACAAGATATACTCAAATGAATTCCCCTCTCCCACTTTCCCAGGCTCAATTGTGGCAGCGTGGGAGCATCGAATCTCAATATGGCTTCCGAAGCTGACATCTGCATCTAGTTCCGTGAGTAGTCTCTGGAGTGGTTCTATGTACTCGGCTAAGCATTTTGTACAATTGCTACTTTCACAGGTAATAATGATGGATGAAACACTGTGTTAAGCTATAGCTCATCCAATAAAACACAACCAACTAGATTCACCCTGTATGCTAAATAACAAACCAGAGTTTACTGATCACAGTGGTTAGGTTCACACAACATACTGAGTTGAAAGCTAACTAATAGATTGCATGATTTGTGAACATAGTGAGTTTTAGTTTTACACTCCAGGTAAACAAATTCATTCCCAGAAAGAGACCGATGCTCAGAGGATATCCTGCCTAGATCTTTTCCTGGCCCTCAGGGGGAGCCCTTTCTAAGATGCCTTCAGTTCTACAAGGGTAAGTTATTTGAACCCATTGTCTCACCTAACATAAAGCAAACAAAGATGCTTACCTCTCTGACAACACTGGAATGAGCCAGTTCACACATTCAAAGAGCTATGTTAAGAATGATGGCTGTGATGAAGCATTCATGAGGTTCTTCAAAAAGCACATAGCTTGAAACACCCCCATAATTACTATGCCACCAGAAAGTGCTTCATATGGCACAGCAGTAGGACAACAACTGGGAAAACTGAATGTTGAACTCACTGCTTGGCGCTTAGAACAATTCTGACTAGTACATGAATTCACTTAATCGATATAAAAGCAAATTAATCATGCACATTTAGTGATGAATTAACTTCCTGTATAGGAAGCAGGAGTGGGATTCTACCAGTTTGGACCTATTTGGTAGAAGCAGTTGTTAACATTCTAAGTAGTTCGGAGAACAGATTGTTAGAAGAAATTACTGGCCCAATCCTGTAAGGAAGGCAGGAAGGGAACATTCTGATGTTGCTTACAGAAACTGCCTCTCCGTTAACCCTTATTACATTTCCTGTCTCTGGAACTTCTCTGTCTCTGGAACTTCTCTGGAGTTTTTCCCCCCTCCTTTGCTGGTACTTTGCTTGTTTGGAGTGACCATTCAAAGTTACAATGGCACTGAAAAAAGTGACTTATGACCATTTTTCATACTTACAACTGTTGCAGCATCTCCATAGTCACGAGAGGCCAGGCAAGGAGATGCATGCCTCGATGTGAGTGATATTGAGTTGGCCACACCCAGCCAATAACATGGCCACCAAGCCATGTCCACCCAGTCACATGACCACCAAGCCATGACCACCACTTAAGCCACGCCCACAGAACCGGTTGTTAAAATTTTTGAATCCCACTCCTGATAGGAAGGGTTCAGTTGAGACTTCCTTTACAGATTTGGGAGGGCCAAAGGAACTCCCAACCTTGAGTTTTTCAGTACTACTGAGATTTTATTTTCCACAGTTGGCTGGAAGCAGAGATAAAGTACTGTATGTGTTCTATATAAATCGTTAGTATTGGCATTCCGCTCTGCAGCAATGTCAATCTATTTGGCCTGCTATACATGTGCTTACAAGTACATTAAGAAAAGGTGCCTATCAAAGTGAATAGACACTGCAGCACTATGCATGTCTGAGCACAGGCAAGTCCCACTATGAATTAATTCTAGGTAAGTGGCCATGGGATTGCCGCCTAAGTTTCTTGTTTGTAGTTCTTGTTTGCTCAGGACTCCCAGCAAGTTGTATGTGTGACCAGAGATTTTCCTTTCAACAACTACTCCTGAGTGTTGGATGTTGATTTATGTTGCTCAGAGAAATAAGAAACTTTTAACTAATGGTTTCCTTTTGCTGATTTTCATTTAATTTTTATCACAAAAATAAAAATGTTCTATTAAATGGGTAAGAACAAAAACACATGAATGTGAGGTGCTGTTGTCTTCGTTATCTATTTCTAATAAAGCATGTTGAAAAAATAATTTGTCTCTTGTTCCCCAAGCCCACTGGAAAACAAGCATGCTCGTAGAAATCAATTAGTCATATCTTAAAGCAACAAAAACAAAAAATGGAAAGCACTACATAAAATAATGAAGCAAATAATGACATGGAAAGTAAATGACAAAGACTGGCAATTCTAGAGACAAGGACTAAAGTGGAAGTGAGTAATTCTCTAGCAGTTTCAAACCATCTTTCAGCCTATCAGCCAATTAGCTCAGCATATCCAGTTCTAAAGATAGGGAGAGGTAGCTCATTGATTACTTCAAGGACTCATCTTTTCTTATCACAATAACATGATAGAAATATGTGTAGTACCTGCTTTTACTCTTAAAGAAATAAAGCAATGTCTTTATTCTAGTTTCATTAACATTTGCCTGTGATTCAACTTTTCTTGGATCTCACTTGAAGTAGTGATTAAAGTTGTTAGAGACAGTCTTCAATGAATGTATACAAGAACACCTGGCAACTAATGCCCTTAGAACCCATTGTGTCAAAGGAGTTGATGCAGTTGAAGCCCTAAGGCAATTGGATGATGGAAGTGACAGGGTTGTAACATAACGGTTGCATTTCATTTGCAGCCAAATTTTTCTGGATCAGTATGGTGAAATTGGAAACACGGCTATGCACACCCCTATTGGGCAAATTGATGGGATCAGTCTGCACAGACATATCTGTTTTACATACCAGCTATTCAAATTTCAGATATAAGTTGGCACTATCTGATAAATTTCAGAGATTCTCAGACATTGAGTTGAATAAAATCATAGATGAAGGCAGCACTGAGGCTGCTATGCCCAATTTCTTGTTCTTTTTTTAAAAAACAATAACTTTATATTTTGAACACAAAAAACTAATACAAACTCAAAAAGAAAAGGTGCAGAAAAAACATAGAAAAAGAAAATAACATAAGAATTTAGTAAAGAAAAATATATAAAGAAATGACTTCTTCCTTCATTACAAGAAATAGAAACATTTTTTCTTTTAAAAATACAACAAATGATCTCTTCTTCTCATATCCCCTTATCTATAAATAAGTACATAAAACTTTGTAATTTCAATCCTGATGTCAGCAAAAGTCAATTAAAGGTTAGAAAAATATTTGTTTTAAATTTGATCAAATAAACCAACTTGATATTCATTCTTTTTTATTTCTAACAATCTTTAGCCCCTTCAAATTATATTCTAGAACTTGATTTCTTTTAGTATGTTCTTTGTCCTTTTTCACAAAATTCTTCAAAGCTTTAGCAAGCCTCCTTTGTAAATCCAATATAGAAACATTGTCTAGTTCACTTAGTTTGTTATTTGTATACCACTTTTAATTTTCAAAACATCAGCCAATTTCTTTTTTATGTCCCATGTAACATCTTTTTCCATGTCATTCTTGAAGCCTGTCATTTTTAAATCCACTTTCAAATCAGCCTGTTCCTCTTCTTTTAAACAGTCTTATCTATAGAGACAGTTGCTGTTAAAATTAACTTCTGGGTTAATTCTGTGTTGCCCAGAATTTGGTTGGAGTCTGACCATCAGAGAGTAATATAGAATTGTTTTCTGTTACTTGGAAATGGTTGATATAACCCCAAATTATATTTGCTTTTTCTTTTCAGTCATCACACTGCTGATTCTTATTCAATTTGATTAACTAACTACTAGATGTTTTTCACATATACTGTTAGCCTTCTTTCCCTTTGAATTTGATTTATTTTTCTAACAGAAGAATTGTTAACTTTAATTTTTGTTCAGCCCATTCCTTTGGTTTACCAAAATAGTTTTGAATTTTAGGTCCATTTTCTGGAGTATAGTTGTCCCATCCAATTATGAGTTATCTGGAAATTTAGCTAACATTCCCTCTAAATTTTTAATCCAAATCATTTATGAAAATCTTGAAAAATCCAGTGCCCCACTTGATTCCTCACTTTACCCAAGTTTCGGGTGGAACTATTGATGAGCATTCTTTTGAGTTTGATTTTTGAGCCTGCAAAAATGTAAAAATGTAACTTTTAGCTGTCATGCCTTCCAACTCCTACTTGCTAATTACCATATCATGGGGGTTTTGCATGTAACTCTATTATATCTTTATTTCTACAAAGCATTTGACAATCTACTAAGGAAATTACCTAATCAGTTAATAAGATTAGTCTGGTAAGACTTGTTCTTTACAAATTCTTGTTGAAGTCTGGTAACTACTGTACTGTTTTCAAGTGCTAACAGATTAATCTCCTTATCACCTGCTCCAGAATCTGATGAGATATTGATGTCGGATGGACTGGTATGCAGTTATTCAGAATCTCTTCTTCTTTTTGAAGATAAGGGTAATATTTGCTCTCTTCCAATCATCAGGCACTTCACCCACTCATCACGGTTTCTCAGACTTTATAAACATTTGGCCAGCTCATGAGCAAATTCCTTTAGTATCCTAGGATGCAATTCATCTGTCTCTGGAGATTTAGTCTCCAAGTAAATAGATATCCATTGACCATGGTTCTATTAATCTCAAGCTTCAATTCTGCCTCTTTGTTCTGCTCCTCACAACTGCTTGGTGGACCACCGTTGGTGAAGACAGAGACCAAATAGGAGTAGCTCTGCCATTTCCTCATTTTGTGTTAATATTTTATGGTCCTCTGTGAGTAACTTGTGATTAATTCTTTTTTTTAAATAATTTTATTTAAAGTTTTGAAAAATAAGAGAAAAATTAATACAAACTTAATACCACAAGGAGAGGGGAAGGAAAGGAATTAAAGAAAAAACTAAAGTGAAAAAAGAAAAAGTAGAAAAATAGAAAAGAAAAAAGACTAGGTTTCTGATTTTCTTTGCAGCAGTTTTAAGTTCAACTGTTAAGTTTACATCTTTCTCTAAAGTTATTCATAACTCTTTTTTTATAATATCTAGCCTATGTAATCAAAATCATTCATTTTTAATTCATTTAATTCTTTTTAAAAATATATTTTGAAGAATCTGGTTTTTTAAATTGTTCTTAATATTCAGCATATTCTGATCTTTCACTTTTTTCATACCCTCTCTACAATTTCAGACTTTATGTACTGCTCCTTGGTGATCTCTCTCTCTTTTATAGAATGTGAAATCAGATTCTGTGATTGTAGAATTAAGAAATGTAAAACTGTTGAGTTGAGAGAAATCTTATGTCATCTAGTGCGATTCCTTGTTCAGATAGGACTGTACCAAACAATCTCCAACTGGTAGCTATTGACAACAGGAAACCCATCACCAATGCAATTAAATCACAGGAAATGTTTCAGTAATAATGCAAATAGAACCTAGCCCCTATTGCTGAGGAACAGTGTTTTATCTAAGACAGTAAGCTATAGCATTGCAATGCAATGATCATATTGGGGCTCTAATATAATTTATAAGAGATTCCTTTATATGAGATCCTATCATGGGGATCTCATATAAAGAGATGCCCCCCAAAATACATGCCCTTTTTAGTGGAAACAATTTTCCCAATATATAGATGGACCATAATTTTTTCAAATAAAAAGTGTACCGTAATTATCTTTCCCCTATGTTATGTCTCTTGCTCACTTATTTGTGCCCCCCCCACCATCCTTTGCAGAAAGAAGAATTTTGCCATTTGCAAATGTCCCTTATTTCAGCACTGCATCACCTCCTGGTGGCCAGGAAGAGCTACTCTGTGGATTCTCATCAGCTCATTCTAGCACCCTTTCAGCGCAGACAACTTGGCAACTTCTTTTGCCAAGTTCTTAAAAGTTTCTGCTAAACATGCATACCCTGTAATGTTTCAGAGGCTTCCAATCTGCCCAAATGTGGACAGATTTTTTCCAGAGGTCGACAAAAGGAAAGCTTTTGCCTGAAATCAAAGCAAAATCTCTCTGTGGTCATATTTCAAGCCATTACTTGAAATACCAAGGTGTCCCAATGTTTTAATGATACTACTGAACATGGGGAAGACAGGGTAAGTAGATGAGAAACCACATAGCTATTTTGTGGCTCCAGTTATGTTCACAAATGTTAACCATTACAATTGAAATTGGGGAAAATCAACCTGAGGGAAAATTATTTATTTACTTGATATTTTTAATCCTACTTTTATTTCTTCATAAGTAACTCAAGATGGAAACATACCTAATAGTCTTCTCTTCTGTATTTATTTGTTTGTTTCCCACTTTTATTATTTTTACAAATAACTCAAGGTAGTGGACATATCCAAACATACCTCCCTCCTATTTTCTCCACAATTGTAATTATGTGAGGTGAGTTAGGCTGAGAGTGAGTGACTGGCCTAAAGTCAAAGTCAAATATATAAGGAATAATTGTGGTAATATTAATAATGTCCTAAGCAGAAATGTGAATGTGAATATTGTAGGCAGATAATGCCAGATTGTTGGTTGAAAACAATGATATACACTGTGTGATCTAACTGAAAATATGAATCTGAAAATTTATGTATCGAACATTAAAGTAGGTGAGTTTAAGAGGAAAAATGAAGAAAAATTGTAAATAGTGAAAACTAGAGCAATTAGATGAATTTATGTATTTTGCTACAATGCTTTAAAAAGCTGGAGAAACTGAGAAACTTTTAAGATATGCAAATCCTGGAAGAAAAATGGTAGGTAGTAATTTATGGTCTCTTGCAAGGAATGAATATGTGTTAAAAGCAGCAAAATGGTTGTGATAAGAGCATACCTTATGTCCACTTTTTTTATGGAAGTGAGAGTTAAGTATGCCAGGAGAAACAGTAAATTGAATACTCTACACACAAATTTACATGGCAAAACAAGATGAGATAGGGTCAAGAATGAATGGCTGCTATAAGAATGTAGACTGAATAAAAGAATTAGGGACCATTGCAGAAGAAGTACATTATGGTGGTTTAATCAAATAGAAGGGGGAAAATAACAAAACAAGGAAAAGTGGATGGATCAAAAAGAAAAGGATAATGGGAAACTCATTGTTGGATGATGTTGAAGAGATTCTCAGGAAGAGAGATTTAAAGAAAAGGCAGAAGATGAAGTACTGTTGTAAGGAAACAATAATTTGCAAAACAGAAACAGAATGGTGTTGATGTATACTAGGTTTACTTATATTTTCTTTCCTTTCTTTGGTTGTCTCTAATGCTTTTTAAGCATTTTGCATATTGCTTACCCTTAGCAGGAGTAGCCTGATGAATATATATGTGTGTGGTTACATTACAGTAGATTTTATTACTATGTTTAATGACTATGTGGATAAAATTCCTAAATAATTGGCTATATGTATATTTCTGCCTTGGATTAGCAGCACATTATAATGTCTGGCTTATGATAGACTAAAACTACCCCTAATCTGATAATTTCCAGATTCATCCATTCTCCATTTAAACTTTAACTTTTGAAATAAGATAATTCAATCAGTAATGGACAAATATGTGAAAATGCTTGTGACAATGCATGCTTCTGGGGAAATTTCCATTGTCATCTCTGCCTATAATTACATGCATCCATTTAATTAAATTGAATATAGGATATAGATAGAACATATTTATTTTCCAGCAGACCTCTTATATCTATCTCTCAACTCAACTTACATCTTTCTGGCCCTCTCTCCCATCTTAAGTACATCCTGCCTTCACAGGAAGCACCTATTTTCAAAACAATGGATGCAGAACGCCCTCTACAGGTCAGGAAAAACATCAACAAAATATCTTTCCACAAAAAAAGCCTGCAAGATGAAAAGTGGCAGAATCTGATTTCCCCCCCAAAAATATATATTTCAGTCTTCTGTAATGGTTTATTTATAACATTCTTCCACAAACATTCCAAATGCCTTGAATAAAAACTACAAAAATGTGTAAAAATGTTTTAAAAATCAAAATGCATTTAAATATGAAAAGAAAGCAAAGGCAGGAAGTTTATTGTTAGGATATGCCTGGCAGATCCTCTAAAACAAACAATTCAGAATCATAACTTCCTATAGAATAAACCAGAGTATAATAATTAGAATCTGCTGAAGACCGAAAAAATATTTTTTTCTATAGTAATATATCTTTAAGAATATATGGGCTAAAGATAACCCCAGAGTGATATCTCTTATATCACATGACCTAAAATGGACGCCTAACATCAAAAATGTCATCAAAAAAGCACAACAAAGAATGTTCTTTCTGCGCCAACTCAGAAAGCTCAAAGTGCTGTTGAAAGAAATATCCTTCTGGGTTCAGTTCCAAGTGGGGAAAAAGACACTGGAAACATGGAGGCTGCTTGGAAGGTTTAATGGTTACAGGGCCACATGGCCTGAAGCTCCAGAGAAGAATGATCACATGCTTCAAGGTGAGAAGGGAAGAAAAAAAGGGTTGAGGTGCTGAGAGTGCCTGGGTTGGGATTTGAATTGGAGCTTGTATTCTAATTGGTTGTCAGACTCCCAGGGGCGGGGGTCTTAACTTTGTAGGCTTGGTCTGGACCACATGGCTTTACCTGAATGCTGGCTAATGCAATCTTCCCAGACCATGTGGTGAGATGGGTAATCCTATCATTTCCTGAGGGCCATCCTTAATCCCATCACCCTGGAGTTCTTTCTTATGTAAAGTATTCTGGCCTAGGCCTTAATGGCCCACCCATTAACAAAGGTGGGGATGAGTTTCTGCTTCTTGAGTTGAGTTTCTGCTTTTTGAGTGACTATTCTTTTTAGGAGAAATATTCTGCCTTTTTAACATTTCCTACGCTATTTCAATTTTTCTAGGAGAGGGGTGGATGCTAACTTCCTACAGTGCCCAAGGAGCTGCTGATTCAGTTCTACAGAGGAATTATTGAGTCTATCATTTGCACCTCTATAACTGTCTGGTTTGGTTCTGCAACCCAACAGGACAGACACAGACTTCAGAGGATAATTAGGACTGCAGAAAAAACAATTACCACCCACCTGCCTTCAATCGAGGACCTGCATACTGCACAAGTCAAAAAGAGGGCTGTGAAAATATTTACAGACCCCTCACATCCTGGACATAAATTCTTTCAACTCCTTCCCTCAAAATGATGCTATAGAGCACTGCACATCAGAACAACTAGACACAAGAACAGTTTTTTCCCGAAAGCCATCACTCTGTTAAACAAATAATTCCCTCAACACTGTTCAACTATTTACAAAGTGTACACTACTATTACTGTTAATCACTCCTTATCACCCATCCCCTCCCACTTGTGACTGTAACTTTGTTGCTTGTATCCTCTGTTTCCTAGTATGATTTGATGTTGACTGTACCCTATGACTATCATTCAGTGTTGTACATTATGATTCTTGATTCTTAATTAATGTTCCTTCGTTATGTATACTGAGAGTATTTACACCAAGACAAATTCCTTGTGTGTCCAATCACACTTGGCCAATAAAGTACTCTATTCTATTCTATTCTATCCTATCCTATGCATCTTGTGCTTGTCAGCCACTAGTAAGCTGTAAGTGTACCTCATACAACTCATTCTCTCCATTTCCCTGCTTGGTCTAAAATAGCAATTTTAGAAGAAGAAATTTCTACTGAATAAGAGAAATATTGAGGGTTAAATGTCTGTTTGGGCCTTTACTTAACTTTTATTTAGGCATTTCCAGCAGGATATCCAGTTTATTTCAATTAAGTAAAATACGTTTATTTTTAAAAAATCCTCCAAGTTTCAGAAAATATTTATAATGCAGTCTCATATCCTGAAATATTTACAGGATTCCCTGGACATGGAAAACTTAATTTACCAGTTGGATTAATAATACAGTTAGATTAATAATACAGTTAAAACATTTTTATTTATCTCATGATACAACTTGTTTGCAGTCAGTTTAAAACCAAGAAATTTGACATGCCTGGATTGTGGAAAGGACTGATTATTAGTTGATAATGAATGCTTCTATTTAACTAACTAGTCTCAACTCTATTCCTGATTTTGAAAACTATGTAGTCTCTTAAGGATATTATTAAAGGCTACAGTACTTTTTTTCCTGATGTGCATACTATAGTTGATTTAAACCATGCATGATGCAATGAAGTCATAATTACTTTTCAACTATATTTTGCAATTTAGGACCTAGCTTTAGCCCCAGGTGTTTGCTTACAGCCCTTGCTTATCAATGGAGACCAAGTGGAACAAGTGGCCAGTTTTATGTTTCTGGGTGTTACCATAAAAGAGGACCTGACCTGGGGTGCTCACATTGCAGCACTGGTCAAAAGGCCCAGCAGAGATTATACTACCTGAGACTTCTCAGAAAACAACAACTGAATGAAAAACTGCTGGAGACCTCCTACTGTTGCACCATAGAGAGTATCTTAACCTACTGCACCTCTGTATGGTTTGCCAACTGCAGAGTGGCAAATAGGACAGCACTCCAGAGGATTAACGTCATTGCCCAGATCATTGATTGCCCTCTCCCCTCTTTGAAAGAGCTTTATAGCTTCGGCTGCCATAAGAAAGTTCAAAATATTCTCAAAGATCCATCTCATCCTGGGCACCCTTTTTTTGAACTATTACCATCTGGCAGACGGTACAGAATATTAAAAACAAGCACAAATAGGCTGAAAAACAGATTCTATCCCAGGGCAGTAGCTCTTTTGAATTCTGCTGTATACAGCAGTGTTCTGGGTTTTCGGTTCAATGTGTGGAGTGTGAAGAATGTGTGTTTGTGTTTATTTTTCATGGTCATGATGTGCATTGAAGATGATGTTTGATTTCATTGTACAGGTGCAATGACAATAAAATAAACTACAGTCTGCTGCAGTATAATATTCTATTTTTTTTTACACCTTGATTTGAATTAGCAAGATTTAATTTCAAAAGGAAATCCACGAGTTTTTAATGGATGTTGTAGTGCAATTTCGGGGTCCTATTTATTTTTTAACAATAAGTGGGGTGGCGAGAGGTAAATAAGGAGATCATTTGGAATAAAACCCAATGTCTTGCACTTGAGATGGCTTAAATATAATATAAATGTAATGTTGATTTTTTTTCTCCTGTCTCCATTTTTCACAGTTCACTGTAAGTTACACTAATGAAAAACATTCTTTAAAATAAAACAAATATATTTAGCGTACATATCTAGTACCGGACACATACACATATACATACATACATATAATAAATATAATACATATATACATAATCTATTATATGTTTTCGGAGATTTTCGGAGATATATATATATATATATATAATAGAATATATAATATTCTATTATATATATATATATATATATATATATATATATATATATATATATATATATATATATATATATATATATATATATATATATATATACAGAGAGAGAGAGAGAGAGAGAGAGAGAGAGAGAGAGGTTATTTCAATAAGGCTTACTCCAAGAAAGCGAGTTTAGGGACAATAAACGGCCCTTCCTTTTCAATACCTAAAAATAAAGGCAAGATTTCCCATTGCAAAGTAACCTCCCCCTTCAGTTCATTCAGCGCAGGCGTACGCCCTCCTCTTTCCCTCGGATCACAGCCATAATCAAAGGATTAACGAGAATCAGAAGAACCCCCCCCCCACTTCCCTTCGAAACGAGGAGGAGCTGCAGTCTCCCCTCCGGTCGAAGCTCCGCGTGGATCACGTGGAGGAAACTCCACAAATGAGATTTAACCCATCTCCCACGTGCTTGCCCAGCGCGACCTGGCAGTCGTATTGTCCAATGAGAATGCAGGGTGGTTGGGGTTTTTTTGCGTTACTATTGGAGGGAGGCGGCAAAAGAAGGAATTAGTGTGTTATAATACTAAGAGGTCGGGGACAGTGTTTTCTTTTTGTGGAGTCGTCTCCCCCCCCCCTTTTTTTTTACAGGATTGCGGAGCGGCAGCTTCTTTCTCATGCCAAGGGTGGCCATTCAGCAGTCTTTAGTTTTGGGATGGGTTGGTGAAGCCTTGTGTCCAAAGAGCAAAGCGAAACCCGTGTCGAGATGGGAAATTTAGCATTCAGACGACGGTGGACTGATGCCTTTCATACCAAGGTATCTTTGATTAGATAGATAGAAAGACAATCTAGCCTGACCTTGCACAGTACTCCTGCTTCCTTTAAGTAGGCTGGGTGACAACTTCAACTTCTCAGACCGGTTGGAGCTGTAATGTTTGTTTAAAGTAATATGTAGAGTTTACTTTTGCATAAATAAGCAGAAGTGCATCGTGGGTATTGCTTAGAATATTGGTTGAATTTGTCCCCCAAGAGCTCCTTTTTCCTAAGGGAACAGCTGTCATTGTCTAGCTAGAGGACATCACAACCAAATCACTCTAATAAAACAAATCCTATTATTCTAGCAATTGCCTATGTATATGAAATGCCAAACCATCTACATCCATCTATCTATGTATCCAGAATAGTAAACCAGTGTTTCCATACCATGTTAAGGCATAGGATCTCATGAAATGGCTATTTTAAAAAAGGTGAAGAAGAAGCAAGGCTATTCAGACAGGTGACTTCTGGTGTTTACTGGTAGTCCTCAACTTACTTCAGTTCATTTAGTTGATCGTTCAAAGTTACATTGGCACTGAAAAAAGGGGCATGACTGTTTTTCAAACTTATGACCATTGCAGCATCCCCATGGACATATGATCAAAATTCGGACGCTTGGGAATTGACTCATATTTATGACGGTTGCAGTGTCCTGGAGTTATATGTTATCCTCTTTTGTGACCTACTGACAAAGTCAATTTTATTACTAATTTAACAACTGCAATGATTCAACAAATGTGGCAAGAAAAGTCATAAAATGGAGCAAAACCCACTTAACAAATTTCTCATTTAGCAACATAAATTTTGTTCATTAGTCGACTACCTGTTTATAGCAATAAGCACAAAATGGAATTTGAAATTAAATTCATATTCTTCTAAAAACACATTTGACAATTTTCCATTTAGCTGAACACATGATATAAAATAGTTTTTTAAAATGTAAATCAGTGATGCTGAATAGTTTCTTCCAAAAGTAAAACCACTGCACAGCCTTTCCTGAAGCCATAATTTGTTTTGCATCCAAATGCTATGAAGTATTATATGTGTTACATTGTGTGGTGTAAAAAGGACCTTATGATACCTTCGGATTGTGAAAAAATGCAATATTGCAACTTCTATTGTTCACTTTCTGAGCAATAAAAGCCAAATAATCTACTTCCATACATTTCAAGCAACTGTTCAAAATCCAATTTAAGACACCAACTCCTAGGCAGGGTAGGATTGATCTCCAGGACAGTTTTGGAGGTGAGGGGCAGGCCCTCATAGAAAACTAGTTCTGTGTGATGGTTCCATGGGACTATACTTCCACATACTTTGATAATTTTCATCAAAGTCTTGGCACTTTGTCACATCACTTTGCATTGCCATATCCAATTCACATGGAAACTCTGTTCTATGAATTAGGCTGAGAATCTTTTCTATACTCTGTTAGTGGATCTGTAATTATTTTGTATTGTATAAATGTATTTTTTTTAATTTACATGTTGTTAGCAGTTGACTTTGGGGAACAAACATGCAAAGTAGAAACCTAATGCCCTTCAAATGTCTAAAAAGTATAAATAAAGCGTATTAATTTAAATAGACAGTATGTGGATTTATTGCCAAAATTTGAATTTATGAATGATTTGTGTGTGTGTAATTTTCTCTTATTTTCTAGTATCTTCTTTGTGAAATATTGGATATTAGATGAAGAGTAATCACGCACATATTTTGTTTCTTCGCAGTTCTAGAGTTCTCTCTGACATCTCTCCTTTGGCATGAAGTGCATAGTTACAGGGGGCAATGTGAAAGGTGAGCTATGTACAATAATTTTATTTAGTTATTTATTTTAAAAAATTATAAAGCTAATTAACTCTACAACAACTCTGGGCAACATATGGCACAAATGATAATACAGTGCTATTAAAACAAACCAAAACCCAAATGCCATAAGAAAAGCAATCATTAAAAATGTAAGAGTCATCATCTACTCTAACCCAAGACTTAGGGGAAAAAATAGATTTTCAGAGCTGATTTGAACATGACCAGGTTAGGCACCATGCATATTTCATGTGGGTTAGTGTTCCAAAGTTCTATGACCCCCACCCCCCACCCCCCAAAAAAAAGGATGGTTTCAAGGGCCTATCAGATGACACTTTTAATGGATGGGACAAGGAACATGATTATCTGGGCTGGGCAGAAACCACAGAGGACAGGTGGTTCTTTGGATAACTAATGAAGTATTTGTAGATAATAACCAGCATTTTGAATTGCAACCGTAAGTCTTCTGGTAGCAGTGTAGCTCATAGATCAAAAGTGTTACATGAGTTTGATGAGATACAACTATAATGCCACATTTTGCTGCAACTTCTGAATAGCTTTCAAGGTTAACCTGATGTAGAGTAGATTGCAGTGATCCACACACAAGATGACCAAAGTGTGAGTGACTGTCTCAAAAAAATAGAATAGAATAGAATTCTTTATTGGCCAAGTGTGGTTGGACACATAAGGAATTTGTCTTGATGCAAATACTCTTAGTATTCATAAAAGAGGGCCTCCTGGTTCACATAAGGAGACAATTGGCACACAAGATATCAGCTGCCACTTTGAGTCCAATTTTGTGAGTCCCTTAAGTTTTGTGTAAGAGTATTAATTTCTGATCAGATCCTTCTAAAAATGGGAGTATTGATCGAGAGAAGACACTTCTAAAGGAGCTTTTTCATTTGTAAAATAACAATGTTTACAGGATAGAGAGACTAAGAATAAGTACAGGATTAAAGAGAGAAAGAATTATCATTTTTGGCTTTAGTTTTTTCCACTGTTGTTATTACATGCACCCTTCCTCACAGAGAACTGTAAAATAAAGAAGTTTCATGTAAATCCTAATAATTAATTAGTAGCAGGAGGGAGTTGTGATGGGTAATTTCCCCCTACACAGATTCCTAGCTAGTGTAAAAAAAAAAACAGCATTCGCACTGTATGAGACTTCTCTTTATCCACTTCTTTGTGTTCTATCCTTGTGCAGCCCTGGGGAAAGCAGTACACGCTCTCTCCCGGATTGGAGATGAAATCTACATTGAACCACTAGAAGAAGGGGTAAGAGGAGATCTAGGAGATATTTGCAGGGCTTGGAAAACTTTTAAATGAATGTTATGTAAATGGAAAGCTACAGTTATGTGAAAAAGGAAGTGCTTTCTTTCACAGAAAAATTAATGCACTTAAAAAAAAGTTAAATATAAAATGTTATGGGAAAATTTGGGTTTTAGGTGCTAATTCATTTGCCACTCTGATGCAGAAATATATAAAACCTTGCAAGATAGAACAAGATATAACGGACATCTGCTATGCTAAGACCATTGAATGTATTTATTGCAATACAAATCAAAACTATTCAATAGAGGCATATCCCTTAGATGTCCAGGAAATAATTTTGTTTGTATAAAAATAAAGTTCTGGTAAGCACTGTCATAACCAAAGCAGGGCTACAATATAGTCTAAATTGGTGCGTCTGTGTAGTTCATTTGTCAGCGGTTTTGATTTGCACCAAGAGCTGTCTGACAATTCAAGTTTGTTTCATGTTTGGACAAGTTATGCTGAATCCTTACAAGACATGTTGTAATTGACCAGGAAATGGATGGTATAGATAACTGGGGAAATAAATAGCAACTTCAGTATGCTACACTGCAGTGAAAGCCATTTACGGGACCTCCTGCTGCCACCATCGGTTCCCGCTGGCCAGTGCGCTCTCACAGGGTGGGCCTCCTTGGAGTGCTGCCAGCTGGACGATGCCAGCTGGCAGCCTCGAGGGTGCGGGCCTTCTCTGTGGGAGCACCCTCCCTTTGGAATGAGTTACCCCCGGAGATGCGGACTATTCCTGACCTGCGAACCTTCCGGCACACCACAGTATCTTATTGCGGCGGTTGGGGGGGTTGGGAGTGGGAGGCACCATACTGCGGTGATTCTCCTCCTTCCTCTCCGACCGTTCGCAATTTGTGTTGAAGGGGGGCAGAGGTCGACCCCGAGGCCCTTGTTCTGTGTGGTGCCTCAGGGGTCTGTGCTCTCGCCCCTGCTGTTCAACATTTATGTGAAGCCGCTGGGTGAGATCATCAGTGGCTGTGGGGTAGAGTTCCATCAGTACGCTGATGATACTCAGCTGTACATCTCTACCACGGGCCACCCCAACAAAGCCGTCGAAAGATGACCCAGTGCCTGGAAGCCGTGCGGAGTTGGATGGGTCTTATCAGGCTTCATCTCAACTCGACCAAAACCGAGTGGCTGTGGTTTCCTGTGCCCAGATATAGCCAGCTCACTCCGTCGCTGGCCGTGGGGGAAGAAATCTTGCCCCCCACGGAAAGGTCTCGCAATCTGGGTGTCTTCCTGGATGTACGGCTGTCGTTAGAAGATCACATCATGGCCGTTGCCACGAGGGCTTTTGTCAGATCCGTTGGATCTACCAGTTGCGGCCCTTTCTGGATCGGGGCGCACTTCGCACGGTCACTTCCGCCCTCGTCATCTCCAGCCTAGATTACTGCAATGCTCTCTACATGGGGCTCCCCTTGAAGAGCATCCGGAGGCTGCAGTTAGTCCAGAATGCGGCCACGCGGGTGATCTTGGGAGCTTCTCGGAGCTCCCATGTTACACCGCTCCTGCACGAGCTGCACTGGCTCCCTATGGCCTTCCGGGTGCGATTCAAGGTGGTAATGATGATCTTCAAAGTGCTCCATGGCTTGGGACCTGAGTATCTACGGGACCGCCTGTTGCCACCAACGGCTTCCTGCCGCCCAGTGCGCTCCCACAGGGTCGGCCTCCTCGGGGTGCCGTCGGCTGGACAATGTCAGCTGGCGGTCCCGAGGGTACGGGCCTTCTCTGCGGGGGCTGCCTCCCTCTGGAACGACTTACCCCCGGAGATACGGGCCATCACCGACCTTCTAACCTTCCGGTGCGCAGTCAAAACCCACTTTTTCCAACAGGCCGGCCTGGCCTAGTAATAATTGTGGGGTTTTAAATTGGTATTAATCTTTATTTGTTTTTATGTGTTTTATAAAATTTTATCTTTTGGCCACTAATTTAATTATTTTAAATTGCTTTTAACTTTTGTAACTTTTATAACTGGTATGGTTTTTATCTGGCTGTGCACCGCCCCGAGTCCCGCTTTTGGGAGAGAGCGCGGTATAAAAATCCGAATAATAAATAAATAATAAATAAATAAAATAAATAAAGTAATAAATAAAGTAATGTAAAATAATTTTGGAATGCTTTTATTCAATTATTTTGAGTGACAGCAGTCACACTGTGTATAATTCTGGTCAGAGCTCACCTCAGAAGATCCTCTGAATAATTGGAGAAAAGAAAGAGAATCAGAATGTCTCCAGTAACAGTTGGCTAGGGAATACTCATGTAAAGTTGCTGGCTGAGAGATTGTGGAAGCTGAAATCCACACCTCTTAAGAGATTGCCAAGGTTGAGAAACAGTGTTCCACGGTCTGCATGTGGGAGACCCATAGACACTGAGTGGGATAATAGAATGCTGGACCTGATCTGACCAAGTGCCCCTCCCCTAGATGCTAGGTGTTGGAAACTGAGAGAAAGCTAAAGAAATGGGGAGCTACAGTATTTCCTGTCCCAACTGTTATTTCCTGTTTTATCTTTCCAGTTGTCTTTGCGTGCAATAAACACATCTCGCTCTGCCTATGCCTGCTTCCTGTTTACCTCACTCTTCTTCCAGCAGTACCAGGCTGGGGAATCTGGATCAGACTCAGATGCTGGTGCTTTCCGATGCAAAGTGCTCATGAAGGTGAGATGCTCTTGAACATTGCAGAGAGCATGCAAACTTTCCTCAAAGCTGAAGTAAATATTCCCCCTCCAGGTTCTTGAGGTCTCTGCATCCCTTTCAAGTCAGTAACATATGAAGATGCAACCGTTTGGTCTGTAACTGGCCTCAATGTAGTCCACCTGGCCTTTGAGTGGCACACTAAATTTAATCTTGGGGTTTGAACTTGAATTCCCCGCCCCCATCCTAATTTGACACTCAAGCATTATGCAGAATGCGGCCCCCTTTGTGGCTTTCTTTTGTTTTAAGAACAATCTCACCCAATCGTGCCTTGCAGTCTTTTCTAGCTGTATTCCGCTCAATCCCTGCTCTGGAGAAGACGGAGAAATGTCTCATGTCGCTGACGCCCAAGACGAACCGGTTCCGCGTTCAACTGCATTGCAAATATGGTGAGCCCCGGAAAAGAGCCCTCCTTGAACACAAAAAGGCTTAACTTCAGACAGTAAAAAGGGGGTCATTTGAATGGAGGAATGATCATCTGTGGTCCAGGAACCCTGCTGCCTATTCATACCTAAGTGAGAGAGCAAGATCTAAGAGTGGTTCAAACGAATTGGGGGAAAAGGAGTACAGGCAAGAGTAAAGAATCTATTGAAAACCAATATTAAAAGCCACAGGCCTGCATCACTTTTTAACTGAAGTAATAAAGGGCTGCAAAGATCCTGAATGTTGAATAAAGAGTTCAGAGTTTTTTCATATGCTGAAGGCTAAGGAAGTGAAAAATGTGTATCTGATGCCTACCAGCCACACTGCCGGCAAATTCTTGAAGTTTAGAACCAGAGAAAATGATTTAGTCATTAGTTTGGGGTTCCCACCCCCATGTCATCCATAAGAAGCATAACATAGAAAGTATATGAAGGAACACATAACCAGCCCTTGCTGATAGGTACTATACTCCTAATTATCTGCTTTCAGTGCCTACAGAAATACTGTAAGTGCTTCTGTGGTTTCATTTAACAATGTATTTTAGTTGATGAAAAAAGGAT
This sequence comes from Bungarus multicinctus, assembly GCA_023653725.1. NCBI lineage: Eukaryota > Metazoa > Chordata > Lepidosauria > Squamata > Elapidae > Bungarus > Bungarus multicinctus. The sequence goes on along the minus strand of CM042838.1, from coordinate 55,155,819 downwards.
GATATCTCACATGTACAAAAATCAAAAGAAGTCTGAACTTGTGAATATCATTTTTCTGTACAGTAACCGTACAGTACTCAGCTGCCTCCAAATTATGCAAGCCTTATTCTACAATATTTCAAAAATACCTTGTTCAGGAAAAATGATTTTACAAAAGTATATTGTTAATACTGTTGCTATGGTCTATGCAAATATAGCAGATGGCCTTTGGTACAGCCACTAAAATAAAAATATTAAAACTCTTGGAACACTTGAGCCTTTATGTCAAAATCTACCAAGATTTCAGATTGGGAGCATGTGGAATCTTATGATTTGGTGATAGCTATCTGCATCTATCTCTATGTGTTTATATTAATTGCACTCTATCTGAGAAGGGTCTAAGTATGTTATGCTCACAGATACAGTTATTGTGAACTCCGTGTGTGAGAGAAAGAGAGAGAGAGAGAGAGAGCTGTAACAGTCTGAACTTGGAAGCTAAGCAGCTAAGCAGAATGGGAAAATATCACAGAATGCCTGGGCTATAAGCTAAATGGGAGACATTGAAAAATTGCAGGTGTCAATAGTAAACTAATTTATCTACTAATGCTAAGAAACATGTTTGGTCATGTCTATGAACTCATCATAGTGAATCAAGTTCAGATCAAAAGAAATTTTAACTTTTGTGATTTGCATAACATTGGGAATGGCTGGCTTGTCGATTGAATTTAACCTGGAAGAAGCATGAACTGTCTTAAAAGTGTTATCTTTAATGAAAGCATGGAAAAGTGATTCACTGTTTAATAAGCACATATTTCATCAAAAGCTTTTACTCCCCACCCCCATCAATGTCATCTTTTTTTTCTTTTGTCCTTGAAAGGGAGAAATGCTGTTTTTCCCCCCTTAAATTTTTCATAACTCCAGCAGCATTAGGCTCAGGACCCTGTGAGCGATATGCCCTAGGCCATTTTCTCTGACCATCAGATTGGTTTCAAGAAATGGGGTTTGTTTGGTTTCATCTTACAGTATATAGGGTCTAGTGAATTATGGCATTTCAACAAATCAATGTTGAAAGGATGTCTTAGTGTAATAAATTTGTGTTCTCTCTCTCCCTCTCCCTCCTATATATTCATTGCAGGGGTTGTCAAGACTCACGATTTGTCATTCCAGGAATGTGAATTGTTACAGGCTGTCTATGACAAAACACAATATGCCCATTTGCTGCGTGCTTCTCCCAGGTGCGATCATGTTGTTGACTGAGAGAGATTTTAGTGCAGGGGGATGGGAGGTTGTTATGGTTATAGATGCATCTATAGGAACGGCACTGACAGTCCTGCACATTCATGTGCTATATGCATCCTTTGCGCAGTGAATTCCATCATCCAGAGGCCCACTTACCAGTACAGCAGGCAACATGTCAGCATGGCATAATTTACAAATGTTGAAATGGATGGGAGGTTGTTTTGAGGATTATTTATTTTAATTTATTTATTAAATTTATATGCCACCCCTCTCACCAATAAGGCAACTCTGCTTTTCCCAGGTGAGATCATGTTGTCGACTGAGTGAATTTTAGTGCAGGGGAAATCTGATAATAGATTCCCTTTCCCTCCCCCTAATTGATATATTACATATAAGAATATGTTGTGTGAACAAACTCTTGAGAGGAAATGCTTTCTGCAAGCCAATACTGTTCTCCCAATTATATTACTAAAACAATAAGGACTAAGTACAGAAGGGAATAGCTACAAAGTTTTCCCTGTTTCTACTCAGCCTCTTTCCTTCCTCTCTCCATCCAATTCAGGCTATTAGCAGATGCTGTGGTTCATTTCCCACTTAACCTGGCTGAGGTGACTTTGAGTGCCAGCCCTAATGGGAAGGTGACTCTCCGTAATTACCTAGAAGAAGAGACAGGTGAGCTGCTCACCAGGCCTTGCTTCCAATTCATCCCCCAAACCCAACAAGACAAGGCTTCCTTACTTAGCCTCCCTAACAAATTATGCTGTGGCTAGCAAGTTCCAGCCTGAGGGCACCTTAGCAGCGTTGCTGTAAATCCCTGATTCTCTTCAGCAATCTGCAACTGTGTCTTATGTGCTTCCTCATGGAAAGCTGTACGGAATGGAGAGAAGAGTTTTTCTGAAGAGATGTTTTCTGATCCATCTCTGTGTGACAGAGCCAAGTCGGATGATGGTGACAGAAATATGCCTGAGTGAGGATGAGTTCCAGGCCTTCCACATCAAGCAAGAAATACAAGTCACTTTCTGCCTTAAGGAATTCCGGGTGAGCCTTCATTCAGCTCCCTGCCTTCTTTGGGATGGGGTTGAGTTTGTTCTTCCCAGTCTGCTTCATCACTGTTTTTTTCTCCTCCTTCTTCCCCATTTTTAGGGTTTCTTGAGTTTTGCTGAGTCCTCAAATCTTTCCCTCGATATCCACTTTGACATACCTGGCAGGTAGGAGGGCTTAAGCTGGGCTTAAGCAGCTTAATGATCAAATAAAGGCCATTTTAAAGTACAGTATTGGGTAACACTCACTGGAGGGTATCAGTATTATTTCACAGTATTGCTTTGAGTGTCTCCAGAGAGGCTTCACAGACCCTAATTTGATGTAAGCATCCTGCTTATACTCTTTTTAAAAAGGTAGTCTTTGTAAGCAGCAGCGAATGTATTTTCTGTTCTACTTCATCAGAGATATCAGAGATCAGCTCAGACATGCTTCCATTCTTGTTGCTTTTTTAAAAAATTCCCGTCCAGTTGAAATATGTACAGCCACCCTTGCCATATTTATCTTCCCAGGCCAGCTATCTTTACTGTGGAGGATCCTGTGCTGGAACTACAACTGGTCCTGGCCACGCTTTCCGAATCAGAAAGCCATCTGCCAGCCAGGTGAGAAATATTCTACCTCTTGCCCTACTTGGCACTACTTGGCACAGAGAGAAAACAAGTTGCTGGAAAAGAACGAAGTATTTAACAGGACCCCCATTTCTCCCTGGCATACAGGAAGGTGGTGTCACTTTGAAATGGGCAGTTTTGTTGCCCTTTCGGCTGGGGTATTTGTCATTCCCCGGTCTTGATGGACCATCGTAATGGCTATTTAGTAACTTTGGGAACCGTTTTAATATTTCAGCTTTACATGAGTTATTTCCTACTATTCATCTGGCTGTGTCAAACCCTTGATGTTTGGGATGAGGACTTAATTGGTGGGATAAGAATTTAACCAGGTGTCCCCAAGGAAGGCTTTCCCTAGGATTAACGGGACACCGTCTCTACCAACTAGGGCTCTGTAGCTAACAAACCTACCCCCATTTGCCTCCTCCAGCACTCACAAGCCAGTTGCCCCAGTTGGTGACTTTACCAACGATGACATTGATACCTACATGATAGCCATGGAAACCACATGCGATGAAACGGAACCCTCTCCCAGCTCTGCTTTCGCCACAAGGCATCCCAGCTCTGAAACCAAGGAATCAGACAGTGAAAATGAGGATACTGTCCTTGGCACACCACCGCAAAAGAAGGTAGGTAGAGCAAGCATGTTAACTGCTCAGTGCATGAAAACACGGTGGAGGGTGTCAGACATTGGCCTGGAGAATCTCCTGACCATCGACATTAAAGGGCGGGAGAAGCAGGAGCATAGATAGTGCTTTTCAGCATAGGAAGGTGTGACCATTGCAGTACTTACTGGCATCTACCCACACTGCTCCTTTGGTGTGTACTGTGACTAATGTAGTGTGTGTGAGAGACATATCACTTAGTTCAGAAACACAGGAGAGGATTCTAAAAGTCATATTGGGGCAGTGTCTGGGGTGCTGCCACTGTAATGGGTGGGGTGGACATTTCAAAGGATAATTTCTTGGGGAAAAGATCAGTCCCATTTGATCACGAATGCAAAGATCATAGGCACTTTGGCCTGGTATGTTAAGGGGATCTTGCTATTCTATTGCTTTCGATAACAGTAACAATCAACTGTTATTGAAAGCAGTAGAATAGCAGGATCCATTTAAGACACTGGGACAAAGTGCCTATGACCTCTGCATTCATGATCATGTGGGCACCCATACCACCAGGCACTGCCTACCATAACTCCCTGGCACTTATATATTCTCTACGTACAGCCATTGAGGTTTGTAAAACATGGTTTAGATTTACATATGCATGGAACGACTATTGAGTCATTCAATAATGTGGGAAAGTTGACAGTACTTTAGTGTGGTCTGTGTACCAACTTAAATACTCACAATCCTATCCATCCCTCACAGTTGGTCCTAGGTTCATGACTAACTTCAGTTGGAGCTGAGCCATTATTTACTGACTTTTAATGGCAGCAGCCAAGCTTTGTTAATCATTCTATTGCAAAATCAGGTTGTTGGTTTTTAAAGTCACTTGCAAAGGGTGGTGTGGTAGACAGAGGTGTGGTGAAAAGTACATTTGGGAGCAGCTTTGGAGCAGTTGGGAAGAACAGGGAAAGGAGGCAAACAGTCAAGCTCTAGGTATAGTAAACTTTATTCTGAATATCATCTATATCATTTTTTCTACATTTATAAAGGTTGTTTTCGTGTGCGTTTCAATTTGTTCCTGTTAAATCAATTTGTGATGTGGAAACTTTCAAGAATTCTTGCATCTTTTCAGTTTTCTTTCTCCCTGTTATTTTCTTTTGCAGTTTCGTTCCTTATTCTTTGGATCAATTTTAAGCGAGTCCCACGCCAGAACTCATTCCTTTGCCAGCCAGGACGTACTAGCAGAGGACAGTGAGGGAGATTCGTGAGCTCATCTGGATTGCTGTGCATGCCACACACCTCTAAATCTCAAGGAATCTTTGCCAGGCTAGGATTTTAATCCAACCTGCACCAGCAAAATACTTTGACCAGAGACATATTTTTGCATTTTTTTAAATTAAATGAACAGAGTGTCATGGAACTATTATTTCCAGTGTAGAATTATAACAACCATCAGCTCATTCTTTTTTTTCCTGAAAAAGCAGAAATGTAGGAGACATTTCCTGCTTCAGGTTGCAACTAATGTGGAGCTCTAATACATTTGTTTTATTAAAAAAGATATACTTCTTGGTGTTTGATGCCAAGGCATATTGCTGCTGTAATATAGACCAAGCTTATAAGTTTCCTTTTAGAACCTTCCACTGTTTGGAGCCAGCTTTCCTCACATTTCCTGTAATTAACAAGTTTTACTGCCAAAGCTCTCATTAGTTGGAAGATATCTCTGGGAATGAAAAATGAAATAAAGAGAAGAAAAAAAACTAGGCGGCTTCTAAAGCTGCCATTACTCAGTAAATATGGAAGGTGGCAAAGGCCTGGGCCTGATCCCTTGTTACTTCTTGGTGCTTTCTCTAGCTCAATCCAGCTTTGAAGTTAAAAGTGAAAACCACTCGTAATTAAAGGTCTTATACAGTGCTTCTAAAGAGCAGGTGCATTGCGGGGGAAAACAACCCTCTAGGATTTTCTTTTAGGCAGTGAAATGATTGAAGCAACAGTTCCAATCAAAGGGTTGCCTCTAGAGAGGCCATAACAGGGAATACAATCCAGAGTTTATTGCATACTTCCCCAGAGGAGGCCTCAGCAAATCAAATGTGAGATAACTTGAATCTGATTCGATTCCCTGCCATTCTAAGAGGAAGCCTGATTTTTTATTTCTACCATAAGTGATCGAGTCCAAGACCAGAGCTGTCGCTACAATCAGATTCTGACTTCATTGCTACAACTTGTTCAATTGTCTGTACATTTTCCCAAATTAGTCTATTCAGAATATACATCTAATTGTACAGGACAAGCACTATCCTCCTGAAATTTGGTGCTTCCCCAGCTTTAAAGGAGAAAGGGAAGGGGGCAGGGAGTGTTTTGGCTAAAAACAAGAAGCATTTTTCTCCCAGCCCATTTCATTTTCCCAAAACTATAAAGAGAAGCAACTATATTAAGAATATTACATGTTTATTCAAAAAATGATGTGGTAACCCCAGGGGAGAAAGAGGTGCACACATCAGGACACAGTTGGCAAAAATTCAATCAAAAATACCCCCAAAAATAATGACATTCCCTTCCTTGAGAATGAGATTTTTTTTTTTTTTTGGTACTCAAATCTCATTCATGTTTTTTTCTTTAAAAAAATGGCTGGATCCTAGCATCCTAGGTAAGCAGCCGCTGTACAGTGTAACCGCTATGCAAGACAGCCCAGGCCCCTTGTCTGTTGACAGAGGGCAGGCAGGACACGTTACTTCTTGGCTTTGGCTGAGTTGCGTGGTGGAGTAACTGGGCGTCCACCAGGATTCAAGCCACTGAACTGACCGTATTTGCCCTTGTTCTTGTCTGCCGGTTTCAAGATCTGCAGAAAAGAAGAAAAAAGTTTGAGAGGTGGGAATTAACAGCTTTTTTTTTTCTGTCCTTGATCCCTGGTGGAAAAATTCCTACGGATTTCATCTAATAATTGCAAATGTTTCAGGGTGAAAAAAACTAAACACCGAATCTCCTGAAATTTGAGCATGTAGTAAAATTCTTAAGATGGAAATGCAATTCCAGACACAGTTCTTTATAACTGATAAAAATAAAACAGCCACATTCTCAAATTCTCCAACTTAGTGCTTTAGAATAAAACAAGCTTAAGGACATGAAATTGCACTTCAAATTCCTTCTCACCATACTTTTCTCTCTGTTTTCATGGTCTTTAAGCTACAAAGTCCCATTGGGCCTGTACATTCTGTTTCTGAAATTATATAAATGGAATAGTAGAGCACACAAAAGCCCAATACATTCAACTATTTTCCTCATTTTTAAAAACAATGGGACTAAATTTGTATCTGCTTCATGTGCCATGTTAAAAAGGACTAACATAAATGCAAAAGAAAAAAAAGAAATAATATCCTAATTCCTTTTAAATATGGGAATTGCTTTTGGCAAAGAACTTGAGGCCCTTTATCACATTTCCCTATCATTTAAGATCACTAATATGTGGGCACATGCATATTCAACCTGACAAAGTATTTTAGCTACAATTCTAAAACCACCTTATTACTTTGCCATTGGTTAGTTCAAAAAAAAAAAAAGCCCATCCCACAATCATTCTAATTTCTGTAGCTTTTGAATTTCCATCCATGCCGTGGCCATCCACACTGATGTGGTACTGCAGATGAGATAAATGCAAAGCAAAAACTAATTTGGAACATAAAGCCAGACAATAGACCCAATGCAGAGGACATAATATAAACAAATATAAATTTATTGCAACTGGGGACATTGGTTTCCCCAGTATCTCAGTTTTTACTATAAACCAGAGACACAACCTTGCTACTTAGGAGAAATTTAAATGGATACAAAAATCTATTTAAAATACAACTGACGGTTAAATATTGTATTCAAGAATCCTCCAGTTCTCGCTTTGTCATAAAAATAGCACACCCTTTTATTGCTTGCCATGTGCGCAAAAGGGTAACAGCTGTAAAAGTAGCATCTTCAAAAGTCCTTACCTGGAAGGAGCACATGAGGGTCTCATCAACGCTCATCATTGCGCCTGCGTTGTCAAACTCGCCACAGTAGTTTGGAGCAGAAAAGAGGGTCACCAGCTGCCGTTTGGCAAAAAATTCATATCCATCTTCTACCACCTAACCAGGGTGGGAGAATCCATCAATCAAATATATGCCCGTGCTCAACCCAGTTCAATATCCCCTTGCCAACAATATGCTTCGACCCTTCCTTATTTCATGGTCAGCTTTTGCAGCTATGTTTCCCACCACTTCTACCTCCTCTATTTAAAACTACGTAGTTTCCCAGTTCACTGAGACACTTCCCTCCCCCTCCAACCAGGTGTACCCTTTCTACTTGCTTTATGCTCTGACCTGATGCGCTCTGCAGATCAAGTCAAGGTCATGCTTGTGAAGAAATTTGGCAACCACTTCTGAACCAAACGTAAAGGAGACCCCACGGTCATTTTCACCCCAACCCTGCACATCCTTGTCGGGGTCCGACCAGAGTAAGTCACAAAGCAGACCCTGGTCAGGCACATCCGTGGGCCTCATGATCCGCCGAATCTGTTCCATAGATTGGAGGTCAGGTGAGAGTCCTGGAATACAGCAGTTGCATTTATAAAGCAGATTATTTTAACATGTGGCTCTCGCTAGAGGTAATATACCAGGAATCACTACTTTACAACATACTTTTGTTAGGGGTATTAACTGAAAAAATACATCTGACCAGGCTTTCCATACTCAATCCTTTAAGCTAATTCTTATCCCACAATGCTGGCATCAAAATTAGCCTGAATAAATTTTTCGTCTAAAATGCTGCATGAAAGATGCTTCCTTTATAGGAATAAGGTCTTTCACTTTTTCCCAAGCTTTGTTCCACCTCCCAAAGGAAACACGCCTACACAATATGCAAAGGACACCAATTTCCCCACTGTGCTATTGACACTGCCTATTACTTGACTTCTTTTCCTGTTGACACAGATTGCGAACCATCTGGAGAAATTCTCCATTATTTCAATCTCTTGCCTGCTGCATTGGTGACATCAATAGTACGATCGGCTTCCTCACCCCCAACATTATAGATAGCCTACCTCCATGACAGCAGAAGATTTTCTCATCAACGATGGCAGCAATAGGTAGGCAGTTGAAGCAATCAGTGAAGGTCTTCCATAATTTTATATTATACCGCCGTTTACCTATGGAAAGCAGCAAAAATTAGGTGGGGGAAAAAAAAGCTGAACAGTTTTTGAATAACCACAAGATTTTGCAAGATTTGTTGGATCTTGCAAGATTTGTTGCATGGGTTGGAGAGAAAGAAGGACTCATGCAGCATAAGCACATTATGCCACACCCCATTTCCCAAACCGCTACCCTCATTATCTACATGTACTTGACTATGATATGGCTTCATTTCCCACTCTCTAAGCCTATTTGTATGATGCACTCACATTCATCATAGAAGCCATAGATACGGTTGATGCTTGCACACTCATGATTGCCACGCAAAAGGAAGAAGTTCTCAGGGTATTTAATTTTATAGGCCAACAGCAGACAGATTGTCTCTAACGACTGCTTCCCCCGGTCCACATAGTCACCCAAAAAGAGGTAATTGCTCTCTGGAGGGAAACCCCCATATTCAAAAAGCCGGAGCAAGTCATAGTATTGCCCATGGATATCACCTGGGAGATGGTAGAAGAAAGAAAAAGAGAAATGAAAAACCGATCAACAATTTACACATTCCATTTATACATATGCTATCTTCTTCCTAAATGAGAATGGTAAGGGTTGGGAAATTAACTATCCCAGAACCAGACAGCCTGGCATTCATAGGCATCAATGTGCTTGTAGCCTTCATCTTTTAATGTCTGCCAGATTTCTTGCCCTACTTTAAAATCTGATTAAATGGGAAGACCACACAACGCAACCCAAGGCATTGCCCTCTAGTATCTTGGTTTCCATAGGCATGCTTGGAAAATTAAAATAATGGTGTGATGCAGCTTTGTCTAAAAAATAAGAGGATCAATCTGACCAGATAAAAAGACCAGCTTCAGCTCATGTTGAAAGTGCCAGTACAGAATCTTCTGCTCAATAGGCGTTTTATGGCTGACCTACGGAGGCAACCATTTTGAGAGAGCTCTAGAGAAAGAGAAGGGGAAAAAAACTGCAATGGCATCCCACTTACCACAAATTTTGAGCGGAGCTTCTAGTTCCAGCAAAATGGGCTGGCTCAGGAAGATCTCTCGTGATTTCAGGCATAGGCCCCGAATCTCATTTTCTGTGAGCTGAACATTCTTGCCTGGACGTGATCCTTGCACTGGGGGAATAATAAAAAAAAGGTGATACTCTTTATTCCCGATAACTCACCTTCATGCTGGTTCACCTTCCCGGAGATATTTCTGGCTCTTCTTGTTTCTAGGAAGTTCTGGTGTTAATAACCAAATCCTATTGTGTTCCCCACATGGAAAGCATTATTTCCTTCTGCGACTGAGGAAGGCAGAATCCGTTAGCCAAGTCTGTGCCTGAAGGACCATGCATTAGCTTAAGCTTCTCACAGGTTACCAAGGCATTATTGGCTCAGGAGACACCCACTGGGGAACTGCCATGCAGTAAGCAACGTCTTAAAGAGCTTAAAAACTGCATTATTTGCTTCAGTATGTTTATTCTGCTTTGGGACTAATTTTTTTAAATGAAAACCAGGCTCTAAAGCAAGTGGATCAGTTAACGGTGCTGGTAAAAACCTAACACTCTGGGATGACAGCACTGTCCCACAGGCAGGCCTCTCTCATCTAGCATAAACTGGCACTCCTTAACACAATAATTGCAATGTGATGGTGGCGTTCCAAATTTCTAGTTATAGCAGAGCCAGAGTTTGTGATCAAGGGTTTCTTCTTTGCACTGCTACGTTGCAAATAAATAGCTCTGACTCAAAAACAAAATCAAAACATCGCATCAACCTAAATCTCCATAATCCATGGGCTCGGGCAAATTTAATATTAAAATCCTACCTTATTCTGCTGCCAATCTCTCTCTCAAAATCCACCCACCCACTCCTGCAACGGGTTACAGATTTAACCCACCTCCTAAATTAAATGCAGCAAGATTAAATCCCAAACTTATCGGAACTAGCACACAATTGGATAATCTGGGAAAGCCAACTCCCACTGAGGGCTGGTTAGCAGAAAACCGGACTTCATATCTTCGGAATTATATAAGACAGATACTGAAGTGAACACTTAGGTTGGGGCTGCGGTGATCTGCAATTACTTTTGAAATAGCAAAGGATCTTCTAAGTCAACACTGATGTATCCTCCTTTCTTGTTGAGTGTGGAGACCCCAAGAATTAGGGTAACTGCCTTTTCATAGAGGGATGGGTCAGCTTTGGAAGATAGCCTCGTTAAAAGAGCTTCAGCTTCTGGTCCTGCTATCAAGGCCAGAACAACCTGTTCAGTCAGGGCCTCTGCAAGCCTAAACCTCTCCCCTCTTCGCCGAGCGCCAAAAGGTCTTTCCCCAGGGGTAGGCCGGCACCTGCGCCCCACCCCGCCCTCCATTTGCACCCAAGAGCCAAATCAAACAACTGCAAGGAATCGCCTGGCGATTCGGCATCCCCGGTTTTCGTTTCCACCGTTAGCGTTAGGAAACTCGGCTCGCCGCCTGAGTCAGGGGGCTCATCGCCTTCATACGGCTCGATCGCTGTAATGTTCAAGATCGTATCTGCAAGAACACTCAGCCGGCGCTGGCAGAATCCCTCGACCGCCGGCACACCCTTCTCGAGGCGCAGGGCTCACATCCGCCCCGACCCTCCGCTAAGCTTTCCCTCCATCCCTGCAGAATGTCTCTTTCGGACGCCGGCATCCGGCTCTTTTCTTTTAGCCAGAAGATCGGGAATGAGGCTTGGCAAAGGGGGAGCTTTGAGTGGCTACGAAAGGCGAACCGCGGTGGGAAAATCGAAGCCGACGGGGCGGGGGCAGCTCAACTCAGGCGATTTTAGTCCTGAACCGACCTCGGTTCCCCGATCGTAAGCCAGGCTGAAGGGGATTATAAATGCCGCTTCGCCCGCGTAACTAGAGGCATCTCGATCTGGGAAACGAAAAGTGCGCTTCTGAGCCATTTCGATCCCTCACACGCGTGGGAGAAAATGCCGAGGCGCCAAGATCGCGCAATACAGCTCGATCCGGTTCCTTTCTCCTCCGGCCCAGATCGGGGAAGTAAAACCGCTGCTGGAAATCCTGGGAACCCCCTTGCGCCGGTCGAGAGCGCCCTGCCGTCTGGAAAAGAGGCGCCGGTGCGGGGGCGGCGTGGGACATTCCAGCGCCGGGAGGGGAAGCGGGGAGGGGGGGGAATCGGAAAGCAGGCGAGGTCCGCCGCTCGCCCTTCCCCTGGACTCTGTGCCGCCCGGGCACTCCAATCGCTTTCAGCCACACAAAGCCCGGCCCAGGCCCAGCCGCTTACCTTCCAGCAGGCGCCCGATGATGGAATCTAAATTGAGCTTCTCGCCGTCCGACATGGCGTCCTAAGAAGCTGAGATCGCCTGGTTCCTTCCTTCCTTCCCCTCGGCGCGCCCCCCTCCCGCCCCGCTCGGTGGTCCTAAGCAAGCAAAAGGAAGGGAAAGGCCGGCTTTCTTTTCCTATTTCTTGCCAAGGAGTCTCCTCCTCCTCCGAAAGCAACCCGCAGAAAAGGAAGCCGCGAGAGCCAATGGGCCCTGGCCTCTGCCGCCACCACCACCTACAGGCTGGAGGGATCAACACGAGGCTTCTCTTGCGATTGCGCGAGCTTTGGCAGAGCCCAGGAAAAAGGAGGAGGGAAGAGATGGTTGCGGCGAAAGGCTTCTGGGAACTGTGGTGTTTTCTTCATACTGGTCCCAGTAGAGTCGGAAGAAGCAGCTGGCGGACAAATATGGGGACCCACAGCGCTTTGGAAATGCGAAGTACTTTTCGCTAATTCATTTCCCTAAGAAGCCGGTGAACTGGTACCTATCATATGCAACTGAAAGAGAGAGAAAACAGGGTAGAAAAATGGCTACTTGCCTTAAGATATCCAGTGCAAAATCCCACGGAAGCTGAATTTAAAAACCACCTCTTAAGTGCTCATTCCTTTCCGAGTGCTCTTCCTCATGGCCTTCTTGCCTGCTAGTCTGGTAGCTCCATCTTCATGCCAGCCTGCTGCTGCAGAAGGCTGATGTCAGAGAGTAACTCCGTCTGCCAGGAAAGTGGTATGTCATCTTCCCAAATAGAGCAAGCCCTTCGAAAGGAACAGTCTCAAGTCGGCAACCAGGAGGTCCAATTGCCCTGTTGCACAGATACCACCCTCAGTTCAGCCACTGGGCTTGTAATCCCTATGGCCATTTCTGCCTTGGCTACCAGGGAGACCAGAGTTCTGGTCAGCAAGCAGCTTTCTTCTTCTTTTCTTGGCTCAGGAATATCAACTCTGTGGAATATCTTGCCTTGGGTCACAATTTCTTTAGGTAAACTTTCATGCAGCAGGTCATGTGCTCTCAGCAGTCCAGGCTTGACCTACCTTGCCTTCCTCAGACCAAACTGTTGCTGCGCTTCGTCTTCTCTGCTGCCTGCCTTTCTCCCCGCCTCAAGCAAGCATAGATCCTTTTCCTTCCCTGTGCCTTGCCCCTTTGCTGTCCCTTCCCTCTCTGTTGGAGTGTGCCATCAATATCCCTTGAATTTGTGCAGTAGACTAAGCCAAGGCTATGTGAGCAAATAGTTTGTGCCTAGTGTGGAGATCCAGTCCAAGTGGTTAGCTTATAGTTCATCTTAAAAAAAGACAGATCAATTCACTAAACCAGGGGTGTCAAATTCAAGGCCTGCAGGCTGGATGGGGCTCACAGGGTGCTTAGATCTGGCCCGTGGGGCCTGCCTGGAAACAGCAAAAGACCGGCCTGTGGTTCCTCTGCCAACAAATGGTCTCCTGATCTCTGCTGGCAGGAGAACAAACTAGAAACAAAACAAAAGGAGAAATGTTTCCCCTTTTGCAATTGAGCATGCAAGAAGGGACAGGAAAGGAGAAAGGGAAAGAGGAAAGAAAGAAAAAGAAGGGAAGAGAACAAAGAAGGAAAAATAAGGAAAGAGGGGAAGGAAGAAGAAAGAATGAAGAGGGAAGGAAGGAAGGAAAGTAGAAGATTATAATGAGAGTGAGGGAGGGTCTCAGGGAAGTCCCGCCTTAGCACTTGGCCACCACAGGTGCCCCCGACACAAGTCCCATGTCACTCCCACCGTGGTCACGCCCAGCATGATCATGCCCACCCTGGCCATGACCCTCCGGCCCTCCAAGGTCAAACACAACCCTGATGTGGCCCTCAACGAAACCAAGTTTGACAACCCTGCACTAAACCATGATTCTGTGTGGTATGAGTATGTTGTAAAAACACTGTTTTACATCTCTAGTGCTACATTTTTCTACATTTATGTTTGTTCTTTCCAATTCAAAATAGATGAAATCTTTCAGTACCACACCTTGGGATGAGTCAAATAAACTGCAGAGGTACAGTTGAGCCAATTAACAGTTGCCAATACACATCCTTGTGTACAAGTCACTAAAGAATTCAGAGAGAAAATTCCTATATAAAATTCCTATAACAACCTTTCAGTTGTTAAGGAATTTGTGAAATCTGCATTTAAATATATACACCGATGACTCATGACTTTTTCATCCTTTGTGTATGCTGAGTTTAAGAACCCATCATTATCCATGTCTGGATGTGCGTTAATAATCTACTGCTATTTAGAATATATACATGTAAAACGAAACTGGATTTGTTTACATATTCTTACATAATCAGAAACACACATCTATCCAATCATGATTCCCATAGTAATTCCTGTGTTTTCAAGGAAGTACATGTCTTCTTGAGACAACTATCCAACAACAGCAAAGAATAGTCATTTATGATCTAGATCATGTTGAGCAACCAGCATCTATAGCGAAAAGAGTTTAAACATAGAAAGTTTGCAGCTATTCCAGCATCTTCCAGGGTACTCTGCTGGTACTGTGCTTGCACATTTGGAGAGTCAGTCTAGTTCAAAGTATGACACAAATTTTTTGAGGCTAAAAATTAGCATCTTTTATTTATAAATTTGATAGATAATCTGAGTGATTTCCAGCACATCTAAGAATAACATAAACTTATTTTGACTTAACTCCAAATAATGCAACTCAAGTGGACCTAAGAAAATGGGGTAATTTTTGGAGAACTTTCATGTATATGATGATTACTGAAATCAGTCTTGTCATATTGGTAGCATTTTATCTCTGCCTAAATTATTCCACAGGGACAACACATTGTAATGGGCCTAGTGTCATCCTAGGAGGAGGTAAGGTCCAGTTCAAATAACTACTCAATGAAGTCACTGCATAATTTTGAACCAATAATTATTTCTCAGTAGGGATAAAATGCCCTGGAGAAAACTGTGTCTTCTCTTTTAGGCTTTGGGGATAGAAGGTAGACTCTAGATTAAAAAAATTATTATTCATAACAGATGGGATAATAAAAATAACCACAGTAATAAGTATTGTTGCAGGATCCAATCTGGGTTTGCGACCAAAAGTTTATCTTCCAAACTTTTGGACTCATGCTGGATCTCATCTTCAGGGAATTCCTCTCTAGCCTGAAATTCCCTGAGGATCTGCTTTAGTACAAATCCGAAAACTTGGAAGACAAAATCTCTGGTCTGAGTGACCGACTCAGATTGGATCCTGCAACATTATCCTGGGATACGTATATTCGCCTTCATTTTAATGAAAGTAGCTCCTGGCCCAGCACCTTAATTTTGCTCTGCCTATAGGGGAGAGACTGAGAGAAGGGAAGAGGGTCATCTTCTGGGGTGTATTAGCACCTTTTTTTTTTTACTTTGCAAGGGAGCTATTGATCGCCTCCCTTCCCTTCCTCTGTGCCCTTCCATCTTTTCTTGTTCACCACCCCTTTGCCTTACTCATTTCATAGTGCTGTGTATTACATCAGGAAATGGTTTTGGGAGGAAATAGCTTGCAGAATCTGTGAGGAACTCTAGTCATAACAGTAGGGGTACATTCATAGAGAGGCAGTCTTCTCTTCAGAAGTCGCTGGGTCAAGGACCTGCAGTCAACATGAGATAAATCACAAAATTGAAGTTTTCACTTGATTTAAAGGATTTGAATGGTACGGAAGAATGTCAGATCCTTCTCTGTCAGCTGATAATATAAGCCAAGCTATGGAGGAACTACCAGATGCCTTTGATTTCTACTTGCGTGATGATGCCAGCTCTCTGGGCTCCGACTCTGAACTGAATGGCATGGCTCCCTACCGCAAGACGGATCGCTACGGCTTTATTGGAGGAAGTAGCCTCCAGAATGGGTAAGAGGCAACTTCTGCTCCACAGGTGGCTGGAAGGGTGAGGAATGAGGGGATGGACCTTTGCTGGACAGAGGAATGACCCTCGAGGGAAAAATGGCATCGAACTTTGGTATAGACAAGTGGATGAAAACTCTTTTCAAGCTAGTAGAAAATTTTCAAATTCTCAGTTACTCCTTTCTGAGTTCTTCCTATTTCTGACTGCTTCACTTTGCAGAAATAATTTTCATATGTATCAGATTGTTTTGTTCTTACCTGATTGGCTGCCTCTATAGATATTTAAAATCGGGGGTGGAATTCTACCAGTTCACACCTATTCGCTAGAACTGGTTCTTAACATTCTAAGCAGTTCGGAGAACCAGTTGTTAGAAAAAATTACTGGCCTAATCCTGTAAGGAAGGCAGGAAGGAAACATTCTGGTGTTGCTTACAGAAACTGCCTCTCCGTTAACCCTTATTACATTCTTGGCAGGACTAGACTGCCTGTCTCTGGAACTTCTCTGGAGTTTTTTTTTCCCTCCTTGCTGGTACTTTGCTTGTGTGGAGTGACCATTCAAAGTTACAATGGCACTGAAAAAAGTGACTTATGATCGTTTTTCACACTTACGACTGTTGCAGCATCCCCACAGTCATGAGAGGCCAGGCGAGGAGATGCGTGCCTCGATGTGAGTGATATTGAGTTGACCACACCCAGCCAATAACATGACCACCAAGCCATGTCCACACAGTCACATGACCACCAAGCCACACCCACCACCTAAGCTACACCCATAGAACTAGTTGTTAAAAAATCTGAATCCCACCCCTGCTTAAAATAATAACATTTCTAATGATTAGAAATAAGGTATCATTTCCGAAGAACTTTGGAAGGAAAGGTACTTAGCAAATGGGGATGAAAAACTGAAAGGCTTAATGTCTTGGCTTAACATAATTTTCCAAGATATATTATTTACTTCAGATGTGGCAAATTTCAAAGGCAAAAAGGAGGTATATAAATAATTACACAACCCTATTCTACCCTGTTGTTAAGTAATTTTAGACTATCTTCCAGGGAAGGCCTTTTTTTTCAACTTCTCTTTTGGAGGAAACTATCTGTGTTGAACTAGTACCTTCTGGCCCATTCTTCTAAGTGACTATCTCAAGATTTCTTTCACAAAATCTATTGTGGCATCTGGTTCTCTTTATAATTTTCTGGTAATGTCTTAGGAGACTGCTCCCAATAAAATAACAATTTAAAATTAGAGGGGAAAATTATTTTGCTATTTTTTGTTTTTAACTTAGCTAGTATTAAAGGAGATAATTATTATAAAATGAAAAGGCCTATAGATTAGGGTAACATTCCCCAAGAAGAAGCCAGATATTTTAGATTTAAATTCAAATCTTCAATTAGAAAAAGCTGGCTAGAATGGAAAAGTGTCAGAAAACTGTGGTTATTTGGTACTATTTTGACAGGCCAAAGGGGTTACAATCCAGTTTCAAGTTTTTTTATCTGAATCTATTCCCTTTTGCTAGCTTTATGGTCACACTAGATGGGTGAACTTTAATCCTCATGTATTTGGAGGGTATCAGGTTGGAGCAGGCTGATGTAAAGACTTGAGGCTTGATAAAGTGAATTTATACACACCAAAAGAGGCATTTAGTCAAGTCAGAGAGATCCAGACACATACGATAAAGGTGTTCACCTGCATTTTTATCAGTGGAGCACATGGGACCTGTTTGTAACTCAGATGTGATTTGCTGGATGAGGATGATAAGAACTCATTTTTCTCCCAAGGAAAACAGGCAGTACAAGTGGTCCTCAACTTACAACATTTAGTGACTGTTTAAATTACAACAGCACTAAAAAAACTGACATGACCATTTTTCACACGACTTTGAGGCATCCCCATGATCATGTGATCAAAATTCAGGTGCTTGGCAAGTGGTTCATACTTATGACAGTGGCTGTGTCCCAAGATCACGTGATCACTTTTTGCAACCTTCTTGACAAGCAAAGTCAATGGGAAAGCCAGATTCACATAATTTATTAAGTGCAGTGATATTCCTTAGCAATCATCTGGTTGTTAGCGTTCTGAATGTCAGTCATTAGGTCTCTGAGGATCATTGAGGCTACTTGGGGGTTTATCTTACTCTCTCTACTCTCCAATGGCTGTGGAACCTTCTTAGGACAGTCCCAAGATGAGAAGTGAAACTTCAGTGGCAGCATTTCAAGGATGGATATACTCGTATTCAAGCGTTGCATGCATCCAATCTCCCTTCTTGTAGAACTTGGACATTTTTAATCACAATTGCCAAAAACTGGTGGCAAGATTTCCTGTCATCTTGAAATAGAATTGCAATAAAACTCTAAAATTAGGTTAATATCAGGACAGGGACAAATTCTCTCCAAGAATCTTAAAAATGAGTGAACTGTTGCCCAAATTAGGTAGTCATACTATTGCTCCTACAATCTCAAAAACTTTAAATGTATATGATTACTCATCAGTGTGATAACAAATCTCTTTAAAATATGCTTAAAGGACCTATTTTCCCCCTTTCCTGTTGATGGATAATTTTAAATCAACAAAGAGCACCATTGTTGTATAATTGGTCTATAATTGTAACTTCTTGTAATTGGAGTAGGTCAAATATGTAGAGGTAGTAAATGTTTGTAGGGTGGTGGTGGTGTTTTTTTTTTGGCACTCTCATTGTTCATTATAGGTTAGAACTGGCTTAGTGCAGGGGTCTTCAAACTTGACAGCTTTAAGACTTGTGGACTTCAACTCCCAGAATTCTTCCTCCAGTCATGTTAGCTCAGGAATTCTGGGAGTTGAAGTCCACAAGTCTAAAACTTGCCAAGTTTGAAGACCCTTGGCCTATGAAAACCATGTATCTGAAAATCTGCAGATATCATACATTTTATCCTTGTAATACAAGACATTTTGAGTACTCTGTCTGGATAATGGTAATTGTATCTGTAAATGATGCCCTACATTCCTATTTAATTTACTGAATCAAAATAAAATCTTAATTGTCATCCATTCTGACTGGAACTATAGTCTGTGTCAAGATGACAGTCTGTGCACCAGTAATGGCAAACCTATGCTACACATGTCAAAGGTGACATGCTATGACATTAAGTCTTTACCAACACCCCATAACTATTTTTGAAAGATGCCCCATTTTCAAATGATTTTCTCATGCCTCATGAAAAGGTAGCACAAGAATGGGTATGTTCTTGCATGGCCTACAGTGCCTGGAAGTTGCGTGAGGGGAATATGCTCTTCTACAGAGCCTCTAAAATTCATGCAAGAATGGGGTATACTTTTGCATGGTTTTCAGAGGCTTTTCAGGGTTGCCTGGATGTAGGGAGATAGAGAATTATTTCTCTTTGTGGGGGTGGGTGGGTGAGGGAGTGCCATATGAGCAGAGTCAAATTAGGCATTTTCTGAATTTTTGATACACCAGGCCCAAAGGGTTTGCCATCATTGTTACACAATCATTATAGTCCTAACACTCTTAGGGGGGAAGACAAGCCCCTCTACTCCAACATAAGTGTCTATGTAGCCAGCCAGCCAGTAGATTCACAAGAGACTTGCAAGCAGGGTTATAAGAGCACTCTTAAAAATGAAGTGCAGATCAAAATTATTTGTAATGTCAAAGAGGGCCTGAGTGGAAAATGTCTTTGCCTACCTATTAACTAACATTTCCTGTTTTAGCAATGTAGCTCAGCCACATCCTCTCACCGTATCTATGACAACTTGTGCATCCTGAAAATACACGTTGTGGTTATGGTGGCTATTGAGTGTGTTTCTTGAGATTTTGTTCTACATGACTTTGGAAGGCTGAACTCAACACATTTGTATTAATTCTTTTTAGCCATATTAAAGTAGAAATTCTCATCAGTTTTAAACCATTTCAACTTTCAAGACTTCCTGGAAAGAATTGTGAAACCAGGGTCTGATGAAATACAGACAATCCTTTAGAGAACGCTAAGCTTCTCCTCCCTAATTTCAAATCTATTATTTTCAGAGCTCCTTGAAGAAGAAAATACGTGTGTACGTCCCATATTTTGAGATATTGAAGATGGGACTATATCAGCCATGACCTGCAACAAGCAGCAAGCAGCAGCAAGGAATTAATGTGGGCACTCTTAACAGTGATATATAGATCAAGATTGTCTTTAATGTGAGAAGAGCTACTTAAACATCTTTCTCTCTCTCTCTCTCTCTCTCACACACACACACCTTTCTTGGCAGCCACTGGAATTTTCTCAAGATCAGGGTTTTCTGTCCTTGAGGTGAAGTTAAGCAGTAAATCATGGTGAAAATAAGCACTAAATGGAGAATTTTAAATTCCTGATGTTCCTGTTTTACTATCTGTTTTTTTTTTAAACTATTTTTGAAGCCTCCTGCCTTCCAGAGATGAGATATGTCACCATCGTTTCCCCTTGTCTTACAGGCTGAAAAAAAATAAAGGGGAGGGAGGGGGGGAGAAAAAAGGCATGATTTCCAAGTATGAAAGGATTCCTGTTTCAGGTTGGTGCAAAACATACCAAGGGGGAAACAACTCATTACAGACATGATTAATTTCTTGTAATACCTTCATAGGCATAAATGGGAAGGGAGATAAATAGGATTAAAAGATAAATAGGATTACCCCTTTTAAGAATGGAATGGAATGGAATAGAATAGAATAGAATACAATAGAATACAATAGAATAGAATAGAATATTGGCCAAATGTGATTACACACAAGGACTTTGTCTCTCAGTGTAAATGTAAAGCAGCAGCAGCAGAATAATAATAATAATAATCATCATCATCATAGTAATAATATCAATAAGAGGTAGTAGTAAAGAAGATAAAGATAATAATACTGCAGCCATACTACATGAGTAAATATACATAGACATTAGACGGTATTATGAGAATTAGATGTTCAGCAGAGTGATCTCTGACTAGATGTTTTGGCATGCAATGCCCCATGGTAGCATTCTGAGGGGAGGCATTGAAACAGTGTATGTCCTGGATGTGAGGGGTTTGTGGATATTTTCTCAGCCCTTGTAATCCCCACAATATACAGGTCTTCTATGGAAGGCAGGCTAGTTGCAACAGTTCTTTCTGCAGTCTTAACTATCTGTTGGAGTCTGAACCAGTCCTGTTTGGTTATTGTTAATATTTTAATATGCATTACATCCATCACATGAGTATAAAAAGGGGGTGGGGCTTTTAATCATTCAGTTCTTCCCACCATTTTGATACTGTTGACCCCACCCCAGATATGCCTCACATTTGCTTCAATTCTGTCAGCAAACTTGAAAGTCATTTAAAATGCAACCATTAACTGCGTTATGTCCTGTTATCTGAACATCCAAGATGTTGAGGAAGGGAGTCATGCTACATTTCGTTTCTGGAGGAAAAGAGAGATTGTTTTTAATGAAATACTGTTTCTGAGCAAAAGATTTGTTCATTTTACCCTTGATGTCCGGGTAAATAATCTATGCTAAGATACAGATAAGAAAATCGCTCGGGGCTTTTGCATCATAGGAACTCGTCTCAGAAGCTGAGGTCATAGCAGAAAAGGAGTACAGCCTTCTGACTCAGAGAACAGCCTCCTCACCCTTTCCGGTTGCAGAGCATTTTCTTCATATTAAAGATGCTTGAACTTGGCTCTTTAAAAGGCAGCCAGAAGATCACACCCACTCTCTTGGATGGTTCTTCTTACTGGATAAATCTCTGCCTCTTTCTCTCTTTCCCATTGTAATTGCCTCACCACTGTTTCTGCTGCTCCATGTGCAACTTCCTATCGAAACAATGTGGCAACAAGAAGGGGGCTCCAGATTTTCCCCACAAACCACTGCCTTTGGGCTGAAGAAGATTCCAGCGAGGACTTTTCTTGTTTTAAATCAACTGATCCTTCTCTGCAGAAAAAAAAAGGAAGCTGACATCTCTTTTTATGAAATTAACATGTCTTTTTAGCTGAAATCAATATTTTCAATACTTGCTCCTGACACAATTTATTTAAATGTAGTCAGCATTTGTGTCCGACCTGAATATAATTTCTTAAATAACTTCCAGATAAATATTTACTGCTATTAGCCTACAAATGGTAATACTCAGATTTATTCAAAAGTAACTAAATGATTGTTTCAATATACCTTTTAATCATACAGCAATAGCATTTAAACTTATTTAGACATATCGTGTTATTCAATCTTTTTTAGTTTCATAGCATTGTTTTGTCAATCAAAATTTAGTATTTGGTACCTCTAGAATTTTTGTTCTTTGGAGCACAATGAATTTGAGACCTGTGTTTGTAGATTTATTGTTGGGTATTTCTTTTGTTTTGACTTTTGTGATCAAAAACATTTGGTCTATTGGCCAGACTTCTATTAACCCTTCTTGCAATATTTGATTGAAATGATTTTCAAGATGAGGCTGTAAAATGGATTGGGTCAAAATCAATGAAATTCATCTTTTCTTCATTTTTTCACTCCAATTCTTCACTTCTTAGTTTGTTCTAATACAATTTCCACTGTTACTACATTTTCCATTTGTTCAGGTTTTGCTTGGTTTTATATTTCAGATATCCATGTAGATTGTATTGTTTTTTCAAATATGTTTTTCCCTTTCGTGCTTAAGAAAAAAATTAAGAAAAATTCTGGCTTCAACTGAATATTAATTTTGTAAAATCCTCTGTAACGTATGTATTTGAATCCAACGTTTTTTTTAGCTTTTTTGCAGGTCCACTAAAGCATGATAAAATATCCCTTTATGTTGTGTACTTTTTCAACATCCATTGGAAATCCCTTTATACATTCTAAATAGTTTCTGACATCATGTACCAATGATACATCATTTTATAAAAAAATTCTTTAAGATCATAACATAGTGCAAATTTCAACCCCCTTTATCACATATTATTCCATTAATCCAAAATATTTGTCCCAATTTAATAATTTAACTTCATGCTAATATGACTTGGGGTTTGAGGGCTATAGTAAAGAGAGATACAGCATTGACTTTTCTAAATAATATTGTACTTTGTTATGGTCTGTAGGATGCTAAAATAAACTCACTGAGTGATTGATATGGGAAGAACCTGCATATTTTTGACAGGGATTTCTGCTGAAGTAAACTGAAGGAGGAATGGAAATTGCTCAAAAGGAAGAATAAGGCATCTACAAATGTTATGTCTCGATATTAACCTATTTAGATTTTAAACTTGTGTGTTTGTGTGTGTGCCTGTATGGTGATAATCATAGAACTGTCCTGGATGCAGGTTTATGCAAACATCTGTCCACACAAGAAGCACATGAGCAATAGCCAGTTTCAAACTGGATTTTTGTCAAGGGGAAAAGGCAGGGGTGGAATTCAAATTTTTAACAACCGGTTCTGTGGGCGTGGCTTGGTGGGCGTGGCTTGTGGTCATGTAATTGGCTGGGTGTGGCCAACTCAACATCACTCACATCGAGGCATGCACCTCCTCCCCTAGCCTCTCATGACTGTGGGGATGCTGTAACAGTCATAAGTGTGAAAAACGGTCATGTAACTTTTTTCAGTGCCGTTGTAACTTTGAATGGTCACTCCACACAAGCAAAGTACCAGCAAAGGAGGAAAAAAAAACTCCAGAGAAGTTCCTGAGATAGGAAGTCCAGTCCTGCCAAGGATGTAATAAGGGTCAATGGAGAGGCAGTTTCGATAAGCAACACCAGAATGTTTCCTTCCTTCCTTCTCTACAGGATTAGGCCAGTAATTTCTTCTAACAACAGGTTCTCTGAACTGCTTAGAATGTTAACAACCACTTCTAGCAAATAGGTGCAAACCTGTAGAATCCCACCCCTGGGAAAAGGGATGCATTTTCAGAGGACAATCAGTAGGCAAAATCAACACTTCTGTAGTTTACACTTTGAGCAGCTATTGGATTAATACTTCAGTACTTCAGAAAGCCTCTGTATCCTTTATAGCAGGGGTCTCCAATCTTGGCAACTTTAAGACTTTTGGACTTCAATTCCCAGAATTCCTCAGCCAGCAAAGCAAAGCTGACTGAGGAATTCTGGGAATTGAAGTCCATAGGTATTAAGGTTGCCTAAGTTGGAGACCCCTGCTCTATAGCAGAGGTGGGCAACTATGGCCCCTTTATGATTTGTGGACTTCAACTCCCAGAATTTAAAAATAGACTATAAAAATGGACGTAATAGGAGCCCTCATGAAGGTTAATAATGTCTTGCAATATTTTTTTCACCATGGGAAAGTACAATTGGCCTTACAGGAAATTTAGAGAGGTGGCCTAAGTTTTGCTTTTTCTTCTTCATATGCAGTCAAGATCATCTTCCTGTTGTGCTCATCCGACACCGTGAAACCAAATGGCTGGAAATGACAGCTCACTGGGAGAAAACCATGGCCCGGCGCTACAGGAAGGTAAGAAGGTATCTAGCATTGTTTCTTTAAATGGGTGATTTTAGCACATTTTTTCATCAAAGTCTTTAGTGAACCCTATCATAATTTCAAATTATGTTCAAAAAGTAATGTGCATTTGACATATTAAATGACAGTTAACCATGATTTATTGAATAAATAGCAAATGGTTAACTTCATAGAACAAAGTCTAGACCAAATAGAGTACATTATACTGTGAGATGGAATAATATCTGAAACTTATCAGAAACTTTCTCTTATCTCTCTTTTGTACATACCAACCCCAAACAGAAACAGTCCAAATAGAACAATATAAATAGAAAGAGTTCCAAGATCAGAGGTGGTATTCAGCAGCTTCTGACCAGTTCTGGAGAATCAGTAACGGAAATTTTGAGTAGTTCGGAGAACCAGCAAATACCACCTCTGACTGGCCCTGCCCCCATCTATTCTCTGCCTCTCAAGTCCCAGTTGATCAGTTGGGTCTTCTTTGGTTGCTCTGCACAGGAGAATGGAGCTGGAACGCAGGTTAGTGGGGTAGGGAGGGAATGGGATTTTGCAGTAACCTTTTCCTAGGAGTGGGGTGGAAATGGAGATTTTACAGTAAGCTTCCCCTGGAGTGGAATGGGAATGGAGATTTTGCAGTATCCTTTTCCTGTCACGCCAACCAAGCCATGCCACGCTCACCAAACCACACCCAGTAAAAAAAAATTGAATCCCACCACTGTCCAAGATGCTAAGTTTTTGTAACCAATGGTTGCAGTTTCCTTGAAATATTAATATTACAGCTTTCATTGCAATTAATATTTGCAAATCCAATGCAGCATAAACTGATATTAAATTAAAGACCTGATGTTAAAAACCCAGGAAAAAAATGAAAAGATCTTTGCATGAAGCCAAAAGGACAGAAGTTACAAAGATCTTTCTAACAACTAGATTCTAAAATTGAGAAATCTTCCTGCATCAACCTTATCTAAGATAGGCATGAATTACTCCAAGTTTGTTTTCCAAGGGCAAACTTAGCCTATGAGCAAGTTCACATGAAAGATGAGTAATCCTTTTTGGCACCAAAGACTTTTTAACATTATGAGGCTGTTGAATTCTTCATATATTAATTGGATTGTGAAACTTGGCATTTGTTTTTAATTCTTTTTAATTCGGTCTTAATTTTTTGGGTTGTCTTTATACTGTTTAATATTGTGATCCTAAAATCCATACAAGGATCCAAACCTTTTATCAAGCCTACCTAAGTTTACAAAACACCTTTGAGATTAACCTACTAAAGATATTGCTCTAATATAATTCCTGGAACTTTTTGTGCGATCAACATGGCTTGGTATCTTCTATGTTTTCTTGGGAAACAGTGGGGGGGATATTTAGAGCAATAAATCTCTAAAGCCAAGCAGAGAGAGAGAGAGAGAGAGAGAGAGAGAGAGAAAAGGAAGGAGAAGGGAAAGGGAGAGAGGTATAAAGGTAAGTATATGGATGATTGAGAATAAATTATGTTCACTTATGGAAGCCACAATGTCTTAAACATTTACTAAGAAAATGAAAATACAAACAGCAGGATGCCATAAACCTATTTTTTTTAATACCAATAGGCACTTTGTTCTCTATATATTGTTGGCTGCAATCCCATTATATTTAATCGTTGGCCATTCTGGCTACAGCAGGAAACAGTTCAGCAACATCCACTGGACCATTCATATGATACCGCTCCATGCTGTAGTATGAAACCAACTAAAAAAGGCTAGGTTGGTGATCAGCATGTCAATCATACCCTCATCTTGTGCGTGCTGAGCTCCAGCTTCCCATTCAATCCATTATTGGTTCCGCACATCACTTTAGTCTTTGTAGGGTTGCCTCAACTGAAACAGCTAAAGAAGAAATAGAATTAGAGTTTCTGATGATGGCCTATCACTGTTTAAATTTCCCTGGCAATCACCACAGTTTTAGCTAGATGTTTTAAAAAAAATAGAGAAAAAGCTGAACCTTTCCTGGTGTCTATAGCTCAAACCTTGGCTAGCTATAGGGACAAAGGGTATTGGGATTCTTTATGGGATTGGGTTCTATACAGGATCATTATGTACTTAGTTTATATGATTTATAACAATTCAGGTAAAGCTACTGTGCCGAAAAGGAATCCCTTCCTCTTTACGTGCACGCTGTTGGCCTCTGTTGTGTGGAGGACAAGCCAAAATGGAGAAGAGCCCTGGAAAGTACCAGGTAAGCCTGCATCTTATTCTAGCCTTTGAGGCACAAAATATTCTACGTGTGTTAAAAAAAATGTTTACAAATGTTCTATTTTCACATCAGCCAACAGGACAATCACCCCTTCTGCTACTGTACTTATCCTTTCCATCTGGGCCTTTATATTAATTAATTAGCAAACCAACCACACATTCTTCTTGACTTATATCTTCTCTTCTCTTTGATTATTTGAATATTTTCATTAAGACTTGAGGCCTGCTTCTTATAGTATAGCATCTCTAACAAGGGTATGGCAAGAGCATTTCTTTAAATTGAGAAATACTTTGAAATGCAATCCTATGGACACTTAAGAGGGAGTAAGTCTAACTATTGGATTTACTTCCATGTTATTGGTTGATATTCATTTGTAATATCTATTAACTTAAAAATATTGTGCTTTCAGCAAAAAATGTTTTTAAGGCAACAATATGCAGTTAAAAGAATAGAAATGTATGCAGAATAATATAATTAGAAAACCAAAAAACCTTAAGCAAATTACAGAATGGTACAAGTAAACCAAAGTAGTTGAAATCTATTTAGATTATGTGCCATTAAGTTGGTTACAAATCTTAGTAGTATCACAGACAGACCTTCTCCAGGATGATCTCTCCCACCCCAACCCTTTATGTGTTTTTGGGTTATAATATAAACCCATTGCCTTTATAGTCAAGTCCATCCATTTTGTTTCTAATCATTTTCTGCTTCTCTTTCCTTCCATCCCTCTTAATATTATGGATTTCTCAAGGGAACTCTGTCTATGTACAATGTGTCCAAAATGTGACAAATTGAGCCTGAACTTGAGTGAAAGCTCTGGATTGTTTGATGAGCCATTTGTTTATTTTCTTGATTATTCATGACATTCTCAAGAATTCTAAAACACTATCTTACTTCTTCAAAAAATCAATTTTCACTTCCACAGAGTACCACATGGAAAACTATTGTCTGCATAGTTTCTGATCTTTATGGCCATAGATATATTACATCTGAACATTCATTTGTACCCTACCAAGAGGTAATATTTCTTGCTGGTTTCTTTTTGTTCAGCAAAAGTTATCCACTACTGCAGTGTCATTTCTAAAGCTGGTCACTGAACATGTTATTACTGTATTGATTTGGTCTTTTTTATATTTAATAATAGGCCTATTTTTTCCCACTGTGCTCCTGGCCACATATTTGCTTTACCGTGTAACTGAGCCCTTGCATCTTCTTGTACCAATAATATAATCAATTTTATTTCTGTGGCCTCCATCTAGTAATTATAGACATCATTTGTGAAGACTGTGTTTGCAATAAAGGAATCACTGGATTGATAGAAACTAATAAATCATTCTCCTGCTTCATTTCTGCTTCTGTAGGGCATACAGTTCAAGTTCATTTTCCTCCTTACTATTTTCAGTTGTGGTATTCCAGTCTCCAACCATGTCTGGCTGGCATGATTTTCAATTTCAGATTGAAACTGACCATAAAACCCATCAGCTTCTTCATCATGTGTTAAGATTTGAAGGATAAAGTTGGATAACTGTTATTTTAAAGAGTTGCCCATTGCTTTTATTGATATTGATATTATTTGGTTACATTGATCTTGATACATTGATACATTGGTCTACATTTACTTGATTTTTGCTGTATCCTTCCTTCCAGCAACATCATTTATTCCTTGTTTTTTATATCTTGTAGTAAACAATGTGAGTTTTTCATTGAAAGTGTTTAATTCCAATCCATTTCAATTAGCTGATGCAGAAGATGTCAACATGTGCAGTCCATTTTGACTTTCATTTTTCTGTTTTCATGCTTTTTACATTCTGTGTTGCAAAGTACAGTAATTCTGTCTTTCAGCTTTTGAGTTTTGTTTCCTGCATGTCAACATCAGCAACTAGATGTGTGGAAGGATTTAATTTAGCCAGATGATATCGTAAGCACTATTAATAAACTGAAAGTATTTATTTTATTTATTTATTTATTTATTCAATTTATATACTGCCCTTCTCCCAAGGGACTCAGGGCGGTGTACAGCCCATCTAAAACCCCACAGAAAATACAAAAGTTAAAAAAGTATTAAATTAATATCGGCTGGTTAATAAACTAAAGACCCCACCCCCGCCCTTAAAACCCCAATTTAAAATTAAATAAGATGGAGACCAAATTTAAAACCATCTCAGCCCAGGCCGGCCTGCTCAAAGAGCCAGGTCTTCAACGCGCGCCTGAAGGCCCCCAGGTCCGTGCCGGTACGGAGCTCCGGTGGCAGAGTATTCCAGAGGGCGGGGGCACCCACAGAGAAGGCCCTATTCCTCGGCGCCGCCCGACGACACATAGCGGCCAACGGCACCCGGAGCAGACCCTCTCTATGGGAACGCACCGGCCTGTTGGAGATCACTGGCAGAATGCGGTCCTGGAGGTAACCTGGTCCCATGCCATGGGTCGCCCTAAAGGTCAAAACTAGAACCTTAAAGCGAACCCGGAGAGCCACCGGCAACCAATGCAGCTCGCGCAGGAGAGGCGTCACATGGGCGCTACGTAACGCCCCCATGATCACCCGCGCGGCTGCATTTTGCACCAGCTGGAGTCTCCGGATGCTCCCCGCGGGGAGCCCCATGTAGAGGGCATTACAATAGTCCAGGCGAGAGGTGACAAGGGCGTGAGTGACCGTGCGCAAGGCGCCCCGATCCAGGAAGGGCCGCAACCAGTAGATCCGACGGATCTGATGAAACACCCCCCTGGAGACGGCCGCGATGTGATGTTCAAGCGACAGCCGTACATCCAGGAGGACTCCCAGGTTGCGAGCCCTCTCTGTGGGGGGCAGAACTTCCCCCCCAATAGCCAGCGAAGGTGTCAGCTGGCTATATCGGGGCGCCGGAAACCACAGCCACTCGGTCTTGGATGGTTGAGCCGAAGCCTGTTCCCGCCCATCCAATCCCGCACGGCCTCCAGGCACCTAGACATAGCCCCCACAGCATCGTTGGGGTGGTCCGGAGTGGAGATGTACAACTGGGTGTCATCTGCATACAGATGACACCTCACTCCAAGACCACGGATGATCTCACCCAGCGGCTTCATGTAAATGTTGAACAAGAGGGGAGAGAGGACCGACCCCTGAGGCACCCCACAAACCAGGGGCCTAGAGGTGGACCTCCCCCCCCGCGCCAACACGAATTGCGAACGGTCGGAGAGGAAGGAGGAGAACCATCGAAGGACGGTTCCACCAATCCCCAACCCCTCCAACCGTCGCAACAAGATACTATGGTCGATAGTATCGAAGGCCACCGAGAGGTCTAATAGGACCAGGACAGAGGAGAACCCTCTGTCATGAGCCCTCCAGAGATCATCAACCAACGCGACCAATGCCATCTCAGTGCCATGTCCAGGCCTGAAGCCCGATTGGAACGGATCGAGGTAAGTAGCTTCCTCCAGGTACTGGGGAAGCTGACATGCCACCACACTCTCAACAACCTTCGCCACAAAGGGAAGGTTGGAGACTGGACGATAGTTGTTTAAAATAACTGGGTCCAGGGAAGGCTTCTTGAGGAGGGGGCGCACCACCGCCGCCTTCAGGGCGGTAGGGAGCACCCCCTCTCTCAAAGAAGCGTTGACAATCCCCTGGAGCCAGCCTCGTGTCGTCTCCCTGGCGGCCGAAACCAGCCAGGAAGGGCACGGGTCCAATGAACAGGTGGTGGCATTCAGACCCCCCAGCAGCCTGTCCACACCCTCGGCGGTCACAGGGTCGAACTCTCCCCAGATAACACTCACAAGACCTGCCCCGGACACCTCCCCCGGGACCATCCAATTGGAGTCGAGCCCCTCCTGAATCTGAGCGATTTTATCATGCAGAAATCGGGAAAACTCCTCCGCCCTACCCTGCAAGAGGTCATCCCGCGCTCTCGGTTCAAGTAGAGAGCGGGTCACTCTAAACAGGGCGGCGGGCCGATTTTCTGCTGACGCAATAAGGGCGGAGAAATACGAAGATTTCGCCGCCCCTATCGCCACAAGGTAAGTCTTAATATGAGATCTCACCTGTGTTCGGTCAGACTCAGAACGGCTCGCCCTCCAAATGCCTTCTAGACGTCTTTTCCGGCACTTCATCTCCCGTAGCTCCTCCGTATACCACGGAGCCAAATGGGATCTGTGCCGGGTCAGAGGTCGCAGGGGCACAACTCAATCTAGAGCCCCGGCGGCCAACCCATCCCAGATGGCCACCAGGTCTCCAGGCGAGCTGTGAGCCAGAGACTCAGGAAACGGCCCAAGCTCCCTCTGGAACCGTTCCGGGTCCATCAGGCGCCTGGGGCGGAACAATCTAAGTGGTTCCGCCTCCCTGCGGTGGGGGGGGGTGGAACAGAAGTCCAACCTAAGGAGGGAATGATCTGTCCATGACAAGGGCGTAATAACTAACTCCCCAAAATTACAGTCATTCAACCACTGCCCAGAGACAAAAATCAGGTCCAGCATGTGGCCTCCAATGTGAGTGGGGGCAGAAACTAACTGGGTCAGGTCCATGGCCGTCATGGAAGCCAAAAACTCCCGAACCAACCCCGAGGTTTCACTGGACGATGGCAGGTTGAAATCCCCCATGACCAAAAGCCTGGGGGTCCCAACCGCCAGCCCGGCTATCACCTCGAGGAGTCCGGGCAGGGCCGATGAGACGTGGCAGGGAGCCAGGTACGCCATCAAAAGACCCATCTGAACCCCTTGCCCCCACTTCACAAATAGAGATTCACAGCCGTCTGAGGGACAGTGGCCTCCCTAGGATAAAGGGCTTCCTTTATAAGCACCGCTACCCCTCCACCCCTTCCCTGAACCCTAGACTGGTGAAATGCAAGGAAACCTGGTGGGCACATCTCAACCAGAGGGACACCGCCCTCTGGGCCCAACCAGGTTTCGGTAACACCTACCAGGTCCGCGGCCTCCTCCTGAACCAAATCATGGATCAGGGGAACCTTGTTGACCACGGACCTGGCATTGCACAACAACAGCCGGGTATTCAGGGCCCGAGAATCCGGACAACCAGGGCTGCAGGATGGGTATGGAGGGTCAGAGCGCGCTACCGCTTGCAAACATCGGGAGCGCGATCCCCTTACCGGATACGGCCCTCTACCCCCAGCATATCTGCCTTTCCCAGTCACCGTGCTGATAAAATTAGCCCCCGGCAACCCACCCCCAGTCTGCCACCCCGACACGGAAACCCCCGAGGCCCCCCAGGCATGCGGGCCGGCCCGGCTGCCCCCAACTCCGTGTGGGCTGTCTCCCCTGCCCACCCTGGATCCTTTTAACCCATTAAAAAACCCATTAAAAAACTGCTAATCCCGGGTTTCCCACGCTTCTTCCCATTCCTCTGGCTTCCACAGCCCCACCATCGCTCCGGATCCCAGGATCCCTCATAGCGGAACGTCTTCGAAAGTCTTGAAGGCCACCTAAGGGAGAGGGGGACGTCCCTCAGGGCCCAAAGCTCCGCCCTTGAGTACATCCGTGGCCCCGGCCACCCCACCCCGACGGTCTCGCAGCGTCCATGGTTTCTGTGATGAAAAAGTCCAGGCAGACTGGGGTAAACCCCTCCCCCTCCCGGCCGCCCCACCCCTGCCACTGGTGGGACCCCCGGGGGAAGAGGAGTCATAGGCAGAGTCAATCCCCCCCTCCCCGGGCCCACCACCCCTGCCACAGGTGGGGGCCCCAAGGAGGGGAGGAGAATGGTCACAGCGCCATCCAACCGCCAGTCTCCGCGCCGTCCTCGAAGCCATAGGGGCAGCCCCGGATCCAGTCCAGGCCCGCCATGTCCACAGCGGGTCCACTGCCGAACTGGTCGGGGCCCCCCAAGATTGCCATGGCCCGAGCGAAGCCGCCGAGCCTGCCACACTGTCGTGCCTCGCCGGGGGCAACAGGACCTCTTCATAACCCCTCGGTACTCCGGGGTTGCCGCGGCAGCTGTTCCAGGGCCTCCGCGGTCTCAACAAGGCCGCCGAGACCAGTCCAGGGCCCCCCGGGCGGCTCCCCCAGGTCCACGCCGCCCCGGGAAATCCTGGGCCACCGCTCCCCCCAGGGGGCCGCCGGGGCCATGCCGCGGTGGTCTCCCCACCCCGGAGACCGCTGGGTCCATCGGCGTCCAAGGCATTGAAAGTATCGCCATGATGACTCCAGAGGCCGCCGCCACTGCCATCGAGGCCGCTGCCGCGGCCGCCATCGAGGCCGCTGCGGCCGCCATCAAAGCCGCCGCCGCGACTGCCGCCGCCGAAGCCGCCACCGCCGCGACTGCCGAGGCCGCCACCGCGACTACCGAGGCCGCCGCCGCCGCGACTGCCACCATCACCGCGACCACCGCCACGACCTCTGCCGCCGCCGCCGAAGCCACCGCAGCCCCCGACGCAATTACCGCTACCGGGGGCCTCGTCCAGCTCCGCCGGCCGCCGGGATCAACTCGGCATCGCCGGGGCCGCATCCGCGCCGCCCTCCGCGTCGTCCTCCCAGCCGGTCCCACGGCTCCAGCGCACTCCCGACCGGCCTCTGCTGGATCCTGCCGGCCTCCCCCGATCCTCCCCCGCCTCTGCCACCGGCGGGGGGACTCGGGGGACAAAGGGGGCCGTGACTGAAGCCGCCACGGCCGGAGGAGACTCCGACGGAGGCGCGCGGCCGCCATCTTCGAAACCCGGAAGTAGCATGTTGACTGCCTGAATACCACATCATCTACCACTATATTATTAATAACTTTATTGTGTTTATCTGTCTTTAACAACATATAAAGATGTGGGGTATTGTTGGGAAGGTAAAGGTAAAGGTTTCCCTCGCACATATGTGCTATTTGTTTCTGACTATAGGGACTGGTGTTTAACAGTTGTCATCTCTGTTACAAAGCCGAAGAAACAGCGCTGTCCGAAGACGTCTCCGTGGTCATGTGGCTGGCATGATTAAATGCTGAAGGTGCAGGGAACGTTACCTTTCCACCAAAATGGTCCCTATTTTTCTACTTGCATTGTTACATGCTTTCGAACTGCTAGGTTGACAGAAGCTGGGACAAGTAACTGAAGTTCACTCCATTACGCGATGCTAGGGATTCGAACCACCGAACTGCCGACCTTTCTGATTGACAAGCTCAGCATCTTAGCCACTGAGCCACCACGTTCCTGTCATTTTTGTATTCCTGTTGGGAAAGCGTTGAGAAAATATGGGGCCATCACTGATAGAGGTCTGATTGCTATTACAGGAATTGCTTGAGATACCTGGTGATCCTCAATGGGTGGAGACTATCACAAAGGACATTCACCGCCAATTCCCTTTCCATGAGATGTTCCTGTCTCCTGAAGGTCCTGGGTGAGTGGGTAGAGTATGCAGAATGAAATTTTTGAATAGATTATTACAGATTAAAATACACAGAGTTAGTTGTCTGAAGAAATTTTCAATCCATCATATTTGTTTTAGAGAAAATATATACTATTTAACTAAAATATATAAATGCTTCATATTCTCTCTCTTTTTATTTTTTCTTAATTTGTGCCCAATATTTTTGTTGATTAAAAAAATCAAAACTCCACATCTAAATTGTAACATGCTTATGGGTTGCTCTATATGTTGCGTGATAGCATTAGAATCCATAAATAGTTTTGGTTTTTTTTAGAGTTACAAGGCTTTCTCCTTCACTCAATTTTAACATTATATTTTTAGAAATTAAAAGGAAGTTAGCCTGTTGCAGAACAAAGGACTAACTTCTCTAGATCCCAATGGGATTTGTAGAAAATAAAAACAATGAGTACTGGGCTACTGCTTTGCTTGAAAAGATAGCCACATGACCAGGAAAAAGACCAAAAGAAGCCAGAATTAAGAAAACTCAAGGAAGGCTAAGGAGATGATGAGAGCAACTTCACCAATTTCCCATGAAGAATATCGTATTATGGCACTCATTTGGTGAAAAGTCAAACTCTGCCATGCTCATCTTATTATAATAGTGCACAATGCATGCTCTAAGAATCACATATGGTCACTGCCTTCTAAAGTATACCTACCTCTGTCTAAGAAGGGAAGGGATTGTGGATTGATACAAGAAGAAAGACTTCATTCCCTGAATATTTTCAGATAGAGGCTAGATAATAATCTGCCAGGGGTGCTTTCAGTTGGATGATTGTTTGATGAACTGAAATGGACTTTCCATAACTTTGTCCCTATAACCCTTTATCACATCTTCTGAAAAACTATGGCAGCATGGCTAAAGAATGGTGATCCTAGCTCTGAGTTGTGTGTGTGTAAGGCTTAATGGGTTATACGAACTTTGTGTGGCTAATGGTTCAACTTATTGTGTGACCATAGAAAATGAATTAACTCAGTAACCACACACAGCGTGTTGCATGATACAGGCTATAATTCTTTATACTTTGTATAACTGATTCCATTTCCAACTCTAATTTGGCTAACTCAAGCTGAATTTTCCAGATGCATTAAGGTACTATTTAAATCATCCCAGCCAGTTGCTTTGAACCCAATTAATCCTACCATACATGTGGACTGGTCACTTGCCCCATGGTAGAGTGCTGGGGAATAGAAAACCTACTTACAAATTCTAAGACTGAGCAACAGATTGAATCCCACTGGCCAAGGCACGGCACAGGATTCTACCTAAAAGCTGAATAACAAAGCTGAGCTGGAGTGCTTTTACTGGATTGGATCTGGTGAACCCAAGGCAAGGATGTGACCATGGCTTCCTCAAGCCTTCTGTAATCTCTATTCCATTATAGACAGCAAGGGTTGTTGCAGCTGCTGAAAGCCTACACCGTGTATCGGCCCCAAGTAGGTTATTGTCAAGCTCAAGGACCAGTGGGTGCCCTGCTTCTCATGCACATGCCACCAGAGGTGAGTCTCAAGCAAAGGTCTTCACCCTTACAATTATCCCTACGGTGGTTGGATTGACTGACTGATCTAACAAAATATATGACCCACTCCTGGCTAGGATGTAAGTCCATATACCATTAAAATATTTCCCAAATAGAAATTGGATGGGATTGAACCCAATTTCCAAAGCTCCTGAGAAACCAAATTGCTTCTACTGCCCTTCAACAAGTCAAAACATAAAGGACAGGGATGTCTGCATGTGGGGTCAAAAAAGTCAACATGGCAGTGGTGTCAAAATGCAGTTAGTCCAGATGATGCAGTTGTAGATGTGTCCATCTTTATATGCATTGCCATAAATAAAAAATTGGCAGAAATGTGACTGCATCTTTGTGACCTCCTGACGGCATCCTGACACTTTTTTTAATGTACCCTTTGAAGTTTCCTGAGAAGAACCAGGTTGTATCCCTCTGGTTTCCCAAACCCTCTCTAGAATTCTAGGAAAGGTGGGCAAGCTCAGATTTTTACCCATTTTATTTTTCCTACATCGTAGTTATTCCATGCTAAATCTTCTCTATCGGCTGCTACTGTTTGTCTTTCTCTGATGCCTGCCTGTTTATTTTTTTCCAGCAAGCGTTCTGGTGCCTGGTACAGATCTGCGACCACTATCTGCCTGGTTACTACAGCCCCCAAATGGTGAGAGGTGGGAATCAACAAACTGGAATGGGACAGCAGATCTTAAGGCCTTTCTTTGGGGTTGAGTTAAAGTTCTCCCCACCAATTTTTAATATTTTATTTATTTAATTTAGTTTGTCAAGTATAAGTATGAACATAACATATAAACATATAAGTATAAATGGGTATAAGTATATACATAATAAATGAGTACGAATAAATGGGAACAGTAGGACAGGGATGGTAGGCTGGTGCATTTATCCACGCCTCCTTACAGACCTCTTAGGAATGGAGTGAGGTCCACGGTAGACAGTTTAAGGTTAAAGTTAAAGCAGAAGCTATATTGAGATATTTTTTTCTGTCCCCACTGCTAATGCTTATTCTTCTTCCACAGCCTCTATTCCAGCTTGCTGCCAAATGGTGCTATCCTCTTAATCAAAAGTATCTGCAGGGTTTGGAAAACTAAGCCATGAGCTTAGCCCTCTAGCTTTGATACCCACTTTTCCTTCTCAACAATACCAGCAGCCAGGAAAACAGTGATGGGACAGGGGTGAGGGTTTGACATTGGGTGCCTGCTGGCTTGTGTTGGTTTATCACATGCGAATCAGCCTTTAACAATCTGGCCCTTCAACTCTTGCTGAGAAGAATCAATTTAGCTTCTTATGATGTTTTCCATAAGGTTCCAGGATGATGGTTGCTAGAGAAAATGATTTGTTACATTCCTTTGTTGAAAGCAACATCCTAGCTGATTTGGGCAGAATGTTCTGCAGCTGGAGATGATATTAATTACCACTGATTGGGGAGAGGAATGGAACCCTAACATATCCCCCCTTTCAATCTTTCTCTGGTTTTAATTAAGCAAAACAGGCATGTAATTAGAAGACTTTTGGAAGTATGGGACTTTGAAAAAGCAGCTCTTTCCAGATCTGGCATTTCAACAAGCCTGCTGATCAGCTGGTCGCATCTCATTCCCCATGGGAAGAGGGGGGACAAGGACATGGAAGAGAGTGCCTAGGGACCCAGAAGGGGGGGGGCAAAATAGGACTGCATTTTTCATTTTGATTTTGAGCCTTTAAATAGATAGATTAAAGGCAAAAGTTCAGGTGATACAACTTCATATTTGACTCACATAAAAGAAGATTCACGCATGAAATTAAAACCTAAGGCTCAAGAATTGTGCCAGGTGAGGACGGCAAGCAAGACTGTAATGCTGTGGTCTCCAAACCTGGCAACTTTAAGACTTGTGGACTTTAGCTCCTGGAGTTCCCCAGGCAGTTGGCTGAGGAACTCTGGGAGTTGAAGTCCACAAGTCTCAAAGCTGCTAAGTTTGGAGAGCCCTATATAGTGGATGGATGAAACTGAAGGCTGGAAGTCTCATATCTTCCCTCCTGGAAGTGCTTTGTGTCTTCATACCCTGGCTTTCACACTCTTGTCTATTCTATTCTGGGATAATGGCTTAGTAGCTCCTACTGCCACTATACTATCTTCCAGGGGCCATTTCATGAATTACTCTTCTCTTAATACTTCCCATAACCTTAATTGGGCTTTCACAACCTGTGTTCCCTTTCTGATGATTGAAAGATCAAAATGCAAAAAGGGAAATAATTTCCATAATGCCACTTCCTGACTGTAGCATAGAGGCACATGACTTGACGAGTCAGCCATTGCTTGGTAAATAGACCATTTTCAGAAGACATAAAGGACATTTATTTTAAATAAAATCTTCAATTTTAGATATTAAAATGAAAATCGTGTTGAATGACCACTGTTTAAAGCCTGATTTCACAAGCTGCCAAAAGGAAGTGACAAATGAAAATGCAGCGCTCAAGTCAGATCATAAGATGTCACTGGTCTGCTACACTGGTTTATGTTGCAACATAACATTACAGAGGCAAGAAGATTCTAATTAAAATCTCCATGCCCATCCAGAAGGATTCATGCAAGTTGGAGTTTAAACATCATATTCTAATCATTTATAGAGAATAAAGAAAAAATAATCCAGTGTTTTAATACCCAGCTTGCATCCACACTGACATAATTTTTAACGGTTGTAAACAAATAGTTATAAATCGAGGATGGGCAAGGTAGGAAAGTGAGCATAACTAACAGAAGAGGAATCTATTTGATTAAATGACGTCGCTGCATCTTTTTTCTACAGGAGGCGCTGGTGCTAGACAGTGAAATTTTTACTGCGCTCCTCCATCGAGTGTGTCCGAAGGCCTTTAAGCACTTGCAGAAGCATGAGGTGGGGCCTTTGATGTACATGCCTGAGTGGTTCCTCTGCCTCTTTGCCCGCACGCTGCCCTTCCCCACAGTTTTGAGAGTCTGGGATGCCTTCCTGAGTGAGGGTGAGTGAGGGCAATGAGCACTTGGGGATCTGTAAGTCCGAACTGAGACAAGAAGCGGAATCATATTGCAAAACTTTGCAAGGCAGCAACTGATGGTAAGAGGTGATTGGGAGAAAGAACTGCTAGAGTCTAACCCTATAGACATAGGATGCTAAATTGGAAAACAAAGGCAGGAGAGTCGGGACAACCTTTCTTTTGGGAAGAGGTATCTTCTATGGATAAAGGAAGAGATTAAAATCTTTCTGAAGTAAATTTAAGAAGAAATAGGATATTGGATGGAGAAGGACAGGGATGGTCATGATTTGGAACCAAGATGGACAACATTATGATGGACTCACGCTTAAGATTTTTTTGTAAAAGCAAAGTAGAGATGCTGCTTAGTAGGCAGAGCTTTGCTCTTTGTGTTTTCACATAAACAGGACATTCTGTTTTTTCTACATTTTGGAATGGAGTTATTCCAAAATCACTAAGCCAGATCACGCCTGATAATTATTTAGATGAAAAACTATTCAGGGCTGTAAAACAGATAAAATGAGCAGTTAAAAAAACATTCAGGAAAAAGATACTAGCATATTGTTAGCTATGCTCTATACTAATTGCCAAGGAAAATTCATGGACCAGCCCAAGAAATCACCAAAAATCCAATGTTATGCCAGGAGTTTTTTTGAGGATTTTCCTCATTTTTATGTTATTTTAGGGCTTGTGCTGCATTTTTTAAGTGTTTCCACTTCAAATGCCGCCTGGAATTTGGCGGCTGCTGGAGCACTTGACCGGGTTGTGCCCTTGCGGCCTCTGACCCGGCGCCGCTCCCAAATAGCCCCCTTGGTTCTCCGAGGAGCTGAGGGAGATGAAACGCCGGAAAAGACGCCTAGAGAATAGCTGGAGATCCAGCCACTCTGAATCTGACCGAACACTACTACGTTCTTATATTAAGACGTATTTAGTGGCGATAAGGATGGCGAGGAGAACTTACCTCTCCACCCTTATTGCGTCCGCAGAAAACCGCCCAGCTGCCCTGTTTAAGGTGACTCGCTCCCTCTTGAAAGTGGAGTCGCAGGATGACCCTTTGCAGGGTCGAGCTGAGGAATTTTCTATATTTCTCCAGGATAAAATCGCTCAGATTCGGAACGGTTTGGACTCCGACTGGTCATCTCCGAGCGGGAGGGCGAGATCAGATATCGGTGAGGTCAACTGGGTTGAGTTCGACTCTGTTACCAAAGAACACGTTGACAGAATACTGAGGGAACTGAACGCTACCACTTGTTTATTAGACCCATGTCCCTCCTGGCTGGTTTTAGCCACTCGGGAGGTAACACGTGGCTGGTTCCAAGGCATTATTAACGCTTCCTTGAGAGAGGGGTTTCTACCCGCCACTTTGAAAGAAGCGGTGGTTCGTCCCCTCCTCAAGAAACCGTCCTTGGACCCAACATTACTATCAAATTATCGTCCTGTCTCCAACCTTCGCTTTGTAGCGAAGGTTGTAGAGACTGTGGTGGCACGTCAGTTCCCGCAGTACCTGGATGAAACAGATTATCTCGATCCCCTTCAATCGGGCTTCAGGCCCGGGCACAGCACTGAGACGGCGTTGGTCGCGTTGATGGATGATCTCTGGAGGGCACGGGACAGAGGCTATTCCTCTGTTCTGGTCCTACTTGATCTATCTGCGGCTTTTGATACTGTCGACCACAGTATCCTATTGCATCGGTTGGAGGGGCTAGGGATTGGAGGCATCGTGCTTCGATGGTTCTCCTCCTTCCTCTCCGACCATTCGCAATTTGTGTTGACGGGGGGACAGAGATCGACCCCTAGGCCCCTACTCTGTGGGGTGCCTCAGGGGTCGGTACTCTCTCCCCTGCTGTTTAACATTTATATGAAGCCGCTAGGTGAGATCATCCGTGGCTTTGGGGTGGAATTCCACCAGTACGCTGATGATACTCAGCTGTACATCTCCACCCCAGACCACCCCAATGAAGCCGTCGAAGTGATGACCCGGTGCCTGGAGGCCGTACGAAGTTGGATGGGTCATAACAGACTCCGTCTCAACCCAGCCAAAACCGAGTGGCTGTGGTTTCCTGCTCCCAGATTCAGTCAGCTTATCCCATCGCTGACCATAGGAGGAGAGACACTATCCCCTGTGGAAAGGGCACGCAACTTGGGTGTCCTCCTGGATGTGCGACTGTCTTTGGAAGAGCATATTGCAGCCGCCACCAGGAGTGCTTTTTATCAGATTCGTCTGATCTACCAATTGCGACCCTTTCTGGACCTGGGCGCACTTCGCACAGTCACCTCTGCCCTCGTCATCTCCCGTTTGGACTACTGTAATGCTCTCTACATGGGGCTCCCCTTGAAGACTCTCCGAAGGTTACAGTTAGTTCAGAATGCTGCCACGCGGATGATCATGGGCGCCCCTCGAGACGCCCACATAACACCTCTTCTCCGCCGGCTACACTGGCTTCCTGTTGCCTTCCGGATTCGATTCAAGGTGGTACTAATAGTATTCAAAGTGCTCCATGGCTCGGGACCTGGATACTTACGGGATCGCCTTCTGCCACCAACAACCTCCCGCCGCCCAGTACGCTCCCACAGAGTCGCCATGCTCGGGGTCCCACCACTAAATCACTGTCGACTAACAGCCCCGAGACTACGTGCTTTCTCTGTGGGAGCCCCAACCCTCTGGAACTGTCTCCCCTCGGAGACACGGGCCATGTCAGACATCCTGACCTTCCGGCGCGCAGTTAAGACCTTGCTGTTCAAGCAGGCCGGTCTAGCCAATTGAATCATTCGGGTTAAATTTCAAATTTTGGATAATTTTTCTGATGGGTGTTGTTCTTAACCATTTTAGATTTTTTATTTATTTTATTTCCATTACTTGTACTGTTTCGTTTTTGAATGTACACCGCCTCGAGTCCCTTTTTGGGAGAGGGAGCGGTATAGAAGCATGAACAAATAAATAAATAAATAAATAAATAAATGATTGGGATATGTATGGTAATTTTCAGGAGCTATGGTTGAAGGACACCCTTGAGATCCCGAAGAAGATATTTTATCAAATTACTCATCCTTGTTTTGGAGCAACAGTCATCCCCAGCCTTCTACAGATTCTGAGACTGTAACTCCCAGAATTCTCCGTGAGCATGGGCAAAGAGTGGGAATTCTGGGAATTACAGTTCTACATTAGCGGCCACACTCTGAGTAAGCAGGATAGCTTGGTGTATGAAGGATGACTTCAGTAAATTCATTCACCAGTTTTCTAATTCTGCTTCCCTAGAACTCCAATTCTGCTTCTCTGGAGCTCTCAGATTATCCAGAAACCATGAGAAGCAGTATTATGGAACCTCAGTGGCACAGTGGTTAGAGTGCAGTACTGCAAGCTACTTCCACTGCAATTTGGCAGATTGAATCCCACCAGACTCAAGGTTGACTCAGCCTTCCATCCTTCCGAGGTGGGTAAAATGAGGACCCAAATTGTTGGGGGCAATATGCTGACTCTGTAAACCACTTAGAGAGGGCTATAAAGCAGTATATAAGTCTAAGTGCTATTGCTATTATTCAATGGAAGAACATCCGGTTTGAATCCCAACACTTCCAGCCAAAAGTAACATGAAGTATGTTGTTGCTAGTCAGAATAGGCCTGGTCAGATGGATGGACAAGAGCGTACAAGAGTGCTTGCCTTGAGCTCAACTGCTCTGCCCTGGTTTTCTCCCGCAGGGGTCAAGGTGTTGTTTCGTGTTGGTCTGCTGTTAATCCGCTTAGCCCTTGGCTCCTCCGAAAAACTACGTGGCTGTTGTGGACAGGTGGAGACCCTGGAGAAGCTACGCAGCATCCCACCTCAGTTTCTGCAAGAAGACAGCTTCATGGCTGAGGTAGACACTACAAAACTTCCTGTCTGGTGTAGCAGCTCCTTTTTGTGTTTCTTTCTAGCCACAATCAACTATTTTTACCATGCAGGCATGTGAGACTTGCAAAAGATGATTACAATAATAATTGGGAGATTTTGTGAAAGGGTAAGAACTCTAGGTGCGTCTGTATGTAAAGAGTGGGATGTTAAAGGCCAGAAAAGAATGTATGTTCCAAAGGTGCTTTTTCCAAAAGGCAATTGGATTTTCTTGGAGGTTTTTCCCCCTTTGAAAATGTTTCACTTCTCATCCAAGAAGTTTTTTCAGTTCTGACTGGAGGGGAATGGAAATATTATATTCTTTGCAGTCATCTGGTCATTAGCATTTGCTCTCTGAGAGTCGTTGAGGCCACTTGGGGTTTTTTCTGACTCTTCAGAGTCATCTGAATCAGAGTGTAAATGGGTGTGGAACCTTCTTGTAGGAAAGGACTGCATAGTAAACAGATGGTATCATATCTCTCCCCCATGGTTGAGAGAGGGCTCTTCAGTTTGAACATAGATGGCCTCCTTGAACCCTCTTTCAAACTAATGGTCTTCTCTCTCTCTGTCCAGAATGTGAACTTTGCTGTCTTCAAAAAAGTGATCCTTTTCTTTCAGACGCGGTATATAT
The DNA here is from genome assembly GCA_023653725.1 of Bungarus multicinctus. NCBI lineage: Eukaryota > Metazoa > Chordata > Lepidosauria > Squamata > Elapidae > Bungarus > Bungarus multicinctus. The sequence goes on along the minus strand of CM042838.1, from coordinate 55,113,074 downwards.
ATATATATATATATATGGATTTTCTTTGTTTGCGATATTTGTTGACTACCACTATTATAGGACTTGGGCAGGTTACAATTTGATAGAAAGAGAACCAACACAACACAACACAACACAATACAATACAATACAATACAATACAAAGTGATACCTACATACCAAGATAAATGCCGTCAAACAGCCAGCCAGGATCCAAAACAGGTTAGAATAAAAAAAGATTCTGCTGGTTTGCAGAATGCAAGGAGGGAGATGCTACATATACATGTCAAGGAAAGCATATACCAGAAGTTAGGGGCCACTACAGAAAAGGCCAGCCACCTGATCCAAGTCCCGTTTACTTCCTGTGTAGGAAAGGGTGGTGATTCTCAAGGAGTGGTAAGAAGAAGCGTGACTCTAACAGATAGAATCAATGTTGGCAAGTTGATGCCTGATGTAATTCTGTGTCATGTTATATAGGGCTTTGTAGTTATCCAGCACATAGAATTTGGATTCTCACCTTTATTATCATCCTGCTGGCATGTCAGTAGTTAGAATGCAATATTGCAGCCTAATTCTGCTGACTGCCAGCAGTTCTATTCTCACCAGGCTCAAGGTTGATTCAGCCTTCCATCCTTCCAAGGTTGGTAAAATGAGGACCCAGATTGTTGGGGGCAATATACTGATTCTACAAACCGCTTAGAGAGACTTGTAAAGCACTATGAAGGGGTATATTAGTCTAACCGCTTAGAGAGAGTTGTAAAGCACTATGAAGGGGTATATAAGTCTAATTACTAGTGCTGGTGCTATTGCTATTTTGACCTTTATTTGGTAGTAATTGTTGCTAAAAAGTGCCATGCTGGAAATCAGCTATTCTGCCATTGAATTCCAGCAGCATTCTTTTTAGGTAATCAGGAGGTTGCAAAGTACAGTTTATCCATGGGAGCCCTAATTGATTTGCTTCTAGTCACCCAGAAATCTATTCAGCAGTCCCAATCTACCAGAGGTGGTATTCAGCAGCTTCTGACCAGTTCTGGAGAACAGGTAGCAGAAATTTTGAGTAGTTTGGAGAATTGGCAAATACCATCTCTGACTGGCCCCGCCCCCATCTATTCTCTGCCTCCTGAGTCCCACCTGATTGGCTGGGCTTCTTTGGTTGCCCTGCACAGGAGAACAGAGCTGGAAAGCAGGTTAGTGAAGTGGGGAGGAAATGGGATTTTGCAGTAGTTTTCCCCCAGGAATGGGGAGGGAATGGAGATTTTGCAGTATCCTTCCCTTGCCATGCCCACCAAGCCACGCTCACTAAGCCATGCCACCCCCACCAAGCCACCCCCCACAGATCCGGTAGTAAAAAAAATTTAATCCCATCACTGCAATCTACCCTACACACAAACCAGCTATAACCTGACAATATTCACCAATGTCCTTCCCTGTCTCTGTTGCAGAGGAGGGGAAATTTGAGGGCTGGGAGTTGCCCTTGGGTGATTAAGCAAAGGAGTAATACCTAGGCTCCCAGTAAGTGCCTAGGCTCTCATTTCAAGGTAGGGGATTGGTTTTGTTGTATTGCTGGGCTGTTTTTTGTTATTCCTGGTGTGTTAAATTAAATGAAGCCTTATGTACCCATTTTTAATTATTTTGCTCCTCCAAATTAGAATTTTTTTTCAGGGAATTTGCAGCCTAAATTCAGGAGTGCCACTTACTGAAGCCAGAAGAGCCGTAAAAGAAGGAATTTATGGCCACATATGGACCCCGATTGACAGCTTACCCCCACTTCTCCTCTCTTAGAAATCCATTTTCTGTAATACAAGTAATTCTAAATTCGTATTTTCTTCCTTGGGCCTCATACCTAAATTGGTTGCTTTCTTCACCTTTGGTAGGTCCATGATGTGCCCATCTCAGAGAGTGACCTGGAACGTGAATGTAGAATCCAACTGGGAAAACTGTGCAAAACTCCTAAATTCCAGTACAACCCAAAGCAGCGCCTTTCTGGTGCAAAGGCCATTTTTGACGTTCAGCAACTGGAGGACGCGCAGAACAATAAGACAGAAAAAGAAATTCACACACATACTTTCCACATCCCCAAAATCAAGGTGGATCCGCCCCCATCATCCCCAAAGGAGCAGAAGAGGGCCTCGGAGATGCAAGGTCAGAAGAAAGAGCAGAAAAGGAAGAAGCCGGACACACGAGGAAAGACTTTCCACGCCTTTGAGCATCCTAAAGGTAGAAGGGAGAGAAAGCTAGAACCAGAAGCCACAAGGAGCAAGTCATCATTTTACTTAGAGGCATGATTCCAAAGCATGCACTCACTGAACCGGTTGCTATGCTGGTAGGATCCCACCCCTGCATGATTCTCATTCGGGGCAGAGAAGCAATGGAACTCTGGGGGAACAGTCATGCAGCATTTTCTCACTGCCCTGCTCCAGTTAATGGATGAATTCAGAAGCTTTGACATAGCCTGAGTTGAAGACAATCCTAAATTTCTAGGAAAAAAGTAAATAAAATAGGGTGGGTTTCCTAATTTTAGAAGCTTCCTCTTCCTGAAGCCTTCATCTATAACCCTGTTTGAATAAGAGGGTTATAGATGAAGAGGGTTATAGAATAAGAGATAGGTAATCCCATCCTACATATGTTTTGGGATGTAGGTAGAGCTATGAGTTATAGGTGTGTGTGTGTGTGTGTGTGTGTGTGTGTGTGTGTAGAGATATGATTTAGCTAAGCTTGGTGAATTTCAAAGGGCAGAGCAAGTGGATATCACTAAGTACCCTTCTTCCCATCACTCAGCTCCCACCCCCAGTAATTTTGGGATAGCGTCAGAAGGAGAACCCCTGATAATTTGGAAATATGGTAGCTCTCATTTAACAGCTGCCTTAGACAGGAACTTTCTGCAGTTACAATGGTGATGAAAAAATAATTTTGTGAGAACCTTTGCAGGTCTGTAAAGCCAACAAAAGCTGAAGTAAAATTGTAAAATTGTGATGTTTTACTTAGTGACTGCTTTGCTTAAAGACCAATTTACTCGTCCCAATTCTGGTCACTTGACAAGGACTATTTGTAAACTACACATTTTCATCTATTTTTGCTGTGAATGTTGTAACCTGAAGTCCAGGCAATGAGAAAAAAAAAAAAAAGAAGAACTCTTAAGTTCTTGCATGAATGAAACCTAATTTGAAATACAGTGTATTTACAATTGTTCTAGGCTTTGAGGTATTTGGCACCTTGATTCTAAGGGGGTAAAATTTATTGCACATGTATAATAAAACAGATTCACAGAATCTAATTTAGTAAAATTACAAAAATGTGAGTTTCCTATATCCATAAAAAAACAGAAAGTTGTTCAGATTCAGTGTAGCAAAGGGGATGGGGGGTGGACTGTATAATTATTTAGTTCCAGGAAAAGACTGTTTTAAATTGAACAAACTGAAGAAAATAGAGAAAGGGTGAATCAATTAGTGGTTAAAAATCATAATAATTACAAATTTAAAAACCCATAATAACGAAGGTCCACATGATCAGTATAAATAATTATAAAGAATTAACTGTTGAGTTTATCATTAAATCTGATTAGTATTTAGCAACAAAATGTGTCATTTTTTTATTTTTAGAGAACAAAGACTCTTCAAAACAGATAATAAACTGATAACCTGTACCCATTCTTTAAAATTATATTGACTTTCTTTCCAGTTATATACCAGTATTCCCTCTGTTGTGCCTTCAATTTCACAGAGTAGGGCTGGCAATCTTGTAGCCCGCGGGCTGGATGCGTCATGCGCTGGCCACACCCCCACCCAGTTTAGCGAAGGGAAAAAAGTTCTGATATATCATGTGATGCCATCATGACGACATGAGTTTGACACCCCTGTCATAGAGCCGAAGTTCTTCATAAAATGACTAATTCTATATTTTACAAATATAATTCAACATCACATTGAGATCCTTAACTATTTGTTCCCAAGATTACATTAACATACATGTTAATTTCATTTTGAGTGTTGAATTATATTTGTAAAATATAGAATTAGTCAAAAGCTATAATAGAACAAGACAAAATAATCTGAGTTAAAGAATGTTCAAATTTCTTACACAGCCAACCTAAGAAGTCTTAATGCCCATCCTTTATTAAACATTATTTGATACGTCCAATAGACCTGTCATAATATTTTATGATTAATTAGTTTCATCTTTAAATAGTATAAGAAGTGTATTTCTCATTTTTTAATACTTGGACCCATTGATTTTCCAAAACTGGATATTCTAATTTTTCCTTCCATAGACCCAATATATAAATAATGCAAATTTTCCCTTCAATTTTTTACTACCTTATGAAAATGAATTATTGGTAAGCATTTGACTGCAACCTCTCTTAATGAAGCTAAAATAGAAAGTATCTTGGAGGCTGGTAAAGTATTCAGACCATGCTTTTAGTTAGTATGTTTTACTTGAGAACATTGCCAAGAATATATTGAAGGCAAGCCAAAACTCAAAAGACAATCTCTCAAAAAATTTAAAACCGCCATTGAAAATTAATTCATTTTAAATATTAAGCCATCATTTAGCTCAGGTATTCAAATAGAACCTCGTCCTCACTATTTTCAGATTTGAGTTCCATCACATTAACTTATCATGTGATTTGAGATCAAATCACAACTGCTTACCTATTAATAACCAAATATGCCTAGCAGCTTTCAAAGCTGGAAATGATCCTGATTTAATGTATCTTGATCCTAATACCTGGCAAGATTTCAGGGATATTACCACATTTGCTTTCCAAATTGGCTCAGAATGGGAAGTGAACTTAATACAGTCAATCTTTATTCTAGGAAAACATAAAAGTTAAGATAAAGTTTGTTAGGTTAATGCCATCATCTTCATAAAGATAACTGCAAGTTTCCCAAATGTATTCTTGAGACTAAAAGAAGAAACCAATCGTTTAACAACCAAATTAAAAATCAGGCTGATCTGAAATCCATGGCTGAAGTTGTCTGCTAGGCTTCCTCTCACTGGTCACAAAGAAAGTGATCTGCCGGGATATTCAGTTTATTTTGAATTAGTGCTCTGGACTAAAATAAAACCTCAAAGATAGTATTAAACACTGAACTGAAGGTTGGGAGTGAATATTGGGGAATAGGATTATTCCTCATCAGAGTCTCATTTGAAGTCCTTTCTTCTAATTCCAGGGACAGCAAAAAAAATTATGCCAGCACATTTTTCATTGCATTCATCACCAAACCTTATTCAGCCCAGTAACAAGCAGTTGCATTTACAGAGAGGTTCAGAAAAGTCAGGATGGTAGTTATGATTACACAATTGGAGCCCCACACCTTTTTGTACACGTATCAATGTTGCATGCATGCACAAAAGGATAATACTTCAGTCACATGTCATGTTCACTATTTTGAGTTTTCACACACACACACACACACACATACACACAAATCAGATATTTCTTATATTAAGGATATGGGGTAGTTGTCTCCTTATATTTTCAGTTGTCTCAAGGGTACTTTTTTCTTCAAAAGGCAACTGGACTCTTTTTTTCTTTGAGGAAGAAGAAAAAAATATTTTGCTTCTCATTCAAGAAGATTCATCAGTTCTGATGGTGGAGAGGGTGGGATGGAAAAAATAAGTATTGACAGTTGAGATAAATACTAGTTAAAGCTGCAGTATGGAATAAATTAAAGAAAACAGTTGGTGGGGCCTCTGGTTTTGTTTCCCCTCTCACTAAGTGTCATCAACAGATTGGGCAAAACAATCAGAAATTACTCTTCTTACCATGGACTGGCTGGGGAGAAGGTAAATTTTGACAGTAGTGATGTAATTATTTCAGAAAACCTGTTTTGGTGTTGCACAAGTGTGCGGAAAGGGAAACTGATTATGTGTAAGCAGTAATCAAAATGCATCAATCAACTTCAATTTGAGTGCAGTAGTTTAACAAGATCAAATGCAGACAATGGGGATGAAAAGACTTTTGCAAAGTCTTTCAGCTGGTTGAAATTTAGTTGGACCAAATGTCAGCTTCACTAATGACAAATGATTATCTATGGAGAACATATGTGCTAATAATAACTGTGGGTAGGTGTTTGGAAGCAAGATAAATATGTCTGGGAGCGATCATAAATCCAATGGCACTTGGATTGAAATTTATGGTCCTGCTAAGTGCTGGAACTCTTTTCTTCTGGATCAGGGCTATCAGACTCATAGCCCATGCCCATACTTGGTTAAGCGAAGGGGGAAAAAGTCCTGATATATCATGTGAAGATGCAAGTTTGATACCTCTGTTCTGGATGATCTGAAGGGTATGAAAGCTGCAAGTAAGAGGCAACCCGCTTCTTTGGGTCAACATGCTAATTCAATTCCATCAGAAAGACAGAACGAAACAATTCCCAGAATCCCTCCACAGCATTCTCAAACTCCCAAGACATCTGGGACACACAGCTACACTCAACCGAACCTTTCCCTCCCCACCCACATTCCTATGCTGAATGGTGGCTATCGGCTGTCACCTAGGGAGAGAAATAAAACCAGAGGTGGCATTCAGCAGCTTCTGACCAGCTCTGGAGAACCGGTGGTGGAAATTTTGAATAGTTCAGAATACCATCTCTGACTGGCCCTGCCCCCATCTATTCTCTGCTTCCCAAGTCCCAGATGATCGGCTGGGTCTTCTTTGGTTGCCCTGCACAGGAGAACAGAGCTGGGAAGCAGGTTAGTGGGCTGGGGAGAGAATGTGAATTTTACAGTATCCTTCCCCTGGAGTGGGAATGGAGATTTTACAGTATCCTTCCCCTGCTACACCCTCCAAGCCACGCCCACAGAACCGGTAGTAAATTTTTTTGAATCCCACCACTGAACAAAACCAGAGTAATCATGGTTTTGAGTCATACCTAACATGACTCAGACATAGACTTGGACATAGAGACACACACATATACAAACGAGGACACTGCCATTTGTTGCCAATAAAGAGCAAAGGTAATAAAAAGGGAAGATGGGGATCGTAAGTAGGGATAGCAAATTTTGTGTCCATATAGTTTTCTGCTGACTCAGGAAATAGCATTTTAACTCAGCAATGGGGAAAGATCTGCACTAAAAGGTGATTGGTTCAGTGTTGGCTTAGTATGTTGTATAAATCCAGCTCATGGATTCCAGTAGGGGAGAAAAACAGTAGCGTTTCAGGCCCTCAAATCAGGGCAATATCCAAGTATGGGGTCAAAAACCAAGTAGAAATCGCGAAGGTCATTGCAAACAGGAATACCTATTAGGGGAAAGGGTTTAGGACAGAGGTGGTTTCTGTATTCTCAGGAATTGTGGGGAAATAAATATTCTGACCCACAATTGACACAGAGCTGTGCAGAGACACAAACAGGGCAACCTCTGAGGAAGACTGCTGCTATGAGAGTGGGGAAAAAGAGAAGTGGGCAATGCTGTTGTAAAAGTAATATATGCTGTCTATTTAAGCTGTTGAACAATTTCTTAAAATACATTTTCTATTGGAGGATTGGTGCATTCTGAATGGATGCATTAATTAGAACAAATCGTATTACTTTACTAGTATAAACTTTGACTCTTGTCAAAAACAATCTTTCCTGGAAGTGGTAGCAATTTTCATCTCATATTCCAGCATTTCCCATCCTTTGGAGGAATATTAACCTGCTTGCTAAGGCTTTGCCGTCCTGTCGGATTACAGCAAAAGAGATCCTGCAGAATGCTGACAGGGCCGTCTCTGTTAATCCATTTCTCTGCCTGTCCTGAAACCTGCACCTGTTCAGTTACAGATCGTAGTAGTGCTTCAACAGGATTAAGTCCACCCCGAAATTTACATAACATTAGAAGTATTTCTCTGTGTCCACAGCAGATAGAGACAATGAGAGATGGGCCAAGCATATGTTCTTCTGGTTGTGTTTAAATGAGAGCCAACTAAGGATAGAGACCAAATTTCTCCAGTGAGTGCCTCAGGTTAACAGGTCCCAGTTCCTAATTGATTCCACCTCCTCTCTAAATGTACACTAACTCCAAAAAATTGGCTGCTTGTAATCAGGGGTGGGATTCTACAAGTTCTCACCTATTCGCTAGAACCAGTTGTTAACTTTCTAAGCAGTTCGGAGAATCAGGAGAACCGGTTGTTGGAAGAAATCTCCTTTTGTTTTTTTCTACCCTTCTTACATTCTTGGCAGTATGCCTAGACTTACTGTCTCTGAAAGAGGTTTTTTTTTTTCTGTTGCTGGTACTTTCTTAAATGGGAAGGATTGTTTTAAGCCTTTTACACTGCTATTGGGAGGAAATACTCCCACTGGAGTTAGCACTCTGAAGAAATAATTGAATAATGAAGTAGAGCTGCCAGAAAGAACCTTTTAATGACAAGGAACCAAGATGAATGACATTCAGCAAGGCTTCTTGGCTATCTAGAAAGATTCAAATGTGAGTTTACGTACCCTTTTTGAGTTTTGGTCTAAAACTCATTCAAAGTTACAATGGCACTGAAAAAAAGTGACTTATGGCCATTTTTCACACTTACTTATGATCATTGCAGCATCTCTACTGTCATGAGAGGCCAGGCGAGGAAAAGCACCCTTGGATGTGAGTGACGTCGAGTTGGCCATGCCCACCCAGTCACATGACCAGCAAGCCATGCCCACCAACTAAGCCATGCCCACAGAACCGGTTGTTAAAAAAATTGAATCCCACCCCTGCTTGTAATTGGCTTTTGTCCAGCACTCTGATCCTTACAGCCTTTTCCTTACTCTCCCAGAAACCATAGCAGGGTTTGTCCTGAACTCAAAAATGCATCATGTTGATCAGAAGCACTATGGCAGAGCTCATTATAAATACAGAGTCAAGGTGCAGGCATGATAGTGTTACTGTTGTTCCCCCCCCCCCCCCATCCTCAAGGATAGAATCAAATTGAAAACCCTAAATCTCATTTTTGCCTCTGCAAATTTTGTCAGGCTTTGTAGTATTTCTGAGAGCAGAATAGGGTGATCAAAGATGATAGCACATGAGCATTATCCCGAAATAATAGGACACCAACAGTTTTAGACTATTAGTTTATTTCAAAAGTGAAAGTTCATCGCTTGTTTAATGCAGGATGTATACTGAAGGATACAAACCTGGTTTCCGAGATACATGCCTCCTGGTTTTTGTTTAACTATCCTAATAAAAGACAGCCAACCCTTTTCCAAGACTATACATTTTTATTATATTTTATCCTAACATGGAGTTGCCTTCTGCAATCATTGGTTGAAAATTTTAACTCTAAATCTTCACAACTGTGGAGAGCTTATTTTTTTAGTATTTATTTTATCCTACCTTTATTATTTTTATAAATAATTGAAGATAGTGAATATGCATAATAACTCCTTCCTTCTCCTATTTTTCCCACAACAACCCTGTGATATAGTTGTTGAGCTGAGAAAGAGGCTGGCCCAAAGTCATCCAGCCAGCTGTCATGCCCAAGGTAGGACTAGAACTCACAGTCTCCTGGCTTCTACCCTGATCCCTTAACTATTTGGCCAAACTGGGTTTGGTGTATTGTGCCAGATTACTATCTTGTTGTTTACCCCATGTTGTTTATGTTGTAAGCCACACAGAATTGGTTTAAAATTAAGCGGTGTCTAAATAAAATACATTATGAGATAGGCAGCAGATTTTAGAGTGAAGGAAGAAAGGAAATTTAGGATATGTGATAGTGGCTATATGGGAGCAAATATCCATTTGGTTCAGTTCCAAGCTGGGAGAAAAACACTGGAAACGTGGAGACTGATTGGGAAGATGGTTTAATGATGAACAGAACCACTGAGCACATGGTTCTGGTGCAGCTGAACACATAAAATTGAGTGTGTGATAGTGGTGGTGGTGTTATACTTTGCACTTGAGCTTCCTGTTCCTGTGCAAGAACATGTATTCTGTTGGCTGTTGTCAGATTCCCATGGGGTCATGTAGGAGTTATATAGGGGTCATAGCTGGCTCTATAGGCAAAGTACAAATTCTAGGTGTTTGTCTGGGCTACATTTGGTTGAAGCTTCTGAGGGTGATGCAATGAAGGGGCATTGGGCAATTCCTATTGTGGTTAAGGGCTAATCCTACTTTTGTTCAGACCTTGGGGCAGGGAATTTCAGCAATATTTGCTTTGCCTATGAATAGAGCTACCTAGATACTTGGCTTCTTTGAATAAGCTCTTTATCTTTTTAAGTCCTGACATCTGCTGAGGGCTATTAACAAAGATGGGGGCTGCTTTCTGTCTCCAAGAGCATGTTTCTCCTGTAGGGAGAAATAATATTCTGCCTTTTCAATATTTCCTAAAACATTTCATTCTAGGAGGGAGGTGGGTGCTAACTTTCTACAACTGTTTTTTTTTTTAAGAGAAATCAAGCTACCATATTGGGGCTGCAAAAAAAAAAAAAAAAACTGACAACACCAGAGAACATTCAAATAAACATTGCCATCTGCTGGTTGTCCAGATTTTTGCAGCAGAGATATGGAACTAAAGGAATCAAAAACGTAACTCTAAATCCACTTGTCTTCTGGATGATGCAACAAATAGAAAATGCTTAATTAACCACAGAAGTACTTAGATAACAGAGGCACATAGGAGCCACAGTAAAAGAAAAAAAATATTTGTTGATTATTTATATCCTTAACACAGCTCAATAGTCTTTTGCTTTCTATTTGTCCTCTCATCAACCCTGCGAATAGGTTAAACTGAGGGAACAGGGTCAGAGGCATCCAAAAGTCCAGCGTCTGAAGTGGGATTTGAAACTGGATCTGTCAAGACCTCACAAGACCCTGTGCTGCTAAAGACTTCATGACTGCTACATTCTAGCCTTCAAGCCAGAAATTTCTGTCCATTTGACACCTGGAACCAATAGCAACTGAAGGACAACTGAAGTGGAGATATGTAGATGCTTTCCTCAAATGGACCCATTCCAAAAGGACAGACGTCTTACTACAATAATCTTCTGCAGCAAAGGGAGGGGGGTGGAAAAGAGAGCAACCAACACCAGCCCCCCTGGAAGAAATGTTACATATGTTGCAATATACAAACCAGCCACCAGGTGACACTGCTACAAAATTGTTTAATTTGGCTGGGAAGGACTGCTCCTTCTCCTTGTCTGAAACCTTTAAAAAAAACACTCTGATGCAGTGGTTTTAATCCCTTTTTCTTCATCCCAACCAGGTTGTAATGTAATGATATTGTGCTGTAACACAAGAATATACTGTATTACACTCGGAATATCCGGTATATGCTACTCCATACTTTAGATCTGGTTCAGCACAGAGCTAAATTTCTCATCTTTTAAAAAAGGAAACATCCTTCTTGGGACCTACAGAGCAATTACCTTGTACCATAAGTAGTTTTCCTGCTGTTTGAAATGCCTTGGCTCCACTGTTTCTTTCAAGTGCTTCTTCCTCTCTTAAGTTATCAGCTCCAGTGACAAACACAAATGGTTATCAGTCATTCTACCACTAAGTGGGTTGGAGATTCTTCCCCTGAGGTGAAACTTTTTTTTCTTTTTCTCTCTGAACTGTATGCAGATAGTCCTCCACTTATGACCACAATTAAGCCCAAAATTTATATTGCTAAGCAAGACATTTAATTTTGCCCCCATTTTACCACCTTTCCTGTTGTTAAGTGAATCACTGCAGTTGTTAAGCTAGTGGCACGGTTGTTCAGTAAATCTGGCTTCCCTTATTGATTTTGCTTGCCAGAAGGTCGCAAAAGGTCCTCACATGACTTCAGGATACTGAAACTGTCGTAAATATGAGTCAGTAGCCAAGTGTCTGAATTTGGATCACTGACCTTGAGGATGCTGCAATGGTCGTAAGTGTGAAAAACAGTCATAATTTGCTTTTTTCAGTGCTTTGAAAAGTCACTAAATGGACTGTTGTAAATCGAGGAAGAGCAACCAGGATGATCAGGGGACTGGAGACTAAAACATATGAAGAACGGTTACAGGAACTGGGCTTGGCTAGTCTAGTAAAGAGAAGGACCAGGGGAGACAGGATAGCAATCTTCCAATATTTGAAGGGCTGCCACAGAGAGGAGGGGGGTCAAGCTATTTTCTGAAGCGCCTGTAGGCCAGACAAGGAATAATGGATGGAAACTGAACAAGGAGAGATTTAACCTGGAAATAAGGAGAAACTTTCTGACAGTGAGAACAATCAACCAATGGAACAGCTTGTCCTCGGAAGTTGTGGGAATGCCATCACTTGAGACTTTCAAGAAGAAATTGGATTGCCATTTGTCAGAAATGGTGTGGGGTCTCCCGCTTGGACAGGGGGTTGGACTAGATGACCTACAAGATCCCTTTCAACTCTGATTATCTGTTAATCTGAGGTTTACCTGTACTGGGAACTCCTGTGGAATATCTGCTTGTCCAAAAAAAACCCCAACCCAGCTGCACCCTCCAGCTGAGTCAAAACTGTAATGCATCTGAAGGATAGCAAAATGAACGGAGAAAGGGAACCACTGATCCCTTTAAGGCAGGAGTCTCCAAACTTGGCAACTTTAAGACTTGTGGACTTCAACTCCCAGAATTCTCCAGCCAGCTATTCTGGGAGTTGAAATCCACAAGTCTTAAAGTTGCCAAGTTCAGAGACTCCTGTTCTAAGGCTTACACAACATCTCCCTTCCTTCTTCACCCACTTCAGTAGTCTCCACTTACGCTTCCCCACAACACTCCTGACACAAATGTTAATCTATTACTGCCACCTAAACCCTTAGCCTAGTGTCTGGGGGAGATAGTGCCACCCAAATATCATGCCAGGATCTGCAAGGTTCTGATAGAGGCACTTACACGTCAGAAATGCCTGTGGTGCTACTTCACCAAGCACTCTGAAATGTGGGAGTCACTTTTACATGTATTTGTTGTGGGACAGTATGTTGAGCTAAGTTGCTATCCCACAGGGATAAAGGGGGACTATACTTGGGAAGACTCGAGGATCTCGGGATGAGGGACATCCTGTCCTTCTAATCAAAGAGGTTGCTTAGCATAATGAGTCTGACTGATTTATGTCCCTCAGAATTATAGCCAAAAGAAGGATTTGCACCAGGCTCTTTTACATACACCCAAGTCCAACACTCAAACCACTGCATCAAATTGGTACAATTTTATAGTCCTTATGTGAAATATATAAAATACTTTTAAGTAAGTATAGATGAGGGCACGAGTCCATGTGAGAAATAGAAAATGTATATTGAAACCAGTGAAGTTTTACTGTTACTTTAAATTCCCTGGTTCTCCATGTATTCCAAAGAATCAGTTGTGCCACAGTATTGGATTGAAAGTGATTTGAGAGCGGTGATTGACCAGGGCTATGTGGGAGTGAATAACTGTAAGCTGAACCTGAGGGCATGCTTAACATTTCCAGAATGAAAATGTGTGTTTAGAAATGATATTTATGCATTCCAAACCCTGAAGTGCTTGTGGGATCAGCTGAGTTGGGAAAATATGCCCAGGGCTAGGGTGATGATGGCAGGGTTAAGATGGGGAGGGTGGGCTTCTAATTTTGCAGAGGCCAGCAGAATTAGGTTTCAAAAGGGGAAGAAGCCAAGATAAGGAACTCGCTGGAAGCCAAAGGCTATAAAATGTCAATTCATCTGCCCAATTGATAAAGTTACAACTCAAATAAAGTGGTTGTAAATCTAATGAGAACACACCATAAAACTAAGCTGTGTCACCTTCATGGATTACCTCTTTCTCATAGTCTGGCTCATATGAAACATATTCCCATGGGCTGTTCCCTTTTTTATTTTCCCAGAAGAAATAATAACCTCTTCAGCAGAAAAAGAAACAGGGGAGACACTGGGAATGTATGAATGCAGGCCTGGGTTTTTTCTCTGCTCTTAGAGGCAACAATACATTTCCTTCATTCTCTCTCCTCGTGACCTTCTGATACTCAGCCCGTGAATGAGGCAGGCTTAGTCATTAGTAGCTGTATTGGTGTTAAAGGGGTTTTTCTTCTTATGCCAATTCCCTCCAAGGGCAGGGACAAGGTGTATACAATCTATTAAGCTGGTTACCCATTGCTTGCACATCAGAAGAAAATCAGATACCTGTGATGGCCAGGAAGGGAGGCAGTAGAGACAGGATGGGTGTCATCAATAGGGCAATAATTTTCACGCCAGTATATTTTTCTGTTAACATTGGGATGAAACAATTACTACCCACCTGCCTTCAATTGAGGACCTGTATACTGCACGAGTCATAAAGAGGGCTGTGAAAATATTTACAGACCCCTCACATCCCGGACATAAACTGTTTCAACTCCTTCCCTCAAGACGACGCTATAAAGCACTGCACACCAGAACAACTAGACACAAGAACAGATTTTTCCCGAAAGCCATCAATCTGCTAAATAATTAATTCCCTCAACACTGTTCAACTATTTACAAAGCGTACACTACTATTACTGTTAATCTTCTCATCACCCCTTATCACCCATCCCCTGCCACTTATGATTGCAGGACTGTAACTTTGTTGCTTGCATCCTTACGATTTATATTGACTGTTTCCTAGTATGATTTGATTGTTGATTGTACCCTATGACTATCATTATGATTCTTGATTCTTAACGAATGTACCTTTTCTTTATGTATACTGAGAGTATTTACACCAAAACAAATTCCTTCACAATCACACTTGGCCAATAAAATATTCTATTGTATTCTATCTATTCTATGAGTAGAAAGCACTATAACTTGGTAATGGGAAATGGCCCTAGTACATTTTCAGAATTTTAGCTGAAAACCAATGAAGGGAGAGGGAGGATTTTTATCACCTGTTCTTTCCACTGGGCTATAAGAAATGACAAGGAGAGTTCTAACAGCAATAAATCAAAGAAAGAAAGGATGAAATTGTTACATGGAATAATACATTGGACATGGTTTCTAAACAACTAATTATACTGAAATGTAAGGGTCTTTATTAACACACTGATGGATTCCACCTTTCCTTTACATTTCATTCAAAGAATGAAACATGTGCCAAAGAGGACTAAAATGTTGCGTGATATTTTTGTCTCAGTGAGGGGCAACTTCTGCCATAATTCTTGCATCAATTAGATTCCATGAATATCAACTCAAGATAGAAAAAAGGGATGGATTTGGAAGGGAAGTTGGAGAATCCATCAATTGGCACACATAGTAAGTGAGGTGCTAGACCCAAGCCCAGAAGCGACAGAGAAAAAAATCTAGTCAAGTCCAGTTCTTTATTTGCTTATACCTAATGGACAGAATCTTGCCAAACTAAAGCTATAACCTTTTAAGGTACTTCTAAGCTCTCCTGAGAGATTCTACAGTATGGCTACCTTGAACCTATACCCCCTTCCCTCATGGAGCTTGTCACGAGTCACTAATAAAATGTAGTCAGTTAGAAACAGGAAATTCAGTAAAATGGTTTTCATACTGTGGCACATTGATCAATACTGCTGCAAAAAGAAGGAAATTTCCAAATACACATTTTTCAAAAAAATGAGGAAGGCCTTTTATCCAATATATATTTCTACAGTTTACTGAGTTGAGACATGATATATAACAGACTAGTAAAAGAATTTTTTTTAGAAGACAGAAATTGGGCATGCATATATTATATATTTCTAATCTTAAGAGGCTATCATTTTAAATACACGTATTCAATTTTTTTTGTTCCAAGATAGATGAAAGCAATCTATTAGGAATTGCTATTGCTATAACAAAAAACTAGAGGATATATTTTTTAAAAAAACTCTCTATGAGCAATTCTTCAGGATGCTTTGCTGGTGTGCTCATTTTTCAAACAATGCTATTTCCCAAATTTCTTATATAATAAGCAACCTACACCACAAAGTCATCTGGAAATGTATGGTAACCATACCTCTAATATTATCAGTAAGCATCAATGATAAGGAAAAAAGCATTTCCCATTCACTCTCCTCATTATAATGCCTAGCACAAAAATAGGTATTCAAAAAGGAAGAATTGTTATTTTCCTATGAACATTTTGGATGTGATACTACACTACCACAACTCAGTTAGGAAAGTCCTTTGATGCCAGGTGATGTTCTTTAATATGATGGGTGGATCTTGATTGTCACACTCATTCCTGATTGTGCTGCTTCTTGCCAAGCCTGCACTCATTACCCATTAAGAGTGATATCCAGAACTGGATACGCAGGTGCATTTTCAGTGCTCTGCTAAAATCAGGTGCCAAATTATGTCTGCTTACTATATGCTGTTTCTGTAGGAGTCCAGGAGTTCCATAACAACCACTGTAGCTAAATTTTGAAATCTGCCTCGATTACATTTAGGACTTTTTCCTAAAGCATAGCTTAGTTTGTCATTATAGGTAGCCCTCACTTAGTGACTGTCTCAGACAGCGACTGTTTGCAGTTACAACACTGAAAAAGTAATTTGTGAAGAATGCTTGCAATGACATGCTCTCTGTCATGTTTTTGCCATTTCTCTCTCTCCCTCTCCCTCTCCCTCTCCCTCTGTTAAAAATTATCTTTTCTCCCCTATGGGTAGTATGTGTCTTTCTCAATTTTCTAGCAAAAGCCTGGGAGTTTGAAGGTTCTCACCAATATCTTAGCACTTCACTGATGTTGTTCCAGAGATCTGCTGGAGCCACTCTTCCAGCTTAGGAGCTATAGCCTGAATTCTCCACTTTGGTCTTTATTTTCCACATCCTGTCTAGTTCCTCCTCCAGACCCTGGTACTTCTCCAGATTCTCATACTCCTTGGCTAGACCATAGTGTCTAGACTCGGGAAACGTAGGTGGGAAGAAATAGCTTGGATATCTGTAGGGAAGGATTATCATGCTCTATATCATACTCTCTCGACTAATAGAGTCCTTCAAAGTCTTATCTTTCACATTACAATATTTGTTAGGATGCTAGCTTTTACCAATGAATACATTCTAACATCATACAATTATTTGTAATGGAGGTTCTCTAAAAGTCCTCAGTGTTGTTGAACTTCTGAGGCAACTCAGAATGGGAAGTCATCTACAGCAAATTTTCACAACAGGACTTTCTTCTAAGCTGGATCAACAGTTGGCTTGGTCAAGACCGTTGTCCCTCCCCTCATAATGCAAGTAGAAATCTGTTTCATAACCAGCTTGGTCTCTGATAAAGATATCTTCTTTATCCTTCAGTGGCCCAACTGTTTCCTTGTGTAAGTTTCTTGCAGTCTGTTCTGTTCTGTTCTGTTCTGTTCTATTCTATTCTATTCTATTCTATTCTATTCTATTCTATTCTATTCTATTCTATTCCCTTATCCAAGTCCTGTGTTGCCAAATCTTTTGTATTTGCAGAAACAAATACACTGTTATTGTGGGGGATTTGAAGCCTTTCTTAATTTTTCTTTAAACCCACTGGAATCAGATGGTGGCTTATAGTTAAAACTATTTTCTGGTTTTTCTTTTGCTTCCTGATTTGATGATTAACGATTAACCCAAGCAGAAACACCAGCTGGAATGCTCCTGTTTGGTATCAAAACACTGGGTGATAAACACACATGAAAAAACATTGGCTGTTTTATGTACAGAATTTAAGGTTATGCTCAGCTGCATTGACATGAATGGAGGGCTGGGAGGTTGCTAGGTATGCTGTCTTCAGATAAGGACTGCAGCATGAGAACAGAGAAATGCATAGCACAAAAGCGTAGAGGGTTTTTTTTTTACAGCCATCATACACTGCATCTTTGGGGGATACTGTTCCCATCCACACATCAATATGGCCTGAACTATACAAATCTACTAGCCAGATCAGGGAAGGGTGACATTGTTGTTGCAAAGAGGGTTAAGATCATGCATTAAAAACCATGCCAAATCCTTTCTATACAAACAGCTAACTGTTGATATTGCTACTTGAAGACTTGTCTCTGGTGGAGTTGCACCAACCGGGCGAGTGGTGGAGGCACGGTTGCATTTCATTGGCAATGCAAGTGTGGGGAAGGGCATGGGGCTCTCCTCAGGAAGGGTTTCCTTTAAACCCCTCGCTTGTTTACAAAGCGAGAGAAGAAAAAGAGCACAAAAGCGAGCAAGAAGCAATCACAGGGCGGGCAGAACAGGAGCCTGGTGTGTAAAAAAACAAATGACAACTGTTTCTTCCAACAAAGAATAAAGGCAATTCCCAGCCAATGGGGCCCACAGAGCAGCCTTTGTCTGCAGAGACTCAGGTGCCCCCGCACCATGTGGCTTGCAGCAAGAGGCAGCAGAAGCTTCCCAAGAACTCAGCGCAGGAGGGGGTGGCCGAGCAAACAATCCAAAAAGGAGTTCAGCTAAGGGAAGAAAGTAGAGCAACCAGAACCAGGATTGCCTAGCTAATTCCATTTTCCAACACCCCACCCCCAGTTATGCTTAACAGTAACCGTGAGCGGTTCATGGTTCAGTAACTTAGTAGAGAATCTTTTCTGCCATATGGCTTATATCATTATTCTATAACAATAGCAATATTTATTACTTATAAAACATCAACCTCTTTCATGGCTCTGAACACTTATAAAAATGGTATGGGATATTCCCATGCTCTGCCCCACCCTTGCACCTCCATTGGCATGGAACTGCATTATAGTTAATGCATTGCAACCCCAATGAAAACCATGCACAAGATCTTCATTATAAGAGAAGTAATATTTTGCAGGCTTGTTATGTTCAACATAATTTGTAATGCACAATCTTAAACACCCCTGCAAGAGCTGTATCAACCTTTCCTAGCTGGTTAAGGATGGCAAAAGTTGTAGCTTCAGCATATCTAAAGCATGCATCTTGCTAGGGTGGGGGATATTAAACTATATCTCTGCCTGATTGAAAACCAAAGGAAGGGAGATGCCAAAAGAAGCAAGAACTGGAAACTTTTCTTTCTAGCAAGGAAGAAAGAAGCAATTGCAACAACTCAAGTTGATAGTATCTCTCCTCTTTTTTTTCTCGAGAGGCAAGGGACACAGCCTTCCATTACCTGCCAAGGGATAAAAGCCAAAGTGAGAGTTCTTTCCACTCTCAACTCCCAGGACAATGCAAATAGCAAACAGAATGATTAGTTAATGCATGGAACACAGATTCTGCTTGAAAAACTTTTAGTCTGGCTCTGTTATGGCAGTTTATCCCTTATGGACTTGATATCCCATACTGAAACAATTTTTTCATAACTATTCCAGTTGAAACTGCTTGACTAACAGTTTTACAAGGAGGAGGAGACATTTCCTCTCCCCCACCAAAAAAAATATATAATTAGAGCAATTATATGCATGGTGGCTGAAGATGATGAGAATGAAATTGTATGGAAGCAATACATGAAGGCAGCATGGAGGCTGCGAGGGCAGTCAGTCAATTAGGCCTGAATAATCCCTTCATTTTTTTCAGCAATCATTTTTGAGCTAGACAGTGTTACAGTAGAGAAGCATCACATTCCCACCCAACTAGTCCTATAGGACAAAGTTCTACAGGCAGAAGAGGGTGACTTCACCTTTACTCTTTTAGATTTTCCACTGTGCCCAAAGGTAATCCTATCTGCAGATGGTGGATTATGACGATGCATTTAGAATACAGCTCAACTCAAGGGAATCTCGTTAAAAGGCTTCACTGTGTCCCCCATCTGTCATTCTCTAGGCCCATTGGAGTTTGTCTTCTCTCTGCGATGAAAGTAATAATCATTGGTCAACTAGAAGCTGTGAACTCAAACAAACAAGGTATATCAGGAGTTTCTTTGTATATTGGACAAGGCCGCCTGGCTCAGATGGCCAAGTGTGGAAATGGTAGCATTGTATAATTTTAGAAAAACAGAACAAAACAAAATACCCCAGATGTGATCCTTTCAGAAATGACCTGTACTAGAGACTTTGGTATGCAAAATATGTTACTTCTGCATTGCAAGATGGAAGCAGTCAAAGAAAGATGCAGACACACCTCAGAATTCAGCTCCAATTCACGATCCTTTCTAAAGTACTTATTTAGTAAACAAATTTATATGGTCGTCCAGCAGACACAGAAGTGACTCCAGGTAGCTTACATTAAAAATCCATAACATAAAAATTCATACATATTCCTTCCAATACCCCCACCCCTGCCCATGGCAGCCGCAATACAACATTAAAATATAATATTAATGTCCCCATCCACTGGACATTTCAACACAAATTTAGATTTCCCATGTTTTACATCCACTAGTCTATAACAACATAGGTTTTTAAAGAAAGCCTCTGAAAGTGATAGTATTTTTTGCTATTTCAAAAAAGACCCATAGATAGAATTTTTAAAATTACTTGCGAAATGTAAAATAAATATTAAAGAATCCTCGTTGTAAAAAATTTCTCTGGCTTTTTCCTGTCTTCTACTCAGGGAAATGCATCAGTTTACGGATAATTCCATTCAAAACTTACTGCACAATTACTCTAACTTTTTCCAAATTTTATAGAATGCCAAGCAAATAAATCTTCCATTTGTAACATATCTACTTTGTTTCTAGTAAAACAAAAAGATATGTTAAGGAGGAAAAAAAATACCTCCACAATGCCTTTTGAGCTGCCTAATGGCAAACATTCTATGTTGCCATAATTCCTTATTCTTCATCTAAAGAACTATAAACTTGAACAATAGCATCATCTCATACCTCTTCTAGTCTTATTTTATTGGTTCTCATGCCTAATGAAAGGTAGCCAAGCTCTTAAAAAAATGAAGAGAATTGAGGAATGGTCTCTTATGCCCAACAATAGACAACCAGAGATCCTGGCAACTCCATCAGCAGGATGGGAGGTCAGTAGCCCCCTCATGAAGATTTGCTTTTTTTAAGATAAGTAACTGAATTAAATTACTATTATGGTAGCTTTTGGATGAAAATGTATTTCCTCTTTTTAGTTCCTTAGACCAAAAGGAATATGAATATCAACTCTTACAGCAGGGTTACATCAACTCTTAAAATTGTTCCAAGAACACCTGATAGAACATTATGTAAAGTTCTCTTAACTGGAACAAGGAAGCCTAGAATGGATATGGAGGCTGAAGTTTTTGGGCACTGTCTCAAATGCCAATAAAAAAGGACCATCTCCTACTCAAGCACATAAATGCCAAAGGGAGCTCATTATACTCTTAGGCTACTAATAGCAATGAGGTTACTAGTGGTCGCTCTTGCTTGCTACGCCACTGTTTCTATGGCTGCAGCATCTCTAGGGTGGCCGTGTTTTTCTGGCAAGACTTGTATGTCTGATTTATGAGCAAAGGTTCGGCAAGCTTTCCATAGAAAGTTTGCAATACTTGTTGAAATATTCAACCCCTGGCAGGGGATGAGTGCAGAGAAACCTTCTTAGAAAACCATGGAGCATCTCTACAATGAAGCTGTTGAGGTTCAATCTGATGTCTATAAAGTGAGGCATATAAATGGCTGAGTGCTGGATAAGTAAACACAGAGTAATCATCATCCCTTAAGCAAGAAATAGTACCTCCCAAAGTAAAGCTATTTTAGGTTACAGAACTCTTTGTGAATGCCATTCCCCATAAATTATACTAAGCCATTTCACCATATTGACAAGAGTTTTCCTTTAAAGAAAAAACAATGAACACCTCTGTATCCAAGGGACATCTATGATGCCTCATTAGTGTACAGCCTCAAAGACAGAGCTATGCTAATTATTCTTAATGATCACTTGTCCCCAAGTACAACAAGACAGCCCAGTGGTGATTTTGTTACCTTTCTCCACTTGACAAAATCACATGCATACAAGCAAACATACATACAAAGATGCTCTGGATTGGTGCCATGAAATTTGAATGGCTGCAGTGCAGCCATATTGTAGATAAATTGATAGAAGTATAGGTTCCCCTCACACATACGTGCTAGTTGTTTCCAGCTCTAGGAGGCGGTGCTCATCTCCATTACAAAGCCAAAGAGCCAGCACTGTCAGAAGACGTCTCTGTGGTCATGTGGCCAGCATGCCTGGAGTTTTCAGTCCATGCTGTGGTTAAATGACAAAGGCCATTTCCCTTCAAGTGATTTAGAACATCTTCCAAAGTCATTCACCCATTGTTGTATGAATAAGATTTCTGTCATTTGGCAATGACTTGGTGACTCTAGAACAGCGGTCGCCAACTGGTGGGCCGTGGCCCACTGGTGGGCCGTGGCCCACTGGTGGGCTGCAAGAAAATTTTGGTGGGCCGCAGAAAAATCTCACCCCCAGAGCACCCCCCCAAAGCAATTAATCCAGGCTGTGCAGAAACACAAGGCTGCGCCACCCACATAGCCTGTGGAAACCCTCTCCACCCACTCACTTCTTACCCGGCAAACCTGCCTGCTAAATTGCTATTTTTCCGACCACCAGCTGTTCTGCTGTGCCGGGAGATTTAGATTAGCTAGGAAGCAGGAAATGGTTGGATTTCTTGCTTTCTAGCTAGTCTTTAGATCTTTGCCTCTGCTTTTAAGCACAGCCGAACCTCCCTTAGAACTGAAAGTTCTATGATTCCGTGCAGACTCACGGCAAGCAAATTTTAGGTGACAGACTCAGGTAGTGGATGGCAAATAGATAGATCTCTGAATGAATCTGTGATTCTGTGAGCAACTCAATCTGCCTGCCTGCTTTGCCTGATTTTGGGTAAAAGTTGCTTTTTTATTTAAAAAAATCAATATTTACATAAATATTTATAATATTTACATACAAGCCATGCCCAGCCAGTCACATGACCACCAAACCACACCCACAAATTAGGCCACCCCCACAGAACCAGTTAGTAGCCCCTGGGATTTAAAATTATGAGTTTGGTGATCCCTGAGGTCCAAAAGGTTGGCGACCCCTGCTCTAGAAGACGCTGCAAGTCACTGGTGGAGCTTCCTCTGGTCAGGTAAATGAGAATATGCCTAAAGCAAGCAGGCTAGCTGGGGAGGGGGTTTTACAGGTTTGTTTTGAATCCAAACAGTTATTTGCTTAAGCTGTATTGCGGTGTTTATCAACCTTGGTGACTTTAAGATGTATGGACTTCAACTCCCAGAACAGGGATTAATTCACACATCTTAAAGGTGTTGAGACTGAAAAACTCTGCTCCTTTGAGTTAATATTGCTTTATAAATATGCTGGTTCTGGGTGAGATGTCCTCGGGAAGCCCCCATTTCCTTGACACAGTCATCAATGCTCATTCACATGCCCTCTGCCCCTAGGCAAAATTGCCCCAAGGACTCAGAATAAAAGCAGACTCAGCAAGAAGCAGCGGTTCAGCTAGAAAACTCAGGGGAAAGAATGAGGACCTTGTCATTGTATGGGCCGGGGAAGAGCCCATTGATTTGGCCCCTAATGGTCATCTTATGCAGGTGGTTTGAGAAGAGCCGAATAGTTAATTTGGTTCAAAAGCTATCGGAAGGGTGAAACTTAGATATGGCTTTCTTCATCTTTGCTAAATGAATAGAACTTTGCTATTTGGGGGGGATTTTTCGCCCTCCTATGCATTCCATTTTCTAACACAATTTTTCATCTCTTGCTACCTGAGAGGCATTTTAGCTCAACAATAGACACTTTTATATGAAAACAATACATTTTAGCAGAAAGATTGAAGAAAACAGCATACTTTAAGATAAGCAAGAAGCACTAGGTTAAAGTTTCTTGTTTTTAAAACACTGCACTCTTTGATCCATTTCCTTCTTTCTATTCACTTTTGGATGCTATTTAAGAGAAGGATTACTTCTGTTCTGAGTCCTCATTTTCTCTCTTACTTGACTCTTTTCTCTGGAAAGGAGGATTTGGCAATTGTTTAAAGGACATTTGGAAACAAACATTTGCCTTCCTTTTTCCTTCCTTCCTTTTGTGAATGGATTCCTTTTATTTTTTTTTTACATCTCTGTTGCATTAAATAAACAAGTCTGCTTGGATCTATTTAAAAGCATAAAAAGAAACTCCTCCTTTTGAAATGAAAGAACCTAGCTTAGATAATATTTCACGATCCTCAACTTACTTAATATATCATGTTTACATTTTTTATGGATGTGAAATCCTGTTATGAAACCAGATTAATTCTTTCTGCTCTGAATCATAATGAATTGCTTTATATAATATGATGAATATACTATACAGAAACCAAAGGATTTCTTCAACTTGTTATACATGGAAATAAAAAAAATAGTCTTTATTTCTCAAAATTGAGATCCAATGCCTTTCAGATCATCTGTAAGAGAACCACGTTCCACTATTCACTGCTATTCCATTCCAAAAACAGAGCAAAGGAGAACTGCCTAGAACTGCACCTCGTATTATGAACCTGTGTATTTCTCCTCTTTGAGTCCCAGCCATTGCTCCTCTTCCAGCAATAATTATATAGTATCAGCAAAACCGGTGAGACTGAGTATTAGAATATTCACATTTCTGACAGGATATATCAGCACTTCTTAATGGTAACACAGATTTTCCTCCACTCTACTTCCAAGGCTGCCACCTGATAGTCAGCAAAGGAATATTTTGAAGCCCACCAGGGAGTATGGTAGGACATAGCTTGCCAACATTATGACCTTTATGGCTCTTGGCAATTTTTCCAGAAAGCCTGCCAATCTGTGCCTTTTAAACAACCTTTTGGTTCACGAAACTCAAGTGCGAAAGAACCCAAGTCCAATTTGTATATTGGTGTAGTGTTGCAGCTAAGGTGTTAGACTACATCCAAGGAGACATAAATTTAAAGCCACAGAAATTCACTGGATAACTTGGGGGCAGAAAGTCTTTTAGTCCATCATCATCCAGTTGTTACTGTGTGGAAAAATAAGAGGAGGGAACGTTACGTATTCTATTTTATATTCCTGAAAGAACATTACATTCCCTCTTCTAATTTTTCCACACTGTAAGACCTCAGGGACATAACTCAGGGATATAAAAGAGAAAAATAATGGTTCACTGCCGATGGTGCCGTAGAGCACATGCACTCAAGAAAGGAAACCAAAAGTTTCATATCCTATTTCATGACCACTGCATTTTGCCAAAAGTTGTTTCTTTTAGGGCCCAGTAATAGATGTCAATGTGGGACAGGTACTTGAGTACACAGTCTGAAATATTACCACAACTGATTTGTTAGGCCACTTCTAAGTCATTATCTGATGTGCTCAGTCTGACCTGCATGGATTATATTCCATTTTGTGAACTTTCAGCATTCTGTTACAATATGAGAAGGCAAGTGGCACAGGGTCTCCCAGGGAGCTGAATTATAGCTAAGCAACTATTTGGATCCGGGACTCCCTATCTGTGAGCCAATTATCTTGAATGGCTCAAAGAAGGTCAGCTTGTTTATTCAACTAGAGAACATTGGTTACTGTAATTAGGTTTTAATCATACTTTCAGCTATGCATGCCACTTTCTTATTTTCAGCGTCATGCCATTATCTCTAATGGATAATAATGATCTCAGGGATTGAGGAATTCCCAGTTGAAGTTGGAATCCATCAGACTCCAGCTGCCTCCCTTTATATGAATGGAACAATGTTCTTTCTTTTCTGGCACTTCCCGGACAGCGCAACATGATAACATCCACTTACTGTGTGTCACCAAGAGAATATAAGGACTTCACTATCTAGGTGGGAAGAGATGCGGGGAAACAGTCCTAAGCAGGCAGTGTTTGCAAAGGCCCTCCTGGTTGCCACCTGTCCTTGAGCAAGAGCTGTGAGTCTAGGAGAATCCCCAGATTATACACCAGGTCTGTCTGTGTCCTGTCCCAGGTCAAGTACACACAAATATACAAAGGGATTGTTTTGTTCCCTTTAATAAACAAGGCTTGTAAACATACACATTTGCCATGTAGAGGTATGTTTCCCCTCCAAAATTCAGCAAGTTTGGCTTACAAGAATTGCACATTTAAAGCAGAGTCCAAGGATCAAATCTTGTAGCAGATTCATCACCTGGTCCAGAATCAAAGTCAGGGTTGTGAAGCTCACAAGTTAAAACACAGAGTAGAGGTTAATAGGTGGTTGTCATCAACAGAGAATTTGTGTTTGTTGTTGCATTTTAATAGAGACAGCCCCTTTGTAACTCATATAATGGGGTTGGAGCCCTTCCATATAAGCAGTTGCCCAACTTTGCAGCCCACCAAGCTCTTGGGTTGGGAAGAGGCAATATTTCTGTGCCTTATCTTCAGAGAGCAACAGCAGCTGTGTTTGCTGGATGCTGGTTTGCCCCATATCCTCTGCCTGCTCAGACGGCAGTCTCTAATGGCACTGGAGCTGGTTGCTTGTCATCTTTCAGAATTTCTGAAGCTGGCTGCTCATCATCATCCCTTCCTCTGATTCTGAGCCCACAGCCTGCAGGCACTGCAAAAGGAGGTCATGACATTGCTTAACTCATCATGGGCTGAGATATATAGCTGAGTATTATCTGATACTGATGATATCTCACTTCATGGTGACAAATGATTTCCATGTAAATTACCTCATACAGTGACTTCATGTGGATGTTCAATAGAAGCAGAGAAAGTACTGGACCCTCTGCAGGAGGGACACAGATCTAAAACATAGGTGGTTGTGCTCACCTATGTATCTTCTGTAACTATCTACCTCTGTATCTTCCTCCACTAGAAGTAAGTGGATCATCTTAAAGAAGGCTTCTGGGCAATTATTTACAGACACAATTAGAGTGGAGAAGTAGTTACAATTTGGCACCTGAATTGCCATGAGATAATATCTTCAATAATATCTCTTACCCATATTTGATCGAATTCTGGTTGTTGTTGTTTTTTGAAATATTTTATTGATTACAACATTAAAACATTGGACACGGTGTGATCGTGCTGGCATTCATTTTTGCATACATACTAAAGTATATGATACATATATTATATACATTTATACATTTAACTTATATCCATTGTATTAGCTGCCATGTTCCATTGTACTTATTTACATAGTCTCAATTATCCATTCTATAAATCTTAATTATTTTTTTTTATTCTGGGTCCCTCCTTTCTGTTCCCACCATTGGTAAAATTTATTCCATATCTTGTAATATTTTGTCTCATCTTAATTTTTCAATTCCATAGTCAGTCTATCCATTTCAGCACACATCAGTATTTTCTTTATCACCTCACCTTCATTGGAGATTTCTCTATTTTTCCATTGTTGAGCAAAAACCATTCTTGCAGCTGGGATAATATGTACTATTAAATAGGTCACCTGTTTACTATATCTCTCTTTCATAATTCCTAGTAGGAATAATTCTGGTTTGTACTCTATTTTCTGTCCAATCATTTCCTCTAACCACGTCTGGATCCTACGCCAAAACTGTGCTGAACTAGATAAATTCACTATGGAACTGAAAGGCAAAGAGGATCGAGAATACTATGCGACATGGGAGAGGTGGTACGAATGGGTGAAGGATAAGGATAAAAATAATGTATAGTCACAAAATAAGAAACATGTATACATGATACACAATAACTGTTAATGGAAAAGAGATTTTTGTATTTTTTGTTTTTAAAGAATAAAAATTATTTTTAAAAAACTCCTTTGTTGTTGTTTTTTTTACAAGACCATGTATGTGCCTAGTTCTTGGGCACATTTCCAACAATTTGGTGATAGGTTTCTATACATTTTAGCCAGCCTTGCTGGGGGGAGATGCCACTTATATAACATCTTGTATAGGTTTTCTTTATACGATGTGGCCAATGTTATCTTCCTGTTCGTTCCCATAGTTCTTGCCATTTATCCAATTCTATGTTATATCCAAAGCTTTTGGCCATACCACCATCATTTCCTTGACCTGTTCTTCTTCCACCTTATATAGTCCAATAAACATTTATAAATTTTCCTTATCAGTTTATTGTCTGTCCCCAAAAAGATTGCATCTAGTGTCATGGCTTGTCTACTAATCCCCCACTCCTTCATATCTTTCCCATATTGTGACTGGATTTGGTCAAATTCATTCTTCGTCTTCCACCAGTGGTGCTTTAGATATTTTAACCCTCTCAATTACTCTGTATACCTTTTGGGAGCAATGAGGACCATGGGTCAAGAGAAGTTTCATTTGCACAATTCTATCCAAAGCTACTGTCCTATTTCAGGCAGTTAATAGGGATTTGGCTGAACTATGCAGCAAATCTTTGGTTATAACCCCTATTCCTTTGGAAACCCATCTGTGCCCATCAGTCACTGGGGCAGACCAATCTAATAACTCCTGCCTCTCTCTGGAGGGATACAGCTCTAGAGGCATTCATAGTCAAGGCATGATCTGACTGTGACAAAAGACAAGGACAGGCTCACCAGTTCTAAATCACATAGGCACTGCTCCAACAAGAAACACCAAATCAGGTGTGTGACATGTATTCTTTTTATATGTCTATGATAACATATGTTTTCTTCTATTGAAGTAAGATTCTAAACAGTCATGGTTTCTTTAACAACTGCTTCACTTAGTGACCAAGCTGCTGACCCCCAACTGTATTTGCTAAATAAGAACTGTAATGAGTATCAGTTTATTTTTTCCTATCTTTTCATGATTTTTTTCAGCATTATTCAATGTGGATTTTTGATCATCTCAGCTTTCTAGTTTAAGGTTGGAATGTTCTCTTTAATTCTAGTAGTTTTTGGAAAAGCAATTTAGTTCTTCTACCAATATTTTCAATTTTCTGTTTCCTTGCAAGTATTTTTGTAGTAATTTTCTTTTTATCTTGCAGCATGTTGGAAATTTTGACTCAGTTATGCAATTGCCCTTCTTGTTTCTCTGGTTTTTGTTTATTTATGTTTCTATACAATTTCAGGATTTTTTCCCAATCATCTATTTTGGCCATCTTTGCTTTTTTATCTATTGCCAAAGTTTTCCATGTTCTTCAAGTTCACTTTTTAAATGTCTTCCCAGAACTTTTCTGATACTTTCCAAAGGTGCTTTTTCAAAAGGCAACTAGAGTTTCTTGGATTTTTCCTTGAAAACATTTCACTTCTCATCCAAGAAGCTTCTTCTGATCTTGGATGAGAAGGGAAACATTTTCAAGGAAAAAAAATGAGAAAATTCAGTTGCCTTTTGAAAAGCACATTTTGGACAATCATGACCTGGATAATTGAGAATCTCCATAGAAACCCTCTTGATACTTGTTAGTATCCAATGCAGCAAATTTACAGAGTCTTTAAATTCTGTGGGTATATTTTTAAGGTTATATTTTGTTATATTCATGACTGGTTTGTTCTGATGCAACTTTAGTCTGATTTGCATACTAGTAGTTGATTATCTGCACCACAATCTGCTCCAGCTTTTGTCTTTGTTAATGTTATTGAGCTTTTCCATTGTTGACTTCCACAGATGTAGTCAATTTGATTTTTATACAGTACATTGGGCAAAGTCCACATGTACAGTGAATGCTTATACAGCTGGAAGGTGTTAGAAATAAATGATCTATTGGTCTTGCAGCATTCAGTCAAATATTCTCCACTTTATTTCTATTCCCAAGCCCATACTTTCGCTCTATTTAATTCTCAATTTTTGCCCATAAATATTAGTATGTTGTGTTTGCATGTTCTTTCAGTTTCAGTTTATGCTATTCATAGAATCAACTTCATCTTCTACCTCTGTTATGTTGGCATATGTACCGGTAGCTGAAGAAAATTGCAATGGGCATTTCTCAAAACCCAGCAGAAATGTGTAAGTGTTCATTGATTACATTACATTGCATTATAGCTCTTACAAGCTTCTCCTTGGCTATGAATGCAGCTAGAAAAGATTCTGGGGAATACCCTGGACAGTGAAGAATATACATTGATAAGTCATTGACAAATCAATTCGGAGTTCTAATTCAGGGCACAAATGACCAGGCTCCAATTATCCTACTTTGGACACATTATGCAAAGGTCCAGCTCTTTTAAACAATTTTAATGCTGGGAAAGGTACAAGGAAAGATAAACAGCAAGATGGATGGACTCAGATTTAATAGTGGTGAACACACCATTGGGAGATATGAAATAACAAGTTAGAGATAGATTGTAATGGAGAAAAATCTACCTATGTGGTCACTAAGAGTCAGAAACAAGCTGATGGAATATGATCAATCAATCAAGTAATCAAAAAATGTGATTATCAGAATTGTGGTACCCAGTAACAATGCATTTCTATTCAATAATGCCCAACAAATTAACTTGAGTGCATTCAGTTTTATTCTTGGTTCTTTCCAGTTTTACTTGGTTCATGTTTCACACACTCCATGTTGGACACATTTACTGCTTCTGATCCTCATTTCATGGTCAACTATATCAGCAGTTAGACAATAAAGACCTTTTCTTCAGCTAGAGCATATAAGACAGCTTTAATGTGACATATCTAAAACATTTGAGACTTCCCAGTCCAGGTATAATGAGCTGTAAGAGTAAGCTTGGGAAACAGGAAGAAGAGCTGCAACCGAGTCAGTAGTCAGACAAAAGAATTTGACTCTGAGGTAGAATTGAAATTTGAGAAAGTATCTCAGGCATGACCTTCCCTAATCCTTTTGATGATAAAGGGAGAGATATGGAGGTACATTCAGAATTGCAAGGTTCTGTTATTGTAATCAATGTAGTGCTAGGATTCATAATTTTGATCTACCTCTAAGAGTTGACACCAACTTCTGGGACAAACTATGTATAAGTGGGATACATGATATTATGTACATTGTGCTTTCAACTGCCATCAACCTCCTTGTGATATTGAAGGATGACTCAAAGCACTATTGCAAACATGGAAGGACCTGCCAGTTTGAATCTTTTACATTGTTTCATTAAAGGATAGAAGAATGGGAGAAGTCAATAGGGATTTTTAAAAAACACACACAAAACAGCTTAGGCATTCTTAATTTTTTTTTTGGGGGGGGGGGGGGCGGAACCATATTTGCACTATTATCCATTCATAACTATATTTATCTCACAGCACTTTCAAAACAAACATGATTTATTGCATCCTTTATTGCATCTGGACACAAGGAAGTAGGACCAGAAAGGCTATAAATGGCACAAAGGACCAAGCATGTTCATATGTTATTAAGGTCTTATTGTGTTGAAACAGGAGCTGGGCCAGATCATTCACAGTCTTAATGAAAAAACCAATCAACCAGAAAACCAATGTTGAACCATACTGGCTGGAGAATTCTGGGAATTGAAGTCTACCCATTTTAAAACTGCCAAATTTGAGAAATGCTGATATACTAATTAAAGGCACTACACTAGGAATGGGAAACCCAAGTTCTAGTTCTGCCTTAAGCAGGAAAGCGAGATGGGTGACTGGGCAATAGGCAATGTCCAATCACTTCTGAAAAAGTTGCCAAGAAAACTGCATGGACTTGTCAAGAACTCGATCAATCAATTATTTATTTGATTTTATTTATTTGATTTGTCAATCGCTTACAAAATAATAGGTATAAGTATAAACATGAGTAAGAATATAGAAAATAGGTACGATTAAATGGGGATAAAAGGACAGGGATGGGAGGCACAATGGTGCACTTATGCACACCCGTTACAGACCTCTTAGGAAAGGAGTGAGGTCAACAGTGAATAGTTTGAGGTTAAAGGAGTGGGGGTTTGAGGATGTAACTACAGAGTCAGGTAGTGCATTCCAGGCATTAGAATAGTGCTGGAAGGGACCTCGGAGTTCCCTAACCCAGTAAATCCTACTAACAAACACACAATCCTATTGCACCATGTGAATTTATTGCACGTTGCACTGGCCCCGCAAGTCAATCGTACTATGTTCTTGTAAAGTTATTTTCCATTCAGGAGTCTGACAGCCCACGGATAAAAACTGTTCTTCAGCCTGTATCTCCTTCCCGATGGTAGGAAAGTAAAGAAGTGCTGACCAGGGTGTGTAATAGTAATAATAGTAACATGCACAGAAAGGGAACCCGCAGCTTCATTCCTTTCAGTTAAGAGGGAATTCTGACCTTTCACATCACCTCGCCCCCTCCCACTCCCCACAACCCGCGAGAATAGGAGGGGTTCCCTTCCCCTCGCCGCCTGCTTTTCCTCTGCTGGCAGCCATCCCATTGCGCGCTCGCTCCCTAACCCCGGGATCGCATTTCGTCTCTGGTCAATGGTGGAGGGCGGTCTCTGGTCCCGGCAAGCGCCCGCCTGTTTTTCTTCGATGTTGCTAAACTGACGCTCTTCATTGGGTCTGCCTCTCTCGCCTCTCTATAAAACCTGCCTGCCTGCCTGCTTGGATCCGCGGTCATTCTGGGCTCTTTCCACTCGCCCTCGCCAGCGGACCGGATTGTGCGGTTTGGCCTTAGCATCCTTCCCTTATTTTCCAGGTAATCCGGGCTGGAGGAGTAGGAATAGGAGGAGTGCCGGGTTTTTTTTCTCCCGTTTCAGGATGGCGCTGCTTCTCACGGATGTGAATGCTGCTTGAAGTACCGAAGAAAAGGGGTGCGACGGTGATGATGGGCGGAGGGGGGGGGGACGACCGCCGGCCGCGTGGTCGCCCGCGCTTGGAAAAACGATTAATGTGTGCTTGGTGGGGGTGTGGGGTGGAGAGCCGCGCTTTTCGTCTCGAGGTTGCAAGCGAAGCTCTCCTTTCTGAGGAGAGCTCGACCCGGATTCGTTTGTGACCTGCTGATAAGCCGCGCGCCTGCGAATTGCGACGGAGGGTCTCAGGCGAGGCTGGAGGGGACGGACTGCTTATCCTTTAACCGCTTCCCTTCGTCGCGGCTGGGGCTATGCGGTCACCTCTGAGAAGTGGGTGGCAGCTCTGATCCTGCCTGCTGTTGGGGGCAGGGAAGGGGGGGGGGAATCGAGCAAGATGCCTGCGGGAACCCTTGTTTCGCTTCAACTCCGCCCCCGGAGCTCCCGCTCTACACGCACACACACACACCCGCCGCTGCCGACCCTTCGCCGGGAAATAAAGGCGCCAAGTTCCATCCGGGAAAGGCTATATCTCTCCTGACTGACTAGAATCCTGCCTACCATTACTTTGCCGTAGAAGGATCCCCAGCCAGAAACCATCTTCGTGGCTCCTTAAATTGGAGTAGCTGAGCGCGCCGCGCCGCGCCGCACACTTCTGGATCTGCCCTCTTTGGCCTTTGCTCGGACTGGAGTCTCACTCCTCCCGCGCACGGAAAGATCTGGGGAGAAAGGCTCGGAAAGATCTGGGGAGAATCCACAGAAACATTACTCCTTCCTTCTTGACTAAAAAGAGGAGCGCTGGGGAAATAGCAAAGAGCTAGATCTTAATTAGGTTTCTACATTGTTGTGGGTGCTCCATCACTGCAGGTTTTCAAGAAAAAATTGGATAACCGTTGATTCGAAATGGCATAGGGTCTCCTGCTTGAACAAGGGGTTGGACTAGAAGACCTTCAAGGTCCCTTCCAACCCTGTTATTCTACATTCTAATTAAAAGCTGTGGTTTGCTTGGTCTTTGGCAAAGGAAGTGGCTACACACAAAGGCTCTACCCTCCATGCCTGGGCTTCCCAGGCAGGATAATGGATTAGACTAAGCAAGGGGCTTCCAACCATTTCCCAGCCACCCAGACCTGTTAGTTCAAAACAAAACAAAATTCCAAGATCCCCTATATGAGAGGCAAAGCCCCAGGAACGAAAAATTTGGAATGAAATACAGTGTGCATCTATCGTAATTTATTAATGCAGATATTAAACTTATTCAAATTTCACAGAAATAGATTCCTCAATTGCAACACTGGAATATGTTTGGCTTTTTCTGTTTTCACCAGTTTCTGCACTGTTTGTATCAGTCTATACTAATTACCCATATGTGGAAAAATACTCAAATTACACAAATACTTGCTAGGCCAAGTAAAAAAACAGAATAGACATAATATTGTGTATTTTGTGGGGATATAGCTCTTTGCGGGGGTGGGGTATGATAGTTTAATATGGTGAGACTGAACAATTATCCAGGAAAATCACCATTTGGGATGTCTCTTAGAACAGCGGTCCCCAACTTTTCCAGCTTGGAAGCCCCGGAAGGGGAAGAGGAGATAGTTCTGTGTAACAGTTGGCACATGTGCGCCCAGTTCCATTTGTGCGTGCAATGGGCACGTGAGCCCGCTGCTCACACAAACGGAGCTTCACGTGTGAATGCAAGCATCCACTGCTTGCATGGCCTACCGCTCACATGGACAAGTTCTGAACAGGCAGCCCACTAGTGAGCCACGGCCCCGAGGATTAGGGACCCCTGTCTTAGAATGAATTACTGAGGAATGCTGATGACCTGATGTAAATAATGACATGCAGCATAACAATTGCAGAGAAAAATAACAGATTAGGATGGTGAAATTAAATTGGATTTTTTTTCCTCATTGTGCATGCCAGGCAAGAGCCAGTTAAGCCTCTCTCTAGCTCCTGCCTGCCTACTTTTGCAAATGCAATGCTAACACGTGCTTACTCTGGAGAAAGTCTCATTCCAGAGGGATTTGAGGCACACTATGAAATCCTAAAGTTCTTTTTTTTTTAATTCCAATACATCTTATCCTTAAAATAGGTGTGCAATGGATGCTGCTTTGAAATCACAAACATACATACAGGTAGTCCTCAATTTACAACAGATCATTTAGTGACCATTTGAAATTATAACAGCACTGAAAAAAAGGACTCATTTCACACTTAGGACCATTGTAGCATCCCCATGGTCATCAGATTTACATATGGATGCTTGACAACTGACTCACATTTATAACAGTTGCAGAGTCCTGGAGTCATACGATCCTCTTTTGTGACCTTCTGACAAGCAAAGTCAATGGGGAAACCAGATTCACTTAACAACCGTGTGACTAATTTAATAACTGCAGTGATTCATTTAACAAATGTGGCAAAAAAAGTTGTAAAATGAGCAACTTAACACTTTTCTAACTTAACAACATAAATTTTGGGCACGATTGTGATCGTAAGTTGAGGACTACCTGCACACACAAACATTAGTGTGTAATATAAAAGAGGTACATTTTCAGGAATGTGCAGCAGTTTTGGTTTTGACCTTTTAAAACCATTCTGCCTCTCTTTGGTGCATGTTAGGACACAGTAACAATCACAAGGGGAAAAGCATTTTTGGCATTGAAGAGGGAAGGACTGCTAACCCTTCAAGGTTGTCCAAACAAGAAACCCTACCACGAGTACTAGCTTTATCCTTATTGTAAGGTTACACCAACAGAATCTTGCAATCCTGAAAGTATTTTTCTCCCCGCTTTCCTCTTTATTCTTGAGAACTCTAGGGAGGGTCACTGCTCAAACACTTCCCATTCTGGCTCAGCTTCTGTGGACAGAGGTATCTTTTGCATGACAGTTTCCTAGACTGTGTCTCTTCCTCCTACCCCCATCCTCCCCAAGGTCATTCCCACATACCATTATAGGGACTCATCGGCTATCACTCTTGTGCTGCAGTCTAAGTTAGAAACTCCCCCAATGGATTTCTACTTCACTCTGGTTTCAACTGCCCTTTAGAAAACATTTGGTTGGGGGAAAAAAAAGAAAATAATTGAGCAGGTGATCACTTAACTAACATAAAGTATGTTATAAATATTAAAGTTGCTGGCTTACTCAGACAAAACTCTGCTTTAATCATCTCAGATTTCATGCTTATAAACTCTGATCATCATGAAATAATAATTTTAAAAAAAGTTATGACAATATTAGCTAAGGATTTCAACAATAGCACTCCTGGTTGAGTTTTGTGAAGCTGGGATCTAGGAACAGAAGCTAGAAAATATGTGTGCCAAATCTTTATCAAGTACAGGGAACACTTTGTTAGAAGTGCTACCAAAGTATGAGTACTTTGTTGGATTAGATCAAAAAACAAAGACTTTAAATAGACTTCTATGCCCTTTCTAGATTCCACCTTAGGATAAATGACAGTGCAGCTGGAAGGATCAAAGAATCAAGAGAACTGCCAGTGGATCGATGCTGAGCTCTTGAGCTACAATTGGCTGACTAGATTTGTCCTCACTTTATCCAAGGAGGTAAAAAAGGGTGCTATTCCACTATACTTTCGCTTGCTTTAATGGCAGCCTCTCTCCATGTCACACCCCTTTCTAACCAGAGATGATTTTATAGCAGTAAAGAGGCTCTTGGTGATTGATGACATTATTTCAAAATCCGTTTTTCCAGATATTTAATTATGGAAAACAGAACTATTTAATTTAGTTCCATCCAGATATATGGAACAAGAAATGGATGAAAAGATAAAAGTTAAGCATTCCAGGCTAAAAGAAAATGCAGTGGCTTGGGGTGGTAGCATGCTGGTTCAGCTGCCCTTTGTCCTCAAAAAGGAAAGGAGTTTATCAGAACAGATTAAACTGGAATTCAGATATTTTATTCTGGGACAGAAGTGAGAACAACTCCTGAAATTCATATCACAAATAGACACGCCCAAGCTTTATTTAAATGACTGGTGCCCGTGTGTCCAAATTGTGTACGGTTGTCTACTTTAATTTTAATTATCACTATGGTTATTACAGCTAGTCCTTAGGTTATGACAGCAATCGGGGCCTCTAAGCCAATGTCGTTAAGTGATACAGTCATAAAGCATGATATAACATGACCATATTATTTAGAGAGAGAACTCCCAGCAGTCTCAGTTGCCATTGTAACCCTGGACCACATGGATCATTAAGTGAAGACCACACAACCTCTGTGAGGGAGGAAACAGGCCAGGCACAGGAGAGATTATCAATAGAAATCACTTGTTTCTTCCCCTCTGCACAAATTGAAGGGCTTACAAGAGAATAAACAGGCACAGATTGCAAGAGAATGGAGAATACACCGGGCTGTTTGCATAGCTTGCTCACAATCCCAGCCTTGAGTGCCAGTGCACTGCTTTCAATGTATATTCCTAATTGTGTACCTGCTTATTCTCTTGAAACCTCTTCCTCTCCAATGAATGTAAATACAAACATTAATTCC
The DNA here is from genome assembly GCA_023653725.1 of Bungarus multicinctus. Classification (NCBI taxonomy): domain Eukaryota; kingdom Metazoa; phylum Chordata; class Lepidosauria; order Squamata; family Elapidae; genus Bungarus; species Bungarus multicinctus. The sequence continues at coordinate 55,076,328 of CM042838.1, read as the reverse complement.
CTTCTTGCCAATTATCCCCGCACCAAAGAGAGCATTTCAAAGGGTTGAGGGAATGGAGAAAAGGAAAACATAGTCATGATCACATGACATCTCACTTAGTGGCTGCTTTCTTTTTTTAAATTTTAAAAAGCTTTTATTGAAATTAAAATATTAAAATACAAATATATCTATAAAAAGAAAATAAGTTGGTACAATTTACCATCGTTCTCTGACAGTACAAATGACAAAGCTGCCGGTCCCAGTTGTAGTCACTAAATGAGGATTACCTATATAACCAAATATTAGATTGATGGGATAGTTATTATTAGACTGAAAGATGCCAGCTTTCCAGTTGGTTATTTAAATAAACTCAATGAACTGACATTTGGAAGCTCAAGTGTCTAATGAGCCTAATCTCTAGCAGTTCAACTACTCTATTTCTTAGTTTCCTAAGCAGAAAATGTAGGATACTGCTATTCAATTATTGATTAAAATGTATTGTATGCATTACCTCAGTCTAGGTGCTAGGGGTATACATTACCAATTGAAAAGAGTAAGAGGATTTTGTTTGTCCATGGGCAGTCTGGAGAGACTAGTGTGATATAATATTGCAGAATGGCATATTGCTAGAACTGGAGAAGATGCAGAGTTGAAATCTGCAATCCTGTTTATAGAAATTCCAATTTTTGATTGGGTAAATGGATTGTGTTTTGTAAATAGATTTTATGTTGTGAATTTCATTGGGGATACACAGTTGGAAGTTTGGAGCAGTTAACAGAACTGAATTTTTTAACACAAAGGAAAACTGAAATTTACAAAACATTCATATTCATGCACAACAGTATATAGAAATATGTGCTCTGGGAGCCATCAGATTCTTGCTACATAAAAAAGCACATTTCCTTTATTAGTGGGGTCCTACTCGGACCTTCTCAGTAACTGCTGACCGCTTTGTTGCACCGAAACATAATCACAGCATTTCCCAGTTTCTCTATTTGGAAGCATGCAAGAAGATACAAGTAGATACAAATCTTCAGACGAAAGACCTACAATTTCTTGACATTTGTGGGGGAAAACATGATTATTGCCATCTCTAGCATTTTGATGTGCAAAAGGCTACAAGAATTCAAAATGCCACAAGACTGATAGTTACATCATGGGTAGCAATAACTTTACCATATAACTTTTAAATGTTTTGGAGTTCCAGGTACTTCAATACTGACATTTTATTATACTGTTGTTACTATAAATGATAATAATTGGTGCATCTTTCCACCAATCCTTTTCAGTAGAACTATTAATCTGGTGATGCCAGTTAGCCCCATGGATTCAGTCAATAAGAGCCTTGCTTCAGAGGTTGCCAAAGAGACTGAGCATATGCTGAATTATCTAAGTTTAATTCTAACATTTGCTTTGTTTTATTATTCACGTTTTTAATATATTGTTTTGATACAATGTTATTTGTACAGTATTAATCAAAGTTTATTGATACTTTATTGTTTATATAACTTAGACTATTGGAAATAAAGAAAGAAAGAGAAGTATTTTATCAATATTCATTATAATTTAGGATGTCAATATTATAAGCATAAGATTTTTTTTCATCCAGAACTGAATATACCATCAGGGGAATGTGTACATTCCTGTGTCTATGAATAAAGCATTCCAACAAAAGGATTTAAGCAAAGCAAAATTAACAAGCCTTAAGCTGCCAAAAAATAAAAGAAAGAAAAAGGAAAAAGTGTGGCTTGGAGTTCTCTCTTTTTATACTGTACATCTGCTAATTTACATTGTAGAAATGTAGGCCCTCTTAGAAGCCAGATTGTAAGTGATGCTCATGATGTACTGTATACATGAGAACATTCTTGCTTAAATTATTTAGTATTCTTGCTTAAATCTTCATATTGTTGGAAATGTATCTTTCTTCCAATGTTGAGTAAAATTCATTCTTGTTGGTTTCTCTTCAGATCATATAAATCTTTTACCTTTTATTCTGATTTATTCTTATAGAAAAACTTCAATCTGTGAATTCCCAGAGAGCTGTCTAGCAAAACATCTCTATCTGAATACACATAGCAGGTTATTCACCTGCCACTAAAAGTCCAAGCTAGCATAGAGCTCAATGCACATATATGTTGGAATTTTTTCTAAGTATTCTGAGCTATCTTTCCATAAGTAATGAGAGTAGACATTACTTCCCAATGCAATATTACTGCAATCCATATCAAATCAGGTTTTTTCCCTACTTGGTCTCATCATTTTTGCTTTTTTGGGGGTGGTGGTGGTAATATTTTGTTGTACATCTGAACATTCTCAAACATTGCATTATTTTGGGGGAGGGGGTAGATGGAGCTTTAAATCTCTTGAATGTTGCACAATTTAATTTCTGCCAGTCCTTGTAGGCTACTATTTTAAACATCACAATAAGGACTAAGTAGCACTAAGTGTGATGGAATTTACTGCCTATTTTAAACATCACAATAAGGACTAAGTAGCACTAAGTGTGATGGAATTTACTGCTTAGTTCTGTGAGAATTCCAAATGCTACTCTGATATCTTTGTAAGAAGGCAAGGAAAATATGGATATAACCAATTTTAAATGAGATCAACTGACCTTAAAAATGCTATCTCCAATATTTGTCCCTTGTTGTTTATACATATTGCAAACCCTTTTTCCACAAGATCTATTTCAGCCTGTTAGCCTGTCAGATCTCTGGTAGAATCTGGAGAGAGGTGCAAAATGAGCAACAGAATGCATGCGGCATAATAACAATTGTTTTAAAGAAGCAGAAAATTAAACATGTCATTGTTTTCAAATGGAATAATTGGGCATGATTTCAAGATAATAGAAGAAAAATAGGTTATTTATATTTTCTGGCTAACTCACTCCAAATGATTCTGAACAGCTAAAATACAACAAAAGAAAGACAGATCAAAAGCATGCAAAGGACAACAAAGCATCCTCAGGAGCCCAACCACCAAGGCCTATGAGAGCAACCAAGTTTTCACTGAAACTCACTGAACATCAGTATGAGTATCTATAGAAATTAAATCAATCAATCAACCAATAAAGGTTGATTCCTATAGCTCTCAGGGGAAACGCTCTTCCAGAGAGTAGCCATAGAAAACCCCGGAAAGCCAGAAAACCCCAGAAAGTCAGATATGCTCTTATTCAAGAGTTTGATGAGGGCAACTGTTCTGCTTAAGCAGCTTCAATGTCCCTTAAATTTAATTGTGTAAGGTTATGGATCAACATCCTCATCATTTTAAAAAGATTTGTATCTGGTTTTAGGGACGGGCTAAATATTTGGGTCACAGGAAGTATAAACAAATTTAATTTATTTCCTTTTTCCTTTGCAGTATCTTCATCTTGAACAATGGTAAGTTTTCATCGCATGTCTTCTTTTCCTGCCTTTCCTGGCTTGTGTTTGTGAGTGTTGTTATTTCATGCATGCACACACATACAGTATATTCTTAAAAGACAATATGTGTGCATATTTTTAAGAACCCCCAATATCCCATTTGAGATTATTTCTAGAGGGGATAGAAAACTGAAATGAAGTTTTGTTAACAAGTAGAAACTGATTTCTAATGGGTGGTAGCTGGTATCACCTTCCTTTTTGCACTGAAGATTTTTCTCTTCTTGAGTCCTCTATGGACCAACAGCTGAGACATGGGAAAGCTCTCAAAATAAGTGTCTCTTTGTTCTTTGGATGGAATCTAAAGTGCATCTCTTTGCCTTTTTCTTGGCCTATTTCTCAATACTTTGACTGCAGCTGTCTCTGGACCAGATCCACACTGAACCACCCCAAACACCCAAGGAATTTGATTGGGCAGAACAGAGCTTTCTTCCACCACTGAGTCCGCTGCGCAGTGCCCGGCACAGAGATACACTCCTGGATAGCAAAATCAGTCCTGAGGATGCACAGGCCAGGGCCTGGACAGCCTATTACTATGACTTGTTGCAGTGCAGCTTACAGCAACAAGGGCTCCCAGAAACTATTGATCTCACCAAGGAGCCCCGATCAGGTGGGTGTCACGTTGTATTGGTCACATGTAGGATACATTTTAACCATGGTTGGTTGAATAATTATATTTCCTGTCGCCTGATTGTTAAATCATAATGGCTTATCCTTATGTTTGCAATCAGGATGTAAAATGCAAACCTGAAGACCCACCTTTTTCAGCAGGCCAGTCTGGCCTAGTGCCATTAGAAGGGTTTTAATTTCTAAATTTTAAACTTTTTTCGGGTTTTATTGGTTTATTTTTAAATTCAGCCATTAATTTAATGATTTTAATTCTATTTTAAATTTTATGGACTGTGTTGTTTTACTACGGCTGTTCACCGCCCCGAGTCCCTATTTGGGAAAGGGGGCGGTATAAAAGTTAAATAAATAAATAATAATGATATTAATAAAAAAGGTAAAAAAATTCCTTGAATGAAGCTGATGACTCATGAAGATATTCATGTAGCTTTCTGGACAATGATAGTGGATCAAAAGAAAATCATTTACCAGAGTAGTCTATAAAATTGCCTGATAATCCTCTGTCCAAGCACTAACAAGGTGCAATGCATTTAGCTTTTTTTTTTTTAAGTTCAACTCTGATGGGCTAGGTCTTGCCACTTACTGAAGAAAAATATAGAGCTTTCAGGCCTGAATGAATGGAATCAGAGGAAATATATAGGATAATCTGTTATCCCATAATGGAATAATCCTTGTATTTGAGCACTTCATCTGCCTCTATACCTGTAAAAAAGACCTTTCCAGAGATTCTGCCTTCAGAACTTAGGAGATGACTAGAATGCAAAGAAAAGGGGGGAAACCTGAGGTTTTGACATAAATGGACCACTGATTTTGTTCTTGTCTTTTTAGGATTTGGACCCTCAGATATAACCATCTGTGTCTTGGGTTGCCCTGCTTCATATCTGTCAGTACTTCTGGAAGGTGGCAACCAGTGTCCTGGTAAGTTTCTTAGATTAGGTATTTTGCTTGATTTTAGCCTATTCTTAAGGTTTGCTCAGAAGTGCTGACCTGACCTGACCTGTATGCTCTTCCACTTGATAAATGATAATAAATGTGAAAATTCACTGTCATCAATTAATTCTCAAAATTTTGTTTCACCCCAAACATATTGTCAGAAATGAGCTCTGTTCAATGCTCTTCAAGCTAGTGCCTTCCCATATGCCAGAAGTGCCAGAAGATATATGCCACTTCCTTGCCAAGGATGCCTTTGAAAATCAGCTGTGATCTTCTAAGGTGATAAACAGTAGCATCTTCTTTATCATATGATAATTCCAATTCTGAAGATGCTAATCATTTTTTTCTTTTTCTGTTCAATCATGTCAGATCCTTGGAGACTGCCTGAAAAGAGGGATTAAATGGAAGAGTTTTTGAACATCAGTGACAATTAAACTAGATATTGGAGATGCTATTTGTGAATCCTCTCTGTCTTAATTTGTTCCTGATTAGATCATTTTACTGTTTTTTTGTTTCACAAGAGGAGGCTAAATCAGAGTTGATTACCATTTCAAATGTTTAAGGAATTCAAAGTTGTATATTGTCACTTAAACTGGAACAGTTTTTGGTGTTCCAACTTAGTGAAACCTGTTTCGTAAGGAAGGGCAAGGCATCTGAGTGATTCCCAACTGCACGGATAACATGAAGAACCAGCTTTTTCTTCTCCCTCTATTTTCCCTTCAGCACCTTTGGGGTCCATCAATTTGGAAAAACCAAATTGTCTTCTCCTTCCATGATAGTCCAAGCAGCATAACTAATGATCAGTGTTGATGAGAGCTGTAATCCAATAATGATTGAGAGCTACAATTTCCCATTCTTTGCCTATGCAGTGACTTTTATCTCAGTGTTGTCAAACAACCAACATTCCCCTTCATTTGAGTAAGGAGATTGTCTTTTTGAGTTGGGAGACAAACCAAAGGCTCCCAACAAGGGAGATGAGCTGCTTTCCAGGCAGAGGGAAATGAGCTGGCAACTCAAAAGCCATTTTTGCTTGTTGATTTTTTTTTATGTTGTCTTATCCCAACTTCCTTTCAAAAACAAACAAGCATATCCTTTCCAACAAATAAAATGCAAATATGAAACAAGCAGACACAAAGTAGGAAGCTATCTACCCAAAGACCTATCCATGCACCTTTAATTAGAAATGTGTTGCTTACACCTTTGGGGAATTCATGTTGGCAGCTTTAAAAATTAGCTTTCAAAATGTGTTCTGCATATAGCAGTAGGGATTGGATATAACATTATTAAGACAGGGCTTGTACTCTCCTCCAAAGTGTAGGAGGACATTTTCCTACAATGTTTTTCCTTTCATAAACCTTTAAAGGCTGTCACCCAACTGTGAATAATCCATTGTAATAGAATGACTAGCTAATGCATAATAATAATAATAAAAACACATAATGACAATGTGCTAATCATATCCTGAGAGACTATTCTATTTTCCTTGTTCAATCTCACTAGGTTCAGTGGTGTCATGTGGGAAATATGTCAGGATAGCACATTACAGAAACAGGAAGACAATTTGCTGGTTCCAGAGCCATTGTCAGAGTCGGTAATCAGAGTGCTGGTGGTACAGAATACATTTTTCACTATTTTGAATGGCCTGGGAACTGGCAAATTGCCTTGCTGTTTTTTTTTTTGTTCTGTTAATGGTTATTATAATACAAATGTTGTATAGGCAATTCTATACGTTTTGGTTTATTTAATTTTTCACAACAGCCTTACTTTCTCAGATATATTCACAGGGATGGATTTCCCATCTTCTCTTCTCTCCTAGGTAACATGCTGCTGTGCTTGTCACCAGCCTGGCTCTCCAAGGTTCCCTCAGAAACTCATCCTGGCGAGTCATCGTTATATGTGTTGAAGGCTGTGACATTTGAGCTTGGTGGCCGCACAGTGCTGGAAGAATTTTCTTCCCCACGTCGGGTCAGCTACTTCACAGGGAGCTTTGGGCCCTGCAAGTTGCAGGGCCAGTCAGCAGCAGAATTGGCCCGAGATCTTGATTGCCCCACTGGAGGTTCGGGAGAGCTGACTCGTCTGCTAGAGGACAAGTTGCTGACCCGGCAGCTGATGGATCAGAAGGGAGAAGTAGCTGTGCCCCCCACCTTGGCTTTCACCTTCAAGCGCCCAATGCTCCTGCGCAATGTGACAGAAGAGCAGCGCATCCACGTGGTTGAATTGGGTGGCCGGGAAGGACAAGACAATCTTCTGCAGGAGGAAATTACAGCCTTCTTGCAAGGTGGTGCAATGGAGTCCTACAAACAGGTAAGAGGTACTGAACTGAACTGAACTGAGGGGCTGCCACAAAGAAGAGAGGGTCAACCTATTTTCCAAAGCACCAGAAGAGAAAGGCAAGAAGCAATGGATAGAAACTAGTCAAGGAGAGAATCAACCTAGAGATATTTCTTGACAGAACAATTAACCAATGGAAGGGCTTGCCTTCAGAAGTTATGGGTACTCAATCACTCGAGGCTTTTAAGAAGAGATTGGACAGTCATTTTTTTCTGAAATGGTATAATGTCTCCTACAGTGGGTTGGATTAGAAAACCTCCAAGGTTCCTTCCAACTCTGTTATTCTCTTATTAGAAAACAAGACAGATAGGAGGTGAAGGCAAGGGCATTATAAAGCAAAGAGCACTGCGGTTCTTTCTATTCGGATAATAACACAGCATGAGCATTGGAAATACAGAGTTTTTGGGAAAGAGCTGGATGTTTAAGCCTTGCTGCTACAGATATTCTACTTTCATAGGTGGTGGTGAAGCCCTCAGGCTGGCGCTGCAATGGAGCCCAAGCGGTATCATTTCATGACAAGTCAGAACATGGATGCGTTCTGCAGGTGGTCCTTACCTTACTGGAGACTCTAGAGGAAGATGAGAGCATTTTGCTGGAGCCTTTCATCCCTACTGCTCACATCATCCAATCTGGGCCTTTAGTTACAAACAACTCTTCAGGTAAGGAATAGCTTTTGATTACTTCCCGTTATGTCACAAAGCTAATTATCCTCCAGCTCAGTGCCTGTAACATACAGGTAGTCCTCGACTTATAGTAGTTCACTTAATGAGCATCTGAAGTTACAATGGCACTGAAAAAAGTGACTTATGATCATTTTTCACAGTTATGGCCATGCCCTTGGTCACCTGATTTACATTTGGATGCTTGACAACTGATTCACATTTATCACGGTTGCCGTGTCCCAGGGCCATGTAACTATCTTATGCCACATACTGACAAGCAAAAGTCAGTGGGGAAGCTAGATTCACTTAATAACCGTGTTACTAATTTAACAAATGCAGCGATTCACTTAACAACTGTGGCAAGAAAGGTCGTAAAATGGGGCAAAACTCACTTAACAAATTTCTCACTTAGCAACATCGATTTTGGGCTCAATTGTGCTCGTGCATTGAGGATTACCTGTATAGCTTAATCTACCCTTCTACCTCATATACTGTATGCTGGAATACAACTCCTAAACTACCTATAGAAACAATTGGGAATTCTAGGATTTGTAAGTCCTTCTTATCTAAAGGTACCAGCACAACGAAGACTCAGTTATTCCATAAACTATTTTTTCTTCTATTTGCTTTGCTTCATTTTGTTAGCATCTCTTGTATGTAACGAGGCTTGAGCATTTTGGAAAAGAGGCTTTGTGGTGATGATTTGTGGTGTGGTAGGATCTGCATAGCACACAGTAGTAGTAGTGATTGTAAGGTTCATAACTTCAGATACACAATTCTCCAAAAATTATTTGACTGATAGCACTCCAGAGTAATATAAGCTTTTCATCGAACCTATTTTGTTCTTTTCATTTTCCTCTATATATTCAGCTCCTATGAATTTGTCTTTCTGATACCTTCCATTTCTTTTTCCTATTTTTCTTCCTTCTCTACATCTCCAGTTCCAGGCAATGTATCTCTGCAGCGCAACCTGGCAATCCGAATATGTGCTATGGTATGCAGGTCCCGAAAAGACCAGCCTCTGCTATGCAAGGTAAAGGGAACTCTGTGCCCAACTGAAATTAAAAGAAAACCAAGAACATATCATTGGTTTAAAAAAAAAAAGCATACAGACAGCAGAAGAGCCATATGCAGTGCAAGAGATGATTAGCATATTCACACCAGTTTTGGTGTCCCACTTTGTATTTTACAGAACAGTGTAAAAATAATTGAGCTTTCAATTATCGGTGCTTAAAAATACAGCAAATCTTATGTGTCGAAATAATGTCTCATTTTGTAATAAGCTAAGTCACATAATTAGTCATCAGATTGGCAATATTTACCCTCCTGCTGGGCAGCAGGAAGGTAAATCTGATCTCATAAATCAAACAAAACTGGATATCTTTCTGTATTGTACAGCTATAGTCATAATCCCACAAAGTGAACCCAACCCTTAAGACTGTTTGAATGGAGATGTTAAGACAAATTGTCTACAATAAGTTCAAAAAGGATCTGAAACCTTTTGGTTCTTTTCAGGTAATATGTGGTGTAGGTCCAGCAAATAAGCCATTGAAGCACCAGACCACAGTGCCTCAGAGTCTGGAAAGCAGCCTACAGCACTGGGGACTAAAAGATGAGGTCCAAATTGCTGCAATCCACGCCCAAATTAAGAAAAAAGCAGAGACTGCCATGAAAGCCTTCATGGATATGGAGACTAGTCTATCAGTTGAGCAGAAAGGTGGTCGCCGAGCACAAACTGACATTATTGGTAAGCTTGTAGCACCAGTCATTATATCTTATTGTTTGTAAGATATTGTGGGGTACTGCAGTTTGATTGCACAATGAAACTGGGGCTGTCAGAGCAGCTGAACTACCGTTTTAGCAAAGCATGGGGCAGTAGTGTGAAGTGGCTTTACTGATTATAGTAACAGGGACCAAATGGCATCCCACAGCATTAGAGAAATTCCTTCCCAGGTTCTCTGTTCTAGAAATAGGCTTCAACAATGTCTATTTTTATGTTTATGTTAGCAGCTGCTTGCCTGACAGTAAGACTACAAGCATGGTAGTCTCTAATAAAAAAGAAAAGCATTGCATGGTATTTCCTTTATATTAAACAGTGCTGCTGCCTGCCTTCTTGGAAGAGAGGCAAATTAAGGTCTTCAAACCACATAGCATTGATTTGGACTGGTTTATTTTTTGGAGCATGTCAATTGATTCTAGCCTCTGAGGATATACTTGAGCAATAGGTTCTTGCGCTATTTTTCCCTTAAAAACAACCAAGAAAAACAACCAAACCTGGTTGCCACCAGTGAATTAAACTTGATAGTACCATGTCACTTCATCTGAAATTCACAAGTCTGATTTTTTGTGCTAAATTATCTGTTTGTTTTATACTACTATGTACTACTGAACAAACTTGTCCCAGCCTCCTTAAACACAGTTGACAACAGCTTCTTGGCCTCACGCAACCTCAACTACTGCTTGATAACAAAAATAGGAAAACAGAAACACACTCTTGGTTTGCTATTCTTTTCATTGTTCTTCCCCCCACCCCCCACCCCCTATAGCATGACTAGTGTGACTGTTTGTGATGAAAGAGAATTAGTGATGAGAGGCTTGGAATGTGAGTCAAGGCATTTTTTGTTCATGTTGGAACTGGATATTGGGTAGGAGTGGAATAGGCATGAAGGAAGTGAAAGAAATGAAAATAAAAAATAATAGTTTTTTTTTACTATGATGATTATTAGTATTTTCAGATATTTTATAAAGTGGCGTTATTTATTTAAACGTTGATATGGTTGTATTGTTATCTCTGTACTAAAAAAAGTCAGAGTTCATTATTGTTATATTAGTTTGATGCATAATTTTTCTCACTTTTAATTTGTTATTCCCCTTTCCTTTTCCTTTTATGCTAATTTGTATTTTAATATTTGATGTTGAAATGTAACAAAGATACTATTTAAAAAAGAAATAAAATTAGAGGTAGAATGATGTTCTGTGATGAATTGTTGGTGATCTCTGCAAGGACAAGACGGGGGAAATGCCTAGTTTTTCTTGTTCCATTAGCAGCTTTTAGTGCCATCAAGGTATCCTTCTGTGGGGATTAAGGGTGGGAGAAAATGGTTCCCCAACTCCTAAATGGTTCTCCTCCTTTCTCTGTGGTTGATTCCAATTGGCAGTGAAAGGTGAGCAAGAGATCAGTCTCAAGATCCTTGAAAGGTGGAGTGTCTCAATGCTCTCACTCCCTTTTTAATAGCTATATGAGGCTGCTTGGTGAGGTCATCGAATTTGTAGTTAGACAATATGCTAATGATATCCTCTTATATATCCTGATCCCAAGCTGACCTGGTGATTCTGAGATGCCTGAGAGGAACAGAAGCTGATTCCGATAAGAATGACTGGCTGTGGGTGTTTGGAACATTCGGATCTTGAGATGGTCCATTTTTAATCCTAAATAGAGCTGTACTTCCCCATTCAGACTACTGTATAATTTGAGGGTCTCCTTGCATTCACAACCTCTTGCTCATAGAGCAGGTGGCAGCCATGATCAGGAATGCCTTTGCTCTAATTCATTTTGTGTGCCAGTTGACTTCATTCCTGAAACTGGGAAACTCTAAGGATAGTTACCCATACTTTGATCACTGCATGTTTGGATTATTGCAATGTCCTATGCAGGAGGAGGCCCTTGTAGATCAATAAGAAGCTGCAGCACGTTGGCAATTATGGACATGCCTTGATGTGCCTGTGTAATACTTATGCTTGGTGAGCTGCTTTAGTTTCCAGTATGCTTCCAGTAAGTCCCTCATGATGTAAACCCTGTCTGTCCCCCATATGATTAGGCAGACTCACCATGCTCTAGGTTCCATTGATTAAACACTGTCACCTGATGGGGTCATCAGGCAAGCATTCTTTGTCTTAGTGCCTCTAGAGCACTGTTTCTCACCCTTGGAAACTTTAGGATATGTGGACTTCAACTTCCAGAATTCCCACTCCAGCATACTGCTTCATAAGAGGGACGCCTTTGTTTCTTTTCTCTTGGGTTGTGTACTATACCTAGGATCAAAGGCGGCCTCCACGGCCTTTCTATGGGTGTTCAGCAAGGTTTTGTTACCAATGTCCTCTTTTTTTTTTCTTTTTTCTTTTGGCATCTTCTTTTCACAGGGGTGGATTTTCTTCTGAGCTCAAAGGACCAGGTGTTGCAATTGGTAGCCCTGGAGATGAACTCACAGCTGTGCCTGGAGACTTGCTCAGCCCTTGAATCCATGGGCCGGATGGTGGGGGCCACAGGAAGCGAGACGGCACGCGCCTTGGTGGAGACAATGCTGCACCGTGCACAATGCCACCTGATGGAGGGCAAGCATGTGCTAGTGATTGGGGCCGGCGGATTCAGCAAAAAGTTCGTCTGGGAGGCTGCCAGGGACTACGGGCTAAAAGTAAGATGCGGAAACACAGACCTGTGCAGCCCTTCCAAGCCGCAGGATGGACTAGCTAGAGCAGCACCACCCCAGAGCCCCTGTCCGTATCCCATCAATGTCATGGGCATCACCTAAACAGAGAGGGGAGTAAACCACAGACCCACGTTACCCATCAGAAGGGCTTGCTCATTTCACTTTTGCCCGTAAAGCTGAGGAGTTGGCCTGCCCCATTTCCAGCCTTGCCATCTCTCGGGAGTACTTCAAGTGGGGCGTTGGAGGGCCCAATCCAGAAGCAAGGTCCTGTTGGAAGAGTCACTGGGGATGGAAACAAGTTCTGCGGACTTCAGAGCTCCTTCCACCACTTCCTGTCTCCATGTAATAATGTTAGGATGCAGATATGGGGCAGGACAGATGAGCTAGCTGTGGAGATTGGGATCCCCACTTTTCTCAAGGACTATCCATTCCCGTTGTTATTTTGGCATGGTTCCTAGTCTTCAGTAGCAGCATAAGAGGCAAAAACTGAAACTTTCTTTCATCACTGAGAATTCCCAGAATCACAGGCAGGCCTGCCCCCATCTTTCTAAATATCTTTTTCCTGATTTTTCCAGATTCAGGATATAAGCATTGTTCCCTATAGTCTTATCAGAGACTGGTGTCTTCCACCTGTAGAAGAGGTAGAAATACAGTGCAGTACTGTTACTGCGCCAAGAAGAAGCCATCTTGGGTTTGCTAGTCTCAAAGCTCTTCTTTCTGAGACCTACTTACCACTTGTGCAACTAACGGCCTGATTAGAGCCAGAAAGAAAGTCCCTCCAAATGAGTTGGATACGATATCGAAATTAGATGAGGGGATGCATATAATAGGTCAGGGTGGGAAGAGGACTGGAATGAAATGAAAACTAACGGCAAGAGTAGAAGGATGCAGACAACTCAGCCAGAGCCAGATTTAGCCTCCGAAAGCTCATTCCATTGTCCCTGAAGGTTTCAAGTGCTTCAATGTCAGCTTATTCCTCTGCGACTGAAGGATGAGTTTGCCCCTCTTGGAGCCTTGATCCATTCTCCAGTTCAGACCCTGAATTGAGCACAATGGCTACATGTGCCACAGTCTTGTATCCACACCTGCAGCCTTCAAAGCGGGGACAGACAATATCCTATGCTTTATCCAAGTGCCACCTGGGAAAATGGCTTGGCTCTGAAGTTTTCCAGAGGCTTCACAGCCTCCCTGTCCCTGGACTTCACTGCTAAAAAGGCTCTGCAGTGAAAGAGATAATGTTGGCCCATTCCCCACACCCTTGCTCTTAACTCACAAAACCCAACTCTGACACTTCCCTGATCTAACCAGAGTCTAGCTAAAGAGTGGAAAATGAAAATGTGATTCCCTTGTTCACACAGCCCTTCCCATGCAAGCAACAGGGTCATCTTTGATTTCTCAAGACTGCGAAGGCTTTTTAGCCAGCCTGCCTACCAACATGGCTATTGCCTCAGCATTAATGCCTCCTCCTCCTTCTCCCAAACCTAGAGGACAATGGAGCTCTTCCTTCTAAGCCCTGCTGCTGCAGAAACGGGGATCTAGAGAAAGCTCAGAAAGCTCAACCAGCTTGATGGAATGGAATGGTCAGTGGATTGGGGGAAGCATCTGCCTATTGAATAGTGCCTTCTTCTAAAGGGACTCCTGTATCGTCCCTGATCCCAAGGAGTTGGCCTTCTCTGATATTGTCTGTAGTGATGCATCTCTGATTTTTTCCCCCTCCTTCTCTGCATCTCTGCCTTCCCCTCTTCCCCACCCTGTCCCCACTCCCCTTTCCTTCTCTTTCTCTCTCCTCTTTCCCATCCCCAGATCCACCTGGTGGAGACCGATCCCAACCATTTTGCCTCCCAGCTGGTGCACACCTTCATCCACTATGATACCACAGACCACACCAGGGATGAAGAACATGCCCGGAAGCTGCTGGGGCTTATTCAGGAGAGGGGGCTGCATCTGGATGGCTGCCTGTCCTACTGGGATGACTGTATGGTCTTGACAGCGCTGATATGTGAAGGGCTGGGTCTGCGCTGCAGCTCTTCAACGGCCATGCGAGTGGCCAAGCAGAAAAGCCGCACTCACCAGCACTTGTTGCGGAGGTGCAAGGAGGGGTCCCGCTGGTCCTCCGCAGCACTCTATGCTGTGCCATGCTGCCACCTGGAGAGTCACGCCGATGTGGAACGAGCTGCCGGCCACATCAATTTCCCAGGTGTCATGAAGCTCGAGTATGGGGCTGGGGCGGTAGGGGTGAAGCTGGTAGAAGACGCCCAGCAATGTCACCTGCACTTTGACAAGATCACACAAGACCTTAAGGACGACTCGGATTATCTTGGCATTGGGTTGGGTTGGGGCAATAACATGCTATTGATGGAGTATGTCTCAGGCACTGAGCATGACGTGGATCTGGTGATATATGAGGGACGGGTGCTGGGGGCGTTTGTGTCTGATAATGGGCCCACCAGGGTGCCCAACTTTACAGAGACGGCAGCTTGCATGCCCACTTGCCTGCCCCCTGAGAGTGAAGCACAACTTATCCATGCTGCTTATCAATGCTGCTTAGGTTGTGGTCTCACTGATGGTGTCTTCAATGTGGAGCTGAAGTTGACAGCTGCAGGCCCCAAACTTATTGAAATCAATCCTCGCATGGGTGGCTTCTACCTCCGTGATTGGATTCGAGAGATCTATGGAGTAGACATCATGCTAGCTTCTGTCATGGTTGCCTGTGGAGTGGCCCCAGTCCTGCCCACACCCTCCCGTCCCCGTACAAACCTAGTGGGGGTGATGTGCTTAGTGTCACAGCATCTCCAGGCTCTCAAATCCACAGCTAGCCTAGAGATACTCCAGGCCCTACATGAGCGTGGTGTCATCCGCCTCAACCTGCTTGAAGATGAGATCGTGTCTAAAGAATATGAGGAGCCTTATTGCAACGTGGCTTGTACCAGTTCTAGTCGCCATGAGGCCTGTGTCAAGCTACTAGGCATCTGCCAGGTGCTGGGCATTGACTCCCTGCATTACCCTGTTGCTTACTTCCTCTCTCACTTCAAATAGCCTTGGAGATTCAGCTCCCTCAGGTTGGAGCTGAACTTGCAAGTGTGTGAGAAAGAGAGTGTGTGTGAGAGGGGAAGGGAGAGAGAGACTTGTCTATTCCTTCTAAATTACTCCCTCCTTATTCCTAAGTTTTCACCACTGGAGTTTGCATTACCCAAATTTCCTACTTACTATTCTTTTTTGGAGCCATCTCTGGGAAGTGCTCACACCTAGAAAGGGCTCATTTTTTTTAGGAAAGGATTCTAATAACTATGAAAATCCTCCCCTCCTTCTACCCTCTGTGTGAAGGTATTTTCTATTTTATTTGTGCTTCTGATTAATTTGCTTGGTCCCAGCCCCTGGTTTTTAAATTACTCATGCGCTGGACCATAGATAATGCGAAGTCCCAGGCTCTTCGCTTTCTCTTTTTTACACAGAAAAAGAGGAAGTTTCTTTAAGATAGCCCTGGAGAGAGAGCCTATTGCGTACTTCCAGAATCAATGGAAGAGGAAGCTTGGGTCCAAATTTTAAAGCAGGGGTGTCAAACTGGCGGCCTGCGAGTCAAATGCGTCACATGCAGGCTACGCCCACCCTGGCTCCGCAGAAGCAGAAAACTATTGCAATATGTCACAATACGTCATGTGACGTGAGTTTGACTCCCATGCTTTAGAGTCTGTACCATCCAATGTTTCAACAGCAATATACTTAAATAAATGAGCAAGAGTATTTCTGAAAGCACAGTTTTTCCTGAAATGAGCCATTGTATGCAAACTCCAGCCAGATACTGGTGAGCATCTAAACACCAAATCAACCTACTTAAAAAAAAGGACCATTTGCAAACATACCCTAACATATGTTTAGCAATAGTATGTAAAATTCAACAAGATCCACTGGCTCCACACTTGTAAACCTTGCAAATAATAGCTTAGTGCCTTCTGATCCTTTTTAGCAGCTAACAAGGACAATTCTAGAATCAAAACAACCGTAAAATAATGAGGGCAACAGAATATCCTGTGAGGTATATATATATATATATAAATTTGTGCTTGTAAGAGTAACATCTATAAACCTCTCCTTACCTCTGTAATGTGCCAAGAATTCCACAAAAGAATATGACTGTAACAATATTTCCAAGCACATGACAATATTATAACATTTTCCAGTGAACAATTGCACCCCTAACTTCAAATAATCAACCTTCCAGTGGAACTCCAATGACCTTAAGGTCCTACAATACCAAGCAGCCATAATGCTAGCATTACAGAGTTTCTGCAGTAACAAGCCACAATTTTGCTACCAATCTGAATTTGAACACTATGCTTTTGGTCATAATCCAAACATCCCCAAATATATAATACTCCTTTAATACATTAATAATACACTTAAGCATACTTCTAACCAGCATAAAGAGCAATGTGAAAAAAAGTGTAAATCTGTGCAACTGAAAAGCATTTCTGTCTTTTTCATGGGTTTTTTACCACATTCACGACAAATAGAAACTCAGTTGGCAACTGATTTGCCTGAGAAAATATTGAGAACTTATGAGATTTAAAATAACTAACAACTTGATCCTATTTGGATCAAAGAATTGGGAACTGGGAGCTTTAAGGTAGTCAGAGTTGGCTATCAGTGGGAGCATTAGTTAAGCATGTCCTCTTAACTGGTTGGTGACTACCTGCCTATTTTCCCATAACTTTGTAATCAAGCAGGTATAATAGTTCCTCCCCAATAAAATGCCATGCAAAAATATCAAGACTCTTGAAGTGTTCTTTACAGCTGCACCACAGCTCATTCCCCATTTAGGAGTGGACACATAATGGTGGGGAGAGAGGACTTCAATGATACAGAGATGACACTTATGGTCTTGTTAGTTGCAATGAGACTTCCGGGTGATCTGTTTCCATATACAATATTCCAGATTTTGGATTCACCATCTACAAAAATATGACATTGACTCCCAAGTCTTCATATCAATTGTTCTCCAACTCCACTGCCTTTAGCACTGACTTGTATAGGAAATTGGATTTTATCTCCTTCCCTCAGTCCACAAACGGGAAAACAATTCTCCCTTTTGGAATTTTTTCTCACCTGTTCTACATGTTCAGGAGATGCATCTGTTTCAACTATTCTTTTCCATCCTTCTGAGGTTGGTAAAACCAGGTTGTTGGAGGTAATATGCTGACTGTAAACTGCTTAGAGAAGGCTGTAAAAAGTACTGTGAAGTGGTAAATAAGTCTAAGTGCTGTTGCTATTCTGTAAGAAGCTAAAGCAAACAGAAAAACTCATTTACAAGCATCAATCTCAATTCTGACCTACATAGACCTTAAGATTCCACCTGTTCAATTTTGGATGAAATATGACATTTTCAAGACTTACCATCTGAAACAAGCTTCATTCACAGGATCTGTGCTAAACATTTTCTGTTTCTTGGTTCCACCAGAGTGTTTATTAATTCTGAAGATACAAATTGCACTGAGGTAAATCAAGAATGTATAGGGCAGATCAAAAGAAATTAGGGAAACTTAATTTGAATCAAGTTTTGTTCAAGGACCCGCTCCATGTTGCCAGGGATTTGCAACATTTTGTTAGGTTGCTAGGTAGTATGAGAAAAGCATTGGAGCAATGAATTGTTGGAAGGCAATAGAATGGCAGCCTTAAACCAGAAAGGAGTATGTTGCCAGTGGAAATGGCTGTGGAGGAAAAAAGTAAGAGCCAAGCAATTTCTATTCATTCATGGAAAATGTTGAACTCTTACATCCTCAGTAATTTCCTCCAGAAATCTTTGGAAATTTAAGCTGCATGGGATCTTACTCTTTCCAGAATGTCAGTCATTGGTTGTTTGCTGAAATGGTGGACAGAAACAGTGTTTACAATCTGAATATCAAAATTTAACATCTGTATGTATCTTCCCCTAAAGATGCCATGGACAGTTATTCTGTATGGAGTCAAGCCCTCACCTACCTCATGGTTGCTACACCAATTGGCAATACTTTTGTTTCAGAAAACATTGTGTTTCTGTACTGCTGGGAGATGCCAGGAATTAAAATAGGAATCTTATGCATGCAAAGAAGATACACAAATTTAAAATCATAGTCTTTTTCCCAGATAGCATTTTCAGTTGTAAAATATGGATCTGGCTCTATGAGTTCAAGGATAGTGAAATTAAATTCTCTCCATTCAGGGTTTGAAATCATATCTAAGAGAAAATTTAAACTATTTCCTTGGGAGTTTTACTGCTCTAGGAAACTAACCAAAATGCTAACTCAAAGCTTCTTAGTGGCTTTGCAAAAAACTTCAGTAGCACTAATAAGAGCACTAACATCTCTGATAGACCATCAGTGGCCTCTACCTACCAGGAAACCAAAAATAAAATAGTTCATGAGAGCAAGCTTTAAGGATTATGGTATCAAATGAAGTAAAAAATAAAACACCCTCTATGGATCAAAAAAGATTAGCTGGGAACTAATTATTCTAACATAGAATAACAAGATTGAAAGGGCATTGAAGGTCTTCTAGTCCAACCCACTGCTTCACCAGACTTTATACCATTCCAGACAAATGGCTGTTCAAAATCTTGAAAATCTCCAGTGCTGGAGCACCCACAATTCCCGGCAAAAAGCTATTCTACTGATTAATTGTTCTGTCAGGAAATTTCTCCTTAGTTCTAGGTTGTATCTCTCTTTAATGCTGTTTCACCCATTACTTCTTGTCCTTCCCTCAGATGTTTTGAAGAATAGGTCAACTCTCTCTTCTCTGTGAGAACCCTTCAAGTACTAGAATACCACTATCATGTTACCCCTAGTCCTTTTCTTCATTAGACTATTCTGTCAACTGTTCATCATACAGTTTAGCCTTCAGCCCCATATTATCTTTGTTGCTCCTGTCTGTACTCTAAAATTTCAGCATCTTTGTATCACAATTACCAGAACTGGATACAATATTCCAGGTGTAGCCTCATCAGGGCAGTATAAAGCAACACTATCATTTCTTGTGATCTTGATACTATCCCTCTGGTGATGAAGCCTAGGAAACATTCTGAATAAATAGTTATTCTTGGTTCATAATTTGGAAGCACTCAAGCAACAATCATTTGGTAAACTGAAGCCTGAAGAAATACAGAATTCTTTCTGTAAGAGCTACTAGACTAGGATTTTTAAAACTGGGTTCTATGATACCAGAGGTTGGAACCTGATCTTGACTAAAGGCAATCCCATCTCCTTTCTCTGTAGTGGATTAAGAAGAAGAAAAACTTTCCTTAAAATACAATAGAAAGGGTGGGGCTTGTCTGGTGACATTCAGAAGGGCCACATCTTTCAACCAGAAGTTCTGGAATGGTAGTTTTTGTTTGCTTGTATAACAAACGGGCTTTAAGGCGCCTATCCAGATTATCTCTAAAAAAATAAGACCGTATTACAAAATCTGTGATTGCAAGACACACTAACTAAAGAGTAAGTTCTTTTAAATTCAAGAAGAATTGGGTCTTTTCAGAGTTAGCAATTTCAAGCATTATCCCATCAGCTATAACTATAGTTTGGGTCATTTTCTGTTTGATGAGGTAAAGTAATATATATGTCATTAGAAATGGGAAATTCATAAGCATGTCATATGAAAACATTTCCTCATATTTTAATCAATTGCTAAATGTGCACAAATATGCATAAATGTGCACTTACAAACTTTAAAAAGTATTTTATGACACTGGAAAAAAATGCTAAGGATCCTGTGTCAAAATAAGATGCTGCACATTCTGATAGTTCTTCCCTTCAAAATGTTACAGTACTGCACATACCAAAGCCATGCCATTTCAAAAAAACTACAGTAGGAGCATAATCTATCTAGTGAAGAAGACCACATTATATTACCACCACACAGACACCCACACACCTTTTTTTTAAAGTAGGATTTTGTATAGCCTGAGAAAAGGAAAGCAGAATTGAGAAGATATAAGAAAATAAAGTCGGAGTCATAGTGCCATATGTGTGTTCTGTAAAAGTTCCTGCATAAAGCATGACTACTCCGGAAAATAACATTTGTTACAAAAGCACTCTTAAACAAACAAACAAAAAATAGTAAAAAGGGCTCATGAAAACGTTTTTCAGGCTTATTTTAACCTACCTACTCATTTCTTGATATTATTTAAATTGAGAGGAAAAGAAAATTTCTTCTACTACTACTATGTAACTAAATGAATATCAACAAATGTAATCAACAGGATTCAGGTTCAATTCTGTTTCTTCTCTATTTCTAAACTCCATATTTAGCCACCACAACTGGTTCTGGTAACTCGTTTATGCAATGAAGCAATTGCTAAGTGTAAATCATGTGACCATGACTGTGTTTACAATTTTACTTCTGTTGGAATTCATTGTTGGAATGTATTTTTATGCAACAACTACAGTGATATTCAGCCAATAGATGGCAGTATTTACAAGTTTAGATCTATGGTATATACCCTATGTCAGGGGTGTCAAATTCACGTCACAGCATTGTCATGTGACATATCCGGACTTTTCCCCCCTTCATTAAGCCGGACTTGGGTGTGGCCAGTGCGTGATGCATCCAGCCCATGGGCCGGGAGTTTGACAGCCCTACTCTATTTTCTTTAGTCCTAAGAAGAGTGTCCTGTTTCCTGTTACAATTAAAAATAGTTAAGCAGTAAAGCACATGGTGATTGTACTCTTTGTTTGCTCTATGGTGCTATATATAAACAGAATTTCTAATAACTTCAGCTTTCCTTTGCTTCTTACTTCTTCCTTCAGCTCAGCTGGGGTTCTTTCTCTTGATCTTTGAAGACATCTTGGGGTGGGGTAAATAAACAAGTGTAAATAAGAGCAGATTATATGTGATACCATATTAACTCATTGTAATGACAGTCACTGTCAAAAGCTGTTACTAAAAAGGATTATCTGTAGCATAACCTTGCAAGCTAAAAACATCCCCTCCTGTTGAAATAACAATTTGGTTCAGGATTTGCATTGATTTGTTCAAACATTTGCATTTATTTAAAGAATAAAATCCATGAGCATCAACATTACTCTTATGCTTTTTCTAGTGACATTCCCATTCCCAAGTTCTATTGCTTTTCACCATCCCTGATTTTTGTTAATTGAGGCATCAGAAATTTTGTTGTTGTTGTATTACTCTAAATGTAGTTACCAAAAGGAAAGAGAGGAATTAAAGGGCAAAGCTACAGCTGTGAGGCCAGGGAGGCAGTGGGATGAAAATGATTCAGAAACAGAGCTTCAGATTACTCATTTTGTGGCTCAGGTAAATTTGACAATCAACTATACTTCTGATCTAAACATCAATTTTAAGAATTCTATCTCTTATTATAATATCTGTAATGGTCATTATGTGACCCTATTAGGATTACAGATACTCCTCATAGGAATTTCCATCACTAAGCAAAGCATTTGTAAAGTGTGATATCACATGACCATATTGCTTACTGATGGCAGTGTCAGCATTTCCCACTGCTGTCATTATGTGAGGATTGCAGGCCATTAAACAAGGACCTTCTCATGACTTCCAGCCAACTTCTTACAAGCAAAGTCAATGGGAAGTTAGCAGGAAGTTGCAAGCCCAGGCATCTTGCAAACAGGCTGGCAGACAAATAAATGGTTATTGTTGGGTTATGTGCAGGTGGCCAGTGCAATGTGAGTGCAGTGGGGCTGGAAATGAGTGCTGCTGGGTGAGGGAGGTTGTGCAGGGGGAAAAAGTTGTGATACATTACGTGACAATGTATCATCATGAGTTTGACACCCCTGAAATAGATGAATCTGTGATCTTGTTAGAAATGCTCTAATAGAAGCTTTCTTGCAAGGAATGAGTGTTGGATGGAAGGTGAAAATGGCTGTGTAAGTGTACATTCTCCTGCTGTTTTTGTGTATAGGAGTGAGAGCTGGGTGTCAGGAGAAGCATGAAACACAGAGGAATGAGATGTATGCATAATAAAGCAAGAAAAAGAATAAGTAATGAGTGAGTGTGGAATGAATACCAAAGTCAGTGACCAGTCATTTAAGATTGTTTGGATATGCAGTATGAACAAGGGCAGACTCACAGCACAAACATATGGAAAAAAACGAGTCTAAAGCAGTTTTTTTTTTTTTTTCCAAATGTGGCAACTTTTAAGACATGGCTGGAGAATTCTGGGCATTAAAATCCACACATCTTAAAGTTGACACATTTTGAAAAAATATAGCTCTAGAGGAAAGGGAAATCTGAGGAAGTTACGGCTGGAGGGAAACTTGCCTACATATATTACACGCATATATAAAAGGTCAAGGAGTCCTGTGGATTTTACTCTGCTAGTCATTGCCAACTATATGGGGTGATACACACACACACACACACACACACACACACACACACACACACACGGTTCAGTTGCTTGGGTTGAACCATGGAATAAATTAATGAATATTATATATAATATTGTGTGAGTATACCATCACACACGCACACAAAATTATTTCATTAATTCATTCCATTTCCATAGCCATCCGGCTGAACCAACTGACTCTTGCATATACAATCCTGTCTCTCCGTTTGCAGCGAAGGCTCATCCCGGCCAACCTGTTCTACGCTAATTATGCGACTCCACCTGAAGCATCATTTTAGCCGCAAGGTCAACCTTGCTTTTTTGCCCTCTTCTCCTATCAGGCACGACCGCCAGAGGTCGCCCGTGAGCCCAACTCGACGGTCGCGCCCGAGACAGATGACGACAGCAGTTGCATCGCTGGGCGGGGTAAAGGCGGTGACGAAAGGCAAAGGGGCGTGGCCCGGAAATCCACGGGGCACTTGGGGAGCCCCCGATATGGCCGGCGTCTTCGACATCGACCTGGAAACGGAGGAAGGGAGCGACGGGGAGGAGCCTGAACTGGGGGCCTTGGTGAGGCGGGATGAAAGATGATAGAGGGAAAAGGGGTGGGTCCATCCAGGGGAGAAGGGGAAAAGGGCGCAAGAGCCCCGCGCAGAGTTCCTAATGATTTCAGTGGGGGTTGCTCGCGAGTGGGGCAGGGTTGGTGTGGGCAGACCTCGTTTATCCCCTGTGTTGCTGCTGCTGCTGCTGTTGCTGCTGATCATCTGCTCTGTGTCTCTCTCCACCCCGCTTGTCTCTTTTAGGAAGTGGACCCTGATTTTCGCAGCAGTAGCTCAGAGTAAGTACTTTTCCAGCTCTAGGTTAACTCCTTAACTCCTTTTGCTCCTTGGCGTCATCCCAGTCTGCCTTATTGGGCGGAATTCTCCTGGGTTTCTTAAGTGATGGATGCACTCACACACTATTGGAAAAATAGGTTGGCAAGAAAGGGTGACATTGCCCCTCCCTGGCTTAGTGTGGTGTCAGCAGCTACTTCTTCCATTCTTTTAAAATGGCTTCTTCTAACTTGCTCACCCTGTGGACAAGGCAACAATTCCCATCATCCCCATACATAATACTGTAGGGCTGGAGACAATAGGACCTGTCCTTGATCAGAGAGAATCCACTGGGGAAAGATTGCAGCATGCAAATTGTGTCAACCTAACATGTGATGAGATTTCTAGGTGCTGCATAAGCAAAGTGACAGGTCAGCCTTTTGAGAGCGGAGATGTAAACATTTCAAGGGGAAATGAAATGTCCTTGTTTCACTACAAATTGCCCCTGTTAGATCCCCAATGACAGCGATAAAGTCTATTCTTTTGCTTCCCTGACTGAAAATTATCAGAACGAATCAAAGTGGTGTAACTGCCTTGCTGACTCAGAGACTGAGACCTCACTAATTCAGCATTTAGTTCCTAAAATTGTCATCTAGTTCAGAGGCTGTGGGGAGATACTCAGATCACAGCATTATGGTGATGGCGTAAGTGTTTTTGCACTTACAGTGGATTTCTAGGTGTTTCAACAAATGCTATTCCTAGAAGCTGTCTTTATTGTGCATTTGTCCTTTTGGCATCTGAACCAATCATCATCAGCATTGTAGGGTAGAGAACTGAAAGTTCATCACAGTCTGTGCTAAAAGCAACATTTGGAAAATCAGTCTACTCACTGACGCAAGAATGTCTACCAGTGTTATAAAATGGTGAATGTAGGTAAAGGTGGCTTAATCTTAATGAAAAACACTCTCGTGCAAATTGAGGCATCCAGTTTCCACTTGAGCACCTGGAAAAGCCAGTTTTGTGTAGTGATTAAAGAAACTGGGAGAATTGAGTTCTACTCCTCCATCACCCTTTCAGCCCAAATCACTTCACGGGGTAGTTGCAGTGGAGGAAACGGGAAGCAGGATCACTACATATCCTGCCTTCACTTGTACAGGCAAAGATGGGATATAAATCTAATAGTGAAATTAATAAAATTAAAATATTTTCTCTGAAGTTGCTCCTGGACTGAACTGTGGCAGAGAGTTGAAATGTGTAGAGTAGATTCCAATGCCCTTTAACATATACGAAGCACTGTGTGTTAAAAAAAGGCCATCACTTTAATGTGCCTCTTATCAGTGTAGTGGACGTCTGAATCAGTAGCTTTCTTCCATTACTTTCTTCTTCAATTAACATTCTAATATTATTTTATCTGTTCATTTATAGTCCTGTACATTGAACAAAGCAAGCAGCTCTAGTTTGCCACTTTGTGACTGCCAGAGATCATGCTTTTGGTATACATACTAATGACTATAATTCCCCATGGGAATGTCACATTTAGCACAATGGTATCTGGAATATTTTAGAGAGCATCACATTGCTGTAATGAATTTCCTTTATTTATTTTCGGCTTTGATCCTAATTTAAACCAATTGAAGGAAAGTTGTTTTCCATGTCAGTATCTCCCCAGTACTATGCACATTCCATATCATATTATGGGGTCCTTGACTCTCTGCTAATAGCTGCAGGAATAGTCAGCTATAGAAAACTTTCCTTCCTTTGAATTTTAATTTATCCTAAAGTTCAGACTTGTACTTTTATAAAAGGCACAATGCAGTTGTGCTGCCATCTCTTCATCTTCTTCTCTTTTGCTTTTCAAAAACTGGGCCTTCCTCATTTCTGGAAAACCCACACCTTTGCCTTGCCCTTCATTTGTATGTTATATATTTTTTTTGAGGCAGAGCGATACAAGATTAATCTCTTTCCATCTCTCCACAGTTTTGTGCCAGGTTATTATGAGGAAATTGAAATCTCGGAAAGCAGCGTCAACAATGGCCCAGAACGCATTGGGCCCCACTGTTTTGAGCTACTGCGTGTTTTGGGAAAAGGTGGTTATGGCAAGGTGAGCAATTTCTGAAGAGTGAGTATGTGGGCAGAGGGTTCAACCCTCAACCAACTGGGAGAAAAAAGATCCTTTCTAGTAGAAGAGCAAAGTAGTTTTATTGGCCTAGAATCTTAGGAAATAAGTATATTTGTTTCTGTATGGAGGAATATTCATCTTGGGACTGCCTATCCAGAGTCGGAAATGGTGCAGTTTAGGCTGGTTTGTGTCCTTGGGAGACATAAGCTACTGCATTGTGAGAAAGCATGTTGATTATCAGTGGAGAGCTGATGAAAATGTCCTTAAAAGCCTGTAATTAATCAGAAGGCACTGGTATTAAAGCTCTCTAATCAGGAGTGTGAGAATAATATTCTGGATTGCCTTTGTCCCATACTGTTTTAAATGGTCTTGCTTGTTCTTAGGTGGTTTTTTTTTTTTAAAGAGAGGCTGAGTGCACAATGTTAAGGAGTACGGAAACCCAATGTTTGGGTTATTGGCATCTGATTTTCATAAAAGAGAAGATAGTTCTCTTTCCTCACTCTTTCCTCTTCTGGATAGCTGTGTTGCTGCCTTGAAGATTTTGCTTACTGCTTCCGTTTGTGTTTTAGGTGTTTCAAGTGCGGAAGGTACAAGGCACAAATTCTGGGAAAATCTTTGCCATGAAAGTGTTAAAGAAAGTAAGTATTTATCTATCTACAGCTCTGTGTGCCTTGTTAAATATCTTTGTGAGACCATAATTCTCTCTGAATATCTCCTGCAGGCCAAGATTGCATGTAATGCCAAGGACACAGCACACACAAAGGCTGAGAGAAATATTCTGGAGGCCATCAAACACCCATTCATAGTAGACCTCATCTATGCTTTCCAGACTGGTGGCAAGCTCTACCTCATCCTGGAATGTCTCAGTGGTATGGAAACAAACCTCCATGGAAAGGAAACAGTTGCAGTGGATTTGGCTAAAAACCCGGGACCTGATTCTTCTTGTTCTGTAGTAGATTTTAGAGGTTGGGTCAGACATTGCTGGAGAAGACTGATGGTATCTCTTTGTGCTTTGCTTCATAGGAGGAGAACTCTTCATGCAGCTGGAACGGGAAGGCATCTTCCTGGAGGACACAGCCTGGTTAGTGAAACTGCTACCTAAGCTGAACTGGGACAGCCACGAAGAATGGCATTCACCATAGGCTTTGTTTCCTCTTTCTTACTATGGCCAGAAGTAAGGTGACAATAGAGGCAACTGGAGATCTTGAGAGTAGAGTAAATCTCTCTGTATCTTTCAGTCATTCTGAAATATCCACTGAGTCCTATCAAGGGATCCTATTCAAAGTGATTCAGTTCCCCTTAGCTAAGGACGGGAACACAGGCATAGGTCATTTCAGACATTTTTTTGCAGGATGTTTTATGGATAGAGTCAATTTTATTTGGCTAGATCTGGGTGCTATTGAACACAGCAATGATGCTATCTAGCGATGTTTTCTGAATTCCTGTGAGCTCGTATAACCAGAAGAAGTGGCTCTAAGTGCTTTTGAGGCAGAGTTCAGTCACCTGGCCTAATGGGATGTGTATGCGGCTGGATGTGGGGAATAGTTAATGCTTTTCTAAAATAGGGTGCAGGGCCATCCACCATAGCAATGTGATCATGCACCTTTTAAGAGACTTATCTGTTGATCCAGCTGTATTGGACAATGTTTATGCAGTCTCCATTTTTGGAAAATGTTGTGGAGTGGTATTGGCAAGTCAGCTACAAGTAGATTATCTGAATCCCTTGAAGTCAAACTTCAGGTCCAGATATGGGATGTAAACAGCATTGGGCTTTAGTGGATGATCTTCATGGCAACACCCTGGTCTTATTACATCTCTTGTCCTTAAGGGCTTAATGGGTTTGCTGCTACCTAGTGGATGGTTCCAGTCAAAATTGTGGGATGTTGCTTCCAAAATAGGTCCCCCAAAACTGAGTCTTCTTGTTAGTCAACATTTTATACATAACCATAAGGAGAGGCCATCTGTCAGTTCATTGAAAGGTATCCTTAGTATGCTGATGAGACTCAATGCTTCCTTGTTTTTCCTGGCTCTAATTGGCTATGGATGGGGAGGTTATATCAAATAAATGAATGTAGATAATTTCTGCTGCATTTTGAAATGTACAAACTCTTGTTTTCAGATATGTAAAACACATACCCAAAGCAGTGCCCAAGTGCCAAGTGGGGAAGGTGGGGAGAATTGACTAAGGAAAGAAGGTCACTGTATTTAAATATATGGACAAATGTCCACCTCCCTTCTTTGATTGCCCAGACTCATAATTGCATGTCGCAGTTTGTGTCCTCCTACTGATTCTTCTGTAAATGCCCTCCTTTAATTGGAACTAGAAGTGGGAAGATAGGAGGAAATTAAGTGCAGATAAGCTTAAAATATTGAATTCCTGCAAAACCATCTCTTTGAATATGCAGAATATGTTCAGACAAGATTTTAGGATTGCAAGTCTCTGTTGTTTAAAAATACCAGATGCCATTTGATCCTTTCCTGTTTTCCCAAGCGGAAAGTAGCTATTTTCATCTGAGCTCAAAAGTGCCAAATTTCATCTCAAGGTCTTTTTCTGCCAGCTGAGTTCCTCAATTCTATAAATGGCTTAAAGTCGAAGATGGGCCCTCCCCCCTAGAATCGTTTCGGTGAAATCAGACTCTCACCCAACAGCTTTCATTATGAGTTATTAACCCCTCACAGATAAATGAGCTGTATGGATTGCTTGCGGTTACGTTGTTGAGCAGGCCCCTTTTGTATTCTGCCAGTTTCTATCTGAGTGAGATCACCCTGGCTCTTGGCCATCTCCACTTTAACGGCATCATTTACCGGGATCTTAAGCCAGAGAACATAATGCTAAACAGCCAAGGTAGGGAAAACATCCTTATTTACGGAGGGAAGGGTGGGAAGATGCATAATAATTTGAATGTTATCCGTACTACTCTGTGGTCCCAACCAGAGCTGTAATATGACTTTGACTTTCCAATTTCCTCTGCAGGGCACATTAAACTGACGGATTTTGGGCTTTGCAAGGAATCCATCCATGATGGTGCTGTCACCCACACCTTTTGCGGCACTATAGAATACATGTAGGTGTTGAAGGCTCATGAGCACCTTTAGGATACCTCTTCTGGATCTGTTTTAGTTTGAAGTTAACTGGTTTAATAATTATGCACCAAGTTATTTCTCTGCCCTCGATTCCAGGGCCCCAGAAATATTGATGCGCAGTGGCCACAATCGGGCTGTGGACTGGTGGAGCCTTGGTACCCTGATGTATGACATGCTCACAGGATCGGCAAGTCTGGCTTGGAGGCGGGGGGGGGGGGGGGAGTGATAGAGGATGCAGTGGTGGGAAGGGAGCGAAGGAAGAATTGCTAATCGGTTCTCACTGGATAACAGATAAACTATTGCAGAGATTCTCACGTTGAGGTCAGCTGGCTGTTGACAAAGGATAATAGGAAGAATGCCCTATTGTCCTAATCAACACACTACACAGTTTCTGACAAAATGCAATATAATCAGTACAAGCAGTACTAGATCTGCCAACTAAACCATTAACAGGGCTACTGAAGTGATTCTTGGCTGTCTTGCTATCTCTTTTACTTGGCTCAGGCAAAAACCCACCAGCTGAACTTTCTGTTTTTAAGGGACAGTGCTTATGTTTCTGTTTGAATTTGCTACCAGTTTTTTTCATCTGTCCGTTGTTTCTCTTACTTTCTCCCCCAACCCCTGCCTACTTTACTGTTCCTTAGTTTTTATGATCACTTACCTTAAGCCCTTTGTTTTAATGCAGCCTCCATTTACCGCTGAAAACCGCAAAAAGACAATTGACAAAATCCTGAAAGGCAAGTTGATGTTTCCACCCTACTTGACTTCAGATGCTCGGGATCTGCTCAGGAAGGTATAACTATGTATATCACATAAGATTGGGCTACACTGGTTGGAATTTTGAATATTATTATTATTATTATTATATTAATTATTATAAAATTAATAACTGGCTTCTTCTCCCAGGTATTTTACTGTTATTGTCAAGCAGTCTTCCCAACCCAGTGTTCCTTTTTCCAACATAGTTAGGGGCCATGATGACCACAGATGGTAAGAATCAAAGTCCAGTATATTTGGAAGGCATCAGATTCAAGAAGGTTGCTGCAAACTATTCAGTAATGAGAAGCATAATACATTTAGTAAAGATGATTTCATTAATAAAGCCACAGATTAACAGTATGATTTTTTTTGTCATTGAAAGC
The DNA here is from genome assembly GCA_023653725.1 of Bungarus multicinctus. Lineage (NCBI taxonomy): Eukaryota > Metazoa > Chordata > Lepidosauria > Squamata > Elapidae > Bungarus > Bungarus multicinctus. The sequence goes on along the minus strand of CM042838.1, from coordinate 55,046,457 downwards.
TAAGTGGCTGACTGATAAAACTGTGCTCAAGGCATTCCATTCATATATTCCTAGGAATATGTTTGTTGGATTGACATCCACAATCTGTACTGGGCACCATATTGAATTTTAGAGGGAAGAGCAGCTTAACACAGGATTGGTAAATGCCACCACCCTTCACAGAGTGATGGTTCAGAAGGGCTCTCCAGAGTACATGTGTACCTGAGCAGCTTCCTTCCTATTACATCTTTCAGTGCATGATTTGCCATTCTTTTGCTTAAATGTGAATACGTCCAAAATACACTGGTCATCTTTTCCTGAACTTGGAGTAAGCACAGCTGGCTTTCTGGTTCCTTCTTTCCTATAAAAGTATAGTTAGCTGCTCTTGCCTTTTAGTGGCCTGTTTGTTTTATTACCCTCAACTGAGAATAGAGAAGGAAGGAAGCCCCAGTCTCTCATCACCAGTACTCAGAAAAAGGGACCATTTACAGCACTAGAATAGCTCTGCTCAACGTTCACCTACTTGCTCTACTTGGTCCAGGCTGGACAGAAAGAGGTAGCAGCCCAGTGGCAAAGCACATTGGGTTACAAATAGTCCTCACTTATCGACTGCTTGTTCAGTGGCCCTTTGAAGTTGGGATGGAGCTGAGAAAAAGAAACTGATGACCAGTCCTCAAAGTTGCGGTTATCCCTGTAGCTACATCATCGCAATTTGAGCACTTGGCAAGTAGCACACGCTTTCAAAACAGGCACAGCTCCTGTGCCCATTGGCGACCTTCACAGCTGGCTTCCCACAAGTAAAGTCAATGGGGAAGTCAGAAGTTGAAATCATGTGGCATTGTGTTTAATAGCCGTAGCTTATTTGCTTCAGGACCACAACTGGAACAGATGTCTTCAGTCAGGTGCGATCTTGTGATATTTCACTTTATGACTGTGCCACTTAGTGTGGAGTTTCCAGTCCCATTTAGAGTTGGTGAATGAGGACTACCTGTACTGAATGGTGCTCAAAGGTGGCTGCAAAAAAGTATGGGGAGCCCCATCTCAGTGGAATGCAGTGGGACCGATGACTTGCATCTCTTGCCAGAATAGGAATGGGGCCTTTACTGCAAGGGCAGGGCTGGGTGAACACCTCTGTGTGGAAAGAGATCCAGCTAAGCCAGTTCTGTGGTGAATAATATCCTGAATCAGGATGAAATGGAGGTTACAGTGAAGCTGTCCTAGTGGAAAAATTTTGAACTGTGAATTCTTGAGTTCTCAAAGAGTGATTTGTCCTTTTGGCATTATCCGAAGCAGCATTTCTCAAAACATGCCTCTTTCCTTCCCTAGTTTCTCAAAAGGAACCCCAATCAACGAATTGGAGGTGGGCCAGGTGATGCTGGAGATGTGCAGGTAAAGTGGATTGGTGGAGGGGGGAACAGGTTTTCTCTTAATATATCCAAGAATTTGGAATTTTTGATGAGCAAGTTAAATCTGAAGGTGATTTTGGAGAAGCTGCTGCAAGCATGGGGCTATTGCCCCAGCAGGCTTTTCGAAAGAAGGCAGGGCATCAGCACCTTGCATTGTTCTTTCTCTAAACCATAATTAAATGCTTAAAACAATTAAAGTAATTGCTCTCTTCAGCTGCAAACTATGGGGAGGGGGGGAGATGGAGAATTTTTTTGATATTAGAAGTGAATATCAGTGCCTTTTTTAAGTGTAGAAGGTCTGTAATTTTGTAGAAATTTGAGATTTGGAATATGAGAACTACAGTATGTGTTTGAGGATTCTTTGTGTGTTTTAGATAGTATTAAAGTCTTTATTTTCTCTTTTAGAAACACCCATTCTTCCGACACGTTAACTGGGATGACTTGTTGGCCAGAAGAGTTGACCCCCCATTTCGGCCATCTTTGGTAAAGCGACCACATTTCCGTCCTCACTCTTCCTATTGCTCCTTTTCTCTACTTTATGGTCTTTTCTCTGACCATAAATAGGCCTTCTCAGAATATTGGTCTTGATTTGTAGCTTATATAATGAAAGATCGTTAAGGACTGTTAAATTGGATGAAGCCTTTATTGGATTTTCATTTCACATAAAGAGGTTTTCCAGTATAAATAAGCATCATTTGCCTAGTTCTCACATATTGCTAAGCCTAATCCTTTTGTACCAGGAGCTAATATTGTTTTATCTCACAATTTTCAACTCTTTTCCACCATTTTCTTGATGAAAATTGGGGTTTCATTGCTGTTTGTTGCCAGATTTCTGAAGTATAGTCTTGGGATGGAGCCATGACAAAGCTTCAGACATGGAATAGAGTAGCTACTCAATCTGAGTTGCTTCCTTCTAATAATCTGCAGTGGCTATATTTATTTATTATGCAAAGAAAATCCAAACAAGCTAATACCTGCCCACTTCACATGCTTCTTTGATTATTTTACACTGTCATGCAGATTTTCATTACACTTTAAACCTGTTTGATTCTACTCTCAGTGTAAAAAATATTTATCTCTCTTAGATAAATACAACTGTGTGATATCATCTTATTATACAGCAGGGGTGTCAAACTCACATTGTCAGTGGTGGCATCATGTGACATATCAGGACTTTTTCCCCATTTGCTAAATCAGGCATGTGCGTGGCCAGGACAAGATACATCCGGCTCACGGGCCGAGACTTTGACAGCCCTGTTATACAGTATAGCTCCTTTACATCATGTGCTAATAATGCTTTTATCTTTTTCCAGAAATCTCCACAAAATTTCTGGAAAAAGAAAGACCTTCATTTGTGTAGATGTTAATGTGGGTTAAAATTCACCCATAACCAAAAGTCTATATGATAGCGTGATCATGATCATCCAGAATATCTTTTTCCATCCACAGCAATCAGAAGATGATGTCAGCCAATTTGACACCCGCTTCACTCGCCAGACACCTGTGGATAGTCCTGACGATGGGTCTCTCAGCGAGAGTGCCAATCAGGCTTTTTTGGTAAGGAATAACCAGCTGGAACTATAGTGAGAAGGAAGAGGAGGTAGCAAAATCATGTTTGCAATCCTATTACAAAGCAGTGGGGAGAGCCTTCTTCATCCCAGGTTCCTCCTTTCCCTATGACTAACCTTTAGGGACCACATTCCAGCTAAGGATAAGACCAATGCAAAAATTCAATGGTGACTCCCAACTTTTTGAAAAAAGTCTTAGCAACCACTTGCTACTTGGAAAAAAAGCTTTCTTAAGACCTGGCTTGTGATCCCAAAGGTGTTTTTCTTATTTTGAAAAAGCAATTCGTTCAGAACTGAAGAAGCTTCTTGAATGAGAAGTCAAACATCTTCAAGGAAAACAAAGCAAGTCCAGTTGCTTTTTGAAAGGACAATTATGACCTGGGTGACTGAGAATCTCCATAGACAGCTGGCTTGGGAGTTAACTGTTCTTAACCACCCTTGCCTACTGCAGTCTTAAAGATGATCCTCTCCTAGCAAACAGGCAGATCAAAAATAAAAAGCATTTTTAAAGCATATGTTTCATGCAAGGTGAGTTGAAGGGAACCTAGGCTGAATCCAGCAGCTGATTCTAACTTTGGATGTAGAAATTAAATGGGGAACTTAGGGCATTCCAGGTAATTGAACTACAACTTTCAGCAACCATTATTGGCCACGTTAGCAGGGGTTGCTGAGAACTGTTGCTTACAACCTTGGCAAGACCACCAATTCCTCACTGTTGATCAAAAGAAAGAACAAACATAATTGAATCCAGATCCTGAAATGAAATTATGACCATAGCAACACTGACTGGGTGTTCTTCCCTTAGGGATTTACCTACGTAGCTCCATCTGTGTTGGAAAGTATCAAGGAAGGATTTTCCTTCCAACCCAAGTTGCGATCTCCACGGCGTCTCAACAGCAGCCCCCGCACACCTGTCAGGTAAATCTGGAGACAGAAAGTTGGGAGAAAGTCTAGATCAGAGATCTCCAAACTTGGCACTTTAAGACTTGTGGATTTCAACTCCCAGCATTCTCCAGCTGGCTGGAGAATGCTGGGAGTTGAAGTCCACAAGTCTTACAGTTGCCAGGTTTGGGGATCCCTAGTCTAGATCTTCGGGGCATGTGCCTCAAGGGGCTGGCTGCAGGAAGGCTGTGGTGCCTGCTGAGTCCTTGCTTCCCCAAGGGGAATGCTGTCTCTAAGGGCATTGTTTGCTCTTCTGTCCAGATACTAGAGCCACAAGTAAGACTTTAAGTGACCTAGCTCTAACCTGTCCTTGTTTTTGCAGCCCACTGAAGTTCTCACCCTTTGAGCCCTTCAAGCCAAGCACAACAGTAGAGTTAATGGAGCTGTCAGCAACTCCTCTTGGGCCTGTACTAGAAGTCACGGCTCCACTGCCCATCAAAACACCTTCAGGCACGAAAAAGAAGAAAGGCCGAGGACGGGCACGATAACTGGGGTAGCAAAGAGACCTCTGGATTTTCATCATCAGGTGGAGCACTGGAGGGGGGCAGTGGGTGGACTAGATGGTGTTTATGGGGCTTCAAGCCCTACTGGATATCTCATTTTCCCTTTCACTTCACAGGGCTACCTTCCCTCCCAGCAAGAAAGGGATACCTGATGTTGGTGCTTCCTTGATGTCAGGACTAACTCAGCCATGGTGCTTTTAGTTCAATCTACAATGAATCCTGGAGGGAAGAGAATAATTTGGGAAGCACAAAGGAGTTGTGAGCAGCAGAAGTCTGCCTTATTATCACCCTAGGAACATTTGTCTGAGTGCCTCTTGAAATTTTGCAGAGTCAGAGGAAAAAGCATATGCTCTGGCTTATATCGTGGCTGCTCTAGTTGAAAGCTCAGGGCCTGTCAAGGAAACAGAGCAACTCTGAGGAAGAGGAAGGAAGGCTCAGACTGCTTCTTCAGGGTGAAGCTTCTTTACCTGTCTTCAACATGCATCCCTTTGCCAAAAATGACCACATCTCCCTCAGTGGTGGTGGCTGCAAGATAAGTGCTCGCCCAGAACTGCTGTTGACCTTCTCTGAAATAGTGGTGTCCTGAGCCACAAATGAATCTTCGCAAATGGCACGGCGTCATACCTGGCTCATATTCAGAAAATTGAGTCTTGTGCTGCATAGAAAAATTGATTGGTTGTAGGAATTGTTGCACAGAGAAATACTAAGCAAATACTAAGCAAAGAGAGGTAGGGGTTTTTGTTTTTGCCAGTCCAATTACAAAATCAACTATTGAGATACAGCCACCGGTTCTCTGTTTTATTACAGGGAATATGCCTTTTTTTTTTTGTTTGACAACAAGCTTTTTGGAACAGGTTAGAAGAAGCAAATGCAACCGTACAGACAGTGCTGCTCCCAGTGGAAGCAGTGTACAAAGCAGAGTGACAGCAGTCTTGGGTTTCCCATATGTGGATCTGGTACCAAGCATTAGAAGCTTGTTTGTGGCAAGTCCATCCTTCCTTCCTTCCTCCCTGGGATTTCTAGAGAGCAGTGACGCTCAGTGATCTGCCACTGTCTTCCCAGGATGCTGTTCCAGAGAAGGAATGCAGATGACTCAATAGGACTTCTGCACTGCCCTGGGCTGCCTTTGACACTTCATCTTCTTCCAAGGCCTCCTCCAATGCTGCCTCTTCATTGGCTTCCTTAGTCAGCTTCTCTTCTTCCTCCTGAAGGAGCTGCTTCTTCTCTTCCTCCTCTTCCTCCATCTCCTCCTCCTCCTCTCCTCCATCCTCCACATGCTGTTGTCGCTCTTCCTCAAGCTCTCCATCATTCTGTTGCTCATCCTGGTAGTCCTCAGCCAGGTCCTCAGAAAGTGTCTCCCTCCAGAGCTGTTGCCACCAAAGAATCAGGTTACTCATCAGGTGCCTAGGATGGTACCTTCCTTCTGTTATACGGTTCAAATAGTGCCATGCTATACATAGCACCAGCAGCAGCACAAACAACAGGCAGATGAGGATTGTCACTGTGGCATCCCCACTGTTTCCCCTGCCACTCTCTGGATTCTCTGCCTGGATTTTTCCAGGAAGCAACAATAAGAGAATATGGGAGAGTCTGAGCTTCTGTAAAAGGAAAAGAGTCTGGGTTAGTCACGATCCGAGCTTCTTTGGACACTTCCATGCAGCCGCCTGACTTGCTCCTCAAATTTTCAACAGGAGCTTCCCTGTGCTTCACTCTGTCTCCTCCTAGCTGGCCATTGGTGCCTGTCAAGCTAGCTCCTCCCAGCCCACCCTCGTTCTTCTCATGCCACGAAACCAAAGCCAGCCATTATTTGTGAGGAGCAGCAATGCCTCTCGGGAAGCGTGAGATGGCATGGCAACACGCCATGGTACGTTGGGTAGAGGGAAAGGGAGAAATCCAAGAAATGGAAGGCAGGATAAGGTAGGGGATCCCACCAATGGGATATGGGCTGCCCCGTAAGCCCAGAGGAGACAATGCACAGCTGTCACAGCAATGTTTCCTCCATAGCATCTACTGAGCCTATAAGCTCCCCATAAGGACTAGCACAAATCTCAGATCAGCACAGCCCTTGGGTGTGAAAGGGTCATTTGCTGTATTCAACCCCTGAAGCAATTCTGTAGCTATGGAATCTTGGAATTCTATCCTTAAAAAGTTGCACAATAATTGGCCTCCGCTACAATTCATAAGGGGAAGCCTGGACAGAGATGGACTGGAAGTGTCTTGCAATTGCTCAGGGGCTATTTAAACTTTACCTGTTAACCAGTTACCTATTGCCCTATGATTTGTATTTTAAAAATAGTATGAAGAGTTTAATCTCTTTTGCAGTCTATGTTAGATAGTAGGATAGACGTGATGTTAGGCACTTTGCAGCACTGCTGCAGCCTCATAATTCGTAAGATGCATGCTTCCTGAGAGAGAGATTAAGAGTTTGTCTTTGCACAAGTTCAATTTCTGAAAATAAAGACCCATCCACATAATACTCAGGGCTAAATATACTCTGCACTTAAAAAAGGAGGTTATGTACCCAGAAAACCCTTATGGTTTTAGAAAGAAATGCACATGCATATTTTTTACACATCTTTCTGCTATTTTTAGATAATTTATTATGGATTGTGTAATTGAAAGATTTAGGAGGCAAGAATCTCTGAAGCCTCACATCTGGCAATCTTCAGCTACTGTTTGCTCTTGCAAATTGTGCTAATATTGCCCCAATGCTTTATTTCTTACATGCTCTCTTGTGACTACAAATGTCTGCTAACAGTGTGTTACTTTAAAAATAAACGCTGACAGTCTCAGCATTTGTGCTTAAAGTAAGTGGGTTTTTCTACCTGGAAAAACAGGAAATCAGCAGAAATCTCAACTTTTGTCTCAGAAGGTCGGCACTATGTCTGTTGTAGCAGAGGCGTGTCCAACTTTTTGGCTTGCCTGGGCTGCATTGAGTGAAGAGGAATTGTCTTGTGGCCATGTATGAAATATATAATATAGTTAATGTATCTAAAATAACAAACTTCCTTTGTTTTGGAGTTCTTGTGGCTGTTCAAGGATGCATGCAGCTTGTGGGCAGTGGGTTGGACAAGCCAGTTGTAGCATCTACATGAGACACTAAAAGGGAACTGCACTGCTGATTCTGATCCTCAGTACTTAAATGTCTTCAAAAGAAGGGAAGAGGCTTTTTGCAAATATAGGTAGTCCTCGACTTACACCCACAAATTTCCGTTACTGAGATATTTGCTAAGTGAATTTTGCCCCACTTTATGATCTATCTTGCCACAGTTGTGAATCACTGCACTGGTTAAGTTAGTAACCTGATTGTTAAGTGAATCTGGCTTCCCCATTGACTTTGCTTGTCAGAAGAAGTGATTACATGACTCCAGGACAATGCAACTGTCATAACTACGAACCAGTTGCCAAGGGCCTGAATTTCAATCACATGACCATGGGGATGCTACGACTCTTGTAAGTGTGAAAAACGGTCATAAGCCCCTTTTTTCATTGCTGTTGTCATTAAATGAACTGCTGTAAGTCAAAGACAACCTGTAGACCTGCCATACACTTGGACAAACTGTTTTCTTCTCTCCTAAACAGGACAGATAATCTGGAAGGAGTTTAAATTGATTTAATATATTAAGCTGTTGACATTTTCATTGGCTATTGCAAATATGGTTAATGGTTTGGTGTTGGTGTGAACTCAGGATAACTGGAGTACTCTTCAATAAACCTAGAATCCTCAATGTTGGGCCTCATCTCTGCCAAGCCTTTTGCCAGACTTCTTTTTTCTTGTAAGATATCAGCATTTTAAATAGGAAGGTCACAATCATGTGGTCATCTGCATGGCTGTTAGTTCTAAAGAGTTTAAAAAATAAATAAGCAAAATGTTGAGTAATTGTGGCCTTGAACTTTATTTTGACATATACCTATCTGCCCAGGAAAAAAAAAACAGTGCTTAGTAGGGAGCAACCTAAGAGATGAGGTAATGAGAAACACTGTTTATTGTTGGTGCTACAATGATTGGTTCTTAAGGAGGAAGCTGTAGAAAAAAATGGAAATGTTCAGAAAATGAGCTTAATGAGCAAGTTAAATAAGATGATTAGCAAGAGTTTTGTGATAAAGTTCAGGTGTGGGAGATCATTAAATCCAGTGAATTGTGCAAAGAACGGAAGAGTTATTGGATGAGTTGACTGTGCAGTCCTTCTTTAACTGCAATATCTGGGATATTTGTGTTCTACCTGAAAACCACAAAGTAAATGTATGCTGCAAATGTAGACTCACTAGCTGTATTTCAGAGGAAAAAAAGGATCAGAGCAAGAGCTTTTATCAGCTAATAAAAGAATGAAGATTTCTTGAGCTAAAGCTAGGAAATCCACTTAAGAGTAGATACAAGTTGCAATGTTCCACAAGGAAGACAGATAAGCAACAAAGTCAAAAGGATGAGAGCTATTGCCAGAAAGGATCTTCTGAAGAAATTTTCCACCATTAAAAATAATTTTCAGGTTTTCATTTAAAAAAAAGGCTTTGGGTTGTAGGGAGTGCTTAAGATGAAAGACTGGAGACATGTAAAGAGGAAAGGATACAACTGCTACCTGTAGAAGGATCAATAGGGCAATTGTAATAATTTGTGACTCCCTGCTAAAAGGAATACACAATATGTACCAGATCTACTAGTTTAGAAAGTACTGTTTCTCAGATGTGTAATAGATGGATGTGACAAAGCAGCTGGCTTATCAAAGGCATTCAGGCATTCTCTCTTGATATCATCAAAACACTCATCTTGAACTATGGAAGAAAAGTGAAAAATCTGTGAGCACTGCTGGTTGTGTCATCTTTCCTTCCAATTCATAGAAGAGAAGTAGAAAGTGAAAACATACTGCTATTTGAATTACCATACATAAAAATGGTAACAGAAAAACATGATTTCTGAGAATATGGTTTATGTAATGCAGACAATAAACGGTTGGCATGAAATTATTTGCATTTTAGGAAGACTGGGAAAAGTGTGTTTGAGCAAAGAATATCAAACTCAATCTGGAAGATGGAGGAAATCCAGAAAAAGATTAACCGAGAGAGTAGCTTTAAGGGCATATTAACCCACCAGTGAAAATCAGAAATCAGTTTATAAAACGCACAGCATTCTATCGTCTATATGCTAGTGAATGGAATAACAGAGTTAGAAAGGACCTTGGAGATCTGGTCTAACCTCCAAATCCTATAGCATTTCACACAAATGGTTGTCCAATCTGTTCTTAAGAATCTTCAGTGTTAGAGCACCCACAACTTTTGGAGGTAACTCATTCCGCTGATAAATTGTTTTCACTGTCAGGAAATTTCTTCTTAGTTCTAGGTTCACTAACTTGATTAGTTTCCACCCATTGCTGCTTCTCCTGCCTTCAGGTGCTTTGAGGAATAGATCTACCCCCTCTTCCTTGAAAGGTGTGTGTGTGTGTGTCAATGCACAGAGTATTGAAAAGAAAATGTTTAATTCATATTAAAGGAAGGCAAATGTGATTTACTAGATGTAATTGAGGGGCAGTGGTATATTTTGACTGGATTTCGGCAATTATAGGATAGAATGTATTCAAAGGGAACAAAAAATGAGGCTGACTTGCCTTTTATGTTAAAATGCCCTTGTCTGCACCAAAAACCAAAAATGCTAACTTGGAATTAATCTGTATTGAAATAAGCGGCAGGAGGAATAAAGGCAATTTGTTGATGTCCACAATTGCCTCCCACCCCTGAGGTGTAGTTATGCACAATGCTTTCCAAAAGCAAATGGTTGAGCTTTTGCAGGAAGGCAGATTTTAGTGAAATGTTAAGAAAGACTTATAAAAACAACTAAGAGCAATGATCAGAAGAACCAAACAACCACAGGAGGAGTGAACTCACATTTGTTTGGATTGTCCAAGGATATATCAGATCAGTGTTTCTCAACCTTGGCAACATTAAGACATGTTGAAGCCCGCACATCTTAGCATTGCTAAGATTGAGAAATGCTGGCTTAGCCATTTCTAGGGGATACTGTAATTTGATTCTTGCATTGGGAAGCAGGGTGGACTTTAATCCTTTCATAAATACTGTAAGTAATCCCTTCCACTTTTGTGACCCTTATTAGCCTCACCAGTTTGATATTTGGATTGTGCCATCATTTGTATGCAGCACTCATTTCTCACGCTCAAAATTTCAAAAGGTCCACTAACCTGAAAAAACCTAAGGAATCCATAATAAACCATGATCTAACAAGCCGCTGCTCAACGTACTTTTATCAAATTACAATATAATTTGAACAACTTACTGTGTTACAGCTTCTCAAATTATTCGTGTAAGTTTGGATGCAAATGAAAGACATAAATTCCAAATGTTCTAAGCTCCTCAGCCTTTGATATAAAATTAACGCTCCTTGGCAAAGCTGACTTGTGTTCATTGCCCGCTTTCTGAGAGGGAATGGCTGGCCCAACGTTACCCAACTGGCTTTATGCCTAAGTAGAACTAGAATTCCCAATCTTTCAGTTTCTAGCCTGATGCCTTAATCACTACACCAAACTGGCTTTCTAATTAGGAAATATGTTGTATTTTGTATAGTGGACCATCAGGACAAATAGTTGCTATTGTGGTTTAATCTCTGTATTAGCAATTCAGTTTGATCTCCAGCTCATGGTGTCAAACTCAAGGCCCGTGGGCCGGATCCAGCCCATGGGGTGCTTAGATCCGGCCCACGGGACTAGCCTGGAAACAGCAAAGGACCGGCCTGCAGTGCCTCTGCTAGCAAAAATGGAACGTGTGGCCCCCCGGGCTCCATTTTCGCTGGCAGAGAGGTATCAAAACAAATTAAAAACAAAAGGAGAAACGTTTCCCCTTTTGCATTTGAGCATGCAGGAAGGGACAGGAAAGCAGAAAGGGAAAGAGGAAAGACAAAGACAAAGAAGAAAAGATGGTAAGACAGTAAGGAAGGAAATATAAGGAAAGAAGGGAAGGAAGGAGAATGAAGAAGGAAGGAAGGAGATTATAATGAGAGTGAGGGAAGGTCTCAGGGAAGTCCTGCCTTAGTACTAGGCCACCACAGGTGCCCCTGACACGAGTCCCATGTCAAGCCTACATACATCTAATCGTTTCTGGCTCTAGGGGGTGGTGCTCATCTCCATTACAAAGCCGAAGAGCCAGTGCTGTCTGAAGACGTCTCCATGGTCATGTGGCCGGTATGACTAAACACCAAAGGCGCATGGAATGCTGTTACCTTCCCACCAAAGTGATCCCTATTTTTCTATTTGCATTTTTACATGCTTTTGAACTGCTAGGTTGGCAGAAGCTGGGACAAGTAACAGGAGCTCACTCCATTATATGGTGTAGGGATTTGAACTGCCGAACTGCTGACCTTTCTGATTGACAAGCTCAGCGTCTTAGCCACTGAGCCACCACATCCCTTTGTCTAGATTAGTATGAAGTAATTTGATCAGTTCAAAAGATAAGCATACTTTGGATAGGTGAGCCTTCATCTATGAAGCTAAGGCCATTGCTCACCTTGTCTCTACCATAAGCAGACCCTCTGCATCAGAAACAATTTGCAACTCACCAGTTTCCTTTGCATGTAGTTTGGGTTGCAGTAGTATAATGATTGATGAATACAATTAATCTCTCCTTCTAACCCATCCAGATACTTCCCAAATATGCTAGAATCTAGTACTTATAAGACTTATCTGCTTGGCTGCTAGGCCTTATGGCAATCTTAACACCTTGACTGATGATGAAAGTTGGGAAGGTAAATTGACCCCTTGACTTTCTAGTTATTAGAGTCCAGTATGTTGCTATCAGTGGTGGGATTCAAAATTTTTTACTACCGGTTCTGTGGGTGTGGCTTGGTGGGCATGGTGTGGCTTGGTGGACATGGCTTGGTGGGCCTGGCAGGGGAAGGATTCTGTGAAATCTCCATTCCCACCCCACTCCAGGGGAAGAATATTGTAAACTCCCCATTCTCTCCTCACCCCACGAACTTGCTTTCCAGATCCGTTCTCCTGTGCAGGGCAATAAAGATCCAGCCAATCAACTGGGACTTGGGAGGCAGAGAATAGATGGGGACTGGGCCAGTCAGAGGTAGTATTCCAAACTACTCAAAATTTCCGCTACCGGTTCTCCGAACTACTCAAAATTTCCGCTACCGGTTCTCCAGAACTAGTCAGAACCTGCTGAATACCACCTCTGATTGCTATGTATTTAGTATCTCAATAGTCTTGGTTCAGCAAAAGTACTTCTGTCCTCTATATAGTATTGTTTCAAGGTCTGACTATGGAAGCAACATGATCTGAGTTGTATAAGGAGACAGTCTTAAATCTCCCATTCATTGTTAATTTTTTGGTCTTAAGAAAAAGATGGATATTCAATGTTACCAATGAACATCTGATCTTAATTAGTTCCCAGGAATGTTGGCATGGTTTTATGGCCATATTTCCCAACATACTTAAGCAACTTTTCCCTTCATTATATGATGATGATGGCAGTTCATTGATGAAAGGACTATAAGGAGGGGAAGGATATATGGGGTATGTGTGTGTGAAAAATCCTCCAGCTTGCGTAGCCATTTTAATAAATTTCCAATTTGCACAAAAAATCAGGTTGCACAAACTTCTACCTTAACACACTTAAGAAATTGAAATATTTGAAGGATATTTGCATGTATAGTATTAAAAGTCAGTCCTCAATATCAGCCTTCACCATAATCATGCAGTATTTAGAATAATTATTAACTGAGCAGAGTATTGTTCTGGCACAGAGCATGGCTGCCAGTACAGGTAGTACTTGACTTACAACCGTTCATTTTGTGACTATTTGAAGTTACAATGGCCCTGAAAAAAGTGACTTATGACCATTTTTCACATGACTGTGGTGGCACCCCATAGTCACGTGATCCAGAGGTGATATTCAGCAGGTTCTGACCAGTTCTGGAGAACAGGTAGCAGAAATTTTGAGTAGTTTGGAGAACTGGCAAATATCACCTCTGACTGGCCCCGCCCCCATCTATTCTTTACCTCCCGAGTCCCAGCTGATTGGCTGGGTCTTCTTTTGTTGTCCTGCACAGAAGAACGGAGCTGGAAAGCAGGTTAGTGGGATGGGGAGGGAATGGCATTTTGCAGTATCCTTCCCCTGAATTGGGGTGGAAATGGGGATTTTGCAGTAACCTTCTTCCAGGAGTAGGGAGGGAATGGAGATTTTGCAGTAACCTTCCCCTGCCACACCCTCCAAGCCATGCCCACAGAACTGGTAGTAAAAAAAATTGAATTATAAAACCTAGTCAACAGAAAATTTTGAAAATTTTGATCTACATTTGGGCACTTGATAAGTGGCTCATATTTATAATGGCTGCAGTGTCCTGGTCATGTGAGCCTCTTTTGTGACCTGCTGACAACAAAGTCAATGGGAAGCCAGATCCACTTAGCAACTGTGTTACTAATTTAACAACTGAAGCAATTCACTTATCAAACGTGGGGGGGAAAGTCGTAAAATGGGATAAAGCTCACTTAATAAATTTCTCACTTAGCAACATAAATTTTTGGCTCAATTGTGGTTATAAGTCAAGGACTATCTGTACCAGTTAATCCCTTAGGATGCAATCTTAAAACTCTTATTTGAAAGAATTCTCTTGAAATTCAAGGAGCAGAGATATAAAATGACTCGTATTCGTAATCAGTTTCCCATATAATTCCCTTCTCACGTTTATAAAACCTAGTCAAGAGAAGAAACTACTACAGGAGAAGCAAATGGCATCTCTTGACTTCTAGATGAGCTTCAACTTCACATGCTAGTTATATTGACTGGAGTTGAAAATCACAAAACATGCATGCTCCAAATTACCTGTGCATTTCTAGATAATGGACAAGGCAACACATGAACCAACAGGATCCAACATTTTCTAAACACAAAGAGTGGGGTAAAAATCATGGTTGTAAAAGAACAGTTCTCTTGTTCTTTTAATAAGTGGATATGGCTTACCCAGAAAAACCTAGCTACACAACGTAATTCACAAAGAGCCATGCAACAATAAAAATTTAACCCGTCTTCTTAATGCATATAGTCTTAGTTACTGGTACAGAAACAAAATCGTCTTTTAACTCTGAAGAACAAAACATCTATTTTCAGTGGTTTACAAATGATCTGCAATGGACTTCTTTAAGCGGTGGGACAGGAGCCATTCCAAAGCAACAATGTCTGAGTTAACCACCCCAAAGAAAAAGGGATGGAATGTAGATGGCTTCTGTGTATTTCAAAAGCAGGAATGTAGAAAATGTGGTGTTTATGGCTTTTCTGCAAAGTTTTTCATCACGCTAGAGAGGGACAAGCATTTCCTCTCTCCACCCCACCCATGAAAGATGTTAAAAACTAACTTGTGCAAAAAGCTATTCTTCTACACTATGTTCCACACTGTGGCTTTTCTTAACCAGAGAAATCTGGGACTTGCTATTGGTAAGCAAATGAACTAAGTTGGAAATGGATTGTCCTGGGAAAGTACAGAGAATTCGACAGTCAGCACCTTAACCAACCACCATTTCTGGCCCAATGGAGTAACTGATTCCAGTTACCTTGTAATTTTAAATAATAGTTCTATTTTAAAATCTGGGCTATTAATACATCCCTCTGCTAGACTAAGCTATGCACCACTTCCATATTCATTCTCTTTTCCTGCCCTGTTGGATCGTTGGTTCCCTTACCATCATCCAAAGCGATGCAGTTCTCTCTCTGCTGAGCTGCACTGAGTCTTGAAGAGAGAAGGAGAGAAAAAACGAAACTCTTCAAAGCACAGGGTTAGGGAGGGCTTCCTGCCTGTCTTCCTCACCCTGAGATGGGGTTTTGCTGTACATTTTTGCTCAGCACCGTATCACAGACTGATCTGCCTAGCTTGTCTATCTAAACTACCCAATACTATTGAGGGAGCAGCAGAACATCCTATTTTCCTTCATGAAGTCTTCCAAAATAAAACAAAATTCAGATGTGTCTTAATTGGGGGAAAGGGAGAGAGAAAAAGGGGAGAAGATTTATCCCAACCTGCCATCTTTCAGATATGCTGAATTTCACATGATGGCTGGAAATGTTCTTACACAGTGCAGGAGGGGACAAAAATAACATGAGAGCAGGACATGGCTCTGGAAATTGTCCAGGAATAGAGAAGATATAAGGAGGACACCAAGAAGAAAGAAGGCACCTCAATAAACATTGCTAGTTCTTGTAGGAATCTTGAAAGAAAAGTATCAAGATATTAGATGACCTACGCCATTGAACTGAGTAGCATATTTGAGGATCTGGACAGATCCTCCAAACATCTGAAATTGGTTTGGAGATATATAATAATACTCAAAACCTAACTTGCTAACTTTGGTGACTCTGAGTCTTCACAGCCTAACAAATTACGTCCCAGAACTTTGAAGTGACTCTCACAAGTCATCCAAAACCGATAACTATAATATTTGAAAACTCATGGAGAATTGGTGAGGTGCCAGAAGAACAAATTTCATCCAAATATTCCAAGTGAAGGAGCAAGTGCTAAGAAATCCAATATCAATTTATTTCTGCGCTGGAGAAAATACTAGAACAGGTTTGTTAAGCAGCATGTTTGAAAACTTAGAAAATAAATGCCACTATTGCCAGGAAGCAGAATGAGCATGTTAAGAAAAAATTGTATTAGATTTACAGTATCTCTTTTTTATGAGGGAATGATTGTGGGGCTGTTGTGGGCTGTGGATGAAGCATATCTTGATCCTTGTAAAACCATGAGAGGGTCTTTCATGACAATTGCATGTGAGTAAAAGGTACTGCAATCTCATGATTTCCAATCCTTTGAGCAACCACATCCAAAGGATGCTACGTTCACAGGTGATTCTGCATCCGCCGGATGTAAGTACTAAGTGAGGGCTCCATCCTCAGCTCTATATTGCTCAACACATTAAAAATGACCTGGAAGGTGGAATAGAAGAAATGCAGCTCAGAATGAAGTGCTGAGTGGAAAATTATCAAATGGATGGATCCAGGATGGCAGAGACTCTGGCTTATGTGTATCAAGGGTATAAAGGATGATCTGTAAACTCTGAAAGTATTTTCCCTCCAACTCCATTGGGACTACATTTGTCAGAATTGAATGCTAATGATGGCAATCTTAATATGTTTCCAGTTTCTCAGGTAGAAAAAGATGGTTGTTCAGAGTTGTATATTCAGAGGATGATCACGAAATGGTGGAAATCTACAGGACACGAGCAAGCAGACTGCACGCCTGTTTGCATTTGCTCTACTCTGCTATTTCCGCAGGTTCAGGCAGCCTCAGTGCCTCTGCTCAGAAGCATCAGCCACAAGCTTCCTGCTGCCCCCATAATTGCTTGAGCTAGGACAGGAAGAGCAATGCACCTGCCACCCACCCATGCAGATGTCTTTAAAAAATAATGATCAGATGATGGCTTGCAGCATGTAAGTGCATTAAAGTAGGTGCTATGCCCTTTGTCTGCAAACCACAACAGGATGTTTTGGGAGTTGAATGTCACGAATGACCAACAAATTCTCTCTGCACTTTCACCAGGCTGGTGGAGAGGTTCCTTCATGAGAAGGGGGTTTATCATGAGGAGTGGCTATGTCATGATCCTTTTACATCATTCATTTTTTATAACCTTTTAAACCTTTTGGTACATGTCCTCATTCACACAAACTATTGCCTTAGGAAGGGCTGGCCCATTTATTCATTTTATGAAAAATAATGCAGTTTATTGCTGGAATGTTCCAGTTTTTCTTCTAGAACAGGCTTATTGGTGTTTTAATAAGATGAATGAAGAACAGAGGATGAGTCCTGTTGGATTGCGCCTTTAATGACTTCCATCCTCTCATGGTCCAAGTTCCCTGTGTGAAGGTTTTGTTGTTGTTGTTTGCCTTAATATATTTTGCCATGCATTCTTGAGTCTTTTAAGGAGAAACATATTTCACTGACTGCTGCATTTATTATTTTTGTAGTGGTTGTGTTCTTTTCATTTGTGGATGGATTACATTTTTCAAATGAATCCTTTTTGACTTCAGTAGTTCTGGCTCTACATAGGAGCCAAGCTGGTGTTCTTTGCATATCTTGCCAGTATATATTTTAAGTGAAATTCTAGTATTGTACTTTGGAATAACGTCTAAGCATTGTGTAGGAATTGACCTGCTTTGAGCTTTCTTTTCAATTTTCTTTTTCCCATTACTGCTCTATTTTTTGGGAAGGCTGCTCTACTTTGTTTTTTACAATGAATTTAGATGTTACAACTAAAAAGACACAAACTAATAGAAAGCTTACAAATTAAAAAGAAACATTAGAAAGTTCAGGAAAAAAGAGTAGAAAAAATAAAAATACTGTATGTAATGTATATATGTATAATTTCCACCATTGTCACAACAAGTACAAATAATTTTAGTAACTTATCACCTTCTCTTAAAATACAGCAAATGACTTCTTAAACACAATTGTTTTGTTATGGTAGCTATGATGTTTTGTCAACTAGGGCTTCCTTGTGCTAAGTAGCTAGTTCTGAGGGTAGCTTGGCCTAAAATGAATGAGAAATACACAATAAGCCTGTTTCAGAGATGGATTTTCTACGGACCACCATAATCATTTTCCTGTTCTGCAAAATTTACTTTTTGAAATGGATGAGCTGCTCTTGGAATGCTCAGGTCAGCACATTCCAGGAAGAAAACAGAAAATCTGGAAGTAGGCCATGCTATTTTGCAGATCTGTACTACTTATAAAAAACTTTTTGTGGACTATGCAGTTTGGCACAAAGTATTGATTTACCAGAAAGCAAAGTGAGAATGCTACCTTCACCCTACTCTTAATCTCTAATGCTCTATGTAGACAATGTTATTTCAGTTGTTTTTTCATTTTAATGTGAAGAACATATATGCCAAGAAAGCATTTGTGGGCAATTCTCTATTTCACCCTGCTTATGGGGACCAGATTCACTTTTCTAGAAAAACCACAGATGTCTGAAGATCTAGAAGTTGCAGCTACCAGCAGGTCATCTAAGATTAGCAATGGTTCAACTGTATCTCTCAGGCTGTGAATTCAATAATCAGCGGGAGGACTATTGTACAGCACAACTGTCCATGTCACTAATTCTTGTTCAACTTCCTGATCAAAATTGCTTGCTAGCACATGTCTACTCACTCACTGTCTATGATGTTGAATCATCAAGTCTTCTGCTGTCTCTCTGGAGCCAGATTGCCTTTTAAGGACTGGCATCATCCAGGCAGTGATGTCATCACATTGTCAGATGGCTATTCTCAGCTGTTTCAAGTAGATGTTAAACAAGAGAAAAGAGACACAGAACACATGTGTGATATACAGGGATTTTAATAAGTCTTCATTATATCTCTAAGACTATATTACATCTAGCAGCATCACTGGGTATTGCTTATGGAAATAAAAAATAATCTGGTCATTTTCTGGCAAAAGATAAGAACTTAAGTAGACATTTGACACTATCATCCTATAGTATAGAAAATATATTGTCTTATTTTGTTGGCTAGGGGCTGCATACTTAACCTTGTTCAGGACAGTAACATGGGATAGGCAGGCTTGCCATTTTTCAGAGGGGAAGGCAGTTAAGAGTCTTTTAAGCCAACCTTTTGGAAATTAAAAGGTGCCAAAATCAAGTTTTTTCTTTATGTCAGTATAGTCTCTGCTGAACCACCACCCCTTTCATTAAATAATGGGGGCACAATGTATGACCCAGTGTAGTCACATAAAATTATTTGCATAGCTTCTTTCTTTGTTAAAATTGAACTTAGTGGAGTTATGACAAGAGGATGGAATAGGTGGTTGGGGTGTCAAGGAAAATAAAGTTTTTATTCTACATATATTTTCTACATTCTGACTACTCATGTTGAACCTTAAGCTTTGTTTATGCAACTCAGACATGTTCCATTAGGATCACACAAAACTCTTGACTAAAAAAATGTATATTTGATGCATATCAATTAATTGAACATAAATTGCCACCAGAAGACTGTTTTCTATGAGGCACTTGTACAGAGGTAGTATTCAGCAGGTTCTGACCAGTACTGGAGAACCAGTAGCAGAAATTTTGAGTAGTTCGGAGAACCAGCAAATACAACCTTTGACTGCCACGCCCACTAAGCCACACCCACAGAACTGGTAGTAAAAAAAATTTAATCCCACCACTGCACTTATAAGTTTCTGCTAGTCCTTTAAACAATCCATCTCTACCTGCAAAATTAAGCCAGGATGAGCAGCCATACAGTTAGAAGATAAGTCAAGGGCTCCATATCAGACTAGATTCCAAGTTAAAACAAGCTCTAGTAAATTTATCTGCAAAGTGTTTCACAACTTATGTTGCAGGCCAGAATATTACTTTTACAACAGTCAAATGTAATATTGACATCATTTCAGAAAGCTCTATTAGCCGGCACAAGATTTGCAAAACAGCCACTTTAATTCATTATTCTCTCTGTTTCTGGGAGAGGGTCTATGGTGGACTAGATGTCCCAGAAAGAATGGAGATGGTATTGCATCAAAGATCGGTAACTAGATGGTAAATTCTGGCCAGCATAGTCACTCTAGAAAAAAGAGAGAATATGACATTGCCTACTTGCAACCAGGACAACTGCTCTAGACAAGGAGACCATAGAAACTGAGATTTTTGCAATTACCTCATGAATTCAGGGGCTATGGGTTGGGAAAATTCAGTCAAGCTCACAGCCATAATGTAGTCTGTATGAACACAAAGTTCACAAAAGCTTTACTTTCTTAACCACTTTTAGATGCAATTTATTTACAGCTAAACAGCGATTTTCCGAGCAGTAAGAAAATTGAAATCCACTTGGTAAATCAACATTTTTTCTGGATAAGCAAAGGGGGGGAAAGGAGGGGGGAAGCTTCAAAGGATTTAAACCTTTAGCAAAAGGTTTAACAAAGGAATGGATACAATAAAGTTAATTGTGCAGACAATTAATGGATTTTATAAAACAAAATATAAAAATAATATAAGCCACACTGTGATGGTGACT
Organism: Bungarus multicinctus; assembly: GCA_023653725.1. NCBI lineage: Eukaryota > Metazoa > Chordata > Lepidosauria > Squamata > Elapidae > Bungarus > Bungarus multicinctus. The sequence goes on along the minus strand of CM042838.1, from coordinate 55,026,051 downwards.
GACTGCGGAGTGTCATATAAGACAAAGTATTAAGGGCACAGAAAGACAAAATAGGAAAAAGAGAGGAAAACTTGCCTTTTATTCTTTTCCTTATATTTGAAACATTTTTACATTATAACATTATAATAGGACCCACCTGAAAAGTAGCAAAAAAGAGAGGCATGAGGGATTGCTAGAGCAAAATGCAGAGAGGAATTACAACAGACTTGTTTCAGAAAATGTTTGCAAAATTAGACAATAAGTAATCTGAATCACTTTTGAAAAAAGAATGTATAAAAGACATAAAAATGAAAGAGGAGTTGAAAGAAAAAGTTAAGAAGATAGAAAACTCCGTAGGAATCACTGAAGATATAAAACAAATTAATGATATAAAGTGGAAATTCTGGAGACTAGAACTGAAATGTATAAAAAGAGACAGAAAGAGAATTAGATAATCTGGTATGGCTGGAATTGACATTTTATTCAGAGCAATTTCAGAGGATTCTGGTGAAGGTATTACAGTAGAGAAAGGATCATTAAAACCTTATCAATTTTTTCCCAAATGGGATGAGGATATAGTAGAGGCAAGTATTGAAACATTCCATGAGATGTCCTGGCACACTTTATCAGGAAGACAAGAGATCAAATTTTGTAGCAACGGAAAAGTCATGGAACCATTTTTGTATAGATAACCATAGCAAGATTACAGTATGCATAAAGCTAGAAAGATCTGGCAATGCCTACAATGAAGTTGATGGAACTTTCTGAGATGGCCATATGGACTAGTTTGATTAGAGAAAAGATAATACCTTCCTGTTGATTGCTCACTGGAGCCCCTTATGGACATTCTGTGTAAAACAGAAAAAGATGAACTGATTTGATAGGATATAGAAAGAATCATGATGTAATTTTAGACAAAGAGGTATATTTATCAATGTACTTATAACAGCTGTAAAAATGATTGGAAGCTGCTTCTTTGTATCTTTTTTTTTTTCTATTTATTTTTACTTCGTTTTCTTGCACTTTTAACTCTCTTCTTTTTTTCTACCTTACTCAATATTAGATTGTATTAGTTTTTTGAAAACTTTTAAATAAAGTTATATAACAAAACCACTCCCCTAACAAGTAGGCTCTCTCCATTGTTCTGCTAGATTTGTCACAAGGCTTCCTCTACTGGCACATCAATTCAAATTAGAAAGACTTGAGATCTGATTAAAGCAGGAATAGGAAGATACACATAGCATATGGCTGAATGGACAAGAGGGCCATGCTTTTGAAACAGTCTTAAAATCTGTAGTTTCTTGGAACAGTCTTAAAATCTGTAGTTTCTCAAAGCAGCAATATAAACAGGAGAAAATAAATAAAAATCTAGGCTAAGTTAAACACCTGCCAAATCAAAAGACAAAGACTAGGGAAACAGCCAGCAAATGGAGTTGTAAGAAACCCAACAATGCCTTGTTGTATTGCTTTAAAAGGCTAAGGTCTTTGTTTGGATCAGTTGTTGAAGAGCTCCCTAGTAGACCAAAGCAGATAATATTTCTTTACGGATTTTAAACTTTATATACATATGCATTATTCACACAATTCCTTTTCAGGGCAAGAAATCCTTCGCAAAGTGAAAGAAAAGTAAGAAACACTCAGCAAATGAAATAAAAAAAGGAAATGCTGCTTAATTTAATTAATACCAACACATCCATTGTATCTCTCTGTATTTTTCTTTGTTTCTACTATATCCATACATCACTTGCAAGTTTGCCTTAAACTTACGTTTTTTGAAGAATCTCATCAAGTTTACTCGGTCACGCCATTTTGTTTTACTCTACTCTCGGCCTAGTATTTCTTAGAATAGAACTGGAAGGGACCTGGAGGTCTTCTAGTCCAGCCCTGAAGCAGGAAAACCTATACCATTTCAGATAAGTGACTAGACTCTTCTTAAAAACCTACGTTGATGGAATGCCCACAATTTCCGAAGACAAGCTATTCTACTGGTTAATTGTCCTGTTAAGTTTCTCAGTTCTAGGTTGCTTCTCTCTTTGGTTAGTTTCCAACCAGTTTCTTGTCCTGCCCTCTGGTGCTTTGTAGAATAATTTGACCCCCTCTTCTTTGTGGCAGCCCCTTAAATACTGCTCTCATTCTTTCTTTAGACTAGCCAAACCCCAAACCTGCAGGCGTTCTTCATGTGGTTTAGTCTCCAGACCTTTGATCATTTTAGTTTCTCTTCTCTGAATTTTTCCCATGGTCTCAACATCTTTTCTGTAGTATGACTAAAATTGGTTGCAGTATTCCAGGTGTGGCCTTACTAAGGTTTTATATTTGTTTTGCAATTCACTTTTCATTCCTTCTGTCTGTATGGTGGAATTATCTCCACGTGCTTCTGTGGTAGTCAGTTATTTTTGCATCCGAATGTCTTTACTCATTACCTCTCTTCATTCTTGACTATATTTACTGTTTACCACATACGTTTCTTGTGTATCCTATTCCTACTACTGTACATTCAACTTATTATGTTCCTCTTGATAAGCTGAGGTCTTACATAGGCAGATGCAAACTCTTCTATGTGAACATTTTCAATTGATATTCATTTCCACTATTTTTCTACCAGAATTGGACATCTTAAAATTTTCACTCCTACCACCTTGTGCATTCCTTATATACGTATCCATTAATGTATGAAAAAACCAAAAGGAATTATCTATGCTTATATTTCTCCCTGATAAAAGCTAAAGGTTTTATTTGATATTCCCTTCATTCTCCCACATGCCCTACTTCCATATTTTACTTACCACCTTCAGCAACTAGCCTTCAGCTTGATGTTTGCACAAAATATTCCATAATTCAATCATACACTTTCTCTAAACCAACAAATATTCAACAGACTTTCTCATATTCACATATTTTTCAATGACCTAAGAACAAAATATAAGGGTGTTTTCCTGATATTGTCAAAATAAAACCCAGATCAAATAATCGTGTAAAATACAAGAATCACCAATTTAAATCAATAACTGATCATCAGGCAAGAACATCTATATTCATCCATCCATCCATTCATAGGAGAATTAACATCAAAACTAAAATTTAGTATTTAGTATTGTGTTGATTTGATCTATTTTGTAAATTATCTACATCATTTTGAGCACCATTTTTAGGTGTAAATTACACAAATATTTGGAAAGATTTCTCAATTTACCCAAGGTCCATGATCTTTTAATGGTAGTCCTCAATTTACAACCACAATTGAGCTCAAAATTTCTATTGCAAAGCCAGATGATTGTTAAGTTTTGCCCCATTTTATGACATTTCTTACCAGTTGTTAAATTAGTAACATGGTTGTTCAGTGAATCTGGCTTTCCCATTGATTCTGCTTGTCAGAAAGTTGCAAGAGGTGATCACATGATCCCAGGACACTGCAACCATCATAAATGAGTCAGTTGCCAAGGGTCTGAATTTTGATCCCATGACCGTGGGGATGCTGTAATGTTCATGTGAAAAATGTTACTTTTTTTCAATGCAGTTGTTAATTTTGGTCACTAAATGAGCTGATGAAAGTTGAGGACTACCTGTACTTTAATCAACTCTTCCTCAATGCATAACCACCTACATTGCTCTTTTGGAAGTTAGCTTTCCCTTAAAAGGGAACAGAAAGTCCTACTAAACAAGGATTACATTATATCTCTGAAGTACTTAACATACATCTCTGACAATCATGGGATACAAGTGCAAAACAGTGCTAGGAAACAATAATTCTACATGAAAAGCTGGTTCTTGGCCAGCTCTAGAGAGAAGCCCTAAATGTCTTAAAATACACATAATGAGAAAGTAATAATTAGAGCCCACAGTGGCATTCATGTGCACTGGAAATTATTTGAAAATGGGGTGGATGGTAGTATTCTATTCTAATAAAGCATTCTATCGACTCAGTATTATAACAGGTTAAAGAGAGATTTTTGTCCTCTTGCCAGGAATACACCCACATGAAGTGTTCTCAAATTTCATTGAAAAGGAGCTGCAAATTTCATTGAAAAGGAACCTATTTAAATAAACAAGAATATAAGCTTGCATATATCACTCCCCACCCCCAAAATTGCAGATAATGGAAAAGGTTTAAATGTTTATGGATATTCTGAAAATGCAGCTTCAAAAGCCACCTTCGGTATAAAGATGACTAAATAATTTTGGTATGTGAATGTTAAAAATTTAGGTCAAAAAAAAGTGAATGTTAAAAATTTAAAAATTAAAAAAGTGAATGTTAAAAATTTAGGTCAAAAGGCAATTATTTATTACATTCCCCTATTTGAATTCCTCGTGCTTTCAGTGTGGGGCACATAGATAACCCATAAGGGTTCCAATCAGAATATTCTATGACTGAAGGAAGCAAGTCCATCTCCTTTATGGGAGAAGGTGGGGAAGGCACTCTGGTTACTTTAGGAATTTCTAGCCAAGCTTAAAGCAGGGATTACTGAACAATACAATTGTTTTCACAGGTTATTACACGGTAGAGGAAATTTCCATCAGTAGTCCGAAGAAGGCCAGCTGACATCCTGCAAAAGAGTTTGCACTTACCTTGGAAGTCACTCCAAGTCAGTGGCGCCCACAATAATAAGCCGCACAGAGCTCTGATTCTATAAAGACTTTTATTTGGAATGAAAATATAGATATCAACCCCAAACAGTTTATTTCTCCTATTCCATCCTCGCTGTGTTTTGGAAGACAGAAAGAGGAGCGGTTCCAGAGACAGTAGGCTGAGGACTGTGACCAGAAGGCAGGCTTCTTTCACCACCTGGTCCTACTGGATGTCTCTCCATGTTCTCATTGCAAAAAGTTCAGACAAGGAAGCAGAAAACTCCTCAATGGGATTTCAATGGTCCTATCTGAGAAAAGGCATCCTACCTCAGCACTGACTCATAAGTGGCCCAGGCTTCCAATAAGCGTCCCCCCACCCCACCCTGCTGCACATACACACTTGCCATGAGAGACTCATAAGGGAACCTCAGCCTTATTCTCAGTGGGAGGGTACAGGCAGGCCAGGCCAAGCTGTCAGGTAGCCCCAATCTCCCTGGGTGATATCTAGACCAGCCCCATCCATGGGAATGGGACAGGAAATAGGCCCCCGACCAGAATAAGGCAAAGGAGCAATGGTTAGGGCACTAGCATATGGCCCCTTGGATAATATGGGGTGCAGAAGTGAGAAGGAAGAGGAGATTTGGTCCGAGACAAAGCCCAAGAAACATTCCCAGTAGCAGCAAGAGAGGGCAAGCCCCCGTCTCACCCCACAGGGCAGGAGGAGGAGGAGGAAATGTGAAGGGATTACTGGCAGATCAAAGGAAGGGGAAGTAAGTGAGATCCTCCATGTTGGTCAGGTTCTCGTGGGGGGGCGGTGGGGAGGCAAGGCCCACTAGACATCACCATTCTCAATGCGGCTCAGCTGCAACTCTAGCCGTGCAATGCGCTCTCCCTGTGCAGCCACAAGCGCCCGCAGAGATGCCACTTCACGCAACACCTCTTCAGTAAGCTGCCTCCCTTCCTGCAAATGGGAAAAAGTTGTCCGTTCGTTATTTCATCATATTATCCATAAGTTCCCCAGAATTCCAATGGCTCAGCTCAAACCAGCACTCATTCACATTCCTGGAACAGACAGCAAATATAGGACACAATCTGATGCAGGAAAAGGTGAGGAAAGCAAGTCTGACCCACATTTCCAAGCCTGATCAACACATTTGTACAACCCTATCCTCATCATATGGGAGTCACAATAAGGAAGGAGGTCATTGTTACAGTTCCAAATAAAGAAATCTTCTACAGCCATGTTTCTCAACTTTGGTGATTTTAAGACGTATGGACTTTAACTCCCAGAATTCTCCAGCCAGAAATCTCAACATATTTGACTGCATCAGTGTTTCCAAGAGCCTGGTTTACACATTTGGTTGCAAAAAATTAAAGTGTCATTATTTTGAGCTGCAAAGAGATCTGTGCAAGCTCATATTCTAAGCCGAGAACACTACCCAGCCTTTCTTAAACTGCTGGTACTTCTCAAAGCTGTGAAGAGCTGGAAGTTTGCTTTTCTGCATGTAGGGAGGCCAAAAGTCCCAAGATGAAGCAGACACTCAGTGCTATCCTACAACATCTTATAAGTCTACTCTGCCCTCCTTATGATTGGTTTTGGTCTTTGATTATAACGAAGTCCTATCTATCTATCTATCTATCTATCTATCTATCTATCTATCTATCTATCTATCTATCTATCTATCTATCTATCTATCTATCTATCCATCCATCCAGCCATCCAGCCATCCATCCATCCAGCCATCTATTCCTCCATCCACCGTTTGGTCCTTCCTCCAACAATTCCTGCTCTCCCCAGCTCAACTCCATGCAATCCTGTGTGGGAAATTCCAGTCCACCCATCCAGCCCCTCTCCCTCGGAATCTCCATCTGCCACAAGCAACAGCATAATACCTACCACACTAGCAGCAGTAGCACTGAGAGCAGATGTGGCAGCAGCTGGAGTCATGGCACTGGAGGATGTGGCACTCAGCCCAGTGTTGGAGGGAGTTGTTGAGCGACCCTCAGGCAACAAGCTTCTTCGGTTGACCTTGAGATCCCGTTGTTTGGTGGGCACATAGGCTTCACGCAGTGAGATTAGGATGGGGGGTGCTGTTTTTCCTGCCACCCATTCCTCTGCTTCCATGGCAGCTTCTGGCCCAGCTGTGTCTGGGTACAAGTCATCTTGGAACAGATCTGACTGCAAAGAGAGGACAGCATTAGCTTTCATGACATTGGCAGAGAGCAATGGAACAGAGCCCTAAGTTGAGTTACCGGACTATGTTTAACCAAGACTGAACATGGAGGAGACTAAATATTTCACACACACACCCAAAATGTAAACACTGTTTCATGTGGTAATGTTGAGAATGTCCATTCTGCCTGAGAAAACACCAAAAGCCAATCTGAGAGATAACTGGCACAGAATTGAGAAAGGAATGTCTTAATTCCTCGGTGTTTATGGATCTGCTTCTAAATAAAAACCACTTCTTTTAACCCACACGTGGTGTATTGTTGCACAGCCTACACCAGAGGTGTCAAACTCAAGTACTTAAATGTGGCCCGTGGGGCCACCCTGGATACAGCAAAGGCCTGTGATGCCTCTGTGCTCTGCCAGAGAAAACGGAGCTTGTGAGGGCCGCATGCCTCCTGAGCTCCATTTTCACTGTCAGAGGGTTGCAGGAGGCTGTTGCAGTTGAAAATGGAGCTCAGGAGCCCGTTTTCACTGAAGAATGCTTGGGCCGCCACAGGCGCCCCTGACATGAGTGACATTGAGCTGGCCACGCCCACCCAGGCCCCCTGAGGTCAAAAACCCTGACATGGTCCTGAATGAAATCAAGTTTGACATCCCTGGCCTACACAATAGTAGAGGAAAAGGTCTCTAGAATCAATCCCTTCACCAAAGGGATTCTAGCTAGTCAAGGAAAATAAGATTTGATTCTGTTTCAACATTTTTCTTTATATTTCTGAATAAAGATCAATTCTACTGGAACTTTTGGAAATCACATTCAGAGCAGAATGTTGCATTTCAGGGTGAAGGAGGTGTGTGACTGAGAGGAAAAGAAATGGTCACACTCAGGTCAAAGGTGGCCAGGAAAGTTTAGATATGTTTCTCAGAATCATATCACTCCAGAGAGATGAAAAATATGAATGAAAACAGATGTGTGCATTGTAAAAAACCCTCTCAACTGCCAGGAAAGTTTTAAACAGAGAGTATCAAGTAGCAATACAATACAGCAATTGAGACAAATCCTGACAAGGAGTAGTAGGACACTGTATAGTTGTTCTGTCAATTCAAAGATCCTAGTTTAAATCTTAGCAAAACTGTAACCTTAATTTGCAAGGTGTCTAAGACAGTGGTCGCCAACCGGTGGTCTGCGGCCCACTGGTGGTCCGCAAGAAAATTTTTGTGGTCCGCAGAGAAATATCTCTCCCAGAGTACCCCCCCAAAGCAATTAATCCAGGCTGCGCCACCCACATAGCCTGCGGGAACCCTCCCCGCCTTGCAAACTCACTCCTTACCTGACAAACTTGTCTGCGAAGTTGCTACTTTTCCTTTTTTTCCCCCATCAGCTGTTCTGCTGTGTCGGGAGATTTAGATTAGCTAGAAAGCAGGAAATCATTGGATTTCTTGCTTTCTGGCTAATCTTTCGGCATTTTCCAAAAGTGATTTTCCAAAAGTTCCAGTAGAATTGATCTTTATTCAGAAATATATTTCGTTCAACATTTATGTGAAGCCGCTAGGCGAGATCATCTGTGGTTTTGGGGTGAAATGCCATCTTTATGCTGATGATACTCAGCTTTACATCTCTACCCCAAACCACCCCAACGATGCTGTGGAGGTGATGTCCCGGTGCCTGGAGGCCGTGCGGATTTGGATGGGCGGGAACAGGCTTCGACTAAACCTTCCAAGACTGAGTGGCTGTGGTTTCCGGCTGCCCGATATAGTCAGCTGACTCCGTCGCTGGCTATTGGGGGAGAGATCTTGACCCCCACAGAGAGGGTTCGCAATCTGGGCATCCTCCTGGATGCACGGCTATCATTAGAAATCATATTACAACCGTCACCAGGGGGGCTTTTTATCAGGTTCGCCTGATGTGCCAGTTGCGACCCTTTCTTGATCGGGATGCCTTACGCAGTCACTCATGCCCTGGTCACCTCCCGCCTGGACTACTATAACGCCCTCTACATGGGCTCCCTGCGGGGAGCACCCGGAGGCTTCAACTGATGCAAAATGCGGCCGAGCAGGTGGTCATGGAAGCGTCAAGAAACTCCCATTGATGCCTCTCCTGCGCGAGCTGCATTGGTTGCCGGTGGCCTTCCGGGTTCGCTTTAAGGTTCTGGTTTTGACCTTTAAAGTGCTCCATGGCATTGGACCAGGTTACTTGCAAGACCGTGTTCTGCCAGTAGTCTCCCACCGACCGGTGCGCTCCCACAGGGAGTGTCTCCTTCAGGTCCCGACGGCATCCATGTGCCGCCTGGTGACCCCGAGGAATAGGGCCTTCTCTGTGGGGGCACCCGTCCTCTGGAATGAGCTGCCTCCTGAATTACAGACAACCACTGACCTGAGGGCGTTTAGACGTGCTCTGAAAACCTGGCTCTTTGAACAGGCCGACCTGGGTTGATTTCAATTGGGGCTTAAATTGGGGTTTGAGAAATTGGTTTTGTATTTTAATTATTGGGGTTTTACGGTATAATTTGTTAATAGCAGCCGTGAATTTATTTTTAACTTTTGTAATTTTATATTGTGTTTTATTTGGCTGTACACCGCCCTGAGTCCCTTGGGAGAAGGGTGGTATATAAATTTGATAAAATAAATAAATAAATTTTAAGCAGAGCCAAACCTCCCTTAGGACTGAAGGTTCTATTATTCAGTGCAGACTCAGGTAGCCGATGGCAGAAACACAGATCTCTAAGTGAATCTGTGATTCTATGACCAACTCAATCTGCCTGGCAGCTTTGCCTGATTTTGGGTAAAAGTTGCTCTTTTTTAAATAAAAAAATCAATATTTACATAAATATTTATAATATTTACATACAAGCCATGCCCAGCAAGTCACATGACCAAGCCACACCCACAAATTATTCCATGCCCACAGAAGCAGTTAAGAAATTCAATCTCACCCTTGCCTCCATATATGTGTGTGTGTATGTGTGTGTGTGTGCGTGTGCGTGTGAGAGAGAGAGGTTAGATCAGATCTCTCTCTCTCTCCCATCGTCAGCAAGCCACTGTCAGTCAAAATTCATGTAAGTGGTCCCCGGGATTTAAAATTATGAGTTTAGTGGTCCCTGAGGTCCAAAAGGTTGGCGACTCCTGGTCCAAGAGAACTCATGGTTGAAATAAGATATGGAACTGGCCTGCCTTACTGAGCTTTTTAAAAATGACAGATATGAGAACTGGAGCATATTCCTTAAACATACTAAATCACTGGCTAGTATTATTAAATCAACACAATTACAAATTAATGCAGAGTGACAGAAATCAAGATCTGAGGGGAAAAAAAATGATTCTTGACATTTTATAAATTACCCAACTTGCCTTAATTGCTGCCAGAATCTAGGAATTAGTAGCCTGCTTTATCTTTTAACAACATAGCGTACTTCCTACCAAGATGCCAATAGAGCACTGCAGTGGCAGGATCTTCTTTCTTCCAGATTAGGATTCTGGTACTGTATTTTAATTTTAGTACTGGATTTTAATTCTAACATTAGGCAATTAGGTCAGATGTTAAACTGCAACTGCTTGCCTGCCTACTGATGAAGAGCAGGAAGGGAAGCTGAATCAGGAATCCTTGTAATGAAAAGCAGGCTAATGTCTCCTTATGAAATACCCACCTTCCTTGGCACTGTCATAACAATGGGTTCACACTTGCGCTCATGGAGTTTGTAAAATCTACAGAAACAGAGAGAAAAGACAATTGAATTAACCAGTCTGAAGCTTTAAAAACTATGAAAATAATTCATGCCACACTTTGACTGCCCTATCTGCTTTCTTGCCATCCCCCTGTATACCTTCCTATTAACAATTTAATCTGATTACCTGGCAATCTCACACTTGTTAACATCCAGACCCCGCTTTGGCATCCAACCCATGCCCCGTTGTGGTTCTTTGCTAGTAAATGTGTTCAGGAAGTGGATGTATGGTGGTTCTGCTGTGATCTCAAAATACCGGATGCTAGAATCTCCCTGAAAAGGCAAGAAAAGATAGCAAGACACATCATAACAGAATTGCCACTCTTTGGATGGCAGAAAAATACATTAGAAAATCATCAGTCAGAAAGTTAGCCCTGACTCATAACGTATCTGAGGTGAAGTCCCATATATGTCACCCATTATTATTATACTGTTTAATAGCCTGCAGTTACATGGGTGCCCGGTGCCTAGCAAAATATGAAAGAGTTTAATCATCTACTCACTGATAATATCCTTAAGGGAAAAGAGGTAGACCTGACCCCTAATTATGTGACCAAAACACCAAAATTTGGCCTGTTTTGGCCTGTACACTTTGACTGGATGTCTTCAACATAAGGGTTGCCCTCCAGATTCAAGGGTCACTTTCTCTCATTCCTAGACAATGCGGTCAATTGCTGGTGTAATTCAACTGACAAGAGTTACACCCAGAATTCCCAGGCGTCAGAGACGTAGAACACAAATACATAGGCCTAATTTTATTTAGTAACAACTGGAGAATCTTATTGCTTTGCAATATTAACACTGAATTACAAGACAAGCTACAACAGGAAGGGAAAATATTAGATTACAGGTGTCAAATTCGCGGTGTCATGTGATGTTTTGTGACATTTTTTTTCCCTTCACGGTGCTGGGGTGGGTGTGGCCTGCACGTGACGCATCCGGCCCACAGGCCGCCAGTACCCCTGAATTACCCCTCTATTAGATCCCCAGCAGACTCTCAAGTACTATAATAGAAAAGTCTATACCAATGATGACAAACCTTTTGAGCACTGAAAAGACGCATACCCAAAGTACAAGGTCTGCCCCGTGCATGCGCCCATGACCCGAGCATGCACATGTCCCCCGCATGCAAGTGTGCCTCATCCCCACACATGCATCCCCGCACATGCGTGGCAGAGACCCAAAGACCAGCTGGCTTGCAGGAGGCACTCGCGCATGCGCAATGGACTTGAGCAGGGACGACAGGGTTGTGTGCCCACAGAGAGGGCTCTGCGTACCACCTGTGGCAGGCGTGCCATGGGTTCACCACCACTGGCCTATACCAATTAATTTAAAAATTGTGCTATCTGTGAAGATAACACATAAAATATAGTGGAAGAGATATTCTACCTCACTCAGGCACCATCATGCAAATACCTGCATATACAAACAAAATAAGAAAGCCTACTTTGCCACAGACGTAGATAACATTGGTGTCAGGATCGTAGAAGGGCAGAAGGGCCCCATTGCTAGAGTCCAGTTCCTGCAATGCCATAGGTTCTTCAAGATTTTCCTGAAATCGACAGAAACAAGAAAGCACAAAGGCATATTATAACCTCTTTCAGATGGTTATCTCCATGTCAGCCCCTTTTGTATAATGTTTTGACTTAGTCGCTGCCTACTGCCTTGCTGGTTGGGAATAAGAGAGAGGTACTCCAGACTGGTTTGGGAAGGTTACTCTATATCGGAGAACTGCGTGAGATGGAGAATCTTCTCATCCAGGGTTTTGAATTGTAGCAGAATCTCCATCCTTCTTCAGATACTACCTTCACATTGTGGGGATGGTACGGGGCAGTAATGTGATTGTAGAAGATGGGGCAGGATTCTGTTCATTTCCTTCAAGATATAATCACGAGGGGGTTCTCTTGCAGAACTAAACTTAAAGCAATACTCATTTGAGAACAAAGCAACCTTCAGAATGGGACGGGGAGAGAACCTGTTGCTCAGGCTCTTGGAACTGATAGAGGTTTCTCTTCTATTGGAGTCTTCCTCCCACAACCTAGTTGTGACTGCCCCCGCCCCCTCCATTCGCTTTCCCACTCACTGGGTCCCAGAGAGCCAGCTGCCTTTCACTCATACGGCTGAAGCCTGTTGTAAAAATCTTCCCATCAGCCAGGAAAATGGCTCGCATTGGGCGTGCTCCCTCATGGGCTTTCTCCCTCTCCTGGTGGGCAAAAGGGAAAGGGTCAGGTTAGAGAAAGCAAGCAGGTTCCACAATAGACAACAGAAATTCTCCCTGCCAGCTCTGCTCAAGTATCTCTTAGACTGAATCCAGACTAAGCTTTCCTACCAGTCATCAAGATTTAAATTCAATCTGAAGAAGACATAACGTTGTTGCAGGTATTTAAGCATAATTTCTTCAACTCTGCCCTACCTTTCCATTTTGTCCCCATTCTAAAGAAACTCAAACATATAGCCAAATCCAAGTGTTTCCTCCAAAGGTTGCCTAGGAACAGGATAGATTAAGCTGGGAGGCCAATAAGGTTTTTGTGATGAGAAATTAAGAACAGCAAAGGCCTCATTTTTAATTTGCTTCTGAGCAAAGAACCCAGGATGTTAAAACCTTGGCACTCTGCAGGAAAGGAAAGCTTCTTCTGTCACTCCTCTCACTTCAAAATTAATCAGGCCACGCAATTACTAAACTCCCTTGCTGACATCTAAGAAATGCAATTTAACTCCATCAATATTTTTTAAAATCTCTTTCTTGCTCTCTAAATATTTAGAAACATAATCCAAAAGAGAAACAGAAAGACAAACAAAAGAGGAAATAGTTACAAGAATTATAAAATTAAATAACAATTTCAAGTTAACATTTAGTTCAAAACATTAAAATATATCAGTTTAGGACAACCTATATAATATGCAATTATTGACAATTATTATATATCAGAATGAGAGATTACTATACAATAATTATAATTAAATATACAGCTACACAGAAAAAAGAAAAAAATACAATTGTTGGGTGGCAATCAAAACATTTTCTAATTCTTTGCCTTTCCTAGTTTTGATTAACTGTCCATAAATCTAAAGAATAAAATACTTTATATGGGTTTTTTTTTCTACTCCAGTCTTTTGCAAACCTCAGCTGCTAGACTTTCTTAAAAAAAGCTCTTTAGGAGCTAAAAGCATTTGGATAGGGCTGATAGGAAAGTAAAAAAGAGAACCTAGATTCAAGACTAAGCCATTTTGTATCCCAGCGTTTGCAGTAATAAGATAATGAATTATTCTTCAACAATTTTCTGGAGCTAAGCTATTATAACTGTACACAAAGATAATTATATCTCTATACAGGTCCTGAACTGGCAAGACAATATTTATGCCATCATCACTGGCAGCTTCCCAATACCATCATCCCCATCTCATTTAAAACAACCCCCTTCCCCTACATCAGTGGTTGCCAACCAGTGGGCCGGGGACTACTGGTGGTCTGCGAGAAATCACCCCCAAAGCAATTAATCCAGACTGCGCAGGAACACAAGGCTGAGCAGACCACATGGCCTGTGGGAACACAAAGCTTGCATTGTGCATATCATGAGGTAGTGAGGGGAGGGGGGAAAGGGTGGAGGGGGGGAACTTGCCCCACTCGCCCCATGTGCTTGGCCTGGCCACAGGGTTGCTTCTTTTTGCTTCTTCTTCTGCTTTTGGTTGTATGCAAGGAAAGCAGCAAAAGTCTTTCTTTCTCTCCTGCAAACTCCACCAGAAATGAGTCTTTGGGACCCTGCAAGGCATCCTGCTTCAAGAGGCTGTGCAGCGCAACAAGTCTCACAAAGACTCATTTCTGGCAGAGTTTGGAGAAAGACATCTGGTGCTTCTGCTACGTTCCTTGCATGAAGTCTCTCTCTCTCTCTATCTCCCCCTGAGAACGGAGCTGGAGATGGTATCCTGCGATCCCAAATAAAGAATGATCGGTAGGAAAACGGGATGGGGAATTTTCCTGCAGACTTTTTGGGTGATTTTCCCAGGGTCTCTGCTCCACAGGATTTAAAATTATGAGTTTGGTGGTCCCCGGGATCAAAAAGGTTGGTGACCCCTGCCCTACATTACTAAATGCTCATAAGAAGCCTGAGTTCATTATAGTGAAAAGGGGGCCTTCAACCTATTTGCTTCATTGATTCATGTATGTGTAAAGAAAGGCCTTCCTCCTCCCCAAAGTTTGTCAACTCTTATCACTAGCAACAGGAGTTGCACATAGATACTTCAACAGAAATTCAGCAAAAGCAATTTTGCCTTGGCTGTCAAACCTCAGATCAAACTTTCCCGAAAGACAGGTAGGCAAGTCTGGCTAAAAATTGTTCTTAAAGGCACACCTTGCTAGAGAGCATCAATTCCTAGGGAAGACTCCCTTTAAAGATCTCTTGACATGAAGAAAAAACTGCTTTTCCAAACTGGAAGATGTTTGCACCTCCTATCCCCTCCTGTAGCTGGTGTGAGGGACATTGGAGTCATCCAACCCCTGGCTTCGATCCTAAGTCCCTAGAGGGCTCAATTTCTGTTCTCCTGCTTACTTCAGTGTACGGTCCTCATACCTTTCTGTCACCTATGTGTTTTGCTGTAACATGTATTCAGCACAGGACTAGTGACACTGTCCAGATTTCTTGCTGACAGTTTTATTTAGATTTTTTTGCACGCAGGCATCATTTATTCTGCTGAAAACAAAGTTACAAAATCGGACTGTAACAGTTGCAAAATTTCCATTTGCCTTAAGAGAGCACCTTTGCCTCAAGCACATTCCACATGACATTCTTTCAGTTCCCGTGACAGAATTATAGTTCTGCAAGCACAGATCTCTAAGGAAAACTAAAAACAAGGTGAATCCTGTCATGCATCAATATGAACATTATACGGTACTACGCTGAATACCCACCAATGTGTCAATTTATATCAATAAACACTGCAAATTGTTTTGTAAATTCAGTAGATCTGAATTTACTGCAAACCAAGAACAGTGCAAGTTAGTTCACAGCTATGAATTAATAATCAAGCTAAAAAATGGAACTTGAAGTAATAAAACACAGAAAAGGTGGTGCAGATAAGAAAAGGGGGAATCTCTCTCAAGACTCTAGTCTAAAATATAAAAGCAGCCCCTTTGAATTGCCAAGATGAGAATGGCTTGTCACAATGCCACAAAACTAATCGTGACACTGATGGAACTCTCACCATCATGCACCACTTCATGAATGAGACAATGTAACCAAGAACTCAAAGAGTGTCAGACTTACAGCTATAACTTGCCCACGGCGTGGATCAATAATGCGCACACTTTTGTCCTTACAAGCTGAACAGAACAGACTGCCGTCCCGGTTCCAGCTGACATTATAAATGATGTCAGGATGCAGATTGTCAAGGTAGTAAAGCTCTTCTGCGGTGCCCACATTCCACACAATAATCACATTATCACAGCCTGGAATAGAAAGGAACAACTAAATGGTTTGTTATGTCCTTTTTCAGACAGCTCGTAAGCCTACTTTTTTCAACATCATCCTGATTGCAGCAGAAACTTCTCAACTTTGCTGGTGGTACCTGCACTCAGAAGGATATTGCGAGCAGTTGGATGCCATGTGATGATGCCCACACGTTTTGAGTGTCCTTCTAGAACCACCAGTGGTTCAGTCAGAGGCACTGTGAGGCCGCTCTCTGGGATCTGCCATACCTGAAGGGAACAAACAATACAATGGTACAGGGCTCACATGTGCTTCATTCTCTCCCATCAATATTACACCTCAAGCACAACCTTCCTTCCTCTCTAACAGCATCCAACATCAGTGGGAATTCATTTTGGAAAACCCTATCCTCCTCATCATGCCTTGCATAGTATTATCCACCTCCTATTACATAAGAACAATACCTCACATTTTAAAAGCAAAAGAAAAACTTCCCCTAAATTAAACCCTGCTCTGGGTGTAATATGGCTCCACCCACACTGCAGCTTTCAACCTCTATCAAATGAAGAACTGTAGCTCCTGCCAGCAAAAGGACTGCCAGTCCTGTTTTATCTAAGGGAAATATTCACATATGCTATATTTTGCATAATTTATTCTGCCTTTGCAGAAATAAGGAACACTGGATTCTGCCTTCCTCCCCACTGTTAGAAATCTTGTTCTTCTATCCTTCACAATATGCCCATACCTCCCCAGCTGTGAGGAAAACTTCTCATCTGCAAGATTGACTGCAAATGCCTCAGCTTTAAGATACACATGGAGGCATGGCTACTGAAGAGACCACTTTATCCCCACCCCAATACACACCTACATACACACTTTCCCCATTTCCATCTCACCATAACAGTGCAATCCTCAGAACCACTGGCAATGATATGATCATTATGTGGACACCAATCAATGTCCAAAACTGGTCCAGTGTGCCCACACACGGTAGGGTAAGACTTATCAATGCGCCCTGTCTGGGGGAAAATAAAGGAGATAAGAGTTGACACACAGTTCAGATCTCTCACAATCTTGTTGAAAGCTGGAGTCCCATTCTCTGTCTCAATCTTTTTCCATATCAAGTCTCTCTCGTAATCCCTCTCTTCCACCCCCTTTATAAAAGGTGGCTCCATTAATACAAAGATGTGAGAACCATAGAGAGAACAAGCAGTCATTTTTATAACCGTTTTCTGCTTCTCCTCCTCCCCCCACCCTTCCTTTTTCCACCTTGAGCCCATCCTTCACCTTTTGCAGCGGGAGCACCATAAAGGCCCCCCCTCCACTGGCCTCGACAATCACTGCCACAAACTTGGGGTTGACAGCACAAAAGGTGCTGTCCCAGGTGACTCGTGAAACCCGGATGTCGTCATAGCACTGGTCATTCTTGACAGGCTGCCCAAAGACATGGCGGAATTTGCTCTGACGTACAACCTTACGAAAGGACATGACTGGAAAGAGATGGAACACAAGTCAGAGAAAGGGTTTATGCACAAGTATAGCACAGGGATTCACTTATGACTGCCGCCTAGTTGGATGTTTTGCACTTTCAAGAGCATCTCTGCCAATAAAACCAGTCACATCATCACCCAATATCTGACTCTTAAGGGGGCTGGGCCAGGCCAATGGTGCTGCTAATTAAGAGAACTGCACAAGAAGGAAGAAGTAACTACCAGATTCATCCAGAGCATGGATGTCAAACTCAGTGTCATGTTGCTATCACATGACTTTTCCCCATTCATGGAGCAGGGGTGGGCATGGCCTGCATGTGACAAATCTGGCCTGCAGGCCGCCAGTTTGACACCCCTGATCCAGAGCACATGCACCTCTTAAAAATTACACCATATAAATTGGAAGACAGACTTAATTGTCCTGTTCCTTTGAGAAAAAGTAAAAAGCGGTTCCACATTGTCCCCACCTTTAAAAGACGCATGATAAAACATTAGAAACTAAATACAGATAGTTCTTGACTTATTAGCACAATTCAGGTCAAAACTTCTGTTGCTAAGCAAGGCAAATCTTTAAATTATGAAGTGAATCATGCTATCAATGAGCAAATTTGGCTCCCCCCTATCCATTTTGCTTGTCTGAAGCCAGCTGGAAAGGTTGCAAATGGCAATCACATGAACCTGGGACCCTGCAACTGTCCTAAATACATGCCAGTTGCCAAGCACCCAAATTTTGATCAGGTGATCATGGGCATGCTGCAAAGGTTATCAGAGTAAGGACCAGTTCCTTGTCGCCTTTTTCAGTGCCATTGTGATTTCAAATGGTCAGTAAACAAATGGTTGTAAATCAAGGACTATCCGTACAGCAGAATTAGAATAATCAGGCGACATTAAGGCAGAGCAAGGCCTAACTCAGAGAAAGCCCACCAGAAAGCCCATTTAGTGCCTTCTAACTAGAGACAAGAGATAAAAATAGATTTACCTGCACCACTACAAAGCCTTAATCTTTAAATCTATAAAACATAGAAAGCAAACTGGGAAGCTGCCCCCCAACACCTGATCTGATCAGAGTCAGAAATCAAGCCAAACTTCAAACAGAACTCTTCCGGGATAGAGGGGAGCAAATGAAGTCCCACCAAAACAGCAGTACAATCCATTCAGTTATTCAGAGTCCAATTTCAGCATGCACTGAATGAGTTCTGGGGAGGTGAGCTAGGATTACACAGTGGGGTGCGCCTGCTTTTCATTCTGTTCGTCAAGAGGGAGCCCCCATCTTATTTCCATGGCAACCAAGAGGCAGAACCTACAGAAGCAAATGTCTTTTAGAAATTCCTAACAGATCAGATGGATTGAAGAGTAGACAATCATATACATTCTTCTGCACATCCTGGAGAATTTGGAGGGGAAACAGGGGTATAAAACTGACCCCATCTAATACAGTATGAGAGGCACTTTGTGATGTGGCTACAGACACCAGGCTAGAAACTGGGAGATGCTAAATTCTAGTCTTGCCACGGTCCCAAAGATATCCAGGTGATTTGGGACTAGTTCCTATACTCTCTCAGCCCTAAGAAGAGGTAAGACAAGCCACACCTGAAAATGTTGATAAGAAAACTGCAGAGACTTGTCCAGGCATATACATACACAAAACCAAACCCATATTAGCTGGCCAGAAGTGTACATCTAGAACCTTCCTAGGAGAGGGGGGAAAAGATGAAGAAACAGGAAGAGATAAAAAGAGAGGAACTGTTTTCCTGCAGAGTCCCACGAAGAAATGAATAAATCGCCTTAGTTCATTTACTCCACTGGAGCAACCGGATGCGCGGGGGGGGGGGGGGGAATGCAAGGTGACTTTAGTTGGACCAAAGAGGAAGGGAGGAAATCTAAGCAAAGCAAAACTTTTCTTGCAACCCCAACAAAAAAAAATGGGGGGGGGGGGTAGAAAAAGAGCAATCCGGAGGGAGGTTTCCACCCTCAGCGTGTCAGAGACCAGCTTCTCAAATAAGCGAAAACGCAAAAGGGGGGTGGGGGTCCTCCGGCCGTCTGCAAAAGCCTTTCCCATTTCCTGGCAACCGGCGCGACCAGCTGAGGGGAAGTCGCCTTTACAAGCACGGCAGCCACCGCCCCTCAACGTTGAAAGCGAAGTTCAATCTGAAGCTGTTGCATCCTCAGGATGGCCGCCACCGTCGATTCCCGAGCACCGGAGGGTGGGGTGGGGGTGGGGAAAAGGCAAGGGAGAAGCCAGGGCGGTGTTGCTGCCCAGTCCGGAGGCGGAGAAAACGGAGGGAGTGATTTTTGGCAGTCTGCCTTCCGACCTCGGGGCCCGGGAAAAAGCTCGGGGGGCTCCCGTCCATTCCTCCCCCCACCTCCATCAACGCGCTCAGGACGTGGTCGCCCACCTCCAACTCACCGGCTTGGAGGAACGGAACCGGAGCAGCCTCTCCCTTGCGCACAGCCCAGGGCGGTGCAAGCGAAGGGAGGGACGAAAAGTCCCGGAGTGGGCCGGCCTCTCGGTGCCTACAGGAAATGACCCAGGAGGCGGAGGAAGTTCGCTTCCCAAGCACCGGGTTTTGTTTGTTTTTTAACCTGCTTTGCGGCAGGAGCGGCCTAAAGGACGGAGGAGGAGAATCTCCTTCGGCTCCGGGGGTTGGAGGTGGGGCGTGGCGACCGAAGGACGCCGAGAGCGCCAAAACAGCCGAGCGACCGCTGCTTGCTGGAGCTTCCGCAGCAAGCGCGCTCGGGGGAAAGGGTCGGCTGCTGTGTCGGCCTGCAATTCAAAGACTGCAGTACGGGGGTACATCAAGCGAACCCCCGGAGGGAGAGGTTCAGGCTGGCAGCCGGGATTCAGAGGCGGCGGCAGCAGCGCCTCCTTCTCCTTCCCCTTTGCCCCTAGCAGCAATTAGCTCGTTAAGGGAACGGCGCCGTGTTCCGACTCCCCAATAGTACCTTTATCCGCGACCGCTTGCTATGTGCGGCTTTCCCTCTTTCACTGGGACAGCATCCTGGCCCGCGCGCTTCCCTCGTTTGGGTCTACGAGTTGCAGCCTGGAGTCTGGCTTTCAGCTCTTCCAAATTGATTGCTTCCGCTGGGCTGGGATTTGTTACGGCTCTTTACACAGCTGATCTTAGGATGTAAATCGGTGCCTTTCAAATTAGGCAACTTTTTAAGATGGGGGGAGGAATTCAACTCCCGGAATTCCCCTGCGGGCTGGGGAATTCTGGGAGTTGAAGTCCGCACGGCTTCAGAGGGCCGCCTTTGAAAAAGGCTGCTGTAAACGAATCGATTGTCAAGTAGGGAGGGGTCGAGAGTGTGAATAATTTAGACTTGTAAGAAGAGGGCCAGAAGTAGACCAGCTAAACCACCCATAAGGGGTAGTTGTCCAATCTCTTAATTTCCAGAGATAAGGAACCCCCAAATCTTCACAGGCATTAAGGATTAGGAAAAATGCCCTTATCAAAGGTATGCAATAATTACCTAGGCAAAAGTGCTGAAATAGTTTAAAGGCCAGAGCAACAAGATTACATTCAGAAACAGCTCAGATGCCTCCCTGATCCACTGAACGATATCGAAGAAGTACAGCACAATCAGACTTGCAAGATTCTCTAAATAGAGCCAAACTCAGTAAAAGTACTTTTAGCCCTCTGGGAGTATTGATTTTCAAGTCTCCTCTACCCAGACATGCTGGTAACAGGTAAATTGTTCTATTGTTGTACAAAAGTTTTTCCTTAAACAACGTCTTAGTATGGTAATCCTCAACATACAACAGTTTATTTAATGACCAAAGTTACAATGGCACTGAAAAAAAAATGACTTATGATCTTTTTTTCACGCTTAGGACTGTTGCAGTATCCCCATGGTCACCCGATTAAAATTCAGGTGCTTGTCATGACAGTTGCCAGGTCATGTGATCACAGTTTGCAACCTTCTGATAAGCAAAGTCAATGGGGAAGCCAGATTCACTTAACACTGTGTTACCGACTCAACAACTTCAGCGATTCACTTAACAAATGTGGCAAGAAAGGTTGTAAAATGGGGCACTTCACAAAGGTTTCAATTTAGCAACATAAATTTTGGGCTCAATGGTGGCTCTAAGTTGAGGACTACCAGTATACCCTGCATTTCAGTTTCTAAGGCCATGGAAATAAAATTCTTGGTCAGCTTCCTTGTAATTTCTCTTTAAATACCTAAGTGCAGCTATCATGTCTTCCTCAAGTGGGAACAATTGGAGATATGAAGGTGGCAGTGCATGCATTTCTGTTGGACCTTGTTCTTTTCTTGCCTGCCAATGATGCAAAAAACCAACAACCCAAAACCCACTGAGACATGCATTGATCGATGGTTGATAGTTCCCTCTGAATTCATGTACCAACACTATAATCCCAAGGATATTTTCAAATGTAGTCAGCTTGATGTAGTCAACTCTGCAATATTCATGTAAATAATTTTGTTGATTAAGAAAAATTCACAGAACATGTTGGTACAAATGCATCTACTGTGAGGAAAAAATATTTGAACATGAAATTTTATCACTAGAGGTGGGCAAAAAAGGACCAAGAGGCTCTGTTGTGTTTATATCATTCAGGACCACAAAAGAATATGTTTGGTAGGTTGCTTACTAAGCATTGTACATATAGTTATTAGTTGCACTACTTTATATGTTGCTTCCTTGCTGGATTTTAGGCAGCTCACAATAAATTCATCCTATATAATTGTAGCATAACATTAAAGGAACTTATGACTGCCTATAAGATCCTTAAAGTAAAAACTCTTTATATAGCTTCCATTTTAAACATTTTGACTGCTCCATTAAACTACAGCCTTGCATAGGCCAATCCACATGTATACACAAGCTGTAATCGTTTAAGTCTTTAATCCATAATCTCCTAAATTAGAATAAACAGCATTCTGTTCTATTGTATAAATTGATCAGAAGTGTGCATTTTAAAAAGGGTGGAATGAACTTTATTAAATGCAAATGAATGAAGGAATCTGGATATAGTATATGTAACAAATAAAACTTGCCATGTGGTTAAGAGATATTCTCAACCAATGGAATCTGGAAAACAGGAAAGTGATAACAATTGTTAGAAAACTCTTGATGCCCTTGACATCAAGTCTTGTGGACTGGGGCTGCTAAGAATGTTATTGGGGCATATCCGAAGAGCTACCTGTCTCCTACCATCTAAAGGAAAGTAATTATAAATGTGTGTTTCTTGCTTTAAATGCATTGTGATCTTCAGCACTCAGCAATGTGCATTTGGCTTTACTTAAATGACATTATCCAATCATAACATAGATTCATTGTTGCATTTTACCTGATAATTATTTTAGCTTTCTCAGACCGGCATTCAACAATCACTACATTTCATGAAAGGGATGAGGGATAGAAGGCTGGTTGGTAAGAACAAAACTGCACAACCCAGAAGCAAAGCTACTTAACTCAATTGGGTTCTACTATACCACTTAGTAATCTGCTACACTTGTAATTAATTGATGGTTTGTTTAACCATACTTTATTGACTAAGTCACAAGTAGCTGAACTGATACAATACTGTATGTTGCAAACCATTGTAAACAAGTGACTGAGTTAATAAAGCAGTCAAAATGTGCTGCAGCTGAGTTTTGCAACTTTTAAATACTATACAAGTTTATCATTGCATATAATGTTATTTCGGCATGAAATGTGATTGTATGTTGCAACTCCATATGTAAGTGGATCAATGGTTGTAGGAGAGAGATATTGTAAGCTGGTTACAAAACTAAAAAATAAAGTAGGAATAGTGATACCTATATTATAACAGCACTCATGAAACAGTTGTTGCTAATTATATTGATATCTTGATGGAAACAAATTGACACGATACTATATAAATACTTATCCTCCTTGAAGTTGTTTTATTAATATGCAATTTCTTTAAACAACTATGATAAAACTTCAAAGTCTTTGAGATAATTAAGAACAGAGATTCTCCAGCTTCAGCTAAAAAGTGTTTCCTATGTTAAGATAAACAATATGAAGGTTATCTAGGTTAATCATAAAAATACAAAATGTTATTTAAAAATCTTCCCTAGCATGCAAAAATGCATGTGTTCATTCAAATTGTTATGTATCAGGAATAGCGCCACA
Organism: Bungarus multicinctus; assembly: GCA_023653725.1. Classification (NCBI taxonomy): domain Eukaryota; kingdom Metazoa; phylum Chordata; class Lepidosauria; order Squamata; family Elapidae; genus Bungarus; species Bungarus multicinctus. The sequence goes on along the minus strand of CM042838.1, from coordinate 55,002,580 downwards.
GAACTTAGTTATATTTATTTCTGAGTAAAAGTTGTATGCTTTATGATAAATCCTTTTGATGCCAAAGTGATTAGAAAGGAGGAGGAAAGAAGTCTTTACAAACCACAATTGTACAATTGGATGCCTCAGTACAAACTAAAATGCAGAAACTAGTAATGAAAAGAGCTTCCCAAATTCAACAATTAAGTTTGTTGCTATAGATGTTGCTGTAGTTACAAAAATATGCAACAATGGAATTTTTATGGAAGTAAAATAAAATGCAGTCCAATTCACGTGTATGCTAAAAAAAATACTTGAGTTTTTGGACTTAATCCAGTTAAAATGTGTGTCATACTCAATTATAATGTGATCTACAGTATGTGATCTTTGAAAAATGCTTTTAAATGAATCAGGGTACAAACTGCTCATGAGCTATTCAAAGCCATCTGTTTTCAGTCTAATCAGGAAAAATACATTGGGCACAGAATTGCAAAATGTAAGTTGTAAAAAGCAAATATAATACACAATAAATGTTTCAATTATATTCTTTATCTTCAAGTAGCATCACTTCTTTTTCGTTTTAATTACTGTCTTTGTGCAACTAGTGATGACTTTGTTGATCTAATTATAAAGCAATCAATTTAACTGAATTTTGAGGTGGGTGTAATTGAAAATTTGGATATCACCATATCAGTGAAACTAAACATGTTTTCTCTCAGAATCTCCAATTGGATAAGATTACCTTAAGACAAGGAAGTCCAGCCTGATCTACAGCTAATTTTAAGCCATCCTGGATTGCAAGAAGTTAGTAACTTCTACTGGCTATGTGGACCTTTCTGTGATATCTTGTAAACCATCCTGAAAATGGCCAAGGCCATTGTATAATACCAATTTTTTAATATTATTTTTACTTATCATTGTATCATTTTTGTAATCTGTTCTTTAGTAAGTATTTTTGTTTGTGCCTTCAAGTCAGTTTTTGATATCAAATGACTGCCTGGAGTAGTCCCTGCAGTTTTCTATGCAAGGTTTTTTTTGGAAGTGGTTTACCATTGCCTGCTTCCTAAGGCTGAGAGGGAGCCAAAGGTTACCTGCTGGTTTTGTGCCTAAGTTGGGACAAGAACTCACAGTCTCCTGGTTAGTAGTCTGATGCCTTAATCATTACACCAAACTGGCTCTACAGGAATATTTTACTCCTTTTTTTAAAAAAAAAAAATTAAATAGGTTAGGAATAGATTCTGAAAAAGTTTTTAAAAGTAGACATTGTAGCATCTGTTTGCAACTGTGTGGGGTTGCCATATGCAGCTGTCATGTGAACCTAGGAAAAGAATCAGTTGCTTTAAGGAGTTGCAGACAGATGCTATCTATGCATTCCCATGTCCTCCAATGCATCTGCTTGGAATTGAATCAAACATTTACATAGCCATTACTAATGACAAAAATAAGTCAAACAACACAGCTGCTCAGAGTTCAGTAATGTAGTGCCCCCTGCCAAGTAAAAAACATACTACAGATTTATTTCTTTACTACAACAGGTGGACGAAACAATTACTTTCCCAATCCAAAAGGAGACTGGGGAACCAGAACCATGAAAAACAGCTCAGGGTGACTTGAGATATGGAAAAATCAATGGGAAAACAATGTTTCATGGTTGGGATGTGGGAGGCTGGAGTCGTTAGGAATGTGGGAGAGACTCTAGAAGAGATGGCTTCAGAGAATGATGGATGGATTAGGTAGCTGTGAAACTTGAGGTAGGAAAAGTAGGTCTGCAACAACTCACCACAGCCAACTTGCTGCAGCCAACTTGCTGCAACCAACTCATCATGGCCAATTCACCACGGGACAACTCATCACAGCCAACTTGTCATGGGACAACTCACCATGGGACAAGTGTTACACAAATATCGAAGAAATAGTGGAATAGAATCATTAAAGGATACCAAAGAAGGGACAAAATGAAATGTGAATGACAAAAAATTTAAAAAAATATTTTAAATAATTAAATTGAATTATTGAATTGTCCTGCAGTGAACTGGCCCATGGTGAGTTGTCCCATGGTGAGTTGGCCATGTTGACTTGTCCTGTGATGAGTTGGTTGTCGTGAGTTGGCCATGGCGAGTTGGCTGTGGTGAGTTGTCCCACTCCAAGGAAAAGCACCCAAATAAGTATTCCTGTACACAGAATGGGCATGGGGAGGAGAGGAAGCAACATGATTTGTACTAAAAACATTATCAAACCATTTTGCATTCTTTCCCTAAGTAAAAAGTAAGGTTAAACTTCCTTGAGTCATGGTTAATAACATCATGCACACAATCATTTAATTTTATTGGCAATAAAATAGAAGTGATTTTCCCAGTATCCCTCTGTACTCCAGACAAAGCCTCTTAGTGTACAGACTAGTCTATAAGTTTCAGACCTCCTAGGGGTCCCTTGTACAAGTGCTACATAGATCCAACCTTCTTAGGTTTTTAAGATAAGCCAAGGATTGCTAAGTTTAAAATATAAGATTAGATCTCTTGTGTCAAATGTTAGATTTCTGCTTCTTCCTGTAGCTTGCTGTTGGAAGAATGGAAGAAGAGAGAATGGGTATTCCCCATTAAATTTTGGCTCCAGCATTATCAGTTCAGGGCTCTGTTTAACTCAACATTCGTCCCTTAATGATTATGTTTAATGAATGCAGTTTCAGCCTAAAAAAACCATGTACACCCCTCTTTTAAAGATACATCTAATGCTGTATTTTCAGTGATGGAGAATCATAGATAAACTCAAAACAGTGGTAGAAAGGTATCACTTTTAATGAGAATATCTAGAGTTCCCTCCAAGAAAGTGAGTTATTTTCAGGAAAATTCTGGTTGTAATCATTGACAATTATCAGGGAAGGATGAGCAGTTACAAAGAGCAGGAAGAAAGAAATTGAAATGATTATCCTCACCACAGTTACTATTGGACCTCTGGTAGCTAGTTCCAAGGAAAAATGGTTGCCTCAAACAAACAAAAAGATTCTCCAGGCATAGGTCCCAACCCTGTACTGCTGCTGCTCTGTATTTTTCCTCAACAATATGATGGGGTTAAACATGTTTTCCTCAACTGGAGTATATTTGAGCAGACAGGCTCACTGCCTAGGGCCCTTCCTACATGGGAACTCTAGAACTCTTCCCTTCTAAACCTGGAAGAATCTATAGCCGTGATATAGGCATGTGTACCAGAGATGGCATTCAGAGCCCTCTCTGTGGGCACACGCACCATCACCAGCTGGTCTTCACGGGCACCGAAGTGCTGAAAAACGGCCTGAAAATGGCCGCAAAAATGACCTGAAAAACAGTCCGGAAAATGGCCCAAAAACGGCCTGAAAATGGCCTGAAAAACGGCCTAAAAACGGCCTGAAAATAGCCCGGAAAATGGCCTAGAAAACGACCCCAAAATGGCCTAGAAGCATCCCAAAGTACGGCCTGGAAAATGGCCTGAAAACAGCTGGAAAACAGCCAAAAAAACGGCCTGAAAACAGCCCAGAAAACAGCCCAGTAAACAGCTAAAATAGCCTGAAAATGGCTGAAAAACAGCCCAGAAAACTGCCTGAAAATGGCCTGAACAACAACCTGGAAAATGGCCTGAAAACGCCCCAAAAACAGCCTGCAAACAGTCTCTAAATGGCCTGGAAAATGGCCTGAAAACGGCCCCCCAACTGCCAAAACAGAGGCACACATGCACACACATGCATGCGTGTTCCGGTTTGGAAACTCAGTGCCGAAAAGATTCGCCATTGCTGACCTATAGCCAGAATAGCTTTAAAGCCTGCCCTGAAATTGCCATAATAATCCCCTCTTATTAGCTTTCTCTCTGCTCCTTCCTGAGGGTGAAATCTAAGAGGATTACCTTGGCTTTCATGCTCAGAGACTTCATACAGGGTTGCCTATCTCAGAGAGACGCACCTGTCCCATGCCACACAAGAAGCCATTGGAGACAGAGGGCCTAGCCAAGGGCAAAGTGGAGGAAGGAAAGCAGCCTGCCAGGCATGACAGTGAGTCCCAGGACAGCAAAACTGAAAGCCCTGCCTCTCAGCAAAGCTCACAGTCGGGCCCTCATACCAAGCACAGCAAGAAGCATCAAGATGACCCTCATGCAGCTGACACCAAAGCCTATTCCCCATTCCTCAACAAAGTCTTCGGCAAGGTGAGTGAGTGGCTGCAGAGCAGGAGTACGCAACTTTCTGAAGACCCCACCAGGCTCCACGGAAGGCTGCATGCCCCAAATAGGAAGATCGAGGGCCTGTTGGGTGGGACATCAGGGTGTATAAGTGGTAAAATGGATGACTCGAGTCTCTGCAAGGTTTAATTCGTCCATTCCTCTTCAACAGCTGGAAAAATGCCAGCAAAGGACAAGCTCCCTGGTTTCCTTAGAGAGGGCCATTCTTCAGTCCATGGGCTGACAAGAAAAGCATGTTGGCTTCATCTTTATTCTGTTACAGGAAGAAGGCCAGAAACGGGCTCTCCTTGCAGTTTGCAGTGCAGGACAACTGAAAGAGAGGAATTGCTGGAGTCTCCCATCTTTGTTCTTCTTACCAAGCATTCTCTGCTGGCAGGAAAAACAACATTAATGACTCTAACTTAACATGCAGTGAGGCAGGGCTGGGTATACATAGGCAGGTGGTACTTTGAACAGCCGGTCAAACCACTTGTCAAGCTGGCCCTCTACATTCCCAACCTATCGATAGTTTTTAGACACAGATCCTGCTTCACCCAGCCATACTTCTTTATCCTTATTGCCTTGATGTTGTTCTTCTTCTCTTGCTGCTGCAGTCACTATGGAGCACAGTTTGATGGAGGAGGGAGACAAGGTTTCACTTCCATGATGCCTTCCCACTCCTTCTTCCACTTCTTCACTTTCAGAAGGCCATTCTCCGCTGAAGATGGAAGATGTCAGGATGATGATATAGCGGAGGAGTCAGGCAGATAAGCTTTCTCTTAGGATCTGGGATTGAGAAGGTCCTGGTTGCCAGTGTTCCTCTTCTTACATATGTAGTAAAATTGGAGAGAGGAGTATGAAGTAAATTTAAATGATCCAAGACCAAGTAAAAGCATTTAATTAAAATCTCCTCATCTGTATTTACTAAGTTATTCCTTAGCTATCCATTTAGCCTACTGAGATTTAAAACAACCGTGGGTTTCTGGTGGAGGTGGCAGAGAATGGGAGGTGGGTGGGGTCATCTCACTGTCCTCACCACTAATGCCACTAGAACCCTGAGAAAATATATTGAAGTACTTTGGCATCCAAGAGTGATGTTTCCGGCAAAATGTTTAATATGCAAGCCATGTGAGATCCCTTAATCAAGGGTCTTCAAACTTGACAAGTTTAAGACTTGTGGACTTCAACTCCCAGATTTCCTAAGCTAACATGAGTGGAGGAGGGATTCTGGGAGTTGAAATCCACAAGTCTTAAATCTGTCAAGTTTGAAGACCCCTGCTCTAGCTATTACTCTGGCGCTAGTGATATAGAGGAAGAGCAACAGGGAGAGCAAGCAACATTATTTCCTCTCTTCAACAGCAGATCTCATGTTTTGATGATGAGTCCTTAGTAGCTAGAATGAATTTACCTAGATCTACCGTGTTTCTCCAACAATACGGCCTCCACCAATAGGAAGACCCAGCATGTTTTCTAGGCATGAAATGAAATTAAGCCCCTCCCCCCAAATTTAGGCCTAGTTGAAAACATGCTGGGGGGGGGCAGGGGTTAAAATATTCTGGGGGGAGGGCGGGGGGGGGAAACTTGCCTTTAACAGTGCCCTGCGTGGCGCTGCCGCTGTTCTCGCACCAGCAGGAAGTGTAGAAGCATTTCTGCTGCTTCTTGGGTGGGGGAGCTGCCTCCATGGCTTCCACAGTTCCCGCCGGCATGACAACAGCAGCAGCTGTACAGGAGGCTTCCGCACACACCCGAGCAACAGCAGAAACGCTTCCACGTTCCCGCCGGCGCTGCTGCTGTTCTCGCGCCAGCGCCAGCGGGAACTGTGGAGGTAAGCAAAGGAAAAGCAAGAGCGGCAGAGGAAGCAGCAGTGGCAGGCGCTGAAGGTCTTGCAATTTAAAATGCCCTGCCAAAACCGACATCCACACCGCTGCCGCCCACCAGCTGATGGGGGGGAGAAAAATTAATTCACCCCCGAAAAGATGGTCTAGCCGTTTTTTCGGGGCTCAAAAAAAATAAGGCCCTGCCTTATTTTGTGAGAAACACGGTAAGAAATTAGGTATGTTTGAAGTTTGTCAAAATAACCACTAAACACACACACACATGCACATATGCTCAAACTCAAGGGAAAAAAATGTAAAATGATGTACTGTTGGTATATAGTTCCAGAAAAATCATCCATAATGTACAGTGGGGCAAAAAAGTATTTAGTCAGCCACCAATTGTGCAAGTTCTCCCACTTAAAAAGATGAGAGAGGCCTGTAATTGATATCATAGGTATACCTCACCTATGAGAGACAAAATGTGAAAACAAATCCAGACAATCACATTGTCTGATTTGGAAAGAATTTATTTGCAAATTATGGTGGAAAATAAGTATTTGGTCAGTATCAAAAGTTCATCTCAATACTTTGTTATATATCCTTTGTTGGCAATGACAGAGGTCAAACGTTTTCTGTTAAGTCTTCACAAGGTTGTCACACACTGTTGCTGGTATGTTGGCCCATTCCTTCATGCAGATCTCCTTTAGAGCAGTGATGTTTTGGGGCTGTCGCTGGGCAACACGGACTTTCAACTCCCTCCAAAGATTTTCTATGGGGTTGAGATCTGGAGACTGGCTAGGCCACTCCAGGACCTTGAAATGCTTCTTACGAAGCCACTCCTTCGTTGCCTGGGCAGTGTGTTTGGGATCATTGTCATGCTGAAAGACCCAGCCACGTTTCATCTTCAATGCCCTTGCTGATGGAAGGAGGTTTGCACTCAAAATCTCACGATACATGGCCCCATTCATTCTTTCCTGTACACGGATCAGTCGTCCTGTTCCCTTTGCAGAGAAACAGCCCCAAAGCATGATGTTGCCACCCCCATGCTTCACAATAGGTATGGTGTTCTTTGGTTGTAACTCAGCATTTTCTCTCCTCCAAACATGTCGAGTTGTGTTTCTACCAAACAGTTCTACTTTGGTTTCATCTGACCATATGACATTCTCCCAGTCCTCTTCTGGATCATCCAAATGCTCTCTAGCAAACTTCAGACGGGCCCAGACATGTACTGGCTTAAGCAGGGGGACACGTCTGGCACTGCGGGATCTGAGTCCCTGGCGACGTAGTGTGTTACTGATGGTAGCCTTTATTACGTTGGTCCCAGTTCTCTGCAGGTCATTCACTAGGTCCCCCCGTGTAGTTCTGGGATTTTTGCTTACTGTTCTTGTGATCATTTTGACCCCACGGGGTGAGATCTTGCATGGAGCCCAGATCAAGGGAGATTATCAGTGGTCTTGTATGTCTTCCATTTTCTAATTATTGCTCCCACAGTTGATTTCTTCACACCAAGCTGCTTGCCTATTGCAGATTCAGTCTTCCCAGCCTGGTGCAGGTCTACAATTTTGTTTCTGGTGTCCTTTGACAGCTCTTTGATCTTCACCATAGTGGAGTTTGGAGTGTGACTGTTTGAGGTTGTGGACAGGTGTCTTTTATACTGATAACAAGTTCAAACAGGTGCCATTAATACAGGTAATGAGTGGAGGACAGAGGATCCTCTTAAAGAAGAAGTTACAGGTCTATGAGAGCCAGCAATCCTGCTTGTTTGTAGGTAACCATTTTAACTTATTTTCCACCATAATTTGCAAATAAATTCTTTCCAAATCAGACAATGTGATTGTCTGGATTTGTTTTCACATTTTGTCTCTAATAGGTGAGGTATACCTATGATGACAATTACAGGCCTCTCTCATCTTTTTAAGTGGGAGAACTTGCACAATTGGTGGCTGACTAAATATTTTTTTGCCCCACTGTATATAGATACTTCAAATTTATGTTGATGCAAATGTGGACAACATTAAAGGTCATTTTATCATGCCTGATATACTGGTAAAAAGCCAGAAATGTCTGGGTTCAAATATATTCAATATATTATATAAACTTGGACTCTGAGATTAAAATATTAAATATAAATGTTATTAAAATATAAATGTATCTATAGCTGCTGTCAAGAAGATTGGAAGCTACTTTAGAATCTTTTCATTTTTATTATTACTACTCATTGTTACTTTATTCTTTAATTCAACATTTGTATTGTTTTTAATTCTGTTGAAAAATTTCAGTAAAAAACATTTTAAAAAAGAATTCAAAAAAACCTGTATTTTCCAACTGGAGCCCCTTATGGCCTACAGGAAAGAAATGAAAAATAAATATGGAGAACTTGGAAATAGTTAAGTTCCTGAAGGAAGAATTACTTTCATCTCTAAACTGATGCTATAATTCAAAAGTAACATTAAAACAGGAGTTACGACAGATTTGTCTCTTGAGGAGTGAGTTAAGAAATGTCAATGCCAGAAGTAAATGTTAGTTAAATCTAAATGGATGTCTAATATTGCAAGTGTTAGCTTATTTGTTAAGACACTACTAGTTTTTTCTACCAACCTGCTGGGTTGGTTTCACCTTGGCTTCAACCCTGGTAAGAAAATAGTTTAAGCAAAAGGAGGTTCAGTACTTCCCCAAAGCAAAGAGGTTTGCTCTGGGTGCAGCTGCAGAGAAAATGGAGTAGAGAGAGAGAGACTTGTTTTACAGGGGAGCTTATTCTGGATGAGGAACTGTGTATGTGTAGATTCTAGGGTGACACTTGAGGGGCATAAGTGTGTGTAACTGCATGTTATCTATGATGTTTATTCTTGTGAACATGCAGTTCCACTCGGAGACAATTTTAATTAAATCTATTTGTGTTTACAGGCTTTAATATGTGGATTAGGTCCCAGTAATTTATTTGAGGATTTAAGGAAGCTTGAGTAAAAGATTCCCTCCCACCTTTGCTATTTTTACTTGGTTAACTCACTTTCAGCTTGACTGCCAATTATCTAGAGGAGACACCAATTCTCACTCAGTCCATTGTGGATTCTCTTAATGTTTGAGGGAAGATGGAGACAGTATAAGGAATAAAATTTATTTTGGTATAGAACTTCCCACAACTGCATTCCTCTGGACAAAAAATATACCTAGAAGGCAAGTCAAGAAGAGGGGATGGATAATTACTTCAATGGAATTTGACTTGTACTTTCAGCAGTGGTAATTTGCAAGAACGTGGGATTTTTTTTGTAACTAAGGAAGCTTTCACTGGATTTGAAATACTTAGCCTTTTCATTTTTCAAAGCGGTCTCTTGCTGCTGAGAAATTAGTACATTTCCTGCAAAGCAATTTTTTAAACCAGCAGGCAGTAGGACTGGCAGGGGGCATGGGATGCCTCAAGGAGGAACTGAAGCTCCATGACAAAGCCTCAATTTGCATGCAGATGCAGACCCTAGGTTCAGGAATGGTGATGTGAATGATCTGCCTAATGGGGCCCTGGAGAGCAACTGTCAACCAAACTGGGTAATATTGGGATACATTTTATCTACAGCAACTTTGGGGTCAGATGATCATTATCTACCCTGGCAATTCTGCCATTGTAATAATAAGGCTATATAGCTAATTAACCAGAGTGCATGCTGAGTAAGATATCAGAGAAGAAAGCATTTGGGCCACCACCTATACAGTACATGCATGCATATTCACAACTCCTATGAGTGATTTAAGCTAATTTACATTTTAATTAATGTTTAAAGTTAAAATATGGTTACCCACTAATACTCCCCAACTTTACTTCCTCTTCTGTTCCATACCAATCAGCAATTGATTGATGAATGATAATACTATATAGGCAAAGCTTCAGTAAACAGCCAACAAGTAATCACAGAACTCCAGCAACCAACCAGAACAGGCAGAAAATATGCAGGGAAAGAATTGGACCCACTAAAGAGCATAAGAGGCACGATCTATTGAACACAGACGATCAACTCTCCGCTGCTAATAGACAGCCCGTATCTGCTACCTTGTTAGGAGGCTAGAAAATTGCATTAGCTTGACCAGTAGGTAGAGAAGATATGGGGAAATGCAGACTAGTGATTTCCAAGATGTCCTTTTATTTGGAAGTATTTCAGCAGTGTCTACTTCAGGGGAGGGTGAACTCTGTTATGAGTAAAAATCTTTATGCGGAGCCTCCTTCTATTCACCTGGAAATGTAGGCATATCTCTGGGCTACCAAGGTATGAGCAACCACTAGATGGCAACCCAGAGTTAGAGTTTGCTGTATCTAGTTGTAAATGGTTGTGAGGATTCCTGTGACCCAGATACAGCATGCCTAAATGAAAACCTGCAGAAGTGAGCTTGATCTCCAATCCATTTAATCCAATTTTCAGCAGATTAATTTGGGAAAGGATTTCTCCCTAGGGTGGAAGTATGTAGGTATAAGTGCATATATGTGCAAAAGTGCGCCATCGTGCCTCCTGTCCCTGTCCTATTGTCCCCATTTAATCATACCCATTTTCTGTATTCTTACTCATGTTTATACTTATATCTATTATTTTGTAAGCGATTGACAAATAAAATAAAATAAATAAAATAAATATTTGGGAGGGGGTATTTTAATGTCCTCAACTCTTTATCCAAGTTTTCCCCCATGACAATCAGAGACGGGACTTTTGAGGACACTTGTGAGGGAAATATGACCTTAATAGTAAAACAATGGCCGTAACTGAATTTTGTATATATCTTTTTCTTCTTGTTTTAAAAAAATAATCCTCCCAGTCAAAATTTTTTACTATCGGTTCTGTGGGCATGGCTTGGTGGGCGTGGCAGGGGAAGGATACTGTAAAATCTCCAGGCAGAGGTGGTATTTGCCGGTTTTCCGAACTACTCAAAATTTCCACTACCGGTTCTCCAGAACTGGTCAGAACCGGCTGAATACCCACCTCTGCTCCCAGTGCCTGAATAGTCTTTTTTGGGAAGGAGGGGGAGGGCTTGCTCTACTTTGTGTTTTTGTCTAATAAGACTTGAATTTCAGTAAATTTTGAAACTTTCTGCACATGTTGAAAATCCCTCTTGTTTTTCAGTAGCCTAGTTCTGGGTATTTTCCTCATGGTGTCCCTCAGCAATGTTTGTTGTTTAAAAGATAAAATTGTTATTAACAGTTACTAAAAAATAAAAGCTGGATCTTCTCTTCCTGGATCCTGCGAAAACATAATTTTGTACTGTATTACCAATCCAAAGCTATTTATTTTAGACGTGTTTCCTTCAATTTGTGCTTTCTGAAAACTTCTGCTCACTTGGGACTTGTTTTTCATCTTATTTATTTATTTACTTATTTATTTATTATTTAAATTTGTATACTGCCCCCTCTCCCAAGGGACTCGGGGCGGTGCACAGCCAGATAAAAAACATATAAATACACATACCATAATTTAAAATGCATTAAAAGAATTAAATAAATTGGCCATTAAAAGTTAAGAAGTAGGGAATTAAGAAAATTAAAACCATTTAAAACCGAATTTAAAACCACTGTACATAACTCTAGGCCAGACCGGCTAGATGGAATAGGTGGGTTTTTAGTGCGTGCCAGAAGGTCAATAGGTCGGGGACAGTCCTCATCTCCGGGGCAATTCATTCCAGAGGGAGGGTGCTCCCAAAGAGAAGGCCCAAACCTCGGGATCACCAGCCGTCCAGCCAGCGGCACCCTGAGGAGGCCCGCTCTATGGGAGCATACTGGTTGACGAGTGACCGATGGTGGTAGCAGGCAGTCCCGTAAATATCCAGGTCCCAAGCCATGGAGCGCTTTAAAGATGGTCACCAACATCTTGAATCGCACCCGGAAGGCTACCGGGAGCCAATGCAGCTCACGCAAAAGTGGTGTAACATGGGAGCTCCAAGAAGCCCCCAAAACCACTCGCGCGGCCGCATTTTGCACCAATTGGACCCTCCAGGTGCTCTTCAAGTGGAGCCCCATGTAGAGAGCATTGGCATAATCCAGACGGGAGATGACGAGGGCGGATGTAACCGTGCAAAGTGTGTCCCGATCCAGAAAGGGCTGCAATTGGTAGATCCTACGGACCTGATAAAAAGTCCCCCTGGCGATAGTTGCTATATGGTTTTCTAACGACAGCTGTACATCCAGGAGGACACCCAAATTGCGCACCCTCTATATGGGGACCAGAATTTTCACCCCCCACGGCCGGCGAAGGAGTAAGCTGGCTGTATCGGGGCACCGGAAAGCACAGCCACTCGGTTTTGGCTGGGTTGAGCTGAAGCCTGTTCCGCCCCATCCAACCCTGCACAGCCTCCAGGCACCGGGTCATCACTTCCATGGCTTCGTCAGGGTGGCCTGGGGTAGAAAAGTACAGCTGAGTATCATCAGCGTACTGATGGAATTCTACCCCAAAGCCACGGATGATCTCACCCAGCGGCTTCACATAAATGTTGAACAGGAGGGGACCCCTGAGATACCCCACAGATTAGGGGCCTCGAGGTCGATCTCTGCCCTCCTGCCAACACAAATTGCAAGCGGTTGGAGAGGAAGGAGGAGAACTACCATAACACAGTGCCTCCCACTCCCAAACCCCCAGCCGCCGCAATAAGATACTGTGGTCGACAGTATCAAAAGCCACTGAGAGATCTAATAGGACCAGGACAGAGGAATACCGCCTGTCACGGGCCCTCCAGAGATCATCAACTAATGCCGTTTCCGTGCTGTACCGAGGCCTGAAGCCTGATTGGCGTGGATCCAAATAGGATGTTTCAGGTGCCGGGGGAGCTGTTGTGCCACAATCTGTTATGCAGATTATATTAAACGTTACAAAGATAATCCTTTTTTGTAATGGTGCAAATTCCAGAGACAGCAAAAATGTCCCCCCCCCTCATCTTTTTAATATGCATTTCCAGCTTTGTAGAACTTTTTGAGATTTTCCTGCAGTGAAAGCAGTAAAAAGGATTAACCAAATCAGCTTCAGACCCAGAGATCCTGGCATCCTGGCGGGATTTGAACACCTCCAATCTTTCCATAGGCACAAAGGAGGCTTTTTCAGGGACAACGTGTCTCATGGCAAATTCTTGTTTGCTGATAAAGAAGCTCCAGTAAAGCTTCTTCAGCAAGTTAGATCTTAACTTTATATAGCTGAAACTATAATAAATGTTACTTATGAATTTTCCCTCCCTTCTTTTATACATTCCCTATATGCCTCACTTTGGGTTTTCAGGTAAGGTGGGATGTGTTGTTATATCACCTTTTAGTTTTTGAAGAAAAGATGAGATATTTATATAATACATATTTTCTCTTTCTCCTTCCTCTTCCTCTCCTTCTCCTTCTCCTTCTCCTTCTTCTTCTCCTTCTTCTTCTTCCTCGTCCTCCTCCCCTCCTCCTCCTTCCTTCTTCCTCCTCCTTCCTTCTTCCTTCTTTTTTCTTCTTTTTGCTAGGAGAGAGAGCTTTCCCCATTGGAACTGGATGGTGAGTTGGCAATGTTTAGGAAACACAATGGGGTGGACTTTGGAGTTTGGCCATGAGGGGGAGATGCAGTCCTCATGTTTTTTACTGCTGATCACTAAAAAGGGCTTTTACTGATTTACGCAGTTCCCAGTCTTCATTTCCATAGTGGGTATTTCAGTGTCCATTTTTGAGAAGACTTAAATGATAATGTAATTTAATTGATTTGATTATTTAGAATTTCAAATAGTTTCATCACACCAAGGTATATTCTAGTTTGTGATTTAATCAAAAATTAGTTTGTTAAGTCAGTACCACAGGCATTTTTTAAAGAAAGGGAGTCACCAATGGAGGATGAGCAGTTCTTAATGGAGGATGAACAAGTAAAAATATGAGACAGACCCAGTTTAGCCATTGTCATTTATTCTGGCTATTTATGAATTTCCATCAAGTAGGCAAAATGCATAAATCAGCAAGAAGTTTCCAGATGTGTAGCCGCGGGGGGGGGATCCAAATTTTAAAAAAATATAATTTTGTTTACAAGTAGTGCTCAACTAATGACCACAATTGAGCCCAAAATTTATTTTCTAAGCAAGGCCCTTGTTAAGTGGGTTGTGCTCCATTTTACAACCTGTTTTGGTCACAGTTATTAAGCAAACCATTGCAGCTGTTAAGTGAATTATGCAGTTGTTAAGTGAATCTGGCTTCCCCTTTTGACTTTGCTTGTCAGAGGCTAACAGGGAAAGGTTGCAAAAGGTGATGATCACATGACTCCAGGACACTGCAATTGTCATAAATACATGCCAGTTGCCAAGTGCGAGCAAACTTTGATCAGGTGACCATGAGGATGCTGCAATGGTCATAAGTGTGAAAACCAGTCATAAATCACTTTTTTCACTGATGTGGCAACTTTGAATGGTCACTAAATGAATGGTTGTAAGTTGAGGACTACCTGCCTATCCATAAATATTACCCTAATAGCATATTTGCTTTCCTTTTAGATTTTTTTTCTGTTTTGTTGTTTAAGGAGAAAAGATTGAAAAAATTTATATTAGAAGAAAAGAAAGTACAGAAAGGAAAATTAGTGATAATAATTCTTTATGTATAGGTATTTATTAAGGTAATAAACTGTCTCTCCTGCAAAACTGTAGTCATGATGGTTCCAAATTAGCCAACATGGCAATTTTGTGTGTCAAAATGATTGCTGTCTAGACAGTACAGCTCTACAGAGATTACTTGTGCTTTTTAATTTAAAGCAGGGGTGTCAAACTCGATTTCATTGAGGGCCACATCAGGGTTTGTTCTGGGTTGGTCAATTCATATTTAAAATACTTACCATCCATTGGGTCAAATTCTGGCGGGAGTTTTCGCCCTCGCCAGTGGCTGGTATCTGGCGCGGCCAGCCCTTTAAAAGGAGAGGCTGCCGCGCCGCCAGCCCGAGTCGATCCCTGCAAATAAACAGAAAAGAGCTATCTCACTAAAGGTGTGCAGTCTCGTTTATTCCGCCGCAAAACACTGGCGACGAGGATGGGATCGAGACAGCACCAGCAGTGAGTGAATAGCGGCGAAACACGAGCGGCAAAATGGCCGGAAACAACCCCCCACCAGAACATTTCAACCCGGCAAAGGAAGAATGGCAGACGTACATCGATCGCTTCCTCATGTTTCTAGAGAGCAGCGAGCTGAGCAGCGTGTCGGAGCACAGAAAGAGAGCGGTATTCCTAACGCATTGCGGTCCAGCAGTCTTCAAAATGGCAAAAAATCTGGCATCACCAACGGATGTGAAGACGTTAGCCTGGCCGGAGTTAGAAAAAATCCTGCGAGCACACTATGCTCCTACAGTCTCCTGCCTTATCAAGCGCCACGAATTTTACCTCCGAAACCAGAGAGAGGGTGAGTCCATCGCGGATTTCGTAGCAGAGTTAAGAGACATTGGGGGGGATTGTGAATTTTCAGATTTCAATGAGGCTTTGAGGGATCGGATCGTACTGGGGTTAAAAGACCCAATATTGCAGAGCAAATTACTTAACCGACCTAAGATAACAGCTAATGAGGCGATAGAGGAAGCTACCGCAGCCGAAACCGCTCAAAAGTCGGTGGCAAAAATGAAAAAAATCAATCACGCCGCACTCTACAATAGCAAGGAGACGATCAGACCTCAAAGCGAGGGAGAAAAAACCACGACACACCATGAGGACCTAGAATCCGAAGACAGTAATGAGGAAGACGAGGTATGCCATCTAAAGACTACGAAAGGGGGAAAAGAGCGGCCAAACAGAAGGGTTGATTTCGAATGTAATCGATGTGGAGGAAATCACCCCAGATCAGAGTGCCGTTTTATAGATGCCATCTGTAGGAAGTGTGAGAAAAGGGGTCACATTGCCAGAGTATGCAGAGCCAGGACCAGTTACAGCCCAAGACAAAGAAGAAGCCCACCCCCAAGAGGGAGAGAGGGAGAACAGATGACCAGTAGCCGTTGGAACCAAGACGGGAGGAATAGAAAATACAAAGAATCATCTAACAGAAGACAAGAGACACACCAAACAGTGATAATTGGTCATGCAAATACGACAAACATTAGAAAAGTCCACATTACAGTTGGCATTGAGGGACGAGAGTGCGAGATGGAAGTGGATTCGGGTTCGTTCCTCTCCATGGTCTCGTGGAACAACATCAAAGATTTAATCCCAAGCTTACAGCGGAGCCAACTCTCGAGACAGAAGCTAATACTGAAAGACTACCAGGGAAATCGAATTCCAGTTGTGGGAGTTGGACATTTCCAAGTAACTTTCAAAAATCACACTGAAATCCTGCCCTTAACAATAGTGGACCGAAACAGACCAAGTCTTTTGGGTCTAGAATGGTTCGAGCCGCTAGGAATCGGGATGACCGGCATCAACCATGTTTCAGATACAGATTGGGAAGCAGACCTCGTGCAAGAATTCCAGGAGTTATTCAACGGAGAACTAGGCAAGTACCGGGGAAACCCAATATCATTTAATCTAGACCCTAAGGTGACACCTATTAGATTAAAAGCTAGAAGAGTACCATTCGCCTTAAAACCAAAAATAGAAGAACAGCTAGATAAACTAGTTAAGCAAGGGGTCATCGAACCTGTTGATCACGCTAAGTGGGAGACCCCTATAGTAACCCCTATCAAGGCGGATGGGTCGATTCGGATCTGTGGGGATTTTAAGGCCACCCTTAACCATGCGCTGCAACAAAGCGCATATCCCGTTCCGGTGGTACAACATTTGCTACACTCTATCAAAGGCGGAAAAATTTTTGCAAAACTCGATTTGGCTCAGGCTTATCAGCAACTACCCGTAGACCAAAAAACGGCTGAAGCCCAAACCATTGTTACACACCGGGGCGCATTCAAATGCAACCGCCTCCAATTTGGCGTCAGAGTGGCTCCAGGCATTTTCCAAGGGTTAATGGAACGCCTCCTACAGGGAATACCGGGGGTTATACCATACTTTGACGATGTACTAATCGCAGCTAGTAACAAAGAGCAATTGCGAGATCGTCTAAGAGAAGTCCTTACCAAATTCACGGAAGCGGGGCTCAAGGTTAAAAAAGAAAAATGTACATTGATGACAGAAAAAATAGAATTTTTAGGATATCTTATTGATGGCGACGGTATCCACCCAACCGAAGGAAAGGTCCGTGCCATAAATGACGCCCCCACACCAAACAACAAGACTGAGCTGCAAGCTTTCCTGGGACTAATAAATTTTTATCATGTTTTTCTGCCACAGAAAGCTACAGTGGTGGAACCTTTGCATAGGCTTTTGGACAAAAATGCAGTTTGGAAGTGGGGCAGTCGGGAAGAAACAGCATTTAACCGAATAAAAGAGCTTCTGACTTCAACTAAGGTGATTATACAGTATAATGAAACATTGCCGTTGATACTAACTTGCGATGCGTCGCCTTTTGGGGTCGGAGCCGTTCTGAGCCACTGTCTACCGGATAACAGAGAAGCCCCAATCGCATTCTATTCAAAAACACTATCTAAAAGCCAGAGGAATTATAGTCAATTAGACAAAGAAGCTCTAGCCATAATTGCTGGTATTAAACGTTTCCATGAATACCTGTATGGCCGTCAGTTTTCTATAATAACTGATCACAAACCGCTGTTAGGACTCCTGGCTGGAAACAAAGCAACCCCTAATATTTTATCCCCCAGAATGACAAGATGGACAGAATTCCTTGCAGCATATAACTACACTCTGTTTTACCGCCCCGGCCCATCAATTTTGCACGCTGATGCATTAAGTCGCTGCCCATTACCGGACAGTGACCCTGACCCGAATCCTTGTACCACAACATTCTTAATTGAGACTTTAACCGATTTCCCGATTACGGCAGCAGACATCGCTCAAGAAACCGCCAACGACAACTTACTGCATAAAGTGAGGGGTTGGATTGTAAAGGGATGGCCGGACATTCAGCTACAGAACGAGTATACACAGTTTAAACAGAGACAAATGGAACTATCAGTAATGAAGGGGTGCGTACTTTGGGGTGATAGAGTGGTTATTCCAAAAAGACTACGGACTAAAATTTTAAGACTATTGCATGAGGGTCATCCAGGGGTAGTTAAAATGAAAAGCTTAGCAAGAAGTTATGTTTGGTGGCCGGGTTTAGACAAGGACGTCACGGACTGGGTTGGGGTTTGCCAACCATGCCAAACATCCCGACCCTCACCCCCGAAAGCACCGGCCACAGAGTGGGATGTTCCCAGGGGACCATGGTCTAGACTGCATATAGATTTCGCGGGTCCGACAAATGGTCACACATTTTTAATTCTGGTGGATGCTTATTCAAACTGGCTAGAAGTAAGCCTAATGCAGTCAACCTCTTCCGAAGCTGTCATCCGACAGCTCAGGAAATGGTTCTCAACACACGGTTTGCCAGACACCCTAGTATCTGACAATGGGCCACAATTCACAGCAATAGAGTTTGAGAGTTACCTCGCCAGCTTGGGCATACGGCATGCCCTAACCGCGCCGGCACACCCGGCGGCGAACGGACGAGCCGAACGCATGGTTCGTTTCACCAAAGAGACACTACACAAACTAGGCCAGGGCCCCATACAGGCTCGAATTGACAAACTACTATTCTTACAACATACCACACCTAGCACTATCACTAACAAGACCCCAGCAGAATTACTAATGGGGAGGAAACTACGCTCCCCCCTAGACAGGTTACACCCCACATACTCCACAGATAAACCGATTGATTCTTCCAGTAAAATAAGGACTTTCCAAATCGGAGACCTAGTCTACGCAAAAAACTTGATCGGACATCCCTTATGGGTGCCAGCCACCATAACACAAATCACAGGCCCACGATCATACCGCCTAACCACTTCTGATAACAGGACTTGGAAGCGGCATATCGATCAAATTAGATCCCGCACCCTACCCAGATCCCACGATCACCCTGGGGGGGAAGGGGAATTACCACTAAGCAACAACAAGACAACAAACCCACAAATAAACAACGACGACCTAACTCACACATATACACCCTCAACACTAGCCCCGGTCGAGTTTCGCAACTACGCACCTGGGCCTGGTGAACATCCAGATAGAGACCTTGGCGAGACCGACGATAATCCAAGTCCGGGAGGGAGCGGCACAGCCACATCAACTAGCCGAGCTGGGCCCGCCAGGAGTGACGCGGCCGACTCGACCTTCCCGAAGTTTCCGGGGCCGGGAGCAGGAGGATCAACAGGTCCTTCCGCACCGGCCAACAGCGACGACACGACTGAGCTGCGCAGGTCCAGTCGGGTCCACAGGAGCCCCGCCTACTTACGTGACTACGTCACGTAGGCGCGGCTCCTGATTGGTCGGACTAGACCAAGAGGGGAGGGGTGTTCTGGGTTGGTCAATTCATATTTAAAATACTTACCATCCATTGGGTCAAATTCTGGCGGGAGTTTTCGCCCTCGCCAGTGGCTGGTATCTGGCGCGGCCAGCCCTTTAAAAGGAGAGGCTGCCGCGCCGCCAGCCCGAGTCGATCCCTGCAAATAAACAGAAAAGAGCTATCTCACTAAAGGTGTGCAGTCTCGTTTATTCCGCCGCAAAACAGGGTTGTGTTTAACCCCGGGGGTGTGTGGCCAAGGTGAGTGTGGCCAGCTTGATGTCACTCGTGTCGGGGGTGCCTGTGGTGGCCCGAGCACTCAGACAGCAAAAATGGGCTCCCGAGCTTCAGTTTTCGGCCACGATGGCCTCCTGCAGCCCTCTGCCAGCAAAAATGGAGCTTGGGGGGCAGCACATGAGCTCCATTTTCGCTGGCAGAGGGCTGCAGGAGGCTGTTGTGGCTGAAAAGGGAGCCTGGGAGGGCCATGCTCCATTTTCGCTGACAGAGGCACCATGGGCAGGTCCTTTATTGTTTCAAGGGCAGCCCCATAGGCCAGATCTAAACACCCCACAAGCCGCATCTGGCCCACAGGCCTTGAGTTTGACACCCCTGGCTTAAAGCCAGCCTCTCCAGTTTTCTAGCAACCTCTGAATGACTGTGGCTAGTAAGAGTCCCCAAGGGCATGCTTGGCTTCCAAGGCCATGGGCCTTTCCTGGGTCCCCAATGGGAGAACAAAAGTCAAGGCAGGAATTTTTTCTTTATGTCTGCAATGGCAGAGCTGCTAAATGCTTTCAAGGAATTTGACACGGATCAGGATGGCCTCCTCAGCTGCAAAGATCTGGGAGATTGCATGCGAACCATGGGCTACATGCCTACAGAGATGGAGCTGCTGGAGATCTCCCAGCACATCAAAATGCGCAGTGAGTTGAATATTTATGTGCTTCTCCAGTTTCCAAGGCTCGCAGTCAATAATAATCAGAGGATGGAATCCTGCTGAGGTAACCAGGTCAGTATCGGGTAGTTTCTCAGTCTCAGTATACAGGAGTCCTGATTTTGTTTGCAATTGATAATTTTAGTTGCATAGAAAACTGCTCAGATTTTTGAGCAGCAGATAATATGAAAAAAAACAAGAACTGGTTGTAAAAGACATACAGCAATTCTTCAAGTTTCAGTTTCTTTCACAAGTTCCAATTGCAATGCACAATGTATCGAGTATGCATATATGCTGGCTGTGTTTTGGCTCCATCCTACACATATGCATATAAATGTGCAAAAATAAATCCCAAATCAAAATGGATTGCATGACTTGACATTTCATAGTTCACGTTTGATAAGAATGATATTTTCTAGAACAGAATTGGTTTTCTAGTATATTTTTAATTAAAAGAATAAACATCAGCTTAGCTCTGAATAATGTAATTTGTCTCTGGCTGCTAAGCTATTTTTTTTCCCTCAGTTGTGTGCAAAATCACATGGTTCTGCTCCCATTTTCTTCCTTTCTTACCATATCTACTGGCATACCTAGGTGCTGCTTCCAAAAGTGTTTTGAGTTGCAATTGTTCTGTAAACTGTACTACAGACTTATAAAAGCTCTGTTTAATTTCCATAAATACCTTTTAGGGAAAAAATGATTTTTTTTTTTTGCAAAACTCCTGCTTCCAAGGTCAGTGCAAGAATGTGAGAAACAGGAGTGGGTAAGAGTGTGGTTCACCTCAGCAGAGAAATGTGATGTACGGACAGAATATTTACATTTCATAATATTTAGGCATAGGGATGAAAAGATATTTAGAAGATGTAAATTAGATTCAGAATTATGTTCGTAGCTCATTACATTTCTTCTTAAATTACCCATAAACCATTTCAATAAAGTTGAAGAAATTTTGACCTCCATGAAATGCTTTCAATCACCATGTTACCCCATGTGTTGTCTTCTATTTCATTTTATGGAACTGATGCTAGAGGATCAGTTATGGACTGCTGGAGAACAGGAAATCTAAGAGCATGCTAATCACATTCTTTTTCTATAGGTATGGTAAAAATTTACAGAGTTCTGAAAGTTAGCTACTGTGGGAAAACAGAATGCTGAATTAGACATGCTTTTGGTCTGTTCCAACTTACTAGATTTATATGAAACTCTTAGTTTCATATAAATCTAATCAATAAAATAAATATATTGAAGAAAAGTAGTTTATACATCTAATAGCATCATCTCCTACCTCATTTGAAAGTGCTTCTTCCATCAATTGAACTAATCATTTCTTGTTATCTCTCCTCTTAGTGGGAGGGCGTATTGATTTTGAGGAGTTTGTAGAAATGATGAGCCCCAAACTGCTTGAAGAAACAGCTCATATGGTGGGCGTGAGGGAGCTGAAGATTGCCTTCCGTGAGGTATGATAGCAAAGTCATAAACTGGATATGTAAAGTTGTGCTGAAACCCATGCATAATATTTCCATAATTATTGATACTAAATTATTTTATGAAATGGAAGTAGAATAGAGATTTTTAGAAATATGCTTGTCCCCTAGGCAGAAAATACAGCATACAGTTGTGCTGCTACTTTATTACTGGAAAATAATTAAGTTAAATAACAAAGGGCATTTAATTATTTCAAGATGTGAAATATGTAGAAAGAGATATCTACTGAGTAATCTTACCAAGGATAAAGTGGGGACAACTGAGGCAGAAGGGGCCCACTTCCTAACCCTGCTAAACTTATGTGAAATAACTGAAAGTGATGGAATCTGGGATCCTTACTTTGAATGGGATGGAAGATCAACCTTCTGGACCATTTCAAGAGAATATACATCTCATCCAACACACTAACCTCTTTTTGCCTTCTAAACACTGGAGATCTGAAATTAGTTGGTACTCGCTGCAAACCTCAAGGAAGAAGTAGAGTTTATCTTTTTTTTTTTCCCCTCTGAGGAGAGAAATCTGAAAAGAGATATGGCTCCTCTGTCTAAGTCCAGAACCCTAACGTTTCACTTAGATTAACACAAAATGTCACCACTCAAATATTGTTGTGGCTCAGTCAGCTAGAGGGTTAGCAAGATGGTATCATTGGGAATAAATACAGATGCTGTTTTGATCAATTGAATGTCTTGAAGTAATCTTACTCTATGTACAAGTATCCTCTGTGTTTGATATTGTCCTTTTCTACAAATGGCACCTGTCTTTTTCTAGCTCATTTTAGCTTTATATATTTCTCTCATACTGGCTCCACAGAACTTGAAGACTATATTTGGCAAAATGCTTAACCTCTTCTCTTCTCCTCACTCCCTAATTGATTGTTTGTTCTGGGTAAACAATATTAATAAATTGAAAAATATTACTGCAGTGCCTTTTGGTTTACACCTAGATTTATTTATCCAATTGATTTATTTAGATTGATGTATTTCTGGTTATTTAAAGAAAACTCTTTAAGTAAATAGACATAGACTAAAGTAATAGAGATTCAAAAGTGTATCTCCCATTGTAGTGCTTTATCTCCAATATTTTTTGCAGATAGAACATTTAAAAGTTATATGTGCTTTTGGAATGAAGAATGAATTTTAAGATAGGGACAGTTAATTATAGCTTTATTGAACAGCAAGGAGCTAAGTCAATCTAGCTTATAAAATGAAGTTGATGCTTCTCAGTGCTATGAAAATCTATTTCCTGATAGGTTACATTTCAGACGACATAGAACACATCCAGACAACCAGTTTGATGTGACTTCTTTAATCCATAAGGCTGCATCAACCTAGAATTGCTATATCTGTGTAGCCAATGTCCACTTTGCTTTGGTAAAGAGACCAGTGAATGGTATTATTTTAACAGTTTCTTGGCTTAATAAGCTGCAGCGATAGTAGGATTTCCCAGCCAATGGAGCAAATACCTATCATTTGCTCTCTATGATATGCATAATGGCCTGGAGAGGAGGAAAGTTTTGAGAGATAGACCCAACTGATTATCTTACAATTGAATGTTCTGAGTTTAAAGGGGGAAATGCTACTTTACTATTAGTATCGCCAAGGAGAACCTAAACCAATCTCACTGAGGAGCTGAAGGCAATTTCATGGGGAAGTGGTAGGGGGAAAAGGTTGCCTGCAAAGGTTTGTACCATTGGTTACATGCAAATAGGAAAAGGCCCTAAGTTTCTTTCCAGATGCCATTTGCTACATCAGCAAAATGCTTGATTATATAAAAATAAGATATTCAGAGGATACCTGTCTACCTACCAATCTGAAGATGAGGTAAGACATTTTTATTCTCTCATTTGCTTCTCTCCTGTAGAAAGATTCAAATTTTTTTACACCAGTTCTGTGGGCATGGCTTGATGGGTGTGGCAGGGGAAGGATACTGTAAAATCTCCAGTTAGGGGTGGTATTTACTAGTTCTCTGAACTACTCAAAATTTCCACTACCGGTTCTCCAGAACTGGTGAGAACCTGCTGAATACCACCTCTGCATGGCATAGTTATTAAATATGCTGGCATTCTGCACCCATGATAGCCACAATCTTGGTAGGAGATGTTCTCTTGGTCAGTGGCCCTTGAGCTACCTGTCTCCTCTGCACCCCAAATAGGAATGCAGGACCTTGAAATTGCATTACCAAAATATGGCAGCAATGTCCATTTTATGCAACATTACTTTTTTTTTCAGAGTAGAGGAGGAAATGGAAGGGAGAGGCCTGTGGGAAGGCAAACTGCACTGCCATTAAATCCCCTCGCTCCCGAGTATACAAATTTTTAATGTTGCAAATGAATTCTCATGCTGATGTTATTCTTGTGCAATTATCTAACCTCATGCCAATTGTCTGTCATTTAGGAGAGTGTACAGAGAAAAAAAATAGCAAGGTTGGAGAGTTTGAATAAGCATCAGAAGAGAAGGTAGAGGAGGAAAATAAGAATGGGAAGGTTAGATGGAGAATAAATAAGAAAGAAAGGTTTATTTATAACTTAGATGTATAAAGGTGTCCTGCTGAGGACAGATTCTGAATAGCATGCAATCGAACACAATATTTAAAATAGGAAAAAGAAATATATAGAATAATGTTAAACTGAACATAATAGGGAACAATATGCTGTAGCCAAGACAAACTACACACCAGTAGGCATGACACGAATCTCTCCCAGAGCTTGGGAAAGGAGCCAAGTTTTTAAATATCATCTCAGCATGAGTAGGCAGTCCAAAGCCTTCCAGGGAGAAATTGTTCCAAAGAGCAGGTGCTGCAACAGATGTTTGAGTGGGAAGTAAATACAGTCAGTTCTCAAGCAAGTTTTGGGAAGTTTTGCCCCCCGCAGAAAGGGCTCGCAACCTGGGTGTCCTCCTGGATGTACGGCTGTCGCTTGAACATCATATCGCGGCCGTCTCCAGGGGGGCGTTTCATCAGATCCGTCGGATCTACCGGTTGCGGCCCTTCCTGGATCGGGACGCCTTGCGCACGGTCACTCAGGCCCTTGTCACCTCTCGCCTGGACTATTGTAATGCCCTCTACATGGGGCTCCCCGTGGGGAGCATCCGGAGACTCCAGCTGGTGCAAAATGCAGCCGCGCGGATGATTATGGGGGCGTCGCATAGCGCCCATGTGACGCCACTTCTGCGCGAGCTGCATTGGTTGCCGGTGGCTCTCCGGGTTCGCTTTAAGGTTCTAGTTTTGACCTTTAGGGCGACCCATGGCATGGGACCAGGTTATCTTCAGACCGCATTCTGCCGGTGATCTCCAACAGGCCAGTGCGTTCCCACAGAGAGGGTCTGCTCCGGGTGCCGTCGGCCGCTATGTGTCGTCTGGCGGCGCCGAGGGGTAGGGCCTTCTCTGTGGGTGCCCCCGCCCTCTGGAATACTCTGCCACCGGAGCTTCGTACTGACACGGACCTGAGGGCCTTCAGGCGCGCGTTGAAGACCTGGCTCTTTGAGCAGGCCGGCCTGGGCTGAGATAATGGTTTTAATTTTGGTCTCCATGGTATTTAAATTTTAAATTGGGGTTTTAAGGTGGGGGGGGTGGGACCTATTTAGTTTTATTTGTCAGCCTAATTGGTTTAATACTTTTTTAATTTTTGTATATTTGTGGGTTTTTAGATAGGCTGTACACCGCCCTGAGTCCCCTGGGAGAAGGGCGGTATATAAATTTGATTAATAAATAATAAATAAATAAATTCCTTCTTTCTCAAGTTTGATACAGATGGAGATGGAGCTATCAGCAGTTTAGAGCTGCGCCAGGCTGTGACTGCTCTCTTAGGTGAGCAACTCAATGCCCAGGAGTTGGATGAGATCCTGCAGGATGTAGATCTCAATGGAGATGGAAAAGTGGACTTCGATGGTGAGAAAAGTCAGCACATATTTTGTTAACCCTTTCCCCTTAAATACTGCATTCTGAAAGGCAGGATCTGTTTTCTAGAAACGAAGCACTATATCAGAGGGGATTTTTTAAAAATGCCAAATAGATTCATCACAAATAGTACAGGACAACATTGGCTGGGTTGTTTAAAGAATGCATACCAATTCAGCAAATAATCTAGAAAAGTTGCAGGTTTCCAGAAATGGATAGCACTGCAATTGTGAATTCCAGTAGGAACCATACAGTAATCATCTGTTTTCAATTTTATCTATGAAGACATGCACAAGTTTGAACCAGAACTCTTTCATTTCAATGCATTTAATATACATTAAAAAAAATAGAATTCTTTGCTACTCATTACATCTCTAATGGAAGCAGAGATTGTGGCTACTGCTTGTTTCCCTTTGAAGCTTTGTATGATCTGTAGTCAATTTTGTAACTATTAGCTATTAGAGAATATGGGCCAATTTCAAAATTTACAGTTGGATAAGGTTGACTACCTCTTTTTATTATTGTTTGTATACTAGTAGCCATATCTTTTCCATGGAACATAAACTAGAATTACAACTCTGAAACTTAATGTGATCCCCAAGACATGCATCTGTTCTAAGGACTTATCATAAATACAGCCAGGGGAAAATGAATTTTGGTAGGGAGGAGGGAATTGTGCCAGGAAACTAGATTAATACTTCCACAATATAGTCCATTCCATACATGAGAGAGTTATCACACTGAGAGGATGTAATGCCTGTTGTGATTTCTCCAAGGACTAGGATGCAGCTCAGGGGTGGACTTCAAAATTTTTAGCGAGGGCCTCTCTGACCTAATGACAAGCTGAATGGGCGTGGTTGGGTGGTCATGTGATTGGGTGGGTGTGGACAACTCGACATTGCTTCTTTGCCCTAATTACCTAAATATATATATGCCAAAAGTTGTTTATTATTTCGTGCATTTAATACTTAAATAAAAGATTGGGTGAAACCAGGCTTAATAGCAGTGACTGTGAGAGGGATCTTGGAGTCTTAGTGGAATTTCTGGTGAGTTATATGATTCTTATTATTTGGGAATTAATCCCTTTGGAGGATACTGGCAATGTTATCTGATTTTCTCAGTGGCTCTCCCTTGCAAGCACTGAGTGGATTGCTTATCTAGCTTGCAACATTTTTACAAGGTGTGAAATGCTCTTGGTTGAACGCCTAGAAGTTCAATTAAGCCTATTAAGAGTTTTCTCTTGCTGCTTGTCTTTCTGAGGTTATTGGGGGCTCTTCGAGCCCTGCAGAGTCTTAGCTAGGGACTCTCCTAGCCTCTGCAAGGCCTCAGCAGCTCACCTCTGATGCAACTATGATGGTTTATTACACTATCCCTCTTCCTAAGGCCGGTCCATACTTTGGATCTTTGTCCCTTGCCTCATTTTTACCAGAAAGCTATGATTACACATCCTTCCTCTTTTACTATCCACCATCCAAATCATTGCCATAGATTAGAGGGAATAGATCCCCTGAGACAAAGATATTGATTGAGAAGAAGATAAGAACCTTTCAAAAACATGATTGACCTGAGTCTTCCTGTCTCTTTCAGAGTTTGTCATGATGTTGTCATCCATGTAACAAGGACCAAGAGGAGAAGAATGGGATGTCTTTTTGTTTCCAGAATTACCTTGCTCAGTAATGAGAAGGAATTGGTTTCTGCTGCCAGCTTTTTTCACTTCCTGGAGATAGGAACTTCTCAACAGGAATGAAATTCTCTTTCCCTAAGTCTGGATCCAAAGCTCCAAAGTATCTCAGGGAGCAAATGCTAACTCTGTGTGCAGGCAGATTTTATGTTTTGAGCAAAATGGCTGGGCTAAATCTAGAGAACTTACCTGGTACCATCTTTGCTTGTTAGAAACAGAAAACACTTCAGGATCCATACCTGTGTGGCAAGGCCTGGCAAATTCTGTCCAGGTATGGAGCCATATCCAGGTATATTTGATTTTCTCTGACATTTCCCCCTGCCTCATGCCCCCCCCATCAGCTCAAAATTCCTGGAGACTTAAAATAAACTGAAGTTTACTAATTCATTCATCCAAAGATATTCTGTTGAGCTGAATGGTAATTGTTTTTAATTCCCTCAGAACAAAATGAATAAATGAATGACAAGCCTCTTCCCAGATATTTTAAGGTAAAGGGAAAGAGACTCATTCATGAAGACTCCTTGCTGGAAACTATAAGTATGTGTATCCTATTTCAGTACCCTAGTTAAATAAAAATAAAATCAGCTTTGGATTTGTAAACAAAACTATTATAATTCCAAAGAGCAATACCTGAAATGCTTCCCAGGAATTACATGAATTCAATGTCAGCTTGAAATTTGGAAAAAAGTTAAAGATCACTATATGCAACCATAAATATATTTGTTTTCTTTGGACAGTTGCATAAATATTAGTTATATATATGTTTATGCATATTCATATGCAAAAACAGAGTCAGACTCTGGCTATGTTACTGAACAAGTGCAATGCTACATATTGAAATTGTATGAAACATAATTGAAATATTTGTATTTTGTTTTTCTCAAATTCATGTGTTAAGTCTAGATAGCTAGTGATAATTAAAATTCACAATATTGGACCACAGATGAAATCAAAATGTAATAGTATGACACATCTGGCAAACAGAACAAAGTCTTAGTTAAAATCACTTCAGCCTGACAAATTAAAAGCTTGCTTCTTACTTTAAAATTGCGAATAAGGTCTTCAGAATTTCACTTTCCAAAATAGTAGTGTGTCTATAGAGAATGTTCTTTGTCCAATCAATTGATCCTCCACCATGGATAGGAGCATAGAAAGCCTACTCAGCTTGGTCTTAATGGGTAGGCAAGACTGGTGTGACAAGAGCTTCTACCTGGGATCCTTGATTTTGCTAGGACATTATAGTCATCAACAATTGTAATTATACTCATAAATATTTAGCAACTAAAAGATGTATGGCAGGATAGAAGTAATATGATCCCATAGGTAACACCCATAACTCCTTTGCACCAGTTGAAGCTTCTGAAAACTTCTAGTGATACCCCATGCTAAATGCTTTGTAATAATCAAATCTAACAATAACTGAGACACAGTGAGTCAGTTTTCCTCAGGAATGGGCACGGCATTCCTGACCACAGCTTCTTTGCTTCTTTGCCTCAGGAAACGATTTCCCCAAAACAAGTAGCATCTGCTGGCTGAGGAATTCTGGGAGTTGAAGTCCACAGATCTTCAAACCACCAAGGTTGAAAAACACAGAAAACTCTTTGCATAAACAAATGGAATGTGTAGCTTGGCTGTGGGTAGAAGACTAACCACAAACATTGCTTCATGTAGGAAGGAAGTCCTGTTTCTGTGTCTGTTCTCCTCGTCACACAACAGACAGGAACAGATAAAAACATTAAATACAACTCCAGAAAGGCAGAGCTTCCACAGTTACTTCCCATTTCACCTTGCATGCCTCCTGTTTGCCTATTACTTCTCAGCATCTTTTTAAGATGATTTTATCATTCTTTTTCTTTTTTAAAAAAGTGCTTAGACTTTTTATACCATGTTCAGAAAAAAGGCTCAGCTAGTGGGTCTAGCATCTCTGTGTTTGGGAGATGTTACTTGGACCGCTGAGAGACAGCCAAACCTATTATTCAAAAGACCCTCCTATGCTTGCTCAACCTCCCCACCACATTATGAGGGGGAGGGAGTGTGATTGGTACTTGTTTTCCCCACCAACAGGGTCCATCAGTGGGAAGGGAAATCAAGCTGAGGGATAGAATCAAGTGTTAACACAATTTTATAATTTCTATTTACTTTTTATTTATTTGATCGGTCAATCGCTTACAAGATACAGGTGTAAGAATAAACATAGTTTTGAATACATGAGATAGGTACTTATAAGAAAAATAAAAAGAAACAATAGGACAGGCACGATTGATGGGCTTATAATGCCTTGATATATGCCTTGGAATACTGCATCCAGTTTTGTTTGCCGCGATGTAAAAAAAAGATGTTGAGACTCTAGAAAGAGTGCAGAGAAGAGCAACAAAGATGATTAGGGGACTGGAAGTTAAAACATATAAAGAACAGTTGTGGAATTTGATATATCTAGTTTAATGAAAAGAAGGACGAGGGGTGACATGACAGCAATGTTCCAATATCTCAGGGGCTGCCACAAAGAAGAGGGAGTCACTCTATTCTCCAAAGCACCTGAGGGCAGG
Organism: Bungarus multicinctus; assembly: GCA_023653725.1. NCBI lineage: Eukaryota > Metazoa > Chordata > Lepidosauria > Squamata > Elapidae > Bungarus > Bungarus multicinctus. Next base: position 54,972,732 of record CM042838.1, on the reverse strand, counting down.
ACAAGAAGCCAGGGTGGAAAGTAATCAAGAAGAGAAGCAACTTAGAATTAGGGAGAAATTTCCTGACAGTTAGTACAATTAATCAGAGGAACAATTTGTTTCCAGGAGTTTTTAACAAGAGATTGGACAATCATTTGTCCGAAATGGTATAGGGCTTTCTGAGCAATGGGACAGCAGGTTTCCTGAGCAGGAGCAGGGAGTTGAATTAGAAGGTCCCTTCCAACTCTGTTATTCTGTTAAGTTTTTATTCAAGCCATGGGGTTCCACCATTTGCTTTACTCAACGTATTCCACATTGAAACTGCAAGGAATGACCCACATATCAGGTGCAAAATGTAAAATCACCGAACCAGTAGTTACACCAGTCGGATCTCATCCCTGGGGCAGACTCTTTCTCAGTTTCATTTTGTGACCATTAAGGGATTGCTGGCTCTTGCCCCTTTTATCTGATTGTTTTCTAGGTAGTGTTTCTCCTTCTCTTTCTTCAAGGTCACTAATTCCTTCCATTACAATAGTCAGTGAATGATAGAAGGTTGATTATTCTTTGGGGGTCTCTATAAAGCTCCCCCCAAGTCCCTAATCCTAAAAGTGAGGTGGCTAGTGGCAAGGTAGTGTTGTCCAGGATTCAATCATCCACCACTTTCAAGAAAGGCCTTGAATTGTTTCTATTAGCTGTGTGTTGTTACTGGTATCATTGATCTGTTATTGTTGTTATTTTTCATAGTACTATTATAAAAATATTTATTAAATTAATTTAATATAATAACTATTTGGGGGTCAATGAACAAACTGAAATGTCATGAAGAGGTTAAGCAGCTGAAGAGTTTGGGGTCTCCTCCTGACCTAGATGATTTAGATCTGAGAGACAATGTTTTTTTTCCTGGCTCATCCAATATATCAAATTTGCTGCACATGCATCAAAAGATTATCCTAGAAATGGGGTGGAATATCAAGCACCAATCTTGCACAAAATATTCAAATAAAATCTCAAGGACTGACAGGCCCCAAAGCCAAGAATGAAACATAGAGATTCTTCCAAGCTTAGTTCTTTATTGGTTCCTCACCTATAGACAGAATATTGCCATACTAAGAAGCATGCTACTATTTGCATCTGCCATATATTCTGAGGGCTGTTAGGGAGGGGCTGTCTTTTCCCTCTTTCTCTCACACAAAATATCCAGACTGAGTTGTCTGTTATTCCTCCAAACTGCACTCCTCCATCTTGGAAATCCTCATTACATTTCATCACAAGGGCACATATTTGTTTTGGAAAAGGTCACACTATATTGCCTCAGCATGGGTGATAATTGCATCAGGCAACAAATTAAGGAGTGATTATCATCATATGTATCAGTGTTCCAATGAAACTCCCCATTTCATTCAGCACTCAGAAACCAAGTTCATCCAAGTAAGAATTTATTAAAGAAGTCATATTGGCACATCTGGGAAAACCCAAACCTGAGAGTTCTGGGTTTTCCCTTCCCAAAAGAAATTCAAAGATCCATCCCCTGCACCCACCAGTCCATCACATGGTCCAATCAATCATCATTCCAACTGGAGTCTTCTCCAGGGGCAGGGTAATTGACTTTATGAGAAGAGTGTTGTTGAGTCTAATATTCCTTCTCTATGAAATCCCCCCTCCCAAATTCCCAGGCACTAAAACGTGGCGGCGTAGAAGCTTCTAAGCAAAATATGGCTTCCAAGGCTGATAATTTGTTTGTTACATGGATTACGCCATGCATAACTGCTTTCATTATTTGTCATCGGTTTGGTGCCGATTCTTAGTGACCGCATACATTTTCTCCAGTATCACTGATTCTTAGAATGTGCACAACACAGAAACCTCCATTGACTTTGATTATTAGTCAACTCATCATACTTAAAATGCCTTCTGCAGTGCCGGTTGGGTGAATGTTTCCTTTTTTGTCTTCCAAAAGGCTATTTTCTTCTCATAGTAGGCTGCTTCATTGATGAAGACTGGGAAGAAAGTATCGTCACCATCATGCAGAATATCCTCTCCATCGAAAGTCTGGAAAACTGGGTCTCCGGGCTTCAGGAGCTGGAAATCTTTATCCTAAGGGAGATGATTTGATGCTTATACCAAGAACAAAATAGCCGGAAGGTTTTTCAAAGAGCAAGAATTCCCTCCCCCCTGTAGTATCCTCTGATGAGCTGCAAACAATCCTTGCAGGAGATGAAACTGTTGTAATGAGCACTGTCACTGTTGGATGATTAATTGCAGACTTCAGTGGAGTCTGATATGTTATTATCCTATGTTCTCTATACTACTCAAGCAGACAACTCGGTGATCAGAGGACCCAAGGTCAGGGAAAGGACATTCTGACAAGTGAAATTTTCCTCTGCCTTGCAGTGCTATGGCACACTTACTAAACCTCATAGTTTCACATGCTATTTGAACTCCAGTTTCCTAGCACAATATTTCCCCTCCCACACAAGGCAGTTACTGGAGCTGAACAGCAATCCTCTTCATTTCTCCTCCTGGTCCTGAAACCCCGAGATCCTGCAGAAGCAAAGGAGGGGTCCCTAATGCCCAGTAAGAGTGCTTCTCCAGCCCTGCCTTGCCCACTCCTTGCTATTCTAATGTTACAAACATCTCCACAGCCCTATTCCACATAAAAAGAAAACACAGGCATTTGCTGTTGCTATGGCTCTTAATTTTATACGTTGCTGTGGATGTTTTGATTTTGATTCTGTGCTCTGTAGTGGATTTTATTGAAAAGGGGAAGGAAAAGCACATTCATTTTTATTGCATTAAAAACCTTTTGAAGATGTAAGGAATAGCAGTATGTATCAAGAAAAAAAGAAAGAATCTAGGAGGAAGGATGGACCAAAAAAAAAAAAATCCCTTCCAAAATGAACCAGTCACAATATGAAGTGTTGCAAAGGTTAAAAAAAAAAAGTCAAATTGCTCTAATTTTAAATAAAATGCAGAAGAGCCCAGAAAAAAAAAATAGACAGCTGTCAAAGCTACCTGATAGGTTGGGTGATTGCACAGATCCAAAGGGGATCAAACTGGTGCAAAATGGTCGTGTACAGATGTCCAAAGTTTTAAACACTTAATGTTACCATATTTTCCGGCGTATAAGACGACCGGGCGTATAAGACGACCCCCTAATTTTATAGTTAAAACATAGGTTTAGGCCTATATTCGCTGTATAAGACTACCCCCCCACTTCCGAGCCAACACCATTTCTTTTTTAATTAAATTTTTAATGAACATACCGTAACATACCGTACTATGCATGTGTCCTGATACAGCATAATTTGCATGCATAAAAAGCCTGCTTGGATTGGCTGAGTTAGAGAGGCGGTCCGAGCAGCCTTGCAGTGATTGGTGCAGGATCGAGTTGGAAAATTCGTTTCGTGGCAATATCCAGACGATTTTCGTTTAGCGGCATATCGAAACGTTTTTCGGAATATACTCGGCGTATAAGACGACCCCCGATTTTTGGTTGACTTTTTTTCGTTTCAAAAGTCATCTTATATGCCGGAAAATATGGTATATTATATTGCAAAGAACAGCCAGTTTCAAACGATGTGTGCATGCATACATGCACTCATATGCACTCCCTCTCCCTCTCTCTCTCTCTCTCACACACACAAACATAGGCCCTCTCTTCTTTCCTCCCTCTCCTCATACTCACCTGTAAATTTGGATGTATTACAGCAGAAATCTCCCCATTGGGATAACGGGGGAAGTCCTTCCATTCCACTGGTATGTATGCCTCAATTTCAAAGGCTGGGAACAAGGTGCCTAACAAAAAGAAGCAGACCAACAACCAGATTGCACAACATTTATACTCAGTCATCACAATCAGGACAAATTCCTTCCCCACCACCCTGGGCAATTGATAATCCCTATTCAGATGTTTGTCAGCTTCTGCATCTGAAGCTACTGCATATCTTTAATGTTAAAACTCATGCCAAGCTACAGCTTGATCAGCATAAATCTCATGACAGATCACGAGAGTGTGACACAGGAGGGAAACAAGATTATATTTCCAGACATATTGCTGAAAAATACATGATGGTTGGTTGATAGCTCACTGTTAGTTTTTCTTTCACTTTTATTTTGACAAAGGGAGAGCTTGTTGCCATAGCTTTCATTGTTTTATCAGTAAAACTATGACATTCTGGTAATCTCCAAAATTGGTCTCACTAAGGCTAATATTTCTCACTCACGTTTATGGGAGCTTCTCAGTTCAAGAATCAAAATAGGTCACCTTTGTTAAAAAGCTCAATGAAGTCCAAAGCGCAGGCCACGATCGTTCTCATCTTAGCAAGCAGGTCAGCTCGTGCCACTCCCTGGGGTTGTGGGCCCAACTCTAATGCTGTAAGGGATTATAGGAAGAAAGAGGGAGGGTGTACATCATTATGGAATTAAGTTGGAATGCCTTTGTTTACCTTACATACACCTTTCCTTCTTCTACATGGATCACGCATGGCAATGCAAGAACTGCAATATTTCCCACTTTTTACTTGGAGAATACCTATGAGATATTGGAAAAAAACTACAAACTACTAATGTAGGGTCCAAGGATGATTTTTCCAAAGAACAAATGGACTGCTTCAAGAAAGTCCAGCTGCCTTTTGAAAAAACGCCTTTGGGACAACCATGACCTGGATATTTGAGAATCTCCATAGACATTTACTAATGTAGGAATGGCCATTACAGGGATGGGATTCAAATTTCTTAACCAGTTCTGTGGGTGTGGCTTAATCTGTGGACGTGTCTTTATAGTCATGTGACTGAATGGGTGTGGCTTGGTGGTTACGTGTTGGTGGGCATGGCTTGTATGTAAATATTCTAAATATTTATGTAAATATAGAATTTTTTTATTATAAAAAGAGCAACTTTTACCCAAAATCAGGCAAAGCAGGCAGGCAGATTGAGTTGCTCACAGAATCACAGATTCACTCAGAGATTTATCTTTTTGCAATCTGCTACCTGAGTCTGCACTGAAAAATAGAAGCTTCAATCCTAAGGAAGGTTCAGCTCTGCTTTTAAATTAGCTAAAAAGCAAGAAATCCAACGATTTTCCTGCTTTCTAGCTAATCTAAATCTCCTGGCACAACTGACAGTTGGAACAGCTGATGGTCGGGGGCAAAGGAAAAATAGCAACTTACCAAAAATTAGGCAAAGGCACAAGACAGGCAAGTTGGATGGCGTGCATGTCAGGTAAGGAGTGAGTGGACAGGATGGAGAGGGGCGGGGCCAGCCAGTGGTGCGATTTGCTGATTCTTCGAACTGCACAGAATCGTAAAAGCCGGTTCCATAAAATCGGTCCAACCAGGTAGAATCCCATCCCTGGGCCATTATCTCTAAGTCTATTTCATAATATAAATTATACTATATCTGTAAAGAATGGGGGAAACTAGCCTATCTTATAAACAACTGATTTAATATGCATTCAAGAGAAACCCAAATAAGTTATGCTAGAAGAAAATAAGATTTGAACAAAATAAAAGTTTGGAAAACAGGTGGGAGAGATGTGAATTACATTTTCATTAGTTTTTAGTTGTATAAAACTAAATAATGTGAGAAAACAACATTCCAATCTTATCTTGCTGAATTTGAGCTCTTTCAATCTCTTCCAACAAAAAGCAACCAACTGAATATTTTAATAGTATATTTTTAAATCTCCCATTATAGAAAAGCAACTCTTTGATACTGTCACTATATTATACAGGATATCAACATAGAAATTGAATTAAGAAACCAATGTCAAAAAAGACCAATCTAGGTAAGAGTTGGTTTGATGTAGACCAGGGTTGGCTTGAAACATCTAATCAAAAGATTAGACACCATGTAAAGAGTTAATAGGATCTTTTGTGAACTTTTGTAATGTTGCAGCTGAAATTTATGAGCCATATGTATCTTTTCCAGACCGTCCATATACTTCTTTCCAGGACATTTCTAGGAAAGGTCACCAGGCTGAGAACTATTCCTTACCTAGCCCATGTTTAGCCACTGACATCATAACATTAGCCTCCTCTCCAGATGCTTGACAGACTAAGATGGGACAGTGTCTCACTATACAGTGTTTCTGCAAAGGCAGGAAAAAAGATGACTTTTAAAAGAAATCTCAGCTTTCTTTTCTTGAAAACAGGAGAAAAAGTTAGATTCTTAGGAAATTTCAGAAACATGACCTTACCTGGATGTAGTTACACATGTGTATGGACAACAGGCTAAATTCAGACTTCAGTAAGAGGCAGCAACCCATGTTGGCTGTGGTGTTGTGTAGGTCTAACATAAAATCATAGGCTTGAGATGAGCCTCTGGGTCCAAAGATCTGGTTGATCTCCTGAGCACGTTGAATCTCCTGAAGGTCTGAATCTGAAGCCTTGGTACTGAGAAAGAGATGTTCAAAACAATGGTAGTCTGGTAGGTCTGATAGGGAGCAGATGCTTCTTCTAATCTGACTATGCTGATATATTGGGCTCCAACTTTTACTCTTCTAGCCAGCATGGATAAAGCCACTTTGGCTGGAATTAGTTGGAAATGGAGATATGCTAGCAGTTTTGGAGGGCATCAGACTGAGGAAGGTGAGTGTAAAGTTTTATGGCAACAAACCTTAAGTGAGGGCTTAGACATCTAAGCAGCTTCATATTTGATACAAAGAAATGTAAGCTTTGGTATGTTGTCTTTCCCAATAACTCCTGAGAAGGGTGGTCTTTGTGTTTCCTACAAAACTTATAGAGATTTCAGGAAAGCATAATACTTACTTTAGAAAAGCTGCAGCAAACATACGATTAAGATCCCTCCCAGTGTAGCGCACACACTGCTCGACTGCACGTGGGTTGCCCACAAAAGGTGTGACCTGAAAGGTACTGCGTTGCAACTCAGATGGATCCTGTAGCCAGTGCTTGACTAGATAAACACCTGACATTTCATTCCCATGAGTGCCCCCGCATATTGCTACGCGTCTCAAGGGAGGAAGGTATTGTGGCTGTGACATGATGGGGTTTCAGACTCTGTTGTGAGAAAGAAGACCACATGGGGTTATCAACAACCCCTTTAGCAATACTGGAGAGTTCTCATCTGCAACCCACTAAGCCAAGCCCCTCATCTTATCTTTGAATCTTCCCCAGTACCCACTTCTTCAATGTTTTAATACAAGAGTTGAGACTCCATGGATCACTATATCTTCAGCATTCAGTACAGGTAGTCCTCAACTTACAACCACAATTAAGCATAAAACTTATGTTGTTAAGTGAGTTTTGTCCCATTTTATGACATTTCTTGCCACAGTTGTTAAGTGAATCACTGCAGTTGTGTGAGTTAACAACATAGATGTTAAGTGAATCTGGCTTCCCCATTGACTTTGCTTGTTACAAAGTTGTGAAAGGTAATTCCATGACCCTGGGACACCCACAACTGTCACAAATTTATTCATTTGCTAAGCATCCAAATTTTGATCATGTGACCACGAGGATGACACAAGTGCCGTAAGTATAAAAAATGTTTATAAGTCATTTTTTTCAGTGCCATTGTAACTTCAGTCAATCTATGAACTATTGTAAGTTGAGGATTATCTGCACATTCATTCATTCATTCATTCATTCATTCATTCATTCATTTATTTATATTAAATTTATATGCTGCCAGTCTCACCAATAAGGCAACTCTTAAGAGACATGTCTCATATGTAATGATATTGTTGTGTAAACAAATACTTTGCACAATGATATTATGAGGCACATGTCTCACACACATACGTGGACATTCCTGCTCCAAATACAGTTCATCTACCACTGTCACCCATTGACTATGATGGGATTGGCACATGAATTCCATGTGAGGATTCTGAACATGTGTGAAAGCACCTTTCAACCTCTGTGTGCCCACAGATTGCAGGATATTGTAACCAGTTGTAAATACGAGCTGGTTGCCACAAGCATCTAAAATTCAATCATGTTACCAAGAGAGTGGTGCAGCAGTAGTAACTGTGAGAATAGGTTGTAAATAACTTTTAATGAGTCTGTCATAACTTCAAATGGTCCTTAAGCAACAGTGGTAAGTTAAGGACTACTTGTATAAGGTCCACAGATGTGAAGAATATCACTGATGAAACAGGGAGTCTAGGAAGTAAAACATCAGCAGTTTGTAAGTGCCAGTAGCCCAACCACCTCTAGAAAAATGACATCTATCCGTGATGTGGATGGTATAATTTCAATTCTTCTGCAAAATCTGTGGTGAGCTAATTCTCCTCTATTATTGTTTCCCAGACTGTACCGTGGAGCACATCCCTCCATCTTTGACTTGTCTGCTGCATGGGTTATAAGCAGATATGCTATTTAAAGAGAATATGGGAGAATGCCCCTTCAAGATCACCTGATTCCATATTCTGATTAGATTAAAAACAATTCCAATCATCCTGGGTTGTTAGTAGACATACTGAAATTATCAGTTACCCATTTTCTTGAACAAAAGTAGGAGAGAGGCAGAAGATGGTGCTTTTGGTATGACAGTTTCTTGAGGAAATAGCTGTGCACTGCTTAATGTGAGATATATTAGGACAAAGTACAATCCTAAAAGCAGGATATCCCCTGTAATTTAATCCTTAAGAATTTGGCTTTTTGAACATGCACTGAGTTGACACTAACAAAAGAACCTTTATAATCCTTAATGAGTGGAGGGACTAATAACCAACCAGAAAAAGAATTCAAATACAACCATTTTCCAGAATGTCAGAGAAGATAAAAGGGACCCAGAGATAGTATTTAGCACTGTGCAATGTCTGGTACAGAGAACGGGTGGTTTTCTTTGGGAATCTGATAAAGAGTTAGCAAATAGAATAACCAGCATTTACCTGTCCTATAAAAGTAGCTAGCAACCTATGCTATTACTCCCCCTCTAAAGATTCTTCCTGATCCTTTTTCTGCTTAAAATTGTATTTGTACTTATGAATGTTACAATGTGAGAACTTACTCAACTTGAAATTCTTGTCTACTTGCTTAGTCCTGGCAAAAAGAACAGAGAGGAGACCTGTTAGTCTCTTATCATGTCTAGGAATTCTATTAAAGCAGCTTTGTTGGTATGTATGTATGTATGTATGTATGTATGTATGTATGTATGTATGTATGTATGTATGTATGTATGTGTCTCCAAGTCAATCTTAACTTCTGGGGAATTGCTGAGCTACTCTTTTGCAGTTTTCTTTGTGTGTATATGTGTATGTATGCAGGGGGAAGGAGGAGGGAGAAATTTTATTGAGCATTGCAATTACAAATGCAAGAACTAATACAAACAAAAGAAAAAATACAAAGCAAAATAGTACAGAAAAGAAAAGAAAAAAGAAAAGAAGGGAAAAAAGACTTCCTCTTTTATAACAGGTATAAATAATATTATTAACATCACTTTCTCTTAAAATTCGACAAATGATCTCTCTTTCTCATATCTCAAATCTATAAACAAATCTTTAAACCCTTGTTTTTCTGTCCTTGTCAGCAAAAGTCAATTAAGAATTACCAGATATAACAACATATATATATTTAACCTTGATCAAATAAACCTTTTACTTTTAACAATCCTGTTCTTTTTATATTCCTCCTCTCTTTTTTAGCATAAAAATATGTTGAACCTTAATCCCCTCAAAGTCCTGGAACATGATTTCTTCTCATTTTTTTCTTCATCCTTTCTTACAAAATTCTTCACCACTTTAACAGATCTCTTTTGAAGATCCAATATAACAAAGTTATCCAAGTCATTCTTTTGGTTTGGTAAAACATCAGCTGGTTTGTATATCCAGCGTAGCTTTTTCTTCTTTCTCTTCCTTCTCCTTATTTTTAGATCTACTTCAATCCCTGCATTTTTCCTGGCAACATTCAGAAATGTTTCCCAGGACTAAGAGAGAGAGAGTCTCTCCCAAGGTCTCCCAACTGATTTTAAGTACTATACCAAACTAGATCTTTGTTGAGTTTTACGTCCTATTTTTAATTATACTTTACTACTCAGCTGAAGTGTAGTCACTATCATTGAGATGGATATTGTTCTTAGTTACACTTCCAAGCTTGCTGGGCTAAATCTTAGAACAAAAAAATCCATGAAAGTACAGGGTAGGCAAGCACAATAAAAAATAAGAACAGCAAACAAACAGAATAGTAACCATTTCCAAATTCAAGGACAACTATAAACTTTAGAGGACCCATTGGCTGAATGACACACTTAACAAGAAAATTCACTACTTTATATTTGATGTAGATTACAGCTTTCAGGTTAAAGAATTCCCAACGGCAATCGTTTAAATTTAGGACATTTGAAACCTCAGTTAAGAGCTGGGTAATGAGAGGCATAGAACTAATGTTCCTGCTTCTTTTTAATTTTGAGTCAAGCCTGACTAGTGACTTGATGGACAACATTACACCATTTTCTTGGCAAATACTATATGAGGAATTTATAATAGTCTTCATCCAGGATGTTGTCCAATTTTTTGGTCAGGTGTATAGCTCAGATATTTCCTTCCTTCTAAGTACCAACCGTATGAACCCTGCTTAGACTTTTCTAGATTTGCCTAGGTCAGTCAAGTACTGCCACTTAGTAGAGCAGGTGGGAAGTTAAAATATTTCAAATAAACACGGTTTATTCCATAGAGTACCTTTGGACCAGTGGTGGGATTCAAATTTTTTTACTACCGGTTCTGTGGGTGTGGCTTGGTGGGCGTGGCAAGGAAAGGATACTGTAAAATCTCCAGTCAGAGGAGGTATTTGCCGGTTCTCTGAACTACTCATAATTTCCCCTATTGGTTCTCCAGAACTGGTCAGAACCTGCTAAATACTACCTCTGCTTTGGACTCCATATAGTCTTCAAGGCATTCTTAGAAAATCAAAACAATGGTGGGCTTCATTGTTTCAAAATGTGTCCATCTGTCCAGAAGAGGGATTGCTGTGTGAAGAACATCCTGGAATTACAAAGTGGGCTGGGAGAAGCAACTTTAGCAATTTGCCTTCTGGAAACTGGGTTTTTATTGTGCTCAAGCAATGAAATGGAGCCACCATTTTGTGAGAGTGCTGCCTTCTAAATTTCATGTATGCCCATGTATGCTCAAAAGAAGTTGGGGCCTCTCTGCAATGATACTGCTATCCTATGGTGCAAAGGGATAGAATGAGCGATTTTGCTCTCTACTTCTAAAGCAGTTTGCTGACTGAAAAATTGGTTCATATAGCTTCAAACTGCTATGGTTGGAAAACACTATCCTAAGTGGTGTGACATGAAACCAGAGAAAACTTCCTTCTTTCGGCTGATGTATGTGGAACTGTGGGGCATAGAGCCCATTTATGCCTTTTTGGGAATGGGAAATGTCTTTTCTGTTCTTGGCTGCTTCCAAAATGCCTCAACTGAGGCCTATTTCAAACCACTGACTTCCCCAAACTCTTCTTACTGGCAAGAGATTTCCCCCCCCTCTCCTTCTAATAGCATCAGCTCTTCACCCTCGTCCCTGATTTGTCTCTCCCTCTCCTCTTCTTGGCTGCCCATTTATCTCCCTCTGTCACCACCCATGGCAGTTCTAATATAATTGCTGGGCAGGTATTGAGCAGTGAGATGAGCAGGTGTGAGAAAGGACCAGGCGCAACTGTCACTAGCTTGGCAGGAGAAGATGGATGGTGAGAAAAGGAGGGCCACGTCCAGGAGCCTGAAGGCTAAACAGGGGAGGGGTAGAAAGGCCAGACAGCTGCCTCTGTACTAGCTCACTTTTCCTCTTCAGTGGGCTTGATCCAGAAAGGCTATTATACTTGTATATGTTATTAATCCATCCTGATTTTATATATGCCTGGGGCCTACCCCAAATCTATCCCAGAGTCCAGGAAGGCCTAAGTGTATGAGATCCTGCTACTACAGTCCATATTAACCATTCACTGGCCATCTCCCTTGTGATCCAATTCATGCCCTTGCCCAGGTAGCAATAGGAAGGGAAGAACAAGGTCCCCTGTTGGCACCTGGATGTGTCAATCATCCTCAGAGTTTGGCTGGTGATTTTTTCTCTCAAAATTGCCATTTTGCATCTAGCTTAGAGTACTTTGTGTCCTTCTCCAGATGTGGAATATGAAAGCCAAGTACAGTTCATAAATCAAAGTAAAATACGTACAGACTAGGAAAGTCCTACTCCAAGGAACTGAGTTTTGAATTAAAACTTCTGTGTTTGAGGAGATAAGAATCAAAATGTTTATGGATCCAGTAAAAGCATGATTCCAGAGAAATGGCAGTGTGTGCATTATCCTTGAACTATTTAGCATTGTCATGTGAGATATCTGCCAATGTCATGGCTAGATTTTAAATTTTTACTGCGAATGGTTTTGGCTTAGCACTACTATAGTTTACTCATGAAACTAGGATTAAACCAATTTAACAAAATATAGAAACTCAATCATAGAAAGCCAGCTTCCTAGGTCAATTGTACATTGAAAGATGTAGCCAAAAGAACCAGCTTTGCACCACTTAAGATTAAGGCCTTGTCCTCTCCTGAATTACGTTTTTAATAAATATTTTTAATAAAAGATTTTTTAAAACTATAGAACCATAGAGGAAGAAATAGAAAATATTAATAAGTTCAAAAAAGTGAATAACAAAAAAGGAAGGAAAAAGAAAGATCTAAAGTGACTTCCAATTTTCTTTGGAGCAGTAATAAATGTAGCAATTACCATCTCTACCCTACCATACTGTATGTAAAATCACAATTCCTTTCTTCCCATTAAAAAAAACTTTTTAATCAATAAATCCCAAAACCAGTGTTCAAATTTACTCATTTTCAGAAAAAAGTCTCTAAAAGATTTCCAATTTTTAAAAATAAAAATAGTGGTAGTTCCCTCTTAAATTCTCCTTTGAATTAGTGAAGCTTGCAAATCTGTGAACATAAACCAGAGAGCGTTCGTAGCAGATATAATGTCTGCATCGCAGGCTTATGCATTTTGCCCTGGCTTATCTCTCTCTCTCTGATTCTAGTCATCTAAAAATAAAGGAAAAGCCATTTAAATACAAAGTGTTGATGATGTTTTCTGATGGATGTTAGGGAATATTACGTGCCCACTGTGTTGTTAAATACCCCAGGCAGCCAAAATTACTGTTACTCTGAATTCCCTACTCCACAGATTCTCAAGATAACATTCCTAGAAAAAAGAGTGGCCTTGGCTACCTGGCAGGTAGAACCATAAGGATGCAAAGAAAGTTTGGTTGGGAGAGAAGACAGTTCCTACACCTGTAATCATTTCCTGTGTAGAAAAGAAAAAGTGCAAAGGTATTCCATCCCATTATTAAACTGCCAGGGGTCAGGAAAAAAAAAACCTGCATTTGAGAAACCCTCCTCTTTGATACAATATGGAAAGGCACTCAGGAGCTGACCAGGAGCCCCCATGTTCACTTGACACTAGAAACAGACTTGGGCTCTTTCATCATGGCTTCTTGTCTCTCTTTCTATGAGAAATGCTAACAACAATTAGAGCTGTCATGGCCACTGTATCTCAGAGGAAGCATTTTGCCCTCTGGCTTTAGCAATATTATTTCAGCCCAGGAGGTGGTCTCAGGACTGCTGCCCCTGGTCACCTGCTCATTGGGCTCATTAATCGATGGGTGTTGGCTGCGTGGACATGAGCACCCGATGATTCTAGCAAGTGCTGCTTTCATCCAACCAAGCCTTTATCGGATTCACTCTCCTCCCTGCTTTGCTGCTCATTGGAGGGAACGGAAACCTCTCTTGATACGTGTCCACCACTAGCCCCCCAGCCCTGCAGTGATGGAAAATAAAATCGCTCACACCATTCTGGAGATCTAGCTCAGAGCATTGCAGAACAGGAGATGGCAAGACTGAGAAGGGAATGAACAGAACGAGCCAGAGTCTTCCCACGGCCTTTCAGCTACCTACAATGTCAGGTAATTGGACCCAGGAATGTACTTCATCCATGTTTTGGACCTTGGCGGTTTTCTCTTTGAGCATTTTGAATTCTTCTAAGGCACTAGGTTCCTCTAGCGCTAGGACAGATAGGGATGCAGTTACTGGACTAATGCTGTTTCCCCAAACTAGTGCTATTGAGAAGAGTTGGACTACAACTCCCATCACCCCAAATCTAAAGGTTGGGAAAGGCTGCCTTAAAGATAGCTTACTCTTGCATTACTTTGCTGTGCAGAGTAGCAGCGTATTTGACGCTTGAGCTGGGCCTGTCTGGTGATAAGTCCACATGTGCTTGTTCAATAAAATCCTTGGATGTTGGAGATAGTCAGGTAGCATTTCTTCCATCTAGGTCAATTGGGAATCCTAAAGAATAGCAGCCTGGGTCATCTCAAGGGAAGTCCGCTCTAAGACTTCATAGGAAATGTTCTGAGAGTGCAAGAATCTGACTCAGTCCCTATGAGCGTCTAGTGGTGGTGGTGCTACACCTAAAAAACAATCAGGACATTAAGCTAAAGGGGTTGTGGTAGCAATGGGTGGAGCTCCTTGTTTATATCAGTATATGAGGGGCACACATGATTAAGCCACAAGAATAAATTTATCTAATTACTCACTTGTTTGATTTTAAATGCCAGCAATGGAATGAAATGTGGCAAATGCCTAAGGAGGAAGTGGTGGGGTTGCCCTGATGACTTCAGTTGGAATCCTGAAATAATGAGAATGAGGGGAGCAAGGCAGGTGAGATGGTTGGGTCATTCAGCTAGGAAGCTTACCATGCAACTTCCATGCAGCCATACCCAATTGGCAATTCTACCCAGTAACTCTTCCTGTGGCAGAATTTGCAGGATTGCAGGCATTGGGTGTAGCTGATGGATAGTGCATGAAGCTCCCCCCCCCTCCCGGTTTTATTATTTATAGCTTAAGAGCAGTTCACATGATGGATGGATTTAATTTTAACAGCCATTTTGATTGGAGAGATGCTAAATGAAGTCAATAATTAAACTCCCTATATAATTGAGGAGCTTCAGTTTGTTCTGGAATTTGTTTGTTTTTTAAAGAAAATCTAATTGTGTTGCAAACCACCCCCACCACTAGTTTTGCTATTGAACTTTGGCAATGTAACCCAGGACGTTGCAAAGCTGAGTTTAGGGAACATACTTAGACAATGAATCATGAATTGATTGTCCTTATTTTAAGGAAATTTGCTGGGATGGATAGCCCTGATGTTTTTAGGCACAAGGAAAATGAAAGGAGGTTAGACAAGGAACTTGCAGTTAGATGAATAGTAGAAGAATAGTAAATAGGCTTGAGCTTTGGTTGAATAATTTAGTTACGATTTTTGGGGTTCTGCACAAGTGTGTGAATTGATAACTGGAGTTGTGCATCTATCCAGAAACTTTTGGATGGCTGTGTAGTATCAATACAACAGAACTTTTTATTATAAAGTTACAGTAACAGAATTTTGCAAGTCTGAAAGTACATTTCTCTCCTGTTGCCTTTATAGCTCAAGAAACTGAAGTGGTTCTCTTTGGAGATATTTACTATTCCTACATTCCTTCTATGGGCTAAACTGCCTCTTATCCTACTGTTTCCCTGGCTGTCGCTTTTTTCCCTGCCTTCAAAGGCCATTCCAACAAACCATTGCAAAACATCCTCACATTTTTTAGAACCTGCTTTAAAATGTATATAATACACATGTAATTTTTCTGAGGGCTCTAGAAAGGGATGAAGAGGAAAAGGCAAGGTGTACAAAAAGAGAAGAATTGCTTAAAAGGAACAGGATATTAATCTCCTCAGCTTCCATATTGAGCTAAACCAGGCTCATATTCCATACTCAGAACCAGATATTCTCCATATACCTGTGGGAACTATACATGACTGAACATAGGTTGTTAGTCAAACAGTTCTGAGGTAAAGTCCACTTTGATTCAGACTTGACTCATGGACCTGTATATTTTTAAAAAATTCCAATCCATCTTCAGCCCTCATATTTCTTGGTTATCTCCCATCCAAACAATAAATATGCTTAACCTTGTTTAGCTTTTCAGAATCAAGTCAAATTGGCTAGGCACTGCCTCCTAGATGATAGTTTCAAACAGATTTAAGAAATGAATGTTTCTTTATCCCAATGAAACTGCAGTTCTAATTAGATCTGGACAGAAAGCAATCATTTTGAATATTTCATTAAACTTTGGAGCCAAAAAATAGATATTTTAAGGCATATTAAAGGACAAAATAAGTATTATGCAAACAACATAATAACAAACATTTTAGGGAAAATGTAAAGCATTATGTATATTAAAAGAACAAAGGGAAATGGAGTAATGAAACCACAAGATGGAGTAGTTACAACATGCAAAGTTTAATTTAAAGTTTCCCAGGTTCTACTGGAAAAAGCAAGATGAAAAGAAGCTGAATTAAAGCATTAATATAAGTAAGGTACAGTAATGATTAATTGATTTTTAAAAAACCAGTGGTAATAATTGATTTGTTGTTAGACAGAACAATTTTAACTCCTAGTTTCCTAACTGGGATTGTATAGGGCAACACTCTTTCGCATCAGCTCTAGGGAGTGTGCCCTGATGGTCCAGATCTGCTCATAGAAAATTCTCAATGATTCAAATTTAAAGAAGCGATAAAACCATGTCTGGATCTTCTAAGTCCAAAATTGATCCTTTCATCTGATAGATTTCTCTTAGGCATGTCAGCTTGGAGTTCACAAAGCTAATGTTCCAGTGTGGGAAGTGCTGTAGGCACTTTGGCTGAAAAGATCCACCAGGCTAAAAAGGCTTGCAAGGGTGTCCTAGCTCCCACTCCATGAAGCACCAAGGGTTGGTTTTAAGCAACAGTTTTTCTTGTTTGTTGCTCTCTGATCCCACTTTATTGCACTTAAACTTCCTCTATTAAATACAATTCTAGACTTTCCAGTGAAGAGAAAAAGAGAAAGAATTATAATTACCTGGTCCACAGTTGGGATTCAAGCAACAAACTCCTGTAGGCACTAGTGAGAACTTTGAAACTGTTCTTGAAAGTCCAAAGTACAGACTTCAGGAATGCCCTGGTAGAAAAGTAATCCAAATGAAGTTCAGGGGAAAAAAATTAAAAATAAAGTCATGGAACCTGAATATCACCAAGAAGTGAATAAGATTACAATAATAATGTCTTTCTCATTTTATTTCTCTCTGTTTGTATAAATGTATTCATAACATGGGGAAAAACTTTTCACAACTGGAAAGAAAACTGAATTACTGCCAAATTGTTCATGACCCAAATATCCAACCTCTGAAAGCTCGTTTAGGAAAATAGTCATGAATAGCCTTAACACAAAAGGGAAGACATTTTCACAGCAGGGAAATCATTCTTCTACAAGGAGAAAGCAAAAGAAGTTTTCCCTAAGGATCTTTGAAAAAGCAAATCAGTGAAACTATTCAAAGTAATAATAAATAAAGGAGAAAGGAGGAGCCCCATTATAAAGCTGCAATCTTTTGATTACCTTTTGATTTTGAGATTACCCAGTGCTTTAGTTTTTCTTGCCAATGCAACCGTTCATTTCTTCATCTTTTTCAGTTAAAATTTAGTGGTTTGGGTGGAGAAATGGATGATTAAAAGTGAAGGCCAGAAACAAATAAACAAACAAAAAACCCAGTTCCCCTTGTGAAAGAATGGGATAGCAATAATGTATTCCCATGATCTATTGTCAACAGTGTAACAAATTATTAAACTTTTCTCATACTATCTTTGTCATGTAATTTTTCAAGATGTTTTGCCAGAATAGCTCTTTTTTTCCTGACTCAAGGGGCCTTTTTCCCATTGCCGAGTTAAAAGTCTTTCTGTCCACCCTTGACTTAACAGAAAATTACCAGCATAAAATTTGCTTTTCCCACTGCTGATCGATCTCCTGCATCTTGTTTTCAAGTCACTACAACCACCTGATTTCCTTGCAAGGAAACACAGGACAAAACTGATTTTATACACTATGAGGCTGGCCTTAGACAATGTCAAGATAATTGACATTAGAAGGGGGGGAAGCATACTGCAATTAATTAAGCCTCTCTCACTCATGGACTAGAACTCAAATGAGAGCAGTATCATGGGAACACAGCCAAAAAAAGTGGCTGGAGCATTTTGGTGCCATAGTAACATGCAAACGGAAAGAACCTCTGAATCCAGGTAAAGAAAGAACATTATCCTCAAAACACCTGGTATGTGCTGAGAATCAGATTTTGCTCCTGTTCCATCCTATGGCTCTATTGCGATCCACCTGTTCCCTTATAAAAATAACATCTCCTGTAGTGTTCAAGAGGTATGAATAATGAAGATTTGGTCTGGAGGGATTGTGTGTTATTTTTTTGGGGGGGTGTGATTCCCTACACTCACTTTCCCTCTGTCAAAGCCTTTCTTGGCTGGTTTTACACAATATGCTTTTCAGGTGTGGCTCAGTTTGTTGTAGGAACTCAGCCATTGTCTTAGTTTGTTGCATGAACAACAAATCATGTTGATCTGTAATATTGTTGACTTGTTCAGACACAGTATGTTATGCGATCACACCAATTTTATTTTGCTAACTCTAGTTTACTGTTCAATAGGTCAAGCGCTTTGAGCAGCTTCTAGAGAAACAGTTCCTAGTACTATCAAAGGTTCCCATGCATTTATTCCATCTTCTGTTCATTGAGGGAAACACTTCATTACAGCTTATCCCTTTGAGATGAGGCACATTAATTGAGGTCTGCTAAAATGGTGTGAGACTCCTATTCACAGTTTATACAGTAACAGAGTACATATCTTTACCACTACATCAGGATCAAATCTCAGCTAGAACTTCAGAAGATGCTGATACTGTCTTCTCCTGCTTTGCACAGAAAAGGTTACAAAAAGCATACAGGACGTAGCTCAGCCTTGGAATTTATTTTCAAATTCGTAACTTACATCTTAAAACATATACTGATGTTTAAGGAAAGCTTATTTCTGAGCAGACACAATTACTTATAATCAGTGCAATAAGGGGCCAAGACTTCCATATTAGGCAGATATTCATGTCCTGGCATCTCCACCTTCAGAAATTAACAACAGCATATGAGTTTAGCAGCTACCAGTTTGAACACATGATTATCCTTCTAATCAGAGGGGAATTCAGAAAAAAGTAAATGCCATCTGCAACAAATACATTTATACTTATTCAAACATTGCTTTCCTGCTTTTCAGTGAAAAAAACCACAGGTGCATTGGAACAGAACTTTATTTTTTATAAGAAAAAGCTTCACGCTTTTTGATGACAAGTATTTTTTTCGAAGCGCACAGTCAGCACTCAATCAGCTTGGGGGTGGGGTGGCTCATTGCTGAGATATATGTTTAAGGCTCTGTGTCAGCATGGCTCGAGACTGAGTGTCATTGAGAGAGGCAGTTGCAAATCTTCCAAATTCACAAACCACAGTCTGAGATGAAGTCAAATACTGTAGTTTACATCCCACCCATGTAATTATTCCTGATGTAACCACCTCTTATATGTAATATAAAGTTTGGTTGAGGTATCCTTTAACTAAAAAGGTGACCTAATAGTGTCCTTTAATTTCCTAATATACTTTTACAAACATTGCAGGGGGGATGAGTTAATATAGTTGGAAAAAAATTAATGGTGCACATATAATTGGGGCATAGTATTAGTGAAGTCTATTTTGTCCATAGGGATACATTCCCATACCATCCTTCAAAGTTAATCCACGACTGTAAGAAAGCAGACTGTCCTTAGAGGGATGCAATTATTCTTTTGATTATCGCCATTCATCTGGGTCTGTACGCAAACGCACCAGGATTTCCCAAAAGTGCTTTTTCAAAAGGCAACTGGACTTTGTTTTTGCTTCTCATCCAAAAAGCTTCTTCAGTTCTTGGATGAGAAGTAAAACGTTCTTCAAAGAAAAACAAAGTCCTCTGGCCTTTTGAAAGAAAGCCATTTTGAGACATCCATGACCTGGATGACTGAGAATCTCCGTAGACACCAGAAATTAATGGTGTAGGGTCTCCTGCTTGGGCAGGGGATTGGACTAGATGACTTACAAGGTCCCTTCCAACTCTGTTAATCTGTAAATTCTTCCAAAGATGTAGATGTTTCAATGAAAACCAAAATTTAGCTAGTGTAGACTAAGAGACAATGACATGTTCAAAAACTGACATTGATCTTCTCCACGGGAAGGGCTTTTTCCCACTGAATGTTGGTTCTCTCAATGAGGCTTATGGAAGTCTGGTCTCCATGGCATCTGGAGCAGAGGTGGTATTCAGCAGGTTCTGACCAGTTCTGGAAAAATGGTAGCGGAAATTTTGAATAGTTCGGAGAACGGGCAAATACCACCTCTGACTGGCCCTGCCCCCATCAATTCCCTGCCTCCCAAGTCCTAGCTGATTGGCTGGGTCTTCTTTCGTTGCCCTGCACAGGAGAATGGAGCTGGAAAGTAGGTTAATGGGGTGGGGAGGGAATGGAGATTTTACAGTATCCTTCCCCTGCCATGCCCACCAGGCCACGCCCACAGAACCGGTAGTAAAAAAAAAATTGAATCCCACCACTGATCTGGAGCTGACACTGCGGTTTTCTTTCTCTTCTCTCTCAGCATTCATTGCAGCAAGTTTGAGTGTATTGACCTCTGAGGGCTGCCCCTTCTCTCCTAGCCCTGTGGCTGCATCGTGTCTGCTGGGCACAGCAGCCGACGTTGAGCAATATGGAACCAACGGGGCAGGGAAGCAAAGTGGCAGCTCCCAGTTAGCCAGGAAAAACCAATGTGTGTCTGGTGTCACTGTGCAACTGGAAATGAGGACCCTTTGGGAGGAGTTCAACAGCCTTGGCACCGAGATGATTGTCACCAAGGCAGGACGGTAAGGTCATGTTCTTGGGATCACAGTTTCAAAAGGCATTGAATCTCTAATATGTGTAGACTTCAACTCCCCTCAAACCAGATGTAGGGAAAGTATACCACTTAGCAAAGTTTCGGGAGGGAGACTACAAAAACTGCACCTATAGTACATTTGTAAGAACAAAGTAAAAGATAATTTAAGGATTATGCACCTGAGCTTTCAAAATGGGTGCAGCTACTTTAATGCTTCAAAAAATGTGTGTAAAATATGGCTTACTATCTAAGCAAATTCTCTTTCAAATGTTTTGTCGGGGCTTGTTGTATGCCATGGGAGAAATTGCCCAGCTTGGCAATTTGTGAGAAGCCATTTGGTAAGTAGCTTGGGCCTTTAAGGCAAGTCTTGTAGTGGCTTTTCCTGAATATTTGGGCACATGATAGTTGCCCTTCCCTGACCCAGAGTATGCCATTTACTCAGCTCAGGAATTTCTTCCCCACATTCTGTGATAGCCTTCAAAGCACTGAAGGAGAAAGAAAGAAAGAAAGAAAGAAAGAAAGAAAGAAAGAAAGAAAGAAAGAAAGAAAGAAAGAAAGAAAGAAAGAAAGAAAGAAAGAAAGAAAGAAAGAAAGAAAGAAAGAAAGCTTATCATAGGAAATTTTCCATACTCCCACCCCAAAGCTATTGGCCCCGTGCATCATGCTCAGTTGTATTAATTATCCACAATAACTCATCTTTTTGTGGCCAGCAGACCCTAGTCATCTAAGACCCTTGCAGTCTACTGGCATTTCTAGGCCATGATAAGTCCTTTCCTACTGCAACAGGGAGGCTAAACAAATGATATTGCAAAGTTCTTTTTCTCTGTGACAGGAGGATGTTTCCCACCTTCCAGGTGAAGATATCAGGCATGGACCCATTGGCTGACTATGTGCTTCTAATGGATTTTGTCCCTTTGGATGACAAGAGATATCGGTACGGAACTGTAAGTTTGGACCTATTGTTGTCAATGGAAACCTTGATGAATGACAGCAGCCAATGGAATCTCAGCCAATTCTCTATAACCAAAGCTTTTCTATCACCAGAGTTCAGGGGGTTCTGGGATTTTTATTTTCTTTCTTAAAACTAAGCTTGAGATAGTTTGAGACTTTCCACTCTCTTCCATTCCTCCCTCCAATCCCTTCAAATGTCAGCTGTCTTCTATTGCCACTTCTTTTGGCTTCCAGGAAACCAAAGTTTGGTTTTGATTTTGAACCTTTCCCTTGAAAGCTGTTTCACTTTTGCAAAACCTGAGATTCAGTTGTGTCAGCATATATGGTCCTCTTCTTGGGCCACTGTGGCTCAGAAGGATTAACTTTTGCTGACATCATGTACATAGGATGAAAGGTGAACTGTTGGAGCCTGATGGACCCTGATAGGTTCCTGATGGAGCTTGGGCCATTTCCCGAAGCTCTCACACACGACTCGGTTGAGGGCTTGGTCGCCGCCTGGGATAGGGTGGCTGCTGGGGCCCTTGACCGGGTCGTGCCCTTGCGGCCTCTGACCCGGTGCCAATCCCAAATGGCTCCTTGGTTTTCTGAGGAGCTAAGGGAGATGAAGCGCCGGAAAAGACGCCTAGAGAGCAGTTGGAGGGCTAGCCGTTCTGAGTCTGACCGAACACTTCTACGATCTTATATTAAGACGTATTTAGTGGCGATGAAGGTGGCGAGGAGGACTTACCTCTCCACCCTTATTGCGTCCGCGGAAAACCGCCCAGCCGCCCTGTTTAGGGTGACCCGCTCCCTTCTAGAGAGGGAAGCGCGGGAGGATCCCTTACAGGGACGGGCTGAGGAGTTTTCTAGTTTTCTGCAGGATAAAATCGCTCAGATTCGGGACGAGCTGGACTCCAACTGGGCATCTCCGGGCGGGGGGGCGGGGGTGGATATCGGTGAGGCCAGTTGGGTTGAGTTCGACCCTGTTACTGTAGAAGACGTGGACAGGGTGTTGGGGGGACTGAATGCCACCACCTGTTTGTTGGACCCGTGCCCCTCCTGGCTGGTTTTGGCCACTCGGGAGGTGACACGAGGCTGGTTCCAGGGTATTATAAACGCTTCCTTGAGAGAGGGGCTTCTACCTACCGCCTTGGGGGGGCAGAGATCGTCCCCAAGGCCCCTGCTTTGTGGGGTGCCTCAGGGGTTGGTGCTCTCGCCCCTGCTGTTTAACATTTATGTAAAGCCGCTGGGTGAGATCATCCGTGGCTTTGGGGTGGAGTTCCATCAGTACGCTGATGATACTCAGCTGTACATCTCCACCCCGGGCCACCCCAACGAAGCCGTCGAAGTGATGACCCGGTGCCTGGAGGCCGTGCGGGGTTGGATGGGTCGTAACAGGCTTCGTCTCAACCCAGCCAAAACCGAGTGGCTGTGGTTTCCTGCGCCCAGATACAGCCAGCTTATTCCTTCGCTGGCCGTGGGGGGAGAGATTTTGACCCCCGTGGAAAGGGCGCGCAACTTGGGTGTCCTCCTGGATGTACGGCTGTCTTTGGAAGAACATATTGCAGCCGTCGCCAGGGGGGCTTTTCATCAGATTCGTCTGATTTACCAGTTGCGGCCCTTTCTGGATCTGGGCGCACTTCGCACAGTCACTTCCGCCCTCATTATCTCCCGCTTGGATTATTGCAACGCTCTCTACATGGGGCTCCCCTTGAAGAGTCTCCGGAGGTTGCAGTTAGTTCAGAATGCAGCCGCGCGGGTGATCATGGGCGCCCCTCGAGGCGCCCACGTAACACCACTTCTCCGCAGGCTGCACTGGCTTCCTATGGCCTACCGGATTCGATTCAAGGTGGTACTGATGGTATTTAAAGTGCTCCATGGCTCGGGACCTGGGTACTTATGGGACCGCCTGCTGCCATCAACAACCTCCCGCCGCCCAGTACGCTCCCATAGGGTGGCCCTACTTGGGGTGCCGCCGCCTGACTGTTGTCGGCTGGCGGCCCCGAGAGTTCGGGCTTTCTCTGTGGGAGCTCCCTCCCTATGGAATGATCTCCCCCCGGAGATATGGGCTATGACGGATATTCTGACCTTCCGGCGCGCAGTGAAAACCCTGCTTTTCGAACAGGCCGGCCTGGCCCAGTAACTATGTTTTTTGGTTTTAATTAATCTAAATTGGGGTTTTATTAGTTTTAATTTTTAACTTAAATTTTGAATAGACAGCCGGATTTAATTATTTAATTTATTTTTAATCGTATTTATTGTGTATTTATTGTATGCTTTTAGTAGGCTGTACACCGCCCCGAGTCCCTTTTTGGGAGAGGGAGCGGTATAAAAGTGTGATTAAATAAAAAATAAATAAATAAAACTGTGCTGCCCTAAAAATATTGACATGTTTGCCAGAAGAGTTTTTTTGTAACTTTAATGAAAGCCAATATTCTATTCAAGAATTTAATTTCAATTGTCAGACTTTGAGGATCAGGAATAGTAATACAAGTAGTCCTCAACTTACAACCACAATTGAGCCCAAAATTTATGTTGCTAAGTGAGAGATTTGTTAAGTGAGTTTCACCCCACTTGCCGACTTTTCTTGCCACATTTGTTAAGTGAATCACTACAGTTATTAAATCAATAATATGGTTGTTAAGTGAATCTGGCTTTCACATTGACTGCTTGTCAGAAGGGGAATCACCAAAGGGAAATCGCATGATCCTGGGACTCTGCAACCATCATAAATGTGAGTCAGTTGTCAAGCATCCAAATGTAAATTACATGGCCTTGGGGATGCTGCAAAGGTCAAAGTGTGAAAAGTGATCATAAGTCATTTTTTTCAGTAACTTTGAATGGTCACTAAGGAAACTATTGTAAGTTGAACAAGCAAATCTGTATTGCTTGTCAAGGAAATGGCTTCTTTGAAGTTACAGGTTTATACCCCATAGTATCTTTCCAATTCCAGGCCTTCTTCCTGGAATTATTACCAAGAGCAAAAGGCTGTAAAGAATCACTTCCAGGCAGCTAAAGTGTATACTTCTGTTCCAATTTAACATTATCTGTGAAGGAAAAAAAATACACATTCTGTATCAGATCTCTTCAGAAGAGAAGAAGGTTGCTGAATAATGATATATACTCTAAGGCAGCGATGGCTAACCTTTTCTGGACAGAGTTCCCAAAGTGCACAAATGCATCAGTACCCTCAAAATGCAATGCACGCACTGCCCCTACACGTGTGCCTTCTCCACACACACACCCTGTGTATGCGCAGCAGAGACCTGATGACCAGCTGGCCAGCAAGAGGCACACACGCATGCGCAGTGGAGCAGAACTAGGGCGATGGCTCGCATGCCCACAGAGAGGGCGCTAACGTACCACCAGTGGCACATGTGCCATAGGCTCGCCATCATGACTCTAAGGCATAATAACTCCACACTTTGATTCTCAAGATAAAAGCCACATAAGTAATATGCATTTAAGTTGTATTAGGCTTCTATATTAGCATGCAGCAGACAGTCAGCAGCTACTAGTCTGTGATGCAAATCCTGCTGGGCATCAGTTGTCAATGTCAATAAAGACCTGGGAGTCAAAGAGTTAGATTCATTATTATTATTAATTTGTCTAGCGTGTCTTCAGGGATGAAAAACACATAGCTTTGATTTCCCCTCCTTTTCTTGTCATTCTGGTTTTTGGTCAACAATGGAAATGAATTAGTAATAATCAAGTAAATATGTGGTCCTTGAATGAAGCTATTCATTAGAGATATATAGATTTTAAGATGGCTGCCATGGTGAGGAAAAACTGTTTACCCAAAAGACAATCTCAAACCCTGCCCATGTTGTCCCTTCTACTTCCTTGGGATGCTGTTTGTCATCCTAAAGTAGATGGCATACTTCAAAACCAAATTGTTTTTTATGACCATCAACATGTTATAAGACAGCATGGGATGTCTTCATGGGATCATCAAGGGGCATTTTTAAGTGATGCTAGATACTGGTATTTTGCTTTGTACTATTCCCGTAACCATTTATTTATTTTTAGAAAGTATTTACGGGTAAATAAAAAGAAAATGGGACATAGAACTATAAGATTTAAGCCACACACAATCAGTTCTCTCTTTTGCCAGCCTTGCTGCTGAAACATATTTCAGTTCAGAATCTCATTTACATTTACAAAAGGTCTTGATTTAGATTTTAGACTCTGCATGAATCACTCTATCTTAGTCATGGTATTATCAAATTTGTCTGAGCATCAATACATATGTCTGTGTGTTTATGTATTAAACAATGTATGTTGCATCCTTCGGCCTTCTTCCAGGCTGATGGATAGGGCCATAATTCTCATCTCTGAGATGTCCAGTTATTGGGATGGATAACTTTTTTGGTTCTACAGCAGGGAAGCAGGTTCCTATATAGTTAGTACTTCACTATTCCGTAGATAGAACTGGCCTGATCTAGCCTATTTTTTTCCTTTGGCCTGAAAAGCAAAGGAAAGTTTTTGAGCTGATAACTTAAAAAAACAACAACAATGGGACTTCCTAGCAAACCAAACATAATGGATGGATCAAGTACAAGCCAGGACAGTAATAACCTGGCCCAGCATGACACCTCTTTCCTACAGGTATGCATTCCACAGTTCTGCTTGGCTGGTAGCTGGCAAGGCAGATCCTGCTACACCCGGACGGGTTCACTTCCATCCTGACTCCCCTGCCAAGGGAGGCCAGTGGATGAGGCAAATTGTCTCGTTTGACAAGCTCAAGCTCACCAACAACTTGATGGATGACAACGGCCATGTGAGTTGCTCTGGACTGTTGCATGATTAATAACTATTTAGCTTCCTCACTGGATTGCACTTGATTTAATAGCAACTGCTTAAGGCAGTTGTTTCATGTTTTTCTCCTGTTTTTATTTTAAGAAAGGCAACTGATTCTTTAAATGCAATCATAATAATACTCAGATTTTTTTTTAAAAAAAATCCTAAATATATTGCTGGCAGTACATTATTAGCAAACAACAAAAATTACATACACTTCTCCAAGATTCTTCTCAAACAAGATTTTACCCCCCAAAAAAGGGCTGTGGAGAGAAAACAGAAAGTAAGGATTGTTCAATAACATGTTTTTTGCCCTCCCTGAGCTTCCGTGCGTGCCCTGCACTTACCTGCATCCAAAACGGGACCCGTGGAGATTCCTGGGAGGGGCAGGTTGGAGTAGGTAGGGTCAGCCAGGTGTGGGATTTGGAGGTTCTCTGAACTGCAAAGAATCTTATCTAGGGGCTCTCCCAAAACCCCGGGAACCCGCAACAGCCCTCCATCTCCTCCTGAACAGAATTGGGTGCAATACTGGAAGAGGTGCCTCCGCCCTATATCAGTGGGGATTGAAAGATTCCCCCCACTTGCTGCGACTGTGGTGCTGATATGCAAATTATGAAACGTATTTTGCAAGATTGCCCACAATGTGTGTTCTCTGGTTCCCTAGAAGGTCTGCACCAAGCAACGCCTAGATAACTGAACTGGACATCCAGTTATGAGACCACTGCCCTTTCCCCATAGTGGGTTTGTGTGTAATTATGTGGATTGTGTGCGTATATGATTACTTCTCTTTTGTCATATTTTCATCATATGTTAAATAATAACAACAACAACAATAATGATAATGGTAACAATGACGATGATGATGATGACGACGATGACAATGATGATGATTATGACATACTGATTATTGTAACCCAATACATCTGGCCATTGCCAGATTGGGAAACGGATGTAGTTTTTTGGAGACTTTAGTCATGAAAGTGAAGAGAACCTGAGTGAATTAATTCTTCAGTATTTAATAAATAAAAAGCACCATTCCTGAAATGTAGCCCCTTGGTTGACAGCATATACCATGTCTAGCTAGAGTTTTTCCCCATTATATTTCAAATTAGAACAGATCTACTGGCATCTGGGAGAGTGAAAGAAAGTTGCATGCTGCCATTTGTATCATGGGAAGATCTTAAAATGGGCGCCCTCACCTGAATTTAAATTGGATTTGTACCCTCACCTGAAAGCTTTATTTTCTTAATCGAACAGATCATTCTGAACTCCATGCACAGATACCAGCCCCGTTTCCATGTGGTAGTGGTGGACCCACGTCCAGACAGTGAGCGTTACGCTCAGGAGAATTTCAAATCTTTCATCTTTACAGAGACTCAATTTATGGCAGTGACCGCCTATCAGAACCATCGGGTAAGAACCCAGTCTCTCATGGTTTCTCCTCCAAGAGAACTGACTTATGGAAGAGGGTTGATGTGGGATGGAATACCACTGAATTCTTACAGATAAATCAGGATGCCCCCCCACTCTGCTGGGTAAGGATGATAGTCCTTACCCAGCAGGTAGTCCTCATCTTACGACCACAATTGAACCCAAAATTTATATTGCCAAATGAGAAATTTGTTAAGTGAGTTTTCCCCCATTTGCCGACTTTTCTTGCCACATGGCTGTTAAGTGAATCTGGTTTCCTCATTGACTTTGCTTGTCAGAATGTCACAAAAGATGATCACATGACCCCGGGACCCTGTAA
This sequence comes from Bungarus multicinctus, assembly GCA_023653725.1. Lineage (NCBI taxonomy): Eukaryota > Metazoa > Chordata > Lepidosauria > Squamata > Elapidae > Bungarus > Bungarus multicinctus. The sequence goes on along the minus strand of CM042838.1, from coordinate 54,944,480 downwards.
CGTTCATAAACATGAGTCAGTTGTCAAGCATCCACATATAAATCATGTGACTGTGAGGATGCTACAATGGTCGTACATGTGAAAAATAGTCACAAGTCACTTTTCTCAGTGCCGTTGTAACTTTGAATAGTCACTAAGTGAACTCTTGTTAAGTCGAGGACTACCTGTATGCATACACATTGCTCATGACCAGTGGTGGGATTCAAAATTGTTTACTACTGATTCTGTGGGTGTGGCTTTGTGGGCGTGGCATGGCTGTGTGGGAGTGGCTTTGTGGGCATGGCAGGGGAAGGATACTGTAAAATCTCCATCCCCACCCAACTCCAAGGGAAGGATACTGCAAAATCCCCATTCCCTCCCCACCCCAGTAACCTGCTTTCCAGCTCCGTTCTCCTGTGCAGGGCAACAAAAGAAGACCCAGCCAATCAGCTGGGACTCAGGAGGCAGAGAATAGATGGGGGCAAGGCCAGTCAGAGGTGGTAGTTGCTGGTTCTCCAAACTACTCAAAATTTCTGCTCCTAGTTCTCAGAACCTGCTGAATACCTCTGCTCATCACCCTAAACTGATATCCTAATTATGAATCCTAAACCAGCAATTTAAGAAGGCATCTGAGGGGATACAATCAATATGGATGAAAGAGACTAGCTCCCAGCCCCAGTATACCACATAGTTCATTGGATAATGAATTTTCTCTCTCAACTTCTTTTTGCTAGGGGACAATGGGATAGAAAACCTTTTATCTGTAAAGGTGTATCAATGAAGCCAAGCCTAGGTGTCAAATTGAGCTTGAAGAGACTTTGCCTATTTAAAATGCCATCCAGAAAAAGGATAGGCAGGATATATAAATCAAATGTTTCTTGTGTCCCTTGGCCATCTAAGCAGTTACATGAGGTATGTGAAGGAACTTGACTGAAATTCCCTTCTCTGGGACTAGTGAAAGCTACCTGAACAAAGATGGGGCTGGAAGGGAAGACAATAAATCATTGATAAAGCTATCTCTACCTTGACAGATCACCCAGCTGAAAATTGCTAGTAACCCTTTTGCTAAAGGTTTCCGGGAGTGTGAGCCAGATGACTGGTAAGTCTCTTCCTAGATTACTATTCTACTAAGCTAGAGAAAGATAAACTGAATGAAAGCAGCCATTTATTCAATGAAGACCTTGTTGCACTTGCCACTTATGAGCAGGTTGCCTATAGAGGTAGATTTTGTTTAGGCAAGCACATTTGATAAACAAACATCCAAGAATAAACCAGGTGGCAGGTCAGGAGAGTGGGAGAGATGTGGAATGGAGGGAACCCCGCAAACTCATTGAGAGAGCCCCTTTTTTTCATTAAGTCCATCTGACTTCCATTCCATTCAACAGCTGGACTACTTGTAGATGTGATGTACTAGTCTTCCAGAAGACTGGTGGCTGCTAGGATAGTTTTACGACTTTGCTGTCATTCAGGCCAGAAGAGGAAGCTGGCAGAAGTCTTTGTCTAATTTCACGCCAGCTAAAGTACCCCAAATTGAGAATGTTGCAAAGGAATGGCAGTTCTTGCAGTAAATGCAATCAGAAGCACCCAGAAGTATTCCTTGGATGCCAAAATAGCTAAAATGGTATTGCTGCCACAACCCCAAAATACTGTCAGGCAGAACCTGTTTTCACCTAAAGGAGAAAATATTCAACTCTCTAATTTGGGACATCTACTTTGCAGTTTAAATCAATTGGAGTCTCCCCCCCTTAATAGTCCAGCAAAATGACAATGTGCAGGGAGGGATTATGCTCACAGTATTCTCAACCAGACAACCTTTCAGAAGCCAGCCCCTGACTATATTAATGCATTATCAATACCTTTAAAAAGATCTACGTCTAATTCATCATCTTGGTAATGATGTGATCAGAGTCTAGGACAGCCAAGGACAAATTTAACCTTCTTCCACAGTTGCAAACAGATGAAAGGCTGAATTACGAGATACACTCACTCAAAAACAAGGCCTGAGACCCAAGCCATGATAGTTCTGTTACAATTCACTTTACCTCATGAGGCTTTCCCCACATACATAATGTCTAGAACTGCTATACAATTGTTCCACCAATGTTTTGGGGACAATTGTTAGTTATCAGCTACATCTGCATCATCCTGATAACCCAACAAAAGGGAGGAATTAAGACACCAGTGGTGGCTAAGAACATAGATAGAAATGGATCAAATTGTATTCTCAAAATCTGTAGAGAAGTGCTTAAGGGAAATTTCACATTTATACCTTAACTGATTTATGTTGTATGTGTATAGGCCAGGATCCTCAGGGCAACTGTTGGGATGTTTATCACGGAATGGGAATACCTCTTCCTTAGGTCAACTTCAAGAGATTCCAGAGAAAGGTAAGATGAAAAAATAATTTATCAGTTTGGAATGGAGAAATAGACAGGAAAGCAGTGTCTTAAATCCAAGTGCATAATAGGAAAACCAACAATCCTATAACACTGAGATTTCATGCTTTATTAATCTGTTTAGGGGCTTAAGGTAATGAAGCTATACAACTTCCTACATTAACTGTTTTACAAAGTTTTTGTGAGTAAATTTTTCTTCCATAGTGGCCTCATTGTAGGCTGAAATTAGCTTGGTTTTTGTTGTTGTTCATTCCTTTAAGCCTGCCTCCAGGTCAGCCATAATCACGTTGTATGTAATCCAAACTTTTGCTGAAGCACAAAATTATCAAGAACTCAGAAGAAAACTTGAACTGTGTTCTTTAAAAATCTGCACCATAATGGTATCATAAAAGTTTAAATCTTAGGCACCATCTGGAAAATTACCGAAATTTGAAGATTATGGCTTCTGCAAATAGTTGATTTGATATCTTCTCATTTAGCAAGCAAGAGAGGAATCAATATCAACAAAGATTTGCATACATATGGTTTTTTTTTCTCTTTGAGGCAGTTTAATTGTATTCCTGTCTTTAATCACTGCACCAAACTGGTTCTCCAAGATTAATAAGTTTAACAGTGCGCTCCCACAGGGTCGGCCTCCTCGGGGTTTCGCAGGCTGGGCGATGCCGGTTGGTGGCCCCGAGGGTGCAGGTCTTCTCTGCGGGGGCTCCCTCCCTTTGGAACGACTTGCCCCCGGAGATACGGGCCATCACCGACATTCAGACCTTCCGGCGTGCAGTAAAGACCCACTTTTTTCAACAGGCCGGCCTGGCCCAGTAATAATTGTGGAGTTTTAAATTTGGTATTTTAAATTTTTACCTGTTTTTATACATTTTGATAATTTTATAACTCGGCCATTAATTTAATCATTTTAAATTGCTTTTAACTGTACCATTTTTATATCTTGTTTCTATTTTTATCTGGCTGTACACCGCCCCGAGTCCCTTTTTTGGGAGAGGGGGTGGTATAAAAATCTAATAAATAAATAAACTGTTAGCAAGGGAATGCATTGGACCGAACAGTGAACTGATATTTAAATTGCTAGTTTCAACAACTTGAAAATAGTCAAATGCAAATCACACTATTATCTCCTCTGATCCTAGGTCTTAGTAAAATCAGAGATACCAGTAATCCCTGCATGTGGATTTCTCAGTGGAGGTTTTGCCTTCCCCACTTTAACAACAGCGAAGGTGTATTTCCAGAGCATCACTGTATAGAAATGGATTAGGGCTTCTGGTAATAGCTTTTACTCTCTACCTCTCTTTCTAGGGTTTTCCAGCAACCACCACCTCCCTCCTGCCCTCCTCAGAGAAGCCTCCCAATTCCAGCATCAACCTCTGGTGACATCAGCTGGCCTCCCAGATGTATGCATTGCACGACGACCCTTGAATGAAGCCTCAGGCACCCTGCCCTACAAGCATCTCTCTTATCACAGCTTCTACGTGGGAGCTCGATCTGGGGCAGCACCTTATGCCCTACCTAGCAACCGGGCAACCAGTTTCCATACTCTCAACATTTACACAGCTGGTGGCTATGAGCAATGAGACAGCAGGGGCAGCCAATCCCCATCCCCTGTCCCAGTTCAGTTCAAACTTTCCCAAAGAACCCGTTTCATCTCCTGGTGTGTGTTTTTTTATGACACTGCCTGCTAGGAAGTTTGCCCATTATGCAGCTTCCTCTTCATTGAAGGCATTTTGGAGATGGCATTTTTTATGCCCAATTGATACTTATATCTTATCCCCTGCCCTAGATAAGAGTTTCCCACCACTTCCTCAATTATATGTTAAGCATATTATATATAGATGCAATGTAATCCAATACAAAACCAACCTCCTTTAAAAGGTGAAATGGAGCTCAAAACAAGAACAGAAAGTGGATTTCACTGAGATCCTAGCCACCTGCTCATAACTGATTCTGGTTCTTGCCTCTATGAAACAGCCCATAATTATTTAACAATAGTTAAGGAATTCAACCCCATCTCCAAATACAACAACCCTGACTGGAACACACCCGTCCCATTTTCAAACCTGCAAAGCAGAAATCCAAAGTAAATCTTGCAACTACAAAATGCTCTCCAGGCAGAGGTAAAAATGCAGCGAGTTTTATTGTTATTGCTGAGTTAATGCCACAGAGATAAGGATTTCAATGTCTTTAGCACAGAATTCTACATGGCCTATTGATTGCACTGTCCTTCTCTTAATGGGAGGATGTGACAAGATTTGGATGCATTTTTGAGGCCTCCCTGCCTTCAATGTGAAGGAAACCTGTAGTGCACTTCAGGCCAAGAATCCCTTTTTGTTTTTGGCAAAATTAAACTTAGTTGGCTTACATGGGAGAGGTGCCGTTTTCATTTGCTCCATCTCTGGTCCATGTTTCATTGATGTGTTTTGCTAACAGCCAGTAAACTGAGTTCAAAAGATAGAATGAACAGCCACAGTCATCTCAATCCACTTCCCCATATTAACCGCCAACATGTCAACTGCATCAAGTCCTACTTGACACTCCGCCTCCTGTTTTGGCAGCTGCAGCATCAACCTGAGTTCTTGGTCATAAAAAAAATTTCTGAGGCTGACCTGGACATTAGCACCCAATAAAATTCTAGTGCAGATCTGCAGAAGGCAGAAGGTAATTTAAAAAGTGCCTAGGCCAGGTCCCTTGTCAACTAATCTTAAATAAGTAAACCGGTCCCTTTTTACACAGATGAGTGTAAAATGACAATTTTGTCAATGACAATGACAATATCTTTGTCAATGACAATGACAATATCTTTGTAAGTCTTACTGAACCGCATTTCAATGTTTCTATATTCTGATTTTCCTTAAGGTCGTCTTTTACCATTCTTTCCCACTGGAGCTTTCAGATTACAGAGACATAGATAAGGTGGTTATTGGAGCAACATATCAAAAGATTTGGAAGCAATGTGGCATGATTCAAAACATAGACCTGGAAGATTGTTCCTTCAGTTCCAAAATGTCAGCCTAAATACTGATATTTCATATGTGAGTCAGCACAGGATCTTGGTTTAATTTTAACAGGTTGTTAAAGGCTAGTGCATGTTCTGTCTGGACAGAAGTCACAACCAGTAGATGGGAAAGCAAGAATCAGTTAAAAACAAAAAGCATTGCCCAGGATGGCATAGTAAATATCCCCTTTCTGGAGAGAAGCAGTCACTTTTCTTCTTAGATCCAAAGGTCACTGGTGAAAGTGAAGGGGCTGAACTGGTACCCAGCACCTGAATAGAATTTGTTCTGGAATTCCACCCTGAAAAATACAGGACAGGTCAGTTTAGGATTTTCAAGATCAATTATACAGTGGTACCTCTACTTACGAAAGGCTCTAGTTACGAAAGTTTCAGGTTACGAAGTGCGTCGTCAAGAAAATATCGTCTCTAGTTACGAAATATGTTTCAAGATACGAAAGGCCAAAAATTTCAAAATCGAAAATGGCGCGTCCGAGCTGCTCTGCCATTGGTTATCTCCCAGCATCTTCCTGGCATCCCATTGGCTAGGAGGGATCTTTGTGTATGGGATGAGAGTAACGCACCGCGCCGCGTTCTCAGTCTCTACTTACGGAATTTTTGTGTTACGAAACGGCTTCCGGAACGAATTAATTTCGTAAGTAGAGATACCACTGTATCCCCAATTTTATCCAGTTCCAATATAGATGCACTGTGTCATCCCAGGATTCAACAACCCATCTAGGATCATAGACCTGATCTCCTTAAGAATCATTTATCGTCACTATGACTCCTAAATGATAGCATAAAGCAGTGGTGGCTAATCTTTTTGGGCTCCTGTGCCAAAAACTGTGTGCGCACTCGCATGCGCGCATTCGTGTCCAAGCACCCAGAAGGCAATGCGCACAGCCCCCCCACCCCCTTACCTGCACTACGCATGCATGCACCTCCCAGCTGATTTTTGGCATGTGAGGCCTTTTTCAGCCTCCCAGAGGAAAGCCTCTGCATGTGAGGCCTTTTTCAGCCTCCTTGAGGAAAGCCTCTGCAGACTTTGGAGGCCGAAAAATGGGCCCGTTTCATTACTTCCGGAAATACAGGAAGTGATGAAACAGGCCTGTTTTTCGGCCCCCAAAGGCTGCAGAGGCTTCCCTCGAGCTACTGGGAGGCCGAAAAAGGCCTCAAACGGGCTGAAAATCAGCTGGGATACGCGCGCATGCACAGTGAGGTAAATTTGGCTGGGGCTTGTGTGCCCGCACAAATGGCTCTGTGGCATGCGTGCCATAGGTTTGCCATCATGGACATAGAGGAACTTAGCAATCCAAGTCCAGTAAGGCAGTAATATTTACACAAAATGTTCTTGTGTTTGCCAGGAGAATTCCCTTTCCCATGCATGTGTGAGCCATGGGGGCGCAGTGGTTAGAGTGCAGTACTGCAGGCTAATTCTGCTGACTGCCGGTTGCCTGCAGTTTTGGAATTCGATTTTCACTGGCTCAGTGTTGACTCAGCTTTCCAATCCTTCCAAGGTGGGTAAAATGAGGACCCAGATTGTTTGGGGGCAATAGGCTGACTCTGTAAACTGCTTAGAGAGGGCTGTAAAATACTGTGAAGCAGTATATAGATGTATTGCTAAATTTCTCACCAATGAAGACGAAGGGCGTGCAGGAAAGCTGAGAGTCCCTCCATCACCAGCAAAATTGCCACGGTCAATATTGCAAAGAAAGCAAAGACTGGAACAAGGATAACCCCGCCTTGATAGCCCATCATCGAGAAGCCATTCCTCATCACCATGGTCCAGAGGACTTCTGAGAGCTCTGTGGAATAAGTGCAAGAGTTAGCCCAGATTACCAAGGGGAAAATTCTCTTCCTATTGCATATTGGAAAGCTCTGCCAATAGGACATGCACTATCTTAATCAGATTTCATTCAGGTGCCAAATCACTGGCTTTATATACACTGTGACATCATTTATAGCATATGGTGTCGATTATATTGTTGACCACAGTGAAGCAAATAATTGCTTAGTGTAATAATGAAAACCCCTACACAATGATAAATACACGATGCCTAGGCTTAAAAGTTTGTTTAACCTTGTTTTGGTTGAATAAGTCATGTTTGTCTGAGTTCGCATAACAAGATACACCCCAAGCCATACTATACGAAACCATAACCAAACAAACCACATGATTTATTATTTTTTCTGCTGAAATACCCGAACCCAGCCACCATCACCTTTCCCAGGAGTTTCAGGAAAAATGCTCACCAAAGAAATAATCAGCTTGGCACAAAGAAAGCCTTCTCTGTTTCCCACCCACACCCCCCCGGAACTTACGTGCATGGGCCAGGCTGAGAGCCCAGAGACGGAGGTAAGAGGCTGTGTTTGAGATGCAGCCTAGGCAAAACTCAATCGTGTGGATTGCTTGATGCATGAACACGTCACCAAAGTCAAACTATGGGCGAGAGGGAAAAGAATTGGGGTGGCAGTGAGGACTAGCCAGGCACTCTCAACTAAGCCCTCCCCCCTCCCCCCTGGAGCTTTTCCCAAAATCCAAAGAAAGGAAATGAAAGAAAAATGAGAGACAGAGGGGGAAACAGACAGCAAACAGAGACACTGATGAACAGATCATTCCAATCAGAAGGTAGCCTTTAAATATCAATAAGGTTGGGATGCAAATGGTATGAGTGTAGGTAGCCCTCAACTTACAATAATTCATTCAGTAGCCATTCGAAGTTACAACAGCACTGAAAAAAGTGACTTATGACCGTTTTTCACCCTTATGACCATTGCAGCATTCCCATGATCACATGATCAACATTCAGCTGCTGGGCATATTGATGATGGTTACAGAGTCCTGGGATCATCTTTTGTGACCTCTTGACAAGCAACGTCAAGGGGGAAGCCAGATTCACTTAACAACCATGTTACTAACTTAACAAATGCAACGATTCTCTCTCAACGATGAGAAAATCCATGTGAAATGGGGGCAAACTCACTTAACACATGTTTCACTTAGCAATATAAATTTTGGGCTCCATTGTGGTCGTAACTCGAGGACTACCTGTATCACGGCAGTCTTAAATCCAAATCTTGGGACACAAATATTGTTTCCTGGGGACCTTCAGGCATGCCTTGAAAACCTGGCTTTTTGACCAGACCGACTTGGGCTGATTTTAGATTTGGGTGTTTTAATTTTTATATTAAATTTTAGGGTTTTAGGGAGGGGTTTTAATTGTTTTCAGCCAGGGCCTTTAGTTTAATTTAGTTTTAACTTTTCACATATTTATTGTTTTAATTGTATGGCTGTGCACCGCTCCGAGTCCTTCGGGAGAGGAGCGGTATATAAATAAATATTTATTATTATTATTATAATTCCATAACAGATGTTTTCATTTTGACATAATTGCAGCTTTCATAGTCTTTGCTGCCTGCACCCCTCTGTTCAAAACATAAGTACTGATCTATCTCTCTATGCCGGTTCTTTCATCAATTTCAGCCTTTCTTCTATTCTCCTACCATGCCTTCAAAAAAAAAATCACTTAAGTGAAAATAAAGTCTCCAGGTTATGGCAAATCTGCACAAAGTACAGGTCCAATGGCTGGGAGAGAGGACATGCAGCAAAATTCTGGCCACACAACCAAATTAAAGTAAAAGTATTACCTTCTCCTCCTCCTCCTCCTCTTGGTTGCTTTCCATGTTATCCATGTCACCTTCAGCAATGTTCACAGATCTCTTTCGTTCCTCTGAGTTCAGCAGAGACTGTCGCTCTCCTGCTATGGAAGGATTGCGCTGCAAACATCCCAGAACACATCAACCAATAGAGAAGAGGCTGCTCAAATATCACCCAGCTTCATTCCACATATTTAGCACCCGGATTATATAAGCAAAAGATTCCTCCCACCCCACCCAAATCCCAAACCTGGTATTTTCCTCAATGGCATGTACCTTGAGGATGTTTATTAGTGTTCATTAGAGCAGTGGTTGACAATCAGTGAGCTGAGGACCACTGGTGATCCGCAAGAAAATTTTGATGGTCCGCAGAGAAATGTCACCCCCAAAGCAATTAATCCAGGCTATGCGGGAACACAAGGCTGCACCACCTCGCCTGGCCACCGGGCTGCTTCTTTCCGCTTTTTTCTTCTTCTACTTTTGGCTGGAAAGCAGCAAAAATCTTTCTTTCTCTTCCCCAAACTCTGGCAGAAATGAGTCTTTGGGACCCTGCAAGGCATCCTGCTCCAAGAGGCTGCGCAGGTGCAACAAGTCTCACAAAGACTAATTTCTGGCGGAGTTTGGGGGAGAGAAAGAAAGACTTCTACTGCCTCTGCTGCTTTCCTTGCATGAAGCTGAAAGTCTCTCTCTCTCTCCCCCTGAGAACAGAGCTGGAGAGGATATTCTGTGATCCCAAATAATGATTGATTGGTAGGAAAACAGGGTGAGGAATTTTCCTGCAGACTTTTTGGGGGATTTTCCCAGGGTCTCTGGTCCGCGGGATTTAAAATTATGAGTTAGTGGTCTCTGAGGTCCAAAAGGTTGGCAACCCCTGCATTAGAGAACAAAAGTCTTAGGATCCACATAACTGGCAACTGAACTAGGGAACCAGTTTGGACAACAGTCCTAGATTAGTCGCAGCAAGTGATTCTTACCCGAGATTTAGGAACTTTCTGGCGGTGTTTGTGCCACAGATAAAAAGGCGTCCCCAGCAACAGGATGGGCACAGAGAGCACAGCCACCAACATCAATACCCTCTGCACTGTTTTCTGTGGTGAGCAAGAGGACAGTTGTAGTTATTGCAGCCCCATCTCAAAGCATTCAAAGCTAAAATAATCTTACAGGATTTTTTTTTTTAAAAAAAAAAACTTTTCTGGGTTGGATCTCATAATCAGAACAAGATACCAAAACAAAGACAAGTTCAGTATCCTCTTCTTTCTTCCTCTCTTTCTCAACAGTTGATTTCAATACTTATCCTGTTAAACTTTATTGATCGGGATCTTTTTTACACTCGAATCATATATTGTCTTATTAATGCCAAGCAAAACAAAATATGACCCTGAAAATTAGGAAACCATGCAATGCTTCCCTCAAAGTATTACAGTCGACAAGATTGTCTTAAAAAATGTTTACCAGCACAGTAAGTTTGAAAGTGTATTACTCAGTGAAGGGAATATGTTCTGGATATTAAATGTGGCATTGATAATATTTTGATTACTTAGTTCCATTTTAAGTATTTTCCTTGACAGATTTAAAATGCAGCAAAAGTAAGAAAGCAGCATCTAAAATAGCAAGCAGCATCCCCATATGGCACCCATGAAAGCCCAAAACTAATTATTAAAAAATATTAAATGGCAGAAATTTTGTGACAGTGCTAAATCTCATGAGACTGCAGTGTTCCCAGCTCAAATAACAGTAGGTCATATAAGATTTTTGGATGAGAGTATCTTATAAGATTTGGCAGTTTGGATATGAATATGGATAAGCTTGAGGCTTTTGACAATAGCAACAGCAATACACTTATATATCGCTTCATAGTGATTTACAACCCTCTCTAAGTGGTTTACAGAGTTAGCATATTGCCCCCAACAATCTGGGTCCTCATTTTACTGACCTCGGAAGGATGGACAGCTGAGTCAACCTTGAGCCTGGTGAGATTCAAACTGCCAAAATGCAGCCAGCCAGCAGAAGTAGCCTGCAATACTACATTCAAACCACTGAGCCAGCACAATAAGTACCAAAGGCAGTTTTGGGTAGCTCTTAATAGCTACAGTTATGTTTGTGTTCAGATTCTCAATCTATAACTATAGTCGAAAGGTCTTATGGCTTTGTACTTCTTGTTGATGTATGCACATTATTCATCATTACAAAACCAAATGATGAATTGATTCATGAAACCATCATCATCAACATTTGGACAGAAAATTCATCTCCAATAACATTTCTAAAAAAAAAGCTGGTCACAAATCCAGCATTAAAAAAACAAATGCAAATGAATATCAATGATTGAATATGTAATATGTAACAAGGCTACTTAATATGTAATAAGGCTACTTTCATTCATAATTTGATTGTGGACGAGATGGCCAAATTGGTACATATAATTATCAGTCCCAGAGGGGGTTATCTGAAGATAGAGGGTGTTATGGTTAATCCTTTTTCTTACTGTTTTTACCTCCTTCCATAAGATCCCATCTATTAAACAATGCCATCCAATTGGACCCTTTTTTTTCTGTTGTCATCCCTGTACTATCAAATAGCATCACACAGAGATTTCCCTAGGCTTTGATTAGTGTGGGACACAGGGTTCCTATCTGAGCAGTCTAAATAGCTTTTTACTGGGGAAACCATCTTCTTTTTCTGTTTTCGCTTGTTGCTTTATACGCCCATGTTTAATTTTGCATGCTATCAGTCACTGACACATTAGACAGCCTTAAGAATGTGAACCATTAAAAAAATCAGATTTCAAGGGAACATTTTATCCCCAAGCAGCTTCCTCTGTTCCTGTGCTATCTGACAATGTGCACATTTGGAACACATAAGTATTATTTGGATACATAATTCAGAAAATTATGTATCCAAATAATACTTATTTGTTCCAAATAAGTATTATTATAAGCACATTGTCAAATAGTGTCCCATTCAACACAACAAATTCTGGAAAGAAAAACAACACGGGAGAATTAAAAGGAGGAATACTTTTTAAAATAGGTAATCAAAAGATAGGATACAATGCTAAAAGCAGTTACCTGGTACTTATAGAGCGGAGGACTTCCATCACTCTCTGAAAACAGGAACATGTTAATGAATTGGATGAGAATGCTAGGGGCGAACATGGAATTAGAAGCATCGTACATAAACCATTTGTAAAATATCAGGATTACAAGATAGCCAAAAAGCAGGAGAAGGAAAGTGATCTCTGGAAAGAAAACCAACAGGATCTTGTATCGTTGCTTGAAGTGGCTGCAAACCAGACAGAAAGGAGAAATCATCAACAAAACCCTCAGAGACACATCCAGCCCAATATCACTGATTACCCAGGTGCTTCTTGAGAAGCAGAAGCTCAATCCCCATTATGTTCCTCAGTCTCTAAAGGGAGGGCGGGTAGCATATATCTGTCATTATCTCTAGCTACTAGCAGTTTTACCCTCCATAAATATATCCAACTCCCTTTTAAAACCCTCTCTGCTGACTGCAATCAAAGTAAAATTTCCAAGACCCCCTTGGTTGACCAAGCAGGGGTACATCAACTGGATACTTACAAGTGGTTGAAGATGCCAACAAACACTCCAAAGGTCATGTGAAAAATGCCCAAGATCACAGACATCTTCATTTTGAAGGAGTTTAGAAAGGTGAGGTGATTAATAGCCAGGCTCCAGATCTGGTTCATAAGAGAAGAGGAGAAAAATCCCACGCATGGCAGTTCAGGTTTGGGAAGGGGAAACAAATAAAAGGAAAGCAGGAGAAAAAAACCAATTAATTTTTATTCTTTACAACTGGACTTTGGACAATAAAAGTAACATCTCTACATAAAAGACCAACATGGAGTGAAAAAAGATTTTTCCGTCAAAACAGTTTGAAAATCTATTCTTTCATATAATTGGTTACAATATATGGATGCCAAGATGGCAGCTTTCTTAATTATATATATCTTTGTACATTTAAACAAAAGGATGGGAATGGAAATAAATATATTGCAAATGCATATGATAACCCCAAATTGAATCTGAGATTCCATATTTACCTAAAATTAACTGTAATTCTCAGGGTTACAATGAGATAATAAACTGATACTAATTTTGTTTTGTCTTAAGTCAGTTTTCTCCTAGCAGGAAACTTTTAGTTGATTTGGAACTTTATCTCCCAGAATTCCCTATCAGAATGCTGGAACTAATTGCTTGGCGTTATAGCCCAATATACATGGACACCAGTAAAGGGGTGTTTGATATTTGAAAATTACATGCTGTCATGGTTAGATATTCAGCAAGCGTTACAATAAATGCAACAGAAATTCAAATCTGTTGAGAAATTAACTTTCAAACTGTATTTAAAATGTTTTATTACATCCCATCATATCCTTCTGTTCAAATCGTAGGTTTTTTAAAAAATTACTTACTTACTTTACTTAGTTACTTAGTTACTTATTTACTTATTTACTTACTTACTTACTTACTTACTGCATTTACATTGCTTTTTTTCCTATGAAAGCTTAAGAGACTATATATACTGGTCTTTCCCTCATTTTATCTCTGCCATACAGACTGGGCCAAAGAAACCAAGAGAACTCAACGACTAAGTGGGGAATTACCTTTTGTTAGCTGCATCATGGCATTGTTCATGTTAGTTAATCAATTATATAACCACCTATTGTTGATGCAGTTATACTGCAGCAAAGTGCTCAACAACGTGGAGTCACCTGAGGCCAGCTCTCCCCACAAAGGGAGTCTTTTCTTTCAAGAAAATCTTCAGCCATTCTTGAAAGAAATTGGGAGGGAGCACACTACATATGCCACCTTCAGCTCCTGAAGGAAAGGCAGGATATAATTAAGGAAGACAGGCACATTGTATTGAGAATTCCCATTGAAACCCTCACAATTGGCTATTTTAGATCAACTGAAAGGCAATGGAAGCCTATGAACTTCAAATTTGTTCAATATGATTAAATATGTCTGGTTCATCCAGCATACATCAAGCAGCAGTAACCCACATGGCTATTGGTTTCAAGCTGCCACTCAGCTTACCGGATCTATCCCAAAAGGGTAGGGACCATTAAAGACGCCAGTGACATTGGGGTCCAGGTTTAGAGAAAGGCTTTCTATGATATACTCCGAGCTGTAAGGAAAAGAAGAGTTTCAGGTGATGACTATGGTCTCTCCCAATGAGAAGGAGAGTTCTTGGCTTTCGGGACAGACTCTTTGGTAATAATAATAATAATATTTATTTATATACCGCTCCTCTCCTGAAGGACTCGGAGCGGTGCACAGCCATACAATTAAAACATTAAATATATAAAAGTTAAAACTAGATTAAATTAAAGACTGGTACCTCCAGTCTGAGTTGTTGGCCATAGAAGCGACACTCCAAGCAGAGGGGAAGATAGTCATTGCCTTGCTGAAGCATTCATTGTAGATGAAACCAGTGTAAATAGAGAAGGCACCCATTAAGAGGATGAGGTAGCGGCCCGCAAAGAACATCTGCCAGATCTGATAAAGGGAGAATAACATTAAGTATAGACGATACTCCGCAGCCCATGTACAGTTATTATGCTAGTTTCTGAAAGCGTTCCGCTTCCCAACTAGTCAGAGACACAAACTGGGGGAGGGTATCTGCCAACTAAAACTAACTCACATTTGTTTTTTGAGGTTTTAAAAAAGGGATAGCACCATCTTGTGGTCCTTAAGGGAAAAAAAGGGGATTGAACTGGTTCTAAAATTATTTCCAGATATCTGGAAGAAATAGACCATCTTTCTTCTCCATCTACTTAAAGTGCACATTGCACGGAAGGATCCTCTTCAACCAAGGCTCACCTCATTTTCCGCCTTCTTCATTCCAGGCCGGTTCTCAAAAATCACCATCCAAAGGGCAAAGAGGAACATCAGTAGTCCATGGCCAACATCCCCAAACATGACGGCAAAGAGGAAAGGGAAAGTGATGATGGTGTAAGGAGCTGTGAAGGAGAGCTGACATTAGCTGAGAAGCCCAAGGAAAATCCCACAGCTACTTGCACGGTTGCTTTAGTCTAAAGACTCTAAACCATCACCTTCCCTGCGCCTTGGTTTTGGAATCACAAAGGAACCGAGAGTAATCAACATATTTCATCATCTCATATTCCATCCTGTTAGGCTTATACAATCTCTAGAACCAACATTCGTTCCCGCTGGATTTATTCTCTCTCTTATTCTCCACATGGCTTACCCATGTTTGGAAGTGAGGAGACGTCATATCTGTTATTGTAACTGTCCCCCGCCGTTAGTAAGAGTATCAAACAATGGACCAAACCTCCAAGGGTGAAGAGATGATGGATGTAGCACATTTCCTCACCTGGGTTCATCTCTTGATAGCTGGCCACCCCATAGGCATCAATAATGTTCTGGAAGCCAGCAGTGAATTTATTGGTGCGAATGAGAGTTGGCGGGCTCTCAGTGCAGATAATCCGGTGAACAAAGGACTCCACTCCAGAACCACTGCGCTGCTGTAGGAACAAAAAAGGACCACCCAGGACAGTTTAGGCAACAGATGTACTTGGGGTTGGCCAGTTTTCCCCCTCCCTCTCTTTCTGAACTGGTTTGCAGTGGCTCCACATCAATGTCAACTCGTAAATCATTCCTATGTCTATTTCCGAGTTGACATTAAGGAGGGGGGAAAGGCCTGAGGGAGCAGTGTGGCAGATGAAGGCCAGAAGTACATTCCATGCTTATCTTGTGGAGATTGTAGCCTGGTTACTGGATCTTCTACCCATGAAAATCCTTCATTGTTTGTTGCAAAGTCTGATTTGTGACACACCCAGAGGGGTGGGGGGAAACAGGGTCATAAGTGATAATAAATTATGTGTCTCAGAGTTGGCTTCATACGGGTTAGAGACGGACATTCGAGGCCCATGATTTAATTAGGCCAATTGTCAGAACCCTGACAGCCTAGAGTGCAGAGTAACGAGTTCTCCAAGTACCCACCCAAAGATAAATTGCAACCCATCCTAAAAGCATTTGGGGCACTCAATCAAGTACACCATGACAAGTGCAATTGTCTCTTTGCAGAGGCCACTATTCAAGTATTGCTTTCCAAAAAAATTAAGTTTTCAGGGTTACAAACTCTAATTTATCTTCCATGATTACATTTTGCTCTCTCTCACAATCCAGAACTCTGTGGACTAATTGGAAAGCTTGAAGTCCCATCTCAAAATAAACTAAATGTATGTCAAAAAATCACAGCTTTGAAACCTGATTACAGGGAAGCTACCTATAACTTACAAGGAGGATCCAGGAGCTATGCAAGTCCCTGAATTCACAATTTCCAGCCAATGGAATTTTTCAGCCTTTTCTTTAGCTTCTGAAGTTTTAGTACACATTATTTACATATTTCCAAACATTTCTTTATACCCGTGAGGATTAGAAACCTATTTTTTAAATTTTCTGCTCTATAGGGAAATTGGAAAGCAAATTAATTACATATTAGTAACAATGTCAATTTAGGTACTGGTTGCTATGCGGCCAAAACATATAAGACATACTTGTATGCTTTAGCACAAGGCTTATAGAATTTTGAAAAAGAAAAAAACACAGCCTTCAAAGGTGATACCTCCCTACTAAAACTCAGCTTGAGTGAGGATGGTCAGAATGTTGAGTCCCAGAGGAAGGCAGGTTCCAGCTATCTGAGAATAGGGGCACCAATCCTGCAACATTGGGGGGCGGGATAGGGTGGCTCTTACTGATTAATGTATAAGCCAAAGCAATTTCCTTTCAGCTACTTGTGCAAAGAGGAATGAGTTAATCTTATTGAAAAAAAGCAATACACTTCTCCTCATGGTCCATAGCAGTGGTTGCCAACTGGTGGGCTGCAGCCCACTGGTGTCTGTAAGAAAATTTTGATGGTCCGCAGAGAAATGTCACCCTCAGAGCATCCCGCAAAGCAATTAATCCAGGCTGCGCAGGAACACAAGGCTGCACCGCCCACATGGCCCGCAGGAATCCTCCCCGCCCACTCACTCTTTACCTGGCAAACTTGCCTGCTAAGTTGCTATTTTTCCTTTTTTTCCCCCTGACCATCAGCTGTTCTGCTGTGCCAGGAGATTTAGATTAGCTAGAAAGCAGGAAACCGTTGGATTTCTTGCTTTCTAGCTAATCTTTAGATCTTTGGCTCTGCTTTTAAGCACAGTCGAACCTTCCTTAGGACTGAAGGTTATATTTGTCAGTGCAGACTCAGATAGCCGATGCCAGATAGATTGATCTCTGAATGAATCTGTGATTCTGTGAACAACTCAATCTGCCTGCCTGCTTTGCCTGATTTTGGGTAAAAGTTGCTCTTTATTTAATAAAAAATTCAATATTTACATAAATATTTATATTTACTTACAAGCCATGCCCAGCCAGTCACATGACCAAGCCATACCCACAAATTAGGCCATGCCCACAGAATGTTTGTTAATAACTTTGAATCCCACGCCTGCCTCTGTGTGTGTGTGTGTGTGTGTGAGAGAGAGAGAGAGAGATCTCCCACCAACAACAGCAAGCCACCACCGTCAGTCAAAATTCATATTAGCAATCCCCGGGATTTAAAATTATAAGTTTGGTGGTCCCTGAAGTCCAAAAGGTTGGCGACCTCTGGTCCACAGCATCTCAGGCAGTAAGATGACAAGAGACTTCCATGCAGAAATCCAGTGGCACTTACCGATCCTTCGCGCAGGGCCAGCTGCACAGCAGGAAGGTCACGGACAGGGCACCAGACCTCCCCAATGAGGCATTTATCAGTGATGCTGAAGCTGCACTGGTTGAGGATGAAGTAGATAGCCTTCATCTTCTGGATCTGGACTTGCCAGGCAGGTAGAACTGTAAGTACTTTTTGAAGCACCTGGTCCAAGTATTCCTCTGTCTGGCCCAATACCTGTTTGCAAGAGTTTGGGGGCAACACAAAACAGAGTGAGTTCATAGCTTTCATTAGCAGAATGATTTAAAGTTAATATTATTTAATTAGCAATGGAAGAAAATGCTCAGAGCAGTGACCGTCGGAGCAATCTTTAAATCTAGAAAATACAGACGTCTCATCCCATCACAGGCCTATTCGTTCATTCATTCATTTCTTCATTCATCCATTCAAAACATTTGCATGCCTACCTGTCTTAAAACTCTGGGTCGACCACAATCGAAGAATAAAACAGCATATACTAATGGTAAAAAATACTGGCGCCACAACCAAACTTCCTTGCTATATCCCACAACATTCTCCTCCCATTCTGACCTCACCATATCTACACTTTTTAAACTAATACCTTCCCACAATGTTCTGATTATGGTAATAAATTAGTGAAAGAAATAAGAAACAATTTATTATAAGAAGTGTGGGGTACAAATAGGAGAAAGGAGTGAGGGACAGAAAGGGGAAAGACACAGTCCCTTCCAAATCAGACTTGGGTAAAACAGAAAATAGAGAAGAAAATACCTCTGGATTTCAAGAACTAAGAGAGGAATGCCTTTTATTTGCTTTGAAGGAAAAATGAGCATTTTACAGGAATGGTGGACAAATTTCATATCTAAAAAGGACTGCTGGCTTTCAAAAAATAACATTTTTAAAATTACACAAACTTGTGTAAGATTTGGTGAACTCATGGATAAATGCCACCACTTTGCACGATTCTCATTTAGAACAAAGGAATCTTTCAAAGCCAAAGCTTTTCTTTGAACTTATTGTAGTCAATCAGCAACTGATTGAGACAGCGTAAAGAAACAAACGAATATTTGATCCAGGACCAATTAAGGTTAATATTTGGGATGATTAGGGATTGAAGTTGTGGTATATTTCTGGAAATTTTTTGGAACTTCAGCTTTGTCTTTCTCCTATTACTGTTCACAATTTTTATTACTTTTATATTCTTACGTAATATGTTCATTACTATTTTTCTGTTAATTACTTTATTATTAATATAGCTTACAGATGACAGGCTAACAATTTGTAAGTAGATTTAGTCGTTTACCAATTTAAAATTCTTTTGACCTGTTTTGCACGGGGAAACCAATATTGTTGTATTATACAAATCAGCATTCAACTAGAGAAGATGTTATGTGTATATATGTTGGTTTGGGTTTTTTTTAAATGTCTTTCTTGTGTGTGTGTGTATGTGTATTTTTTAATATTTTGGGATTTTGAATTTTAATCTTTTTTTCAATAAACCAAAAAAATTTGGAAAAAAAAATGCAAGAGTCTTGCAAATCCTTGTAGGATTCTAACTATGTATAACTTGTGCTCGGCGGTCAAAAAAATAGAAAAACGTTGCTGATAAATCTTAAGGGAAAAACTGAAGCAACAATATTTATGTAGAATTTGCCACTGTTAGACTTCTTGATTTTCTATTTCCGTGGATCCACCACAGCCTTCCTGCACACTTTCACTGCCCCAATCCTGCAGAGAATCCTTACTGAGTTGAGGTCTTCCACTTGACTTCGCAGCTCACTCAAGGTATCTGTGCGCTCAGCCTCATTCTCAGGATACGGGTACAAGTGGCAGTGAAAGCTGGGGAGGAACACAACGCATTATGAGTGCAGTCAGTCACAGACTTCTTATGGGAAGCCAGATGCATATGGGGAGGCTGAGCTGGGGAAGCAGATATTCCCCACTTAGTGACTCCTTCCTTTAGCAACTTTTCGCAATTATGACAGTGGCAATATCTGAATGAATGAGAGATACACAGATACATGTAAAGTATACATTAAATATGAACACACACACACACACACACAATCGATATATATTGAATAAATATTGAATGATTTTATATACAACAGTGAAACCTCAAGTTCAAAAAAAAAAAAAATCCAGAAAATCCACCCAATGTTTGAATCGGGTCACAAAACCAGCTATGGCAGATTCCCTTTCCGCAACGATTTCTCTTTCCACGCATGTGCAGTCCGTGCAAATTTTTGTCCGTGCATGCGTAGTCGGTTCTGCTTCCAGTCATGACCAAATCGGGTTGCGACTGTACTCCTGGAATGGACTAATGGTCGCGACCCGAGGTTCCACTCTGTGTGTGTGTGTGTGTTTATATATATATATATGAATATACACATACACACTTTACACGTATCTGTATATCTCTGAATGACACACCTATTGGGTTGGATTGCACTAAAGTAGAAGCACTGGTAAACAATGGGTAGGAGAAGACAACGGTCAGAAGTAAGAACAACCATCACCCACCATAGGGAGGGAGTAGACAGTATCCAGAGCACTCACCAGTTGGCGATCTTACGGATTTTCTGCCCAATCTGTTCACCCCAGTAGGAGATGAGGAAGACGACCCAGGTGACACTTTCCCCCTACACAGGAAAAGACAGGTTGCTCAGGAGCCTTTGCAACAGGGAGGATAGGAGAATGGGGTCTTCTTCTAAGGCAGGCCACAAAAGATACTGACAATCTGAATTGTATAGGATGGTCCTCAAGTTACGACCATGATTGAGCCCAAAATTTACATTGCTAAGTGAAACATTTCCCCCCCATTTTACAATCTTTCTTGCCAAAGTTGTTAAGTGAATCACTGCAGTTGTTTAGTTAATAACATCGTTGTTAAGTGAACCTGGGTTCCCCATTGACTTTGTGTGTCAGAAGTTCACAAAAGCTGATCACATGACCCCAGAACATTGCAACCGTCATAAATGTGAACCAGTTGCCAAGCATCTGAATTTTGATCATGTGACCATGAGGAGGCTACAACTGTCATGTCACTTTTTCCAGCACCGCTGTAACTTTGAACAATCACTAAATGAACTGTTGTAAGATGAGGACTACCTGTATTTCTGTCTGCCCATCAATTGATTATTGTGTACTATCAACTCGAGATCCATTCTTAATGACTCCATTAGATCTATGTGATCTGACCCCTGACCTAACTCTTCTCGTCTTGCAACGGTTCACCAATTGCTGCTGTAATCTAATCATACCATCTTCAATCTCACATGCAACCGTGGGCTGCGAATTGAAAGGACAGGCGTTGATGACTTCACAAATATACACTACCTCAGTATGGTCACCCCTGTATGAATCTAGACTCTCCAGGTTGCCTGTAGCCATTTACTCTACAACCCAGCCAGAGGTATTCTTATTTTTAATCGCAGAGGGGAATTGCAGTTCCAGCATGTTTGGAAGACACAATGTTAAGAAAATCTGCCCCAGCCTTAAGGTGTT